>JARFIZ010000402.1:0-600000 GCA_036325965.1 Sinopyrophorus schimmeli
AGAAATATATTCTGGAGGACTTCTTATATAGAAAAACGATAATGCCTTTTACTATTTACAATAAATAAAGGCTTTAAGAAAATTGGACATGGGTTGGCTTTAAAACTGGAAGGCCTTTTTCTAACTTTGTTATGAAATGCAGTATTCAATTATTTTCTTCAGAAATATATTCTGGAGGACTTCTTATATAGAAAAACGATAATGCCTTTTACTATTTACAATAAATAAAGGCTTTAAGAAAATTGGACATGGGTTGGCTTTAAAACTGGAAGGCCTTTTTCTAACTTTGTTATGAAATGCAGTATTCAATTATTTTCTTCAGAAATATATTCTGGAGGACTTCTTATATAGAAAAACGATAATGCCTTTTACTATTTACAATAAATAAAGGCTTTAAGAAAATTGGACATGGGTTGGCTTTAAAACTGGAAGGCCTTTTTCTAACTTTGTTATGAAATGCAGTATTCAATTATTTTCTTCAGAAATATATTCTGGAGGACTTCTTATATAGAAAAACGATAATGCCTTTTACTATTTACAATAAATAAAGGCTTTAAGAAAATTGGACATGGGTTGGCTTTAAAACTGGAAGGCCTTTTTCTAACTTTGTTATGAAATGCAGTATTCAATTATTTTCTTCAGAAATATATTCTGGAGGACTTCTTATATAGAAAAACGATAATGCCTTTTACTATTTACAATAAATAAAGGCTTTAAGAAAATTGGACATGGGTTGGCTTTAAAACTGGAAGGCCTTTTTCTAACTTTGTTATGAAATGCAGTATTCAATTATTTTCTTCAGAAATATATTCTGGAGGACTTCTTATATAGAAAAACGATAATGCCTTTTACTATTTACAATAAATAAAGGCTTTAAGAAAATTGGACATGGGTTGGCTTTAAAACTGGAAGGCCTTTTTCTAACTTTGTTATGAAATGCAGTATTCAATTATTTTCTTCAGAAATATATTCTGGAGGACTTCTTATATAGAAAACGATAATGCCTTTTACTATTTACAATAAATAAAGGCTTTAAGAAAATTGGACATGGGTTGGCTTTAAAACTGGAAGGCCTTTTTCTAACTTTGTTATGAAATGCAGTATTCAATTATTTTCTTCAGAAATATATTCTGGAGGACTTCTTATATAGAAAAACGATAATGCCTTTTACTATTTACAATAAATAAAGGCTTTAAGAAAATTGGACATGGGTTGGCTTTAAAACTGGAAGGCCTTTTTCTAACTTTGTTATGAAATGCAGTATTCAATTATTTTCTTCAGAAATATATTCTGGAGGACTTCTTATATAGAAAAACGATAATGCCTTTTACTATTTACAATAAATAAAGGCTTTAAGAAAATTGGACATGGGTTGGCTTTAAAACTGGAAGGCCTTTTTCTAACTTTGTTATGAAATGCAGTATTCAATTATTTTCTTCAGAAATATATTCTGGAGGACTTCTTATATAGAAAACGATAATGCCTTTTACTATTTACAATAAATAAAGGCTTTAAGAAAATTGGACATGGGTTGGCTTTAAAACTGGAAGGCCTTTTCTAACTTTGTTATGAAATGCAGTATTCAATTATTTTCTTCAGAAATATATTCTGGAGGACTTCTTATATAGAAAAACGATAATGCCTTTTACTATTTACAATAAATAAAGGCTTTAAGAAAATTGGACATGGGTTGGCTTTAAAACTGGAAGGCCTTTTTCTAACTTTGTTATGAAATGCAGTATTCAATTATTTTCTTCAGAAATATATTCTGGAGGACTTCTTATATAGAAAACGATAATGCCTTTTACTATTTACAATAAATAAAGGCTTTAAGAAAATTGGACATGGGTTGGTTTAAAACTGGAAGGCCTTTTTCTAACTTTGTTATGAAATGCAGTATTCAATTATTTTCTTCAGAAATATATTCTGGAGGACTTCTTATATAGAAAAACGATAATGCCTTTTACTATTTACAATAAATAAAGGCTTTAAGAAAATTGGACATGGGTTGGCTTTAAAACTGGAAGGCCTTTTCTAACTTTGTTATGAAATGCAGTATTCAATTATTTTCTTCAGAAATATATTCTGGAGGACTTCTTATATAGAAAAACGATAATGCCTTTTACTATTTACAATAAATAAAGGCTTTAAGAAAATTGGACATGGGTTGGCTTTAAAACTGGAAGGCCTTTTTCTAACTTTGTTATGAAATGCAGTATTCAATTATTTTCTTCAGAAATATATTCTGGAGGACTTCTTATATAGAAAAACGATAATGCCTTTTACTATTTACAATAAATAAAGGCTTTAAGAAAATTGGACATGGGTTGGCTTTAAAACTGGAAGGCCTTTTTCTAACTTTGTTATGAAATGCAGTATTCAATTATTTTCTTCAGAAATATATTCTGGAGGACTTCTTATATAGAAAAACGATAATGCCTTTTACTATTTACAATAAATAAAGGCTTTAAGAAAATTGGACATGGGTTGGCTTTAAAACTGGAAGGCCTTTTCTAACTTTGTTATGAAATGCAGTATTCAATTATTTTCTTCAGAAATATATTCTGGAGGACTTCTTATATAGAAAAACGATAATGCCTTTTACTATTTACAATAAATAAAGGCTTTAAGAAAATTGGACATGGGTTGGCTTTAAAACTGGAAGGCCTTTTTCTAACTTTGTTATGAAATGCAGTATTCAATTATTTTCTTCAGAAATATATTCTGGAGGACTTCTTATATAGAAAAACGATAATGCCTTTTACTATTTACAATAAATAAAGGCTTTAAGAAAATTGGACATGGGTTGGCTTTAAAACTGGAAGGCCTTTTTCTAACTTTGTTATGAAATGCAGTATTCAATTATTTTCTTCAGAAATATATTCTGGAGGACTTCTTATATAGAAAAACGATAATGCCTTTTACTATTTACAATAAATAAAGGCTTTAAGAAAATTGGACATGGGTTGGCTTTAAAACTGGAAGGCCTTTTTCTAACTTTGTTATGAAATGCAGTATTCAATTATTTTCTTCAGAAATATATTCTGGAGGACTTCTTATATAGAAAAACGATAATGCCTTTTACTATTTACAATAAATAAAGGCTTTAAGAAAATTGGACATGGGTTGGCTTTAAAACTGGAAGGCCTTTTTCTAACTTTGTTATGAAATGCAGTATTCAATTATTTTCTTCAGAAATATATTCTGGAGGACTTCTTATATAGAAAAACGATAATGCCTTTTACTATTTACAATAAATAAAGGCTTTAAGAAAATTGGACATGGGTTGGCTTTAAAACTGGAAGGCCTTTTCTAACTTTGTTATGAAATGCAGTATTCAATTATTTTCTTCAGAAATATATTCTGGAGGACTTCTTATATAGAAAAACGATAATGCCTTTTACTATTTACAATAAATAAAGGCTTTAAGAAAATTGGACATGGGTTGGCTTTAAAACTGGAAGGCCTTTTTCTAACTTTGTTATGAAATGCAGTATTCAATTATTTTCTTCAGAAATATATTCTGGAGGACTTCTTATATAGAAAAACGATAATGCCTTTTACTATTTACAATAAATAAAGGCTTTAAGAAAATTGGACATGGGTTGGCTTTAAAACTGGAAGGCCTTTTTCTAACTTTGTTATGAAATGCAGTATTCAATTATTTTCTTCAGAAATATATTCTGGAGGACTTCTTATATAGAAAAACGATAATGCCTTTTACTATTTACAATAAATAAAGGCTTTAAGAAAATTGGACATGGGTTGGCTTTAAAACTGGAAGGCCTTTTTCTAACTTTGTTATGAAATGCAGTATTCAATTATTTTCTTCAGAAATATATTCTGGAGGACTTCTTATATAGAAAAACGATAATGCCTTTTACTATTTACAATAAATAAAGGCTTTAAGAAAATTGGACATGGGTTGGCTTTAAAACTGGAAGGCCTTTTCTAACTTTGTTATGAAATGCAGTATTCAATTATTTTCTTCAGAAATATATTCTGGAGGACTTCTTATATAGAAAAACGATAATGCCTTTTACTATTTACAATAAATAAAGGCTTTAAGAAAATTGGACATGGGTTGGCTTTAAAACTGGAAGGCCTTTTTCTAACTTTGTTATGAAATGCAGTATTCAATTATTTTCTTCAGAAATATATTCTGGAGGACTTCTTATATAGAAAAACGATAATGCCTTTTACTATTTACAATAAATAAAGGCTTTAAGAAAATTGGACATGGGTTGGCTTTAAAACTGGAAGGCCTTTTTCTAACTTTGTTATGAAATGCAGTATTCAATTATTTTCTTCAGAAATATATTCTGGAGGACTTCTTATATAGAAAAACGATAATGCCTTTTACTATTTACAATAAATAAAGGCTTTAAGAAAATTGGACATGGGTTGGCTTTAAAACTGGAAGGCCTTTTTCTAACTTTGTTATGAAATGCAGTATTCAATTATTTTCTTCAGAAATATATTCTGGAGGACTTCTTATATAGAAAAACGATAATGCCTTTTACTATTTACAATAAATAAAGGCTTTAAGAAAATTGGACATGGGTTGGCTTTAAAACTGGAAGGGCTTTTTTTAACTTTGTTATGAAATGCAGTATTCAATTATTTTCTTCAGAAATATATTCTGGAGGACTTCTTATATAGAAAACGATAATGCCTTTTACTATTTACAATAAATAAAGGCTTTAAGAAAATTGGACATGGGTTGGCTTTAAAACTGGAAGGCCTTTTTCTAACTTTGTTATGAAATGCAGTATTCAATTATTTTCTTCAGAAATATATTCTGGAGGACTTCTTATATAGAAAACGATAATGCCTTTTACTATTTACAATAAATAAAGGCTTTAAGAAAATTGGACATGGGTTGGCTTTAAAACTGGAAGGCCTTTTTCTAACTTTGTTATGAAATGCAGTATTCAATTATTTTCTTCAGAAATATATTCTGGAGGACTTCTTATATAGAAAACGATAATGCCTTTTACTATTTACAATAAATAAAGGCTTTAAGAAAATTGGACATGGGTTGGCTTTAAAACTGGAAGGCCTTTTTCTAACTTTGTTATGAAATGCAGTATTCAATTATTTTCTTCAGAAATATATTCTGGAGGACTTCTTATATAGAAAACGATAATGCCTTTTACTATTTACAATAAATAAAGGCTTTAAGAAAATTGGACATGGGTTGGCTTTAAAACTGGAAGGCCTTTTTCTAACTTTGTTATGAAATGCAGTATTCAATTATTTTCTTCAGAAATATATTCTGGAGGACTTCTTATATAGAAAACGATAATGCCTTTTACTATTTACAATAAATAAAGGCTTTAAGAAAATTGGACATGGGTTGGCTTTAAAACTGGAAGGCCTTTTTCTAACTTTGTTATGAAATGCAGTATTCAATTATTTTCTTCAGAAATATATTCTGGAGGACTTCTTATATAGAAAACGATAATGCCTTTTACTATTTACAATAAATAAAGGCTTTAAGAAAATTGGACATGGGTTGGCTTTAAAACTGGAAGGCCTTTTTCTAACTTTGTTATGAAATGCAGTATTCAATTATTTTCTTCAGAAATATATTCTGGAGGACTTCTTATATAGAAAACGATAATGCCTTTTACTATTTACAATAAATAAAGGCTTTAAGAAAATTGGACATGGGTTGGCTTTAAAACTGGAAGGCCTTTTTCTAACTTTGTTATGAAATGCAGTATTCAATTATTTTCTTCAGAAATATATTCTGGAGGACTTCTTATATAGAAAACGATAATGCCTTTTACTATTTACAATAAATAAAGGCTTTAAGAAAATTGGACATGGGTTGGCTTTAAAACTGGAAGGCCTTTTTCTAACTTTGTTATGAAATGCAGTATTCAATTATTTTCTTCAGAAATATATTCTGGAGGACTTCTTATATAGAAAACGATAATGCCTTTTACTATTTACAATAAATAAAGGCTTTAAGAAAATTGGACATGGGTTGGCTTTAAAACTGGAAGGCCTTTTTCTAACTTTGTTATGAAATGCAGTATTCAATTATTTTCTTCAGAAATATATTCTGGAGGACTTCTTATATAGAAAACGATAATGCCTTTTACTATTTACAATAAATAAAGGCTTTAAGAAAATTGGACATGGGTTGGCTTTAAAACTGGAAGGCCTTTTTCTAACTTTGTTATGAAATGCAGTATTCAATTATTTTCTTCAGAAATATATTCTGGAGGACTTCTTATATAGAAAACGATAATGCCTTTTACTATTTACAATAAATAAAGGCTTTAAGAAAATTGGACATGGGTTGGCTTTAAAACTGGAAGGCCTTTTTCTAACTTTGTTATGAAATGCAGTATTCAATTATTTTCTTCAGAAATATATTCTGGAGGACTTCTTATATAGAAAACGATAATGCCTTTTACTATTTACAATAAATAAAGGCTTTAAGAAAATTGGACATGGGTTGGCTTTAAAACTGGAAGGCCTTTTTCTAACTTTGTTATGAAATGCAGTATTCAATTATTTTCTTCAGAAATATATTCTGGAGGACTTCTTATATAGAAAACGATAATGCCTTTTACTATTTACAATAAATAAAGGCTTTAAGAAAATTGGACATGGGTTGGCTTTAAAACTGGAAGGCCTTTTTCTAACTTTGTTATGAAATGCAGTATTCAATTATTTTCTTCAGAAATATATTCTGGAGGACTTCTTATATAGAAAACGATAATGCCTTTTACTATTTACAATAAATAAAGGCTTTAAGAAAATTGGACATGGGTTGGCTTTAAAACTGGAAGGCCTTTTTCTAACTTTGTTATGAAATGCAGTATTCAATTATTTTCTTCAGAAATATATTCTGGAGGACTTCTTATATAGAAAACGATAATGCCTTTTACTATTTACAATAAATAAAGGCTTTAAGAAAATTGGACATGGGTTGGCTTTAAAACTGGAAGGCCTTTTTCTAACTTTGTTATGAAATGCAGTATTCAATTATTTTCTTCAGAAATATATTCTGGAGGACTTCTTATATAGAAAACGATAATGCCTTTTACTATTTACAATAAATAAAGGCTTTAAGAAAATTGGACATGGGTTGGCTTTAAAACTGGAAGGCCCTTTTTTTAACTTTGTTATGAAATGCAGTATTCAATTATTTTCTTCAGAAATATATTCTGGAGGACTTCTTATATAGAAAAAAGATAATGCCTTTTACTATTTACAATAAATAAAGGCTTTAAGAAAATTGGACATGGGTTGGCTTTAAAACTGGAAGGGCTTTTTCTAACTTTGTTATGAAATGCAGTATTCAATTATTTTCTTCAGAAATATATTCTGGAGGACTTCTTATATAGAAAAACGATAATGCCTTTTACTATTTACAATAAATAAAGGCTTTAAGAAAATTGGACATGGGTTGGCTTTAAAACTGGAAGGGCTTTTCTAACTTTGTTATGAAATGCAGTATTCAATTATTTTCTTCAGAAATATATTCTGGAGGACTTCTTATATAGAAAAACGATAATGCCTTTTACTATTTACAATAAATAAAGGCTTTAAGAAAATTGGACATGGGTTGGCTTTAAAACTGGAAGGGCTTTTTCTAACTTTGTTATGAAATGCAGTATTCAATTATTTTCTTCAGAAATATATTCTGGAGGACTTCTTATATAGAAAACGATAATGCCTTTTACTATTTACAATAAATAAAGGCTTTAAGAAAATTGGACATGGGTTGGCTTTAAAACTGGAAGGCTTTTTCTAACTTTGTTATGAAATGCAGTATTCAATTATTTTCTTCAGAAATATATTCTGGAGGACTTCTTATATAGAAAACGATAATGCCTTTTACTATTTACAATAAATAAAGGCTTTAAGAAAATTGGACATGGGTTGGCTTTAAAACTGGAAGGGCTTTTTCTAACTTTGTTATGAAATGCAGTATTCAATTATTTTCTTCAGAAATATATTCTGGAGGACTTCTTATATAGAAAAACGATAATGCCTTTTACTATTTACAATAAATAAAGGCTTTAAGAAAATTGGACATGGGTTGGCTTTAAAACTGGAAGGGCTTTTTCTAACTTTGTTATGAAATGCAGTATTCAATTATTTTCTTCAGAAATATATTCTGGAGGACTTCTTATATAGAAAAACGATAATGCCTTTTACTATTTACAATAAATAAAGGCTTTAAGAAAATTGGACATGGGTTGGCTTTAAAACTGGAAGGGCTTTTTCTAACTTTGTTATGAAATGCAGTATTCAATTATTTTCTTCAGAAATATATTCTGGAGGACTTCTTATATAGAAAACGATAATGCCTTTTACTATTTACAATAAATAAAGGCTTTAAGAAAATTGGACATGGGTTGGCTTTAAAACTGGAAGGGCTTTTTCTAACTTTGTTATGAAATGCAGTATTCAATTATTTTCTTCAGAAATATATTCTGGAGGACTTCTTATATAGAAAACGATAATGCCTTTTACTATTTACAATAAATAAAGGCTTTAAGAAAATTGGACATGGGTTGGCTTTAAAACTGGAAGGCTTTTTCTAACTTTGTTATGAAATGCAGTATTCAATTATTTTCTTCAGAAATATATTCTGGAGGACTTCTTATATAGAAAACGATAATGCCTTTTACTATTTACAATAAATAAAGGCTTTAAGAAAATTGGACATGGGTTGGCTTTAAACTGGAAGGCCTTTTTCTAACTTTGTTATGAAATGCAGTATTCAATTATTTTCTTCAGAAATATATTCTGGAGGACTTCTTATATAGAAAAACGATAATGCCTTTTACTATTTACAATAAATAAAGGCTTTAAGAAAATTGGACATGGGTTGGCTTTAAAACTGGAAGGGCTTTTTCTAACTTTGTTATGAAATGCAGTATTCAATTATTTTCTTCAGAAATATATTCTGGAGGACTTCTTATATAGAAAAACGATAATGCCTTTTACTATTTACAATAAATAAAGGCTTTAAGAAAATTGGACATGGGTTGGCTTTAAAACTGGAAGGCTTTTTCTAACTTTGTTATGAAATGCAGTATTCAATTATTTTCTTCAGAAATATATTCTGGAGGACTTCTTATATAGAAAAACGATAATGCCTTTTACTATTTACAATAAATAAAGGCTTTAAGAAAATTGGACATGGGTTGGCTTTAAAACTGGAAGGCCCTTTTTTTAACTTTGTTATGAAATGCAGTATTCAATTATTTTCTTCAGAAATATATTCTGGAGGACTTCTTATATAGAAAAACGATAATGCCTTTTACTATTTACAATAAATAAAGGCTTTAAGAAAATTGGACATGGGTTGGCTTTAAAACTGGAAGGCTTTTTCTAACTTTGTTATGAAATGCAGTATTCAATTATTTTCTTCAGAAATATATTCTGGAGGACTTCTTATATAGAAAAACGATAATGCCTTTTACTATTTACAATAAATAAAGGCTTTAAGAAAATTGGACATGGGTTGGCTTTAAAACTGGAAGGCTTTTTCTAACTTTGTTATGAAATGCAGTATTCAATTATTTTCTTCAGAAATATATTCTGGAGGACTTCTTATATAGAAAAAAGATAATGCCTTTTACTATTTACAATAAATAAAGGCTTTAAGAAAATTGGACATGGGTTGGCTTTAAAACTGGAAGGGCTTTTTCTAACTTTGTTATGAAATGCAGTATTCAATTATTTTCTTCAGAAATATATTCTGGAGGACTTCTTATATAGAAAACGATAATGCCTTTTACTATTTACAATAAATAAAGGCTTTAAGAAAATTGGACATGGGTTGGCTTTAAAACTGGAAGGCTTTTTCTAACTTTGTTATGAAATGCAGTATTCAATTATTTTCTTCAGAAATATATTCTGGAGGACTTCTTATATAGAAAACGATAATGCCTTTTACTATTTACAATAAATAAAGGCTTTAAGAAAATTGGACATGGGTTGGCTTTAAAACTGGAAGGCTTTTTCTAACTTTGTTATGAAATGCAGTATTCAATTATTTTCTTCAGAAATATATTCTGGAGGACTTCTTATATAGAAAACGATAATGCCTTTTACTATTTACAATAAATAAAGGCTTTAAGAAAATTGGACATGGGTTGGCTTTAAAACTGGAAGGCCTTTTTCTAACTTTGTTATGAAATGCAGTATTCAATTATTTTCTTCAGAAATATATTCTGGAGGACTTCTTATATAGAAAACGATAATGCCTTTTACTATTTACAATAAATAAAGGCTTTAAGAAAATTGGACATGGGTTGGCTTTAAAACTGGAAGGCCTTTTTCTAACTTTGTTATGAAATGCAGTATTCAATTATTTTCTTCAGAAATATATTCTGGAGGACTTCTTATATAGAAAAACGATAATGCCTTTTACTATTTACAATAAATAAAGGCTTTAAGAAAATTGGACATGGGTTGGCTTTAAAACTGGAAGGGCTTTTTCTAACTTTGTTATGAAATGCAGTATTCAATTATTTTCTTCAGAAATATATTCTGGAGGACTTCTTATATAGAAAACGATAATGCCTTTTACTATTTACAATAAATAAAGGCTTTAAGAAAATTGGACATGGGTTGGCTTTAAAACTGGAAGGGCTTTTTCTAACTTTGTTATGAAATGCAGTATTCAATTATTTTCTTCAGAAATATATTCTGGAGGACTTCTTATATAGAAAAACGATAATGCCTTTTACTATTTACAATAAATAAAGGCTTTAAGAAAATTGGACATGGGTTGGCTTTAAAACTGGAAGGCCTTTTTCTAACTTTGTTATGAAATGCAGTATTCAATTATTTTCTTCAGAAATATATTCTGGAGGACTTCTTATATAGAAAACGATAATGCCTTTTACTATTTACAATAAATAAAGGCTTTAAGAAAATTGGACATGGGTTGGCTTTAAAACTGGAAGGCTTTTTCTAACTTTGTTATGAAATGCAGTATTCAATTATTTTCTTCAGAAATATATTCTGGAGGACTTCTTATATAGAAAACGATAATGCCTTTTACTATTTACAATAAATAAAGGCTTTAAGAAAATTGGACATGGGTTGGCTTTAAAACTGGAAGGCTTTTTCTAACTTTGTTATGAAATGCAGTATTCAATTATTTTCTTCAGAAATATATTCTGGAGGACTTCTTATATAGAAAACGATAATGCCTTTTACTATTTACAATAAATAAAGGCTTTAAGAAAATTGGACATGGGTTGGCTTTAAAACTGGAAGGCCTTTTTCTAACTTTGTTATGAAATGCAGTATTCAATTATTTTCTTCAGAAATATATTCTGGAGGACTTCTTATATAGAAAACGATAATGCCTTTTACTATTTACAATAAATAAAGGCTTTAAGAAAATTGGACATGGGTTGGCTTTAAAACTGGAAGGCCTTTTTCTAACTTTGTTATGAAATGCAGTATTCAATTATTTTCTTCAGAAATATATTCTGGAGGACTTCTTATATAGAAAACGATAATGCCTTTTACTATTTACAATAAATAAAGGCTTTAAGAAAATTGACATGGGTTGGCTTTAAAACTGAAGGCTTTTCTAACTTTGTTATGAAATGCAGTATTCAATTATTTTCTTCATGAAATATATTCTAGGACTTATATACAAGAATTCTAATAATGCCTTAATTACTATTTACATAAATATAAGGCTTTAATGAAATTATATAAAACTAGTTTACCCTTTTAGTACATTAATAATCTTTACACAGGGTAATTTAACACTAAATAAACTTGCCTTTTAATTACATTGCTTTATTTCCATAGAAACCACCCTAAACGTTATATACAGAATTCAATAGCAATTCTTACAAATATACATGAAATTATATAAAAAACTAGTTTACCCTTTTAGTACATTAATAATCTTTTACACAGGGTTAATTTAACACTAAATAAACTTGCCTTGTTAATTACATTGCTTTATTTCCATAGAAACCACCCCTAAACGTTATATACAGAATTCAATAGCAATTCTTACAAATATACATGAAATTATATAAAAAACTAGTTTACCCTTTTAGTACATTAATAATCTTTTACACAGGGTTAATTTAACACTAAATAAACTTGCCTTGTTAATTACATTGCTTTATTTCCATAGAAACCACCCTAAACGTTATATACAGAATTCAATAGCAATTCTTACAAATATACATGAAATTATATAAAAACTAGTTTACCCTTTTAGTACATTAATAATCTTTACACAGGGTTAATTTAACACTAAATAAACTTGCCTTGTTAATTACATTGCTTTATTTCCATAGAAACCACCCTAAACGTTATATACAGAATTCAATAGCAATTCTTACAAATATACATGAAATTATATAAAAAACTAGTTTACCCTTTTAGTACATTAATAATCTTTTACACAGGGTTAATTTAACACTAAATAAACTTGCCTTGTTAATTACATTGCTTTATTTCCATAGAAACCACCCTAAACGTTATATACAGAATTCAATAGCAATTCTTACAAATATACATGAAATTATATAAAAAACTAGTTTACCCTTTTAGTACATTAATAATCTTTTACACAGGGTTAATTTAACACTAAATAAACTTGCCTTGTTAATTACATTGCTTTATTTCCATAGAAACCACCCTAAACGTTATATACAGAATTCAATAGCAATTCTTACAAATATACATGAAATTATATAAAAACTAGTTTACCCTTTTAGTACATTAATAATCTTTACACAGGGTTAATTTAACACTAAATAAACTTGCCTTGTTAATTACATTGCTTTATTTCCATAGAAACCACCCTAAACGTTATATACAGAATTCAATAGCAATTCTTACAAATATACATGAAATTATATAAAAAACTAGTTTACCCTTTTAGTACATTAATAATCTTTTACACAGGGTTAATTTAACACTAAATAAACTTGCCTTGTTAATTACATTGCTTTATTTCCATAGAAACCACCCTAAACGTTATATACAGAATTCAATAGCAATTCTTACAAATATACATGAAATTATATAAAAAACTAGTTTACCCTTTTAGTACATTAATAATCTTTTACACAGGGTTAATTTAACACTAAATAAACTTGCCTTGTTAATTACCTTGCTTTATTTCCATAGAAACCACCCCTAAACGTTATATACAGAATTCAATAGCAATTCTTACAAATGTACATAAAATTATATAAAAACTAGTTTACGTTTTATTACATTAATAAATTGCATTAAAAAAATTAATTTAATACCATTGACCACACATCTATTTTTGGGCTTAAGTATTTGTGGCCTAGTATTCATTCAGGAGCTGCATAAGTTGAGGAGCCACATCACGTTGAAAAAGGATTCTCGATTCCACCTTCTGGTTTGGCACACAATCCAAAATGAATCAGTTTTAAACAGTCATTGTTATTCAGTAGTACATTTTACTAAAATTAAAATTCATATAGTTTGGTGTTATATATCTTTAAAAGTAATTGTCTAACCGGCTTTAGATCACGATGGACATAATCAAGACTATGTAAATAAGCCACTGCCAAAACTATTTGTTTAAAAAATACCCTGCTTTGTTGTTCGGAAAGCCTCTTGCTTTCAACAATGTGATCAAATAATTCTCCTCCAGAACAGTATTCAATAATAATAAAATAATGGGTGTCTGTTTCAATCACTTGATACAATTTACAGATGTGTTGATGGCTTAAGGATTTAAGGGCCTCTAATTCCAATTTAACTCTTGGGAGATCGTCCCCTAGCCCTAGTTTTTCAATAATCTTAATTCCAACTTTCTCACCAGTTGCAATATGCATTGCAAGCTTTATTTGGCAAATCCACCACATCCTATAGTTTTTTTGTAGCTCATAAAATCCTCTTAAAGCAGTATACCTAATTATTTCCAATTTGGCGGCTACAAAAGTAATTTACCAGATAGGTCTCAAAGGTACTTTTATTAAATATATTTAAGGTACTTACTGTTCCTACAGCTGTTAATAACTCTTAATTAATATTATTTGATTTATAATTTACCTGAATTATTTCAGTTTAACTAGAATTGTAACGGTTAAGATTTAAATTGTTTGTTAACGATTGACGTAGGGTACAATTAATATAAACAGATTTTAATTTATTTTTCTAGGATTGGTTAATCTGGGGCCGCCATCTTTAAGTTTTTTATTTGAACTAAAAATAGTTCATATAATTAAATGGCCGAATTGTAATGTTATTGTTTCATAAATTTGAATATAAGTGGTCGTAAAGAACTAATTAATTCCTTAGGAGAAAAGTCGTCATCAGTTAAGCTCACCTTATACATCCGAAAGCCTTTGGGGGAAACAGACAGAAGTTACTCTTCCAGCAATAAAGTTTATATACATCAAGACAACATAGAGACTGTTCCAACAGTTCCTCGTACCTTCACCCCAACTCAAGTTGACAAACGTGAGCTCTTAGCCCCAAGTGCTTGCAAACGCCTTATGGGAACACCAAAGACGTCCTCAGCCCTGATGAACCAGAAAACTCGGTCAATTTCAGAGATGGCCAATTCGATAGATTTTCTGCAACTTGGAGGATAAGGAGATACAAACCAAGAAGAATCTGTAAGTCTGATGGAAATTAATAACGAAATTACTTAATTATTTTTATGGCTACAATTAAACCACACATTAATAACAGATTATTCCAGGTTTTCTCATAGGGGATTGCTCGTCGATACGTCGAGGCATTTCGTTCCAATGCCCAAGCTCTTAAAAACTTTAGATGCAATGTCTTATAACAAAATCAATGATGGAAGTTTTGCTTAGGTAACTCGACAAGGTTTTCCAGCTCTTCTCTCCTCTTCTTGGTATCTTATACTTTGAAGTTTGTATGCTGGTATTTCGACAACTCTTCCAGCTTATGCAGAAGATATATAGAAAACGATAATGCCTTTTACTATTTACAATAAATAAAGGCTTTAAGAAAATTGGACAAGGGTTGGCTTTAAAACTGGAAGGCCTTTTTCTAACTTTGTTATGAAATGCAGTATTCAATTATTTTCTTCAGAAATACATTCTGGAGGACTTCTTATATAGAAAAACGATAATGCCTTTTACTATTTACAATAAATAAAGGCTTTAAGAAAATTGGACAAGGGTTGGCTTTAAAACTGGAAGGGCCTTTTTCTAACTTTGTTATGAAATGCAGTATTCAATTATTTTCTTCAGAAATACATTCTGGAGGACTTCTTATATAGAAAAACGATAATGCCTTTTACTATTTACAATAAATAAAGGCTTTAAGAAAATTGGACATGGGTTGGCTTTAAAACTGGAAGGCTTTTTTCTAACTTTGTTATGAAATGCAGTATTCAATTATTTTCTTCAGAAATATATTCTGGAGGACTTCTTATATAGAAAAACGATAATGCCTTTTACTATTTACAATAAATAAAGGCTTTAAGAAAATTGGACATGGGTTGGCTTTAAAACTGGAAGGCCTTTTTCTAACTTTGTTATGAAATGCAGTATTCAATTATTTTCTTCAGAAATACATTCTGGAGGACTTCTTATATAGAAAAACGATAATGCCTTTTACTATTTACAATAAATAAAGGCTTTAAGAAAATTGGACATGGGTTGGCTTTAAAACTGGAAGGCCTTTTCTAACTTTGTTATGAAATGCAGTATTCAATTATTTTCTTCAGAAATACATTCTGGAGGACTTCTTATATAGAAAAACGATAATGCCTTTTACTATTTACAATAAATAAAGGCTTTAAGAAAATTGGACATGGGTTGGCTTTAAAACTGGAAGGCCTTTTTCTAACTTTGTTATGAAATGCAGTATTCAATTATTTTCTTCAGAAATATATTCTGGAGGACTTCTTATATAGAAAAACGATAATGCCTTTTACTATTTACAATAAATAAAGGCTTTAAGAAAATTGGACATGGGTTGGCTTTAAAACTGGAAGGCCTTTTTCTAACTTTGTTATGAAATGCAGTATTCAATTATTTTCTTCAGAAATATATTCTGGAGGACTTCTTATATAGAAAAACGATAATGCCTTTTACTATTTACAATAAATAAAGGCTTTAAGAAAATTGGACATGGGTTGGCTTTAAAACTGGAAGGCCTTTTTCTAACTTTGTTATGAAATGCAGTATTCAATTATTTTCTTCAGAAATATATTCTGGAGGACTTCTTATATAGAAAAACGATAATGCCTTTTACTATTTACAATAAATAAAGGCTTTAAGAAAATTGGACATGGGTTGGCTTTAAAACTGGAAGGCCTTTTTCTAACTTTGTTATGAAATGCAGTATTCAATTATTTTCTTCAGAAATATATTCTGGAGGACTTCTTATATAGAAAAACGATAATGCCTTTTACTATTTACAATAAATAAAGGCTTTAAGAAAATTGGACATGGGTTGGCTTTAAAACTGGAAGGCCTTTTTCTAACTTTGTTATGAAATGCAGTATTCAATTATTTTCTTCAGAAATATATTCTGGAGGACTTCTTATATAGAAAAACGATAATGCCTTTTACTATTTACAATAAATAAAGGCTTTAAGAAAATTGGACATGGGTTGGCTTTAAAACTGGAAGGCCTTTTTCTAACTTTGTTATGAAATGCAGTATTCAATTATTTTCTTCAGAAATATATTCTGGAGGACTTCTTATATAGAAAAACGATAATGCCTTTTACTATTTACAATAAATAAAGGCTTTAAGAAAATTGGACATGGGTTGGCTTTAAAACTGGAAGGCCTTTTTCTAACTTTGTTATGAAATGCAGTATTCAATTATTTTCTTCAGAAATATATTCTGGAGGACTTCTTATATAGAAAAACGATAATGCCTTTTACTATTTACAATAAATAAAGGCTTTAAGAAAATTGGACATGGGTTGGCTTTAAAACTGGAAGGCCTTTTTCTAACTTTGTTATGAAATGCAGTATTCAATTATTTTCTTCAGAAATATATTCTGGAGGACTTCTTATATAGAAAAACGATAATGCCTTTTACTATTTACAATAAATAAAGGCTTTAAGAAAATTGGACATGGGTTGGCTTTAAAACTGGAAGGCCTTTTTCTAACTTTGTTATGAAATGCAGTATTCAATTATTTTCTTCAGAAATATATTCTGGAGGACTTCTTATATAGAAAAACGATAATGCCTTTTACTATTTACAATAAATAAAGGCTTTAAGAAAATTGGACATGGGTTGGCTTTAAAACTGGAAGGGCTTTTTTTAACTTTGTTATGAAATGCAGTATTCAATTATTTTCTTCAGAAATATATTCTGGAGGACTTCTTATATAGAAAAACGATAATGCCTTTTACTATTTACAATAAATAAAGGCTTTAAGAAAATTGGACATGGGTTGGCTTTAAAACTGGAAGGCCTTTTTCTAACTTTGTTATGAAATGCAGTATTCAATTATTTTCTTCAGAAATATATTCTGGAGGACTTCTTATATAGAAAAACGATAATGCCTTTTACTATTTACAATAAATAAAGGCTTTAAGAAAATTGGACATGGGTTGGCTTTAAAACTGGAAGGCCTTTTCTAACTTTGTTATGAAATGCAGTATTCAATTATTTTCTTCAGAAATATATTCTGGAGGACTTCTTATATAGAAAAACGATAATGCCTTTTACTATTTACAATAAATAAAGGCTTTAAGAAAATTGGACATGGGTTGGCTTTAAAACTGGAAGGCCTTTTTCTAACTTTGTTATGAAATGCAGTATTCAATTATTTTCTTCAGAAATATATTCTGGAGGACTTCTTATATAGAAAAACGATAATGCCTTTTACTATTTACAATAAATAAAGGCTTTAAGAAAATTGGACATGGGTTGGCTTTAAAACTGGAAGGCCTTTTTCTAACTTTGTTATGAAATGCAGTATTCAATTATTTTCTTCAGAAATATATTCTGGAGGACTTCTTATATAGAAAAACGATAATGCCTTTTACTATTTACAATAAATAAAGGCTTTAAGAAAATTGGACATGGGTTGGCTTTAAAACTGGAAGGCCTTTTTCTAACTTTGTTATGAAATGCAGTATTCAATTATTTTCTTCAGAAATATATTCTGGAGGACTTCTTATATAGAAAAACGATAATGCCTTTTACTATTTACAATAAATAAAGGCTTTAAGAAAATTGGACATGGGTTGGCTTTAAAACTGGAAGGCCTTTTTCTAACTTTGTTATGAAATGCAGTATTCAATTATTTTCTTCAGAAATATATTCTGGAGGACTTCTTATATAGAAAAACGATAATGCCTTTTACTATTTACAATAAATAAAGGCTTTAAGAAAATTGGACATGGGTTGGCTTTAAAACTGGAAGGCCTTTTTCTAACTTTGTTATGAAATGCAGTATTCAATTATTTTCTTCAGAAATATATTCTGGAGGACTTCTTATATAGAAAAACGATAATGCCTTTTACTATTTACAATAAATAAAGGCTTTAAGAAAATTGGACATGGGTTGGCTTTAAAACTGGAAGGCCTTTTTCTAACTTTGTTATGAAATGCAGTATTCAATTATTTTCTTCAGAAATATATTCTGGAGGACTTCTTATATAGAAAAACGATAATGCCTTTTACTATTTACAATAAATAAAGGCTTTAAGAAAATTGGACATGGGTTGGCTTTAAAACTGGAAGGCCTTTTTCTAACTTTGTTATGAAATGCAGTATTCAATTATTTTCTTCAGAAATATATTCTGGAGGACTTCTTATATAGAAAAAAGATAATGCCTTTTACTATTTACAATAAATAAAGGCTTTAAGAAAATTGGACATGGGTTGGCTTTAAAACTGGAAGGCCTTTTTCTAACTTTGTTATGAAATGCAGTATTCAATTATTTTCTTCAGAAATATATTCTGGAGGACTTCTTATATAGAAAAACGATAATGCCTTTTACTATTTACAATAAATAAAGGCTTTAAGAAAATTGGACATGGGTTGGCTTTAAAACTGGAAGGCCTTTTCTAACTTTGTTATGAAATGCAGTATTCAATTATTTTCTTCAGAAATATATTCTGGAGGACTTCTTATATAGAAAACGATAATGCCTTTTACTATTTACAATAAATAAAGGCTTTAAGAAAATTGGACATGGGTTGGCTTTAAAACTGGAAGGCCTTTTTCTAACTTTGTTATGAAATGCAGTATTCAATTATTTTCTTCAGAAATATATTCTGGAGGACTTCTTATATAGAAAAACGATAATGCCTTTTACTATTTACAATAAATAAAGGCTTTAAGAAAATTGGACATGGGTTGGCTTTAAAACTGGAAGGCCTTTTTCTAACTTTGTTATGAAATGCAGTATTCAATTATTTTCTTCAGAAATATATTCTGGAGGACTTCTTATATAGAAAAAAGATAATGCCTTTTACTATTTACAATAAATAAAGGCTTTAAGAAAATTGGACATGGGTTGGCTTTAAAACTGGAAGGCCTTTTTCTAACTTTGTTATGAAATGCAGTATTCAATTATTTTCTTCAGAAATATATTCTGGAGGACTTCTTATATAGAAAACGATAATGCCTTTTACTATTTACAATAAATAAAGGCTTTAAGAAAATTGGACATGGGTTGGCTTTAAAACTGGAAGGCCTTTTTCTAACTTTGTTATGAAATGCAGTATTCAATTATTTTCTTCAGAAATATATTCTGGAGGACTTCTTATATAGAAAAACGATAATGCCTTTTACTATTTACAATAAATAAAGGCTTTAAGAAAATTGGACATGGGTTGGCTTTAAAACTGGAAGGCCTTTTTCTAACTTTGTTATGAAATGCAGTATTCAATTATTTTCTTCAGAAATATATTCTGGAGGACTTCTTATATAGAAAAACGATAATGCCTTTTACTATTTACAATAAATAAAGGCTTTAAGAAAATTGGACATGGGTTGGCTTTAAAACTGGAAGGCCTTTTTCTAACTTTGTTATGAAATGCAGTATTCAATTATTTTCTTCAGAAATATATTCTGGAGGACTTCTTATATAGAAAAACGATAATGCCTTTTACTATTTACAATAAATAAAGGCTTTAAGAAAATTGGACATGGGTTGGCTTTAAAACTGGAAGGCCTTTTTCTAACTTTGTTATGAAATGCAGTATTCAATTATTTTCTTCAGAAATATATTCTGGAGGACTTCTTATATAGAAAAAAGATAATGCCTTTTACTATTTACAATAAATAAAGGCTTTAAGAAAATTGGACATGGGTTGGCTTTAAAACTGGAAGGCCTTTTTCTAACTTTGTTATGAAATGCAGTATTCAATTATTTTCTTCAGAAATATATTCTGGAGGACTTCTTATATAGAAAAACGATAATGCCTTTTACTATTTACAATAAATAAAGGCTTTAAGAAAATTGGACATGGGTTGGCTTTAAAACTGGAAGGCCTTTTTCTAACTTTGTTATGAAATGCAGTATTCAATTATTTTCTTCAGAAATATATTCTGGAGGACTTCTTATATAGAAAAAAGATAATGCCTTTTACTATTTACAATAAATAAAGGCTTTAAGAAAATTGGACATGGGTTGGCTTTAAAACTGGAAGGCCTTTTTCTAACTTTGTTATGAAATGCAGTATTCAATTATTTTCTTCAGAAATATATTCTGGAGGACTTCTTATATAGAAAACGATAATGCCTTTTACTATTTACAATAAATAAAGGCTTTAAGAAAATTGGACATGGGTTGGCTTTAAAACTGGAAGGCCTTTTTCTAACTTTGTTATGAAATGCAGTATTCAATTATTTTCTTCAGAAATATATTCTGGAGGACTTCTTATATAGAAAAACGATAATGCCTTTTACTATTTACAATAAATAAAGGCTTTAAGAAAATTGGACATGGGTTGGCTTTAAAACTGGAAGGCCTTTTTCTAACTTTGTTATGAAATGCAGTATTCAATTATTTTCTTCAGAAATATATTCTGGAGGACTTCTTATATAGAAAAACGATAATGCCTTTTACTATTTACAATAAATAAAGGCTTTAAGAAAATTGGACATGGGTTGGCTTTAAAACTGGAAGGCCTTTTTCTAACTTTGTTATGAAATGCAGTATTCAATTATTTTCTTCAGAAATATATTCTGGAGGACTTCTTATATAGAAAACGATAATGCCTTTTACTATTTACAATAAATAAAGGCTTTAAGAAAATTGGACATGGGTTGGCTTTAAAACTGGAAGGCCTTTTTCTAACTTTGTTATGAAATGCAGTATTCAATTATTTTCTTCAGAAATATATTCTGGAGGACTTCTTATATAGAAAAACGATAATGCCTTTTACTATTTACAATAAATAAAGGCTTTAAGAAAATTGGACATGGGTTGGCTTTAAAACTGGAAGGCCTTTTTCTAACTTTGTTATGAAATGCAGTATTCAATTATTTTCTTCAGAAATATATTCTGGAGGACTTCTTATATAGAAAACGATAATGCCTTTTACTATTTACAATAAATAAAGGCTTTAAGAAAATTGGACATGGGTTGGCTTTAAAACTGGAAGGCCTTTTTCTAACTTTGTTATGAAATGCAGTATTCAATTATTTTCTTCAGAAATATATTCTGGAGGACTTCTTATATAGAAAACGATAATGCCTTTTACTATTTACAATAAATAAAGGCTTTAAGAAAATTGGACATGGGTTGGCTTTAAAACTGGAAGGCCTTTTTCTAACTTTGTTATGAAATGCAGTATTCAATTATTTTCTTCAGAAATATATTCTGGAGGACTTCTTATATAGAAAAAAGATAATGCCTTTTACTATTTACAATAAATAAAGGCTTTAAGAAAATTGGACATGGGTTGGCTTTAAAACTGGAAGGCCTTTTTCTAACTTTGTTATGAAATGCAGTATTCAATTATTTTCTTCAGAAATATATTCTGGAGGACTTCTTATATAGAAAAACGATAATGCCTTTTACTATTTACAATAAATAAAGGCTTTAAGAAAATTGGACATGGGTTGGCTTTAAAACTGGAAGGCCTTTTTCTAACTTTGTTATGAAATGCAGTATTCAATTATTTTCTTCAGAAATATATTCTGGAGGACTTCTTATATAGAAAAACGATAATGCCTTTTACTATTTACAATAAATAAAGGCTTTAAGAAAATTGGACATGGGTTGGCTTTAAAACTGGAAGGCCTTTTTCTAACTTTGTTATGAAATGCAGTATTCAATTATTTTCTTCAGAAATATATTCTGGAGGACTTCTTATATAGAAAAACGATAATGCCTTTTACTATTTACAATAAATAAAGGCTTTAAGAAAATTGGACATGGGTTGGCTTTAAAACTGGAAGGCCTTTTTCTAACTTTGTTATGAAATGCAGTATTCAATTATTTTCTTCAGAAATATATTCTGGAGGACTTCTTATATAGAAAAACGATAATGCCTTTTACTATTTACAATAAATAAAGGCTTTAAGAAAATTGGACATGGGTTGGCTTTAAAACTGGAAGGCCTTTTTCTAACTTTGTTATGAAATGCAGTATTCAATTATTTTCTTCAGAAATATATTCTGGAGGACTTCTTATATAGAAAAACGATAATGCCTTTTACTATTTACAATAAATAAAGGCTTTAAGAAAATTGGACATGGGTTGGCTTTAAAACTGGAAGGCCTTTTTCTAACTTTGTTATGAAATGCAGTATTCAATTATTTTCTTCAGAAATATATTCTGGAGGACTTCTTATATAGAAAAACGATAATGCCTTTTACTATTTACAATAAATAAAGGCTTTAAGAAAATTGGACATGGGTTGGCTTTAAAACTGGAAGGCCTTTTTCTAACTTTGTTATGAAATGCAGTATTCAATTATTTTCTTCAGAAATATATTCTGGAGGACTTCTTATATAGAAAAACGATAATGCCTTTTACTATTTACAATAAATAAAGGCTTTAAGAAAATTGGACATGGGTTGGCTTTAAAACTGGAAGGCCTTTTTCTAACTTTGTTATGAAATGCAGTATTCAATTATTTTCTTCAGAAATATATTCTGGAGGACTTCTTATATAGAAAAACGATAATGCCTTTTACTATTTACAATAAATAAAGGCTTTAAGAAAATTGGACATGGGTTGGCTTTAAAACTGGAAGGCCTTTTTCTAACTTTGTTATGAAATGCAGTATTCAATTATTTTCTTCAGAAATATATTCTGGAGGACTTCTTATATAGAAAAACGATAATGCCTTTTACTATTTACAATAAATAAAGGCTTTAAGAAAATTGGACATGGGTTGGCTTTAAAACTGGAAGGCCTTTTTCTAACTTTGTTATGAAATGCAGTATTCAATTATTTTCTTCAGAAATATATTCTGGAGGACTTCTTATATAGAAAAACGATAATGCCTTTTACTATTTACAATAAATAAAGGCTTTAAGAAAATTGGACATGGGTTGGCTTTAAAACTGGAAGGCCTTTTTCTAACTTTGTTATGAAATGCAGTATTCAATTATTTTCTTCAGAAATATATTCTGGAGGACTTCTTATATAGAAAAACGATAATGCCTTTTACTATTTACAATAAATAAAGGCTTTAAGAAAATTGGACATGGGTTGGCTTTAAAACTGGAAGGCCTTTTTCTAACTTTGTTATGAAATGCAGTATTCAATTATTTTCTTCAGAAATATATTCTGGAGGACTTCTTATATAGAAAAACGATAATGCCTTTTACTATTTACAATAAATAAAGGCTTTAAGAAAATTGGACATGGGTTGGCTTTAAAACTGGAAGGCCTTTTCTAACTTTGTTATGAAATGCAGTATTCAATTATTTTCTTCAGAAATATATTCTGGAGGACTTCTTATATAGAAAAACGATAATGCCTTTTACTATTTACAATAAATAAAGGCTTTAAGAAAATTGGACATGGGTTGGCTTTAAAACTGGAAGGCCTTTTTCTAACTTTGTTATGAAATGCAGTATTCAATTATTTTCTTCAGAAATATATTCTGGAGGACTTCTTATATAGAAAAACGATAATGCCTTTTACTATTTACAATAAATAAAGGCTTTAAGAAAATTGGACATGGGTTGGCTTTAAAACTGGAAGGCCTTTTTCTAACTTTGTTATGAAATGCAGTATTCAATTATTTTCTTCAGAAATATATTCTGGAGGACTTCTTATATAGAAAAACGATAATGCCTTTTACTATTTACAATAAATAAAGGCTTTAAGAAAATTGGACATGGGTTGGCTTTAAAACTGGAAGGCCTTTTTCTAACTTTGTTATGAAATGCAGTATTCAATTATTTTCTTCAGAAATATATTCTGGAGGACTTCTTATATAGAAAAACGATAATGCCTTTTACTATTTACAATAAATAAAGGCTTTAAGAAAATTGGACATGGGTTGGCTTTAAAACTGGAAGGCCTTTTTCTAACTTTGTTATGAAATGCAGTATTCAATTATTTTCTTCAGAAATATATTCTGGAGGACTTCTTATATAGAAAAACGATAATGCCTTTTACTATTTACAATAAATAAAGGCTTTAAGAAAATTGGACATGGGTTGGCTTTAAAACTGGAAGGCCTTTTTCTAACTTTGTTATGAAATGCAGTATTCAATTATTTTCTTCAGAAATATATTCTGGAGGACTTCTTATATAGAAAAACGATAATGCCTTTTACTATTTACAATAAATAAAGGCTTTAAGAAAATTGGACATGGGTTGGCTTTAAAACTGGAAGGCCTTTTTCTAACTTTGTTATGAAATGCAGTATTCAATTATTTTCTTCAGAAATATATTCTGGAGGACTTCTTATATAGAAAAACGATAATGCCTTTTACTATTTACAATAAATAAAGGCTTTAAGAAAATTGGACATGGGTTGGCTTTAAAACTGGAAGGCCTTTTTCTAACTTTGTTATGAAATGCAGTATTCAATTATTTTCTTCAGAAATATATTCTGGAGGACTTCTTATATAGAAAAACGATAATGCCTTTTACTATTTACAATAAATAAAGGCTTTAAGAAAATTGGACATGGGTTGGCTTTAAAACTGGAAGGCCTTTTTCTAACTTTGTTATGAAATGCAGTATTCAATTATTTTCTTCAGAAATATATTCTGGAGGACTTCTTATATAGAAAAACGATAATGCCTTTTACTATTTACAATAAATATCAAAATCAAAAAGCATTTTTTAGTACTGCATTTTGAATAATTATCTCCGAACTTATTGGAACAATCTCCAAGACTCTCAAATTTTGAGTTGATAACCCTAGTCAAAGAATATTTTAAGAGTCGAAAAAAAAATTAAAATGCCAAAATTTGAATTTTGTGTGTGTGTGTGTGTGTGTGTAGGGATACTTAAAATCTACCCTAAAACAATGGGTCAAACAGCAAGAAACTCGTGGCACAGCACAAGGACCACTACTGTCATCAGCTAAACTTATAATTACGAAGAAACAATGTCCAAAAAAATAGAAGAAATATTTTAACAAGTTGCCGAAGATTTAAAAGAAAACTTCCAAACGTCGAAGAGTTTTCAGAAGACAGGCTTGCGTTATCAACAATGCGTTTGCTACCATGTTTTTTTTATGCCGCACGAATAATTTTTAATTTATTATTTAATTTAATTATAATGAAATAATGTTTTTTGATTATCCAAATGCTTACTTTATTAAAATGTAAACCGTTCGAGTTTCATCTCGGAAGCTTAAATTGTCATCCAGGAATTTTAAATTGAGTTAACTTTTGGAAAAGATGTAAATTAAAAAAAAATATATTTGAAGCTAAAATTTAAAACTCCCGACTTGATGAAAATATTAATAACTAAACAAAGACCAAAGTTGATGGTCTTACGAATTGTCTTCAGGAGCAAACGCAGCAATTAAAATTGACCGCACACATAAACGAACAAACATAAAAATATAACATTTTAACAATTCCAACAATAACTATAAACAATGTGTAAAACAGTGGTTCTTAATCGATGTTTTAACTGTCACGAAAAATTACTAAAAGCTATTCAATAAAACATTTTTTTTTAAATTAGTGTTACCTCAGAAATAAATTCCTTTCGAAAAACAACAACCCATAAAATTTTCTTTGACAAGTATTCATTTATGTGATTCAATTTTCAATCAATTATTTATTATAAATAAATAAAAAAATTTTCTTTGTATTGTACGATTTTTAAATTTAAAAGTTTTATATCTTTGCAAAGCATTTATAAACAAACGTGTCTTGTAAACATACAAGAGTTAAGAACCACCGATTTAATATGGTAACAAAGCCATAAAAAAAGCGCAAAACAATTTAATAATTGTGTAAAACCGACAATTTTTAATTGCTAAGCATGGGTCCCTCGAGGGATGAGGGTTGACGGAGCACGATCCTGGGGAGCCCGCTTCATCCTGGCCAGGAAGGCCCACGTTCGAGGGCTGAAGGTGGCGTGCTATAGTTTCTTACTCCTCTGCATGTCAATTAGTTTCTGTAAAATAAAGAAAAGAATTATTAGCTATAATTCTTTACTAAGCGTGTGGACTTAAAAAAAAACCCTTAATTTTAATATTCACCTTGGGTTAGAGATTGAATTAAAAAACTAAGAGCACTTATTTAAAACACAACCATTACACTTCGATTTACATTCAAGAATGAATCAGAATCGAAAGTTACATGAAACTGATGTACGTCATAACAATGCCGCAAGAAGAACACTTGCCCGATGTCAAAAATGATAGGGCCGGCCAAAAGAGCTGCGATAATTTTAAATAATATTATCGATTTATTTAATTTAACGAAAACACCTATACAGAGTGTTTCAATAATATTCGCCCGCACTGTAATAGAATCCAAGCTTGTTTTACTTACATTTTGTGGCATGTGTGTGTGTGTGTTAAATTTTTAATATGTCTCCGGCTATGGACACTACGGACCCATAAGTACCTCCCCTTAAAATATAAAACAAATTTATTTTTTTCAATTTTTGGCGTTTTTGAGTTAGTACCGTTTTCCGATAGAATAAAGTCTAATACGTTAGCAAAATAAAAGGATTTTGGGAAATAATTAAAATTAAAAAAGTTAGCGTCATTTAAAATTTTGATTTCGAAAAATAATTGACGTCTGAAAATATCGAAAATTTTCAGCGTTAAAAGGTTAGCAGAGCAAAAGGGCTTTTGTTATGGACACTACGGGCCCATAGGTATCTCGCCTGAAAATATAAAGCATCTTTATTTTTTTCAATTTATCCAAAAGAAAAGCAAAAAATAATTAATATCGGAATCCGATATGAAGCCACGCGGTTTACTACGAAAGGAATGTTGAGCGGGTCAGTTTACTATTTTCCATTCATAACGCCAAGGTCGTCTACACATCGATGGCCGCCGATGACGTCAGCACCTGACAATGGCCAATTAGAAATCACACAAAAAACTTAACCTTTTTGTCCTATTTTAGAGTGTTACAATTAAAAATTTATAAGAAGAATAAATGTTATAAAATGGTATAAATAAGTGTGGTTTAACTAAAATGCAAGCCTTTAGTTTCCAGCAACTTACAATGAAAGAAAAGGTTTTCTACAAATTAAGGCAAGAATCAAATGAAGGTTACTCGGGGGTTAAAATTTGGTCGCTGATGAGGATATGACTATGGACATGGTTGTTTTAGCTTTTAGACGCCCAAAACATGCAAACTGAGACTATTTCACAATTTAATCTTTAGAAGTGAAGTTTGTAGATGTTTGAAACATTCTACTGATGATCGGTGTAAATGTATTCAATAACGTTAATACAAGTTTACTTATAATAAATTTATAGGATGGATTAGGAGCAGTCTTCTACTTATTATAACTTGTACAACTTTATGGATTGGATTATTTGTATGAGTATGTACAACGGAACAAATGTGGAAGATCACTTGCATACATTACATGTAAAATAGATACATATGGAACTCCAGAATTTATATGAAGATATGCAAAGTAAAATTGCAAATTTCTATATTAATAATGTAGCCTAATTCCAAAATGGTCTCCATGGATAACTGCATTTAGTTCTATAAATTGGAAACTAATTTTCAATAATATCGTTAAAAGCTTGAATTACATAGCATTATGAAATATGGTTTATTAAGGGATTTGCATGATGTGCTAACTAAAACTGTTAAAAACCAATTTGATTATAATGTGTATGAGTGTATTAAGATTTAAAGAATGAAAAGCAGAGACAGTAAAAAGAAAACGACAAACAAGTTCTGATAGATAAAAGCGTTTATTTTATTTACAGGTAATTGAATATTAATTTTATTTCATTAATAAATAATAATATTTATTTGTTTAAGGGACATAAGACTAATGGTTTTTTGAACAAGCTTATAATTGCTTTAAAGCTTCTAACTGAGGATCATAAAAATGGATTTTAGAAAATCGGGGGGCTTCGGCAAATGAAAGTGATTCTCACCATGAAATGTGTAATGCTTGTAATGAAATAAACAACAACTTTTACGCGATTCTTTTGTAAAAAAGGACTTGTCAATTTAAACGATTTAAAACATTTAATTAAATAAGAAAAGTGCTTCTTCAATAATGTCTACGACTGACACAAGTATTACGCCTTATAGAAGAGCAGAAAGTTATGGTAAGTAATATTTAAAATTTTTATATTGGAGCACCTTAAAAATGTTCTAAGTGCACCCCCTCATATCTCAGTATGGTTAAAGATTTATAATTACATAAATAATTTAAAAAAAAACGCAAATAAAACGATTTAAATTAAAAAATAAAAGAAGGGGCACCTTTTTTTAATTAAATACCGAAATCAAATCTGTACTTATTACTTTTATTAAAACTGAGCATAAAATGTTTGGTACACCGGCCTTGATTCTATAAAAAAAAAGGGTTTTCGAGGACATATCAATGTTTCCGTTTCACTAATAAATTTCAATTAATAATAACTGAGAGTTTTGATCGGTTTGGAGAACTTTTATTAATTGAATTCTTACTCGCAGAACGGTACCTCGACGAAATTAAGAAACAACAAGCAGAAATGGTACTTTTAGAAAACGAGCACCGAGAAAAAATGTTTAACAATTTTTTCGAAAATAATAGATATAAAGAAGACTCTATATTCCAAATAAAAAGCGTTAAGTTCAGTAAATTTTCTCATAAAAGAATCAAGTTTTATTTTAACCCGAACGATGTAACACCAATGGTCAGCGAAAACTAATTTTTTTGATCATCTTAAAATCCTTCAAATTAGTCGCAAAATACCACTGGCTAGTGAAAAGAGATTACGTTCCAGCCGATTTGAAAAATAAAATATATCAGTTATTTTTTACTCAAGACTCATTTGCGTTTGACGACTCCAACATTATCGAAGGAATATTAAATATGTGGGAGATACTACTTAATTGGACTATTAACGATGCCAAATTGCGCATAGAGAGAGAAAAGGTAATACTATTTTTTTAATTATAAAAAAAAATGAAAAATGAATTAAACTTGTTTCAGTTATACCGCGAAGGGACATGTTCTTGTACGAAGACGACGAACTATTCTTAACAGAAGAAATTGCAGAATTACATCACCGAAGAGAGTTAATTTGGCAAAGGATGCTACCACCACCGCCTCCAGTTAATTTAAAAAAATGGTGGTTGCGCAATTAAACCAAAAATTTTGGTTTAAAACTACCTTTAAAAGTTTGATCAATATTTAGGAATAACTAGTTATACTTTGATATTGATTTTAAAAATCGAAACTTAATTTTGAGATATTTAAACCGATATCAAACTGAAAATGGTATAGCTTCAAGATTAATTAAAACATTTAAAAATACTTCAGCGATTCAAAAATTGTTTTTCCGAACAGGCACAAAAGTACACCCCTTTTTAAAAACACTAAAATTTTGAAATAAAATAAAGCATTGATGTCAAACTCATAATAATAATGAGTAACCAATTCTATTTAAAATTAGTAGCAAATAAAAAAACTTTAAAGAATAAAATGTCAATTAAAATGTAAATATATTATCAGTCTTCGAGTCGCGTTTAATTTTTGGGGCTATATATTTTTAAAAAATAAAAAAGGATTGTACGTAGATCCTTAAAGCATATGAAGTGCTCTTCGACATTGTCGCTCGAGTTAATTTCACACGCATTGCTTGGGTACATTTTATTAAAAAAATTACAAATTCGCAATTAATCTGTAACTTAGGTTAAAAGTGCAGTGCCTTTTAGAATCCCATAGCTCTGTGGTTCAGTCGAAGGTAACAAACATGGCAACCACAAAATTAGTGCTATGGCCAGTCGTCGATAAAGTACCAGCACGTACCGAAGTTTTATATAAAGGACATATGTAGCGCGTATCGTTCTCTGGCATTACTGTTACAGGCAGTAATAATACGGCTGGGAGAGGTGGGTTAATTTCCCCTATAATCAATCTCAAAAATGAAATAGCAATTCACTGATGTGAGATAAGCGCGCAATCTAATTCTAGTAAGCTTCGTATTTTAAAAACTAACTAACCTGGGTTTGGATCGGCTATAGACATACGATTTATGTCCCATCGTCCAGCATCAACAAATATGCCATGGATAATCACTCCATCTTTGGGGGGCTGAACTGCCCCATAAGCTTCATGGACCTAAAACCAATTATTCATAATTTTTTTTTAATTGATTGTAATTTTAATACGTACATCAAAACCCTCTAAGTCGTGTGAAATTTTAATTACTTCTAGGTCGACGTAATAGGGTAAAATCTTAAAATCGTATTTCAGTTGATCGATTGGTAAATCATACTTTCGAGCGTAAGTTCCAGTTAAAAGTCCTTGAGTAAAATAGAAACCCGACAACCAATATGATGGGGGATGATATGATTTCAACCACATCTAAAAAGATTAAATATTTAACATTCAATTACATAGAAAAATTGAAATTAATTACGTAAATGAAATCCAAACGTAGTTCTAAGTCGTGGACCCAACTTCCTAAGCTTTTTAAGGACGGATAAGATCGAGAAGACCACATGATAGGAACCTAAAATTTAATTCGATTAGAAAAGAAAAACCTAAAAGGGCAGTTTTATAATGACCGGATAGTCTTTTACTGTTAGTCAAGTTATGATTTATACAAAAGTTCATAAATCGCAATAATTTTCTTAAAAGCGATTGGATAAATATATGGATTTACAAATAATATATTTGAAAAACATTTTAAATCTACGCATCGCTTTTATAAAGGTATTCAACTGACAAAATAATATTAGGTAATTATTATTAATCATAATACCTGATTATTGGTAAAAGCTTTAAAAACTTCTTCGAGGTCTTCAGACATAACAACCAATCCTTTGATAGCTTTTTTTAGATTATTCATAGAACCATGTATAAGCTTTAAAAGCTTATTAAAACTATCCACTTCTTGCATAAGTACTGTTGTTAATGAAGGGAAACGTCCCTTATCGTCTCTCTATTAAAAATTATAATTGCAATATAAGAAAAAAATACAATTTGATGATTCTCAATCTCCGAAATCAGAAACTGTTTAATATATACATTTAGCCTCCTCGCCCCATAAGTAACAATAATATAATTAATGCATTTGAACTATTATCGCAAAAAAGAATGAATTGTGATTTTATTTCATATTTTGTGCCTGCTCCTGGTTCATCACGGATTTGAGAATCACCCTATATAAAATGATTTAACAACTCTAATACCTTGTATAAATGTGGATGAGCTTCTTCGATGCTAATACTTTTCAGAATAACCGTTATCAGTCCTTCGGCTAACTCAAATACAATCTCGTCACTCGATTTTCCATCGCCTCCACCCCCAGCACGAGGCTGTCGCTCCATTATTGTTCGTAACACCGTTTGCATTTCTTTAGTCTAAATTTTTAATTCATTTTAATCTCTCTCAAAACAGATAATTTCAAATTTCTTCCTTGATAAGCAATGTTTGCATTTTCGTGCATCCCAAAAATTTCTGGTTCCTCAATAATCGGCAGCGTGTCAATGAAATCTCTATATTCCTGTATTTTTTCAAATTGGGGACAAAAATAGACCCCCGATCGCGAGTAAACATATTCAGGATCGAGGAATTGTGGTGCGAAGAAACCCTTTAAAATTGTTTTTAGACAACGTAACTCCCAATAGTCGGTTACGCGTCCGCCGTATGTTATTTCACCTAAATTAATTAAAAAATTTAATTCTGAATTTTAAATCGCATACAGTAAAAACCTGTTATGTATTCCAAAGCATCCCATGGAATAGTTCAACCGCTGCAATACAACTTTAGGGTATTAAAAGCAAATTCACGGTCACTATCGTTAAATTCATAAGTTATATTCCATCCCAAAGCGCCGAATTTCTTACGTTCTTGAATTACAGCGTGAAACATACATAATCCGAATAACATGGTCCTCTAATTTTGTTGCAAAGCTGAGAATTTAAGTTTTAATTAAAAATTAATCAATAGAACTGATCAATTAACTTACGATGATCTTCAAAGAACTCGTCCAACATGTCGACTAAAGCTCGCTTTACGTTGGCTCTCAATCCTTTCGGGGGTTCATTCGTTACTTTTACAGAGTTTTGTAAAACGGGCACTGGGAAACATCTGGATGGCATCGAACTTAAGTACAAACGAAATTCGTTATGAACTTTCGATGGATCTCCAACAATTTTTAAAATGAGGCGTTCCATCGACAACATCCAAGATGTTGCCAAATGACAATTCTATTTGATTAATAACAATTATTCAAAACATAATTTCGTTATATACTCATATACTTGAAGAAATATCCAGTCTCCTCGTGCTAATCCCGAATGTATCAGTTTTTCAGCAACAGGACCTTGGCCTTGTCCTAGGAAAATAGATTGAATTCTTTCTCGGTATTCCATGTCGGCTGCAAATCTTTGAAAAGCTCCAAAAGGATCAGATCCTGCGCTCAAAACGAAAACTAGAGGAACTGAGTTTGAAATGTCTTGATACCTTAAAAAAATATAACTATCAATTAAATATGGGTATTGATTTTTAAATTGCAATGTAATTGTAGTTTACTTACAAAACTTGTAAGGAAACTTGAGGACTCTCGACGAATTTCTGACCAAGTTTAATCCGAACATATTCGGTAATAGCAAATACTACCTTTTCTTCCCGTAAGGTTTTTAGAAGCATTAGCTTTTCGAAATCATCTAAATATGTGTTCTATTCTATTTTACTTTTTCTTGCGTTTGGACTTAATGCGATGACCTGCGAATGCAAAGTAACTTAATCAGTTTTCGTTTCTTTTTTAATTAAATTAATTAAAACTTACTTGTTCGAAATCTCCGATATTGATCGTCATTTGAGTAAGTATTTTGGAAGGTAAATATTTAAAGTTTTCATAATTATGAGCGAAAAAGTTGGCGCCCAACCACATCGCCTCAGTTAAAGCTGGACAATCGGGCTTTTTATCCATGGCAGGTTTAGCACCTACAGGCCCCATTAATAAATAATTGTATTGGCTATCGTGAATAATTCCTTGTTGCAAAAATATTGCCATGTTTAACATAAAACTAAATACGAGTTTGAGTCTCTCAAATAAGCCTCTTGAAACGTTCGTATAGATAGAAACTGTTATCTCTCTATTTAGAATTTCGAGACGAGTAGGAAAATAGTCATTTTTTTCGCTGGTTACAATAACCGTACAAAATACCTAAAAAACAAAAATTAATAGGATTTTGAAAAACAATAATTAGTATGAACAATACCTGATTAAAGTATTCGAGTGAAAATTGATACGTGGGATCAATTTCTGATAATTGAGCTACAACGAAATATAAAACAGATCCTCTCGTTGCAACTGAGCGGTATTTTTCTCGTGCGATTGATATCTTTTCTTCTGTGGTTTCGGTTTCGATTAAACGAGCCGCAATAATGGCAGAAGTTTCCTAAAAGTAATCTACAGTAAACCTTACGTTAAAAAATTCGAGATCGATAAGATTTACCTTACTCTCGTTTAACGTGTCGATTAGTTCCTCGTCATCTAATATGTTTCCTTCAGATGCAAAGAGAAGCTTTAAAATCTTATCTTCTATGTTTTTAAGCTGGCTTATATTGCTGTTTATTCGTATTATCAATTCTGTTCTTTGTTTTTCAAAGTCTGGCCTTGCAAGTCTGACCACATCTCTGAAAATTGAAATTAATTAATAATACCAATTTTCTTTTAACTAATTTAAATAAAATTAAACTTACGCCAATAATTGATCTTCCAATCCAAAAGGAGTTACAGTAAAATTAACAATAGTAACTTGAATACAAATTTCTGGCAAATAATGAGTTAGATAATTTGGTTGTAATGTAAAATTTAAAATTACTATCGTATTCAACATCCGAACCCCCAAGTCGAATTAATAAGCGCCCTCCCTAAAGATATAATTAATGATTACTAACTTCCCCTTTTTGATATAAAAAAACAGTACCTGCACAAATGTTTGTTTAAGCAGAATAGGTGCAAGAGTAGGATCTAATGTTTCACCAACTTCTTCTAACAAAACTGGAAGTCCTATACGTATAGCACCTTCTAAGACCCGCAAATAGTTTCCGTCTGTTAATTTAACGATTCGTAAATCCTGGCTTTCCATTTGACGAATCCATCTGTTTGCTTGTTCTTGAGGATCAATCATAAGGGGCCATCGGCCAGCTTGAGTGACCAGTATTGCATTCTCTGTTGAAATATTGTCACGTGGAAGTCCGCATGCATTCCACGTTCGAATATCGTAAGGATCGGCTAATACAGTTATTAAACTAAAAAAAATCATATTGATCTGTATGTTAATAAATGATTTGTAATTACAAACCTAAAGTTGTCAGAATATGGAATTTCTAAATCTTTACATTGAATTATCCAGAAATCAATTAAATCCTTTCGATAAACACTTGTAAATACGCCAACATAAGCGACACATGGAGCTAATATTAAAACGTCTCCCACCAAATTGCCTAATTCGATACCAAAGGGCTGTAAAAATAAGAAGTTGTATGAAAAAACAATTCTCTTTTAAATAGTTATGATGACTTACTCTAATACCAATTTCCCAGCGAATTTGTTCGTCACCTAAAGCGATATTTAATTTTCCAGCTCGCACAGGCCTAGTGGCCGTAATCGCCATTGTGTCTTCTAAATATTGCATTTCGGCAACAGAAGAATTATACATTGCTTCTAAGTTTTCTATCATTGCTTCAACATCGGCTAATTGCCTTTGTTTTTCTTTAAGAACGCCCATTACTTGATTAAGTTCAACTTCGGCTTCTTGCAGACTAAAATTTAATTTATTAAAGGATCAACTTTATATTAAGTCCAACATAAATTCTTGTAAATGCGGAACCGGCTTTAAAATAATAAAACATACCGTTAACGTTTCGGTTCTACGACTTTGTAGACTTTAGCATATTGATCTATTGCTCGTACCCATAAACAGATACTTTTGCACATTTGTGATACAACTGCAACCTTTTCTGGTATGAAATCTTTGTTGTCTATGTACACCTAAAGTTTTTTAAGTACGGCTTCGGAAATATAATCCTTATTATACTCTTGAAGCTTCTTCAAAAAATTTACATCGCCCATCACTATTTTGGCTGAAGCCCAGTCAGGCCTACAATTATTTATATTTAATTAAAATAAATCTTAAAATAAATTAATTGTAACTTACTTAGCGCCAGGTAATAAACATACAGCTTCCATAACAAATCTAACAAGATCGGGTGGCTTTTGAAACACTTTAATTTCATTTATGTCGTTCTTATTGAGGGATTCGAGAGCTTTTGTTGCAGCTTGCATAGCTGGTAGCGCAACGTCCAAGTCTCTTTGAGCATCGTCAGCTAATGCTTGCGTTTCTTCGGCTTTGCCCTATAATTAATTTTGCAAAATCAAAATTTTTAGTAAAGTAAAATTTAAATCAAATTGGAGTAAGAAGATTTATACTTACATCATTTCAAAAAGGGATGTCCCTTTGGTAGATTGGCTGCTTCCAAAAATGATCTTCTGAAGAGGGCTGAAGGTGGCGTGCTATAGTTTCTTTCTCCTCTGCATGTCAATGAGTTTCTGTAAAATAAAGAAAAAAAATATTAGTTAAAATTCTTTACTAAGCGTGTGGACTTAAAAAGAAACCCTTAATTTTAATATTCACCTTGGGTTAGAGATTGCAATTAAAAAACTAAGAGCACTTATTTAAAACACAACCATTCCACTTCGTTTTACATTCAAGAATGAATCAGAATCGAAAGTTACATAAAACTGATGTACGTCATAACAATGCCGCAAGAAGAACACTTGTCCGATATCAAAAATGATAGGGCCGGTCAAAAGAACTGCGATAATTTTAAATAATATTATCGATTTATTTAATTTAACGAAAACACCTATACAGAGTGGTTCAATAATATTCACCTGCACATAATAGAATCCAAGCTTGTTTTATTTAAATTTTGTGGCATGTGTGTGTGTATTAAATTTTTAATATGTCTCCGGCTATAGACACTACGGACCCATAAATACCTATAAAAAAAATCTATTTTTTTTTCAATTTTTCGAAAAAAAGCAAAGGGGTTAACCCGCGCTTTTTCTCGATTTTTAGCGTTTTTGGGGGTTTTGAGTTAGCACCGGTTTCCGATAGAATACGGTCTTTGAGCAAATGGCCATTTTGGTGTTTTATAATTATTTATTTATGTTTAGTAAATACCAGAAAAATAATTTAAAAAATCCTGGATATCTATCAAAGCAGTAAACAATTTTTTTCTTATTAGAGTTGGAAAGCTTGAAAGTCCATAACAACTAATTTTCGAAATTTGACAAAACAATTATTTTGATGGTTAATAATTGTTTATTTATGTTTAATAAAAACCGAAAAAATAGTTAAAAAAATCCTGCATTGGTATCAAAAAAGAAAATAATTTATTTCGTATAAGATTTGCAAGCATTCAAAATCCAAAATAGCTAATATTTAAAATTTGAGCAAATAGCCATTTTGGTGCTTTACAATTGTTTATTTATGTTTAGTAAACACCAAAAAAATAATTAAAAAAGTCCTGGATAGCTATCAAAGCAGTAAATAATTTTTTTCTTATTAGAGTTGGAAAGCTTAAAAGTCCATAACAACTAATTTTCGAAATTTGACAAAACAATTATTTTGATGGTTAATAATTGTTTATTTATGTTTAATAAAGACCGAAAAAATAGTTAAAAAAATCCTGCATTGGTATCAAAAAAGAAAATAATTTATTTCGTATAAGATTTGCAAGCATTTAAAATCCAAAATAGCTAATATTCAAAATTTAAGCAAATGGACATTTTGATGCTTTACAATTGTTTATTTATGTTTAGTAAACACCAAAAAAATAATTAAAAAAGTCCTGGATAGCTATCAAAGCAGTAAATAATTTTTTTCTTATTAGAGTTGGAAAGCTTGAAAGTCCATAACAACTAATTTTCGAAATTTGACAAAACAATTATTTTGATGGTTAATAATTGTTTATTTATGTTTAATAAAGACCGAAAAAATAGTTAAAAAAATCCTGCATTGGTATCAAAAAAGAAAATAATTTATTTCGTATAAGATTTGCAAGCATTCAAAATCCAAAATAGCTAATATTCAAAATTTAGCAAATGCCATTTTGGTGCTTTACAATTGTTTATTTATGTTTAGTAAACACCAAAAAAATAATTAAAAAAGTCCTGGATAGCTATCAAAGCAGTAAATAATTTTTTTCTTATTAGAGTTGGAAAGCTTGAAAGTCCATAACAACTAATTTTCGAAATTTGACAAAACAATTATTTTGATGGTTAATAATTGTTTATTTATGTTTAATAAAGACCGAAAAAATAGTTAAAAAAATCCTGCATTGGTATCAAAAGAGAAAATAATTTATTTCGTATAAGATTTGCAAGCATTCAAAATCCAAAATAGCTAATATTCAAAATTTAAGCAAATGGACATTTTGATGCTTTACAATTGTTTATTTATGTTTAGTAAACACCAAAAAAATAATTAAAAAAGTCCTGGATAGCTATCAAAGCAGTAAATAATTTTTTTCTTATTAGAGTTGGAAAGCTTAAAAGTCCATAACAACTAATTTTCGAAATTTGACAAAACAATTATTTTGATGGTTAATAATTGTTTATTTATGTTTAATAAAGACCGAAAAAATAGTTAAAAAAATCCTGCATTGGTATCAAAAAAGAAAATAATTTATTTCGTATAAGATTTGCAAGCATTCAAAATCCAAAATAGCTAATATTTAAAATTTGAGCAAATAGCCATTTTGGTGCTTTACAATTGTTTATTTATGTTTAGTAAACACCAAAAAAATAATTAAAAAAGTCCTGGATAGCTATCAAAGCAGTAAATAATTTTTTTCTTATTAGAGTTGGAAAGCTTGAAAGTCCATAACAACTAATTTTCGAAATTTGACAAAACAATTATTTTGATGGTTAATAATTGTTTATTTATGTTTAATAAAGACCGAAAAAATAGTTAAAAAAATCCTGCATTGGTATCAAAAAAGAAAATAATTTATTTCGTATAAGATTTGCAAGCATTTAAAATCCAAAATAGCTAATATTCAAAATTTAAGCAAATGGACATTTTGATGCTTTACAATTGTTTATTTATGTTTAGTAAACACCAAAAAAATAATTAAAAAAGTCCTGGATAGCTATCAAAGCAGTAAATAATTTTTTTCTTATTAGAGTTGGAAAGCTTGAAAGTCCATAACAACTAATTTTCAAAATTTGACAAAACCATTATTTTGATGGTTAATAATTGTTTATTTATGTTTAATAAAGACCGAAAAAATAGTTAAAAAAATCCTGCATTGGTATCAAAAGCAAAAATAATTTATTTCGTTAAGATTTGCAAGCATTCAAAATCCAAAATAGCTAATATTCAAAATTTAAGCAAATGGCCATTTTGATGCTTTATAATTGTTTATTTATGTTTAGTAAACACCAAAAAAATAATTAAAAAGTCCTGGATAGCTATCAAAGCAGTAAATAATTTTTTTCTTATTAGAGTTGGAAAGCTTGAAAGTCCATAACAACTAATTTTCGAAATTTGACAAAACAATTATTTTGATGGTTAATAATTGTTTATTTATGTTTAATAAAGACCGAAAAAATAGTTAAAAAAATCCTGCATAGGTATCGAAAGAGAAAATAATTTATTTCGTATAAGATTTGTAAGCATTCAAAATCCAAAATAACTAATATTAAAAATTTGCGAAACCAGCCATTTAATTGTTAATAATTATTTATTGGTCTTTAATAACTACCGAAAAAATAATTTAAAAAATTCCGGATAGCCATCAAATAAGTAAATAATTTTTGTCATATAAGAGTTGGAAGGCTTCAGAGATCAAAATATGTAATTTTCAAAATTTGCGAAACCAGCCATTTTAATTGTTAATAATTGTTTACTAGTCTTTAATAACTACCAAAAAAATAATTAAAAAAATCCTGGATGGGTATCAAAGAAGTAAATGTTTTTTTTCATATAAGACTGAAAGGCTTTAGAGGTCAGAATGTGTAATATTCAAAATTGCGAAACCAGCCATTTTAATTGTTAATAATTGTTTATTGGTCTTTAATAACTACCGGAAAAATAATTAAATAAATTCTGGATAACTATTAAAGGAGTAAATAATTTTTTTCATATGAGAATTGGAAGGCTTCATAGATCAAACCATCTAATATTCAAAATTTGCGAAACCAGCCATTTTAATTATTAATAATTATTTATTGGTCTTTAATAACTACCGGAAAAATAATTAAATAAATTCTGGATAACTATTAGAGAAGTAAATAATTTTTTTCATATGATAATTGGAAGGCTTCAGAGATCAAACCATCTAATATTCAAAATTTGCGAAACCAGCCATTTTAATTATTAGTAATTGTTTATTGGTCTTTAATAACTACCGGAAAAATAATTTAAAAAATCCTGGATAGCTATCAAGGCAGTAAATATTTTTTTCTTATTAGAGTTGCAATGCTTCAAAGTACAAAACATTTAATTTTCAAAATTTGCCCCAAATACGACCCATTTAGTGTTCCATAATTGTTTATTTATGCTTAGTAAACACCGGTATAATAATTAAAAAAACCTGAATAACTATCAATAACGGAAATAATATTTTTCATAACAGATTTTCCAACCAGCAAAGTCAAAACTTGTAATTTTTGAATTTTGCAAAAACGACAGTTTTGATGTTTTATAATTGTTTATGCTAAATAACTATATAAATAAGAAAGAATTAAATTTTTTTTTGATAACTATCAAAGTAGAAATTTCATACTACTCTTGCTTTGAAACACATTTTGGTTATTAAACACGTGTGCTTCTGGAAATTTTTATTTGAAAATTAAGTTTAATACTAGTAATACTAGTACAAACAGTAAGGACGAGGGGGCATAAGACGACCAAAAAATTCGGAAAGTACACCAAAAACTCTAAAATTTGAGCAAATTCCGTTGGTAAAAGTCAAAGCGATAGTCGCTGCTTTTGCCTTTTATTAAGCCAATTAAAAAAAAGGGAAAACATCATGAAAATGCAGCGAGGAAAACCGTTTGCTTCCCTCACAACACCCCCACTTCGCGATGTTTTCCAAAATAAAAAATTGCGATGGTGTTTCTGGTGTTAACGAACAAAACCTCTTTTTGTATTCTCCATAATTTTTTTTCAGTTAAATAATAATTAATAAGTTAATTAAAATTTCGGCAAAGTATTTACTGCAGCCTCTAAGTTTTGTATGAAATTAGTTTGGCAAAAATTATAAACAATTTATTGTTATAAAATGAATTTTAAAGCCAAGCTAATTGAAAATTTTAAAACAAATTCCTGATCTGCAAAAAACTATTGCAATCCATTGAAAAAAATGGGGTAAAACCACACAGCACCAAAAAATATTAATTTCAAATCTTTAATCATTCATCATTTTCTTAAACAATTGTAAATTAAAAAACTACAGTGTTTACTATTTATTTTGTTGTTGTTTTGTGGAAATTTATCATAAATGTTATGGTATATTTCCACTTTCTCATTTGTTTAATTTGATTATTGCAAATAACAGAGGTAAATTGTTTGTCTTTGTTATTTAATTTACATTTGTCACTACTTTGTTGTTACATAAAAAAACAATGTTATTTTTCAATTTACAATTGAAGATATTTTTTTTAATGTATTTCTTTTCGTGAGTGATTTTACCCCAACTTTTGAAAGTAAAAATCAAATGTTGAGTTGAAAATATATATATTTAGGCAACTCCCAGAAGTTGCAAAGTGCTTTTCTTAAAAACAATTTTGGTTGTTCTTAAATCCTTATAAATATGTTGAGTCGGATCCTTAACACAACAGAAATAAGAGGATTAGAACATCCTAACAGAATTATCAATTAACAATGCTAACTTTGAAAAACTTGAAATTATTTCAAAAAATCAATCAACTTTTGATTTGAACTTTGCATTAATTGCAAAAGAAATCTTTGAATAGCTTAGCTGCAGCAAAATTAAAGTTTTAAAATTGAAGAACTGTAAAATAATGCAACAATTGAGAAATTTAAATTATTGTAAAAAATGAGCAAGTAAATTATGATTAATTTTAAGTAAAAACAAAGTTATAAACATTACGAAAAATGAGGTATACAAGTGTGAAAAACCGCCAAAAGTCTTAAAATTGCAAACTCTAATTGTGTGTAAATTTTGAATAGTAGTGCAAATGGCATTTGCAAAAAATTAACTAATTAAGATAACAACTAGAAGTAAAGTTAAACATCATTAAAAATGCCATTCACAACAACCAAAAGATTTTGAGTTTAACTCAATTAATTGATGGTAAGCCAAAATTACATTTTGTGTCTTTCTAAAAAATATTATTTACGTTGGACCCCTTCTTCCAAAATTGTCGCAATTACGAGGGCTCAATCGCATTCGGCGTTTGCTAAAACACTCTCGAATAATTCGAAACTTCGTTCAAAATTCTGGAAGACAAAAAACTACTTTAATTAAAAATCTAAAAAATTTTAAAGACTCTTGGTCACCAGAAACATCATCTGCAACGAAAAGGTTAAAAAAGTAATCATATTGAAACGGCGATATCTGTCCTTTTCTCCCTCGCTGGTGGGACCTACCTCGATGTTCTTTGTACTAAAGATGGTTTCACATTGGGGGCTTGGAGCTGACCCCAATTAATCCTTCCTCGGCAATGGCCACCCTCAGGATTGAACGATTCGCGCGCGAACAGCTCCTGGTTCTTCTTCTTCAGCTCCCACTGCCACTTCGGAAAACTTTTAAAAAAAATCGCGCGCCTCTAGGATGCACCAATGGCATAACTTTTTACTGGGAGGACATTCGCTCGGTTGAAGAACTACGATTCAAATATCGAAACTCCCGCACCCACTGACGACGTTTTGCTTGGTCAGTCCTGCACTCGCGACTATTTCCACGAAAAACGCTTACGGACACGCGGGCCCATCGCCTTCGAAAAAAAAGACACTTCGATTAATTGAGAGAAGGGGCCCACCCCTATTATACTATCTTTCAACCTTGGAACTCCAAGATCCTGGTTATGTCCAATTTGGCATCTAAAAGTAGAAAATGCCACATGAGTACACAATAGTATAGCAAAGCAACAGTAAAGATTCAATATTTCATAAATTGTGCATTAAAACAATTCAAATTATTAGAAACACAATGCAAGAATAAAGGTACTTCTTGCATAAAACAAAATCATATGAAAAAAATAAAATCTAGTCTTAGTACTTCAGATTTCAATGTTTAAATAATTTTAAAAAAAGTATAAATCAATCAATTTTGTGTTAATGACATGAGGTGAAATGAATTAAAATAAATCCCTGTTAATATCTTGCAAAATAAAGGCAAAAACAGTGTTTAGGCATCTTTGTAAACCTTTAGAACTAAAGCAGAGCTAAACTAACTAATGAAATAGTATTAATTACCCCCTTAATGTTAATTGAAGGTGGTAACTTCTATTTTAAGAAGTTCTTGTTTGGCACAGGACTTTACTTTAGCACCTCGCACAAAATACTAATAAAAATAAAATTCCAAATGTACAAAAACTTTCCAAAACGTTAAATAAAGGACTTTTACTATCTTAGCATTGATCTCAATGACTTGATATGAATGTTCAGCTTGCTTCAAAGTAACTGAGCATTCTACAACTATTAACAAATTGTAAGTCCCATTTCAGAAGAATTTCTTAATACGGCTAGTGAAGAACAACCATTCATTTAAATTCACCTTAAAATCATGAGAAATTATCGAATTACTCTAAAAGTTTTTATTTAAACATACTCAACCTGTTAGAAGGTAGAAATGTATACCTTCGGGTACATCCAGCAATTGAAAAGCACCACCAACAGGCAGAACAGACAACTTCTCTCCGATGCTCAGCTTCATAATCAATCTCCTCACAATCGGCTCCATTCCATTCTCATAAAAGCAACTACAGCTTGAAATGCAGCTCCACAACAAACACTTGTAGCAAATGGGCAATTTTATGATTTATAAAAGGAATTTGGACTGCTTTACTGGAACTTTCAGCTTGTATCGTATGAAACTCATTGGGTGCCCTTATGGAGGGCCTGCTTACTTCCAATTTAGGTTCTACAATAAAAAATAATGCATCAATATCATTAATATATAAAATTAATAGTAATGGATCTATATGCATCAAAGCCATTAAATTGCATAACCCCCCTAGGAAGGTATGGGGCATTTGAACATGCAACATAGACTACTACCATAAAAACAACTAAGCAATGCAAAAACTATTACAAACACTTTGCTTCCATTATAATATGCCATTTCGCAATGTCCAATGGCCCCAAATAACTGCAATTCCATTAAAATAAACATGTAAAAGGTTACGCCATGGAAGCTATTATGCCGGCTACCTGTAAACGCTGGAAGATTAAAATGCCCATATCTCTTACCACCGAAAATCCACAGCCTTGCAAATTGGTAAAACGAATAATCGCAATATTAGCAAACTTTTCACAGTATTCCAGACTTGCAGCACAACTTTTAATTACACTTATTAATCAATTTCTGTAAGCACAACAACAGGTGACAGATGCATAAAAATACATTGCGATGGCGGCCGCAAACAGCGCGCATGTCTGATTTACCAATTCGCTCTAATGCCAACCTATTTTAGTTAAAAATAAATATGAATTTCAATTTGAATAAATTACACAATTCAGATATTAATAAACGTAACTGATAATAAAAATGCAATGTTTCATAAACGAAGCAATAAAATTATTAAAAAATTAATGCAATAGTAAAAACATACGTTGCACAAAACATAATAATAAGAAATAAACAACAATTAATCATTCAAAGGGGTAGAAACAACACTTAAGACCCCGAATTTCATTTATGCAAGCTCTTAAATACTTATAAAACATATAATTAAGCTCGTTCGTCCGCAAACATCGCCGAAATCATTAAAAATCAAAGCTAGAAGTAATAAATGTAAGATATAATAATAATACCTATTTTATATTAATTTGAATATTAAATATGAAAAGTGCATTCGTGTGCTATCTATGAACACCTTCTTCAACTTCAACTCAATTTTGCTGAAGTCCAACGAAATGCTTATAGATGGCATACGAATGCACTTTTTATAATTAAAATTCAAATAAATAGAAAATACGTATTATTATAACATCTAAGTGCTTTTAATCAATTTATTACACCTTATAATAATTTATTTTAAACATGGAACTGTAACTTAACCCATGTTATGTGTGTTAATGTTTTCTTAAAATACAAACCAGTTGTAACATCATAGATTTCAAACGAATATATTAAAACTTAATTATTTATGGATCAAGGGTTTTACCATTTCGTAAAATTATCAGGGGTCTACAGTAGGAACCAAAATTGAATATTTTTAGCTTCCTGACAACGCCATTCAATTAGAATAATTTATCCTCCTGCCTCAATGATAACACCTTCTCAGGTATTATAGTAGGACGCAAGTACTACAGATATAGCAGGATTAAAAAGTGTATTTAAATCGATTCCAATCCTTGTTTGATTGTAGATTTTTATGATGGGTCTACTGTAATGTACTGTTACAGCTTACAAAACAATTCTTTTTGTTGTTGAAGAATGTTACTTAAATTATATATATATATATTTTTTTTTTTGAAAAAAAAATCAAAAATGTGTGTCGGGGGATTTCTCCATCCTATATATAGGCTTCCACGGTGAACTTATATTATCCTGGGCTGGATAGTATTAGTGCAGCATGAGAAGCCTAACATAACTGATCAGATGTAGTCATTGGCATGTCCGTCAGGGAGGAATACGCACTCAAGCACTGACGGACTAGCAGCATTCCTGCTGCCTCAATGATAACACCTTCTCAGGTATTATAGGATATCGACCGGAGCCGACACACTTAAACATATAGAAAGTGAAAATGGTATATAAAGTGATCACAGTCCTTGTTTAATTGTAGTGTTTTATGATAGTTATATTTTAATTAAAACAATATCAAACAAAATAAACGAAAGTTACTCTACAATAATGTTATAAAAAAAACGTTTGATTTTTCTGTGTAAAGAAAATTGATCTAATTATTATAAAGATAATGCAATTTTAAAATTACGTATTTTAAATATTATTAATATATAATTCGACGAAGGTTGGCATTAAAATTCCACTAGGTGTCAAAGTGACATTGCGGTTGACGGGAATGTAACTAAATGCATATTTGTTCAAAACTACAATACAATAACCGTTTTAATAATGTTTGGATATTATTAAAATACGTATGTAATTAATTAAAAGTAAAAACATAACGGAAAGAGTGGAAATAGTCGCAAACGTTTAGGTTGGTTTTCAATAAGAGTACTAAATTCATAAGTGCTGTTTGTTTTGGTTCCTAAGAGTTGTACAATTCCTTAAATTATTAATACTTTAATCAAAATTTATAGCTGTACATAGCTAAACATTAATTATCTTCCTATATTATATGTAAACAATTAAGAATATGGTAAATCGTACATGACTACATGACATTACTATATTTGTCCTCTGTTTCAGGTACTGCCGTTATCTGTGTTCGACAACTACTTATTTTATCTGCACAAGGCAGCCAAGTTATATCAGACCAAGCACTACTTTATTAGAGTGTTAAAGAACGGTGCGAAAGTTTTAAGAAACTATTCAATTACTTAGATTGACCAGGTACATATCTTTAGGCGATTATGTCGTAGGAATAGAAGTTAAGTTAAACAGATTGAATTAATTACTTATTGGAAGATATTTGGGTCAAAAGTTACCAAAATATACATACAGATGTTGATAGGTTACTTCCTTAACACTGTAATGCTTTTACTGATATAAGTGTATTTAATAACCATGAGTCGACTGCTTTATTTTGGATCCTAATGGGGAATTTCAGTTTGGTAAAGTCAATTCCCAAAGGTTGATGCTATACATTTTATGGAGGAACAGGTAGTTCAAAATCGGATGCTAACTTTCCACACCTGAGCAGATGCCAGAAGTTAATCTGCATTTAGAGGTATTGTTTTAGAAGTATAGTTGCATTTTAGTATATTTTTAAATACGTATACTTGGGACAATTTGATGGTTCCCAATTCTCTGCATATGATCGCCTCTTAATCGAAAGACAAAAGGGTTGAACATAAAATAGGACACTTTGATTAGTTTTTAGAGATACAAGATTTATAGTACAGAATCAATTCAAAAAGTTAAATAATTTTAAACTTGATTGTAAATTTAAAGTGCTTCCATGTTTTCTTTCAATTTCATGACTGAATCTTATTATTTGTATGGATGTCTAATAATTTACTGAGATGTTATAAATTATTGATTTCCACAAAAAAAAACTTTTAGGTATTAATAATGGTACCTAAATAGTTTATTTAATTATTATATCAAATTCTCGCCGAAAAAGGACGATCAACATCTCTCAAAATGAATTATTCCTATTTCAAAAACTTTTGAATAGCGCGGGATTGGCTTTAGGTTGTAGAAGTGTAGACGGCAGCACTTGTTTGACGATTCGAAGTTTTAATGGCCGCTTGCTTATTGTTGTGCTCTGTTTAATTTATAATTGTGTTTATTTATTCAGTGGGGTAAGTGTTTATTTTACTAAATATCGTTGATTTAGGATGTTAATTAAGTATTTCTTAATTGGTTTTTAGAGGATGTTGCGTAGACCTCCAACAAGCATTGAATTAAAATTGGATGACGTCATAGAGTATGAGACCATGCGAAGGGAGCAAGAAGCCTCTAAAGAACAAATTAAAAAGATGTCTTACAATGAGCCAACCTCCTGGCAACCAGGCCCCAAAAGCAAGAAAGAAATTTACTCACGTATTGGTTATGTTTCACCCCCAGAGAAGCAGTCCCTAAATTAGCCGCCGGAAGCCACACACATAGTAAGTCTTAAACGCTTTATTTAACAACAACGATAATGATTTCGTTACACATCTGCATCACACAAAAATAGAATTAAATAACTCTTTTAATTAAATTGGCTAGTTTTTACATGTACTCATCGAATCCCATGACTATACAATAACAGCTGCATTTGATCGATGAATACTACTAATAATTTAAGAATTACGATCTGTGTGCACTTACACACATCCGTAAATATCGATTTCACTTTATGGAGCACAAAAACAGGCACACAAACTTGAAATAAATTAAACTAAATCCAAAGGTTATAAATAATAGTGCAGCGGTGTCTCCGTTTTTGTACGAGCTCCATAAATTAAAATAATCGTATATTGATCTATTTTGTCGCAGATTCCAAGTATGCAATTAAATCTGCTCGTTCTTGGGGCTTTTTCAAGCCAGCAAACACCATCTTCGTTCCTGGGATGTACTTTTTAGGATTTTCTAAGTATTCAAACAAAGTGTCTTTGTTCCACGTTATACCTGTAATAAAGAACTTAAGTATTTTTGAGGAGATCAATGTGGAGTTTTGTACCTTTTGCTTTGTTTGCATCGGTGTATGTGAAACCGGGCGCTTGACCAGTTTTCCTTCCGACTAATCCCGATAAATTTGGTCCTGTCTTGTGTTTGCCGCCTTTTTCGACTGTGTGGCACTGTGCGCACCTTTGCACAAAGATTTTCTTTCCCTTTTCGACATCTCCATCTGGTACACCCATCTTCGATCGGATTTAATTAAAAGGTAATACCTGTAAAAGCAAATATAATTAGTGTTATCTTTACAGATTTAGTCGAGTTTGTAATTTATGATGAAGTTCAGTTTTTTATCGGTGCTGTGGAATGGTGAATTACGTAACGAATTGGGTGGAACTGAAGGGCTTTGATTAAGACTAACATTATAATTAAAGCGAGTTATTTTAGAGCTTATAAATTTAATTCACGTGATTTTACGTGAAGGACTTAGGCAACCTGGCGCACAACCACGTGGTGACTGGTTCAAAACGACAATTTGCTGACGCAATTTGAAACTTTGTCCTTAAATGATCCTAAGACCTTTAAAAATCCACAAGAGCCTTAAATAATCGATTAAGCACAACAAAAATTATTAGAAGATCTATTAGTAATGGATAAGAGCCAATATGTATTGGAACAAAGCCACTCGAGGCTTCGTTACATAATCGAAAGGGCTTTAAAAATTAATAAGATCACTCCTAATTGCATAAGTAACTTGGAGCAAGTGCAAATTAATTGTAATTCCATCCAACCTTCCAGCAGAAGCTTAATTTTGACCTCTATTTCGAGATTTAGTTCAAGGTGATCGTTCTTTTAATCAATGTCCTTCAGATACGTAGTAGAACATCAAAATTAAGGCAGATGGCTTTCGGAAAATTCAATTTTTCAATGATTTGAAAGAAGGAAAAAATTAAACTCACCCTCTACGACGAGGAGTTCCACTATCACAACGAACGCTGAGCACTGAAGATCGATACTGAGTCACGCAACGGGGTTTTATATTTAGTTCCCTGGTTCTAAGTGCACCAGGTTTCTGTATTCCAAGGTACAAAATTCCATTAAGCCGTCAAATAACTTCTTCAAATGGTTATTCGAACATATCGAAACGCAATTAGGTGAAATTTGCGTTTTAAAGGCCCTTTTTGGCGCGCTCGTCTTGCGTTTTTGCGCAGAGATGGCGCTCGCTGTCCGAATTCGAATTTAATTCTTCGGAATTTGTTGAAAAATCGCTCTATTTTACTTTTAGGGAGTTCTTAAATTTTTGTGACATTAGAATAATTTAATTTCGTTTGTTTTTTCAAGGACTTTTGATGATTGTTAAGGAGCAACTGTTGTTGTACAGTCTGTGAGACGAATAGGTACTGGAACTTAATCCAATTATAAATGGCCCTAAATTGAACAGAAAGATACCCGAAGCCAAGTGGGCTTAAGTGTAATATTTTTGAGTTACTTATGTGATCGTAAACTTTAATTTAAAAATGTGTAATTATTATTTAGAATATTTTGCCAAAATAGTATTAGGGATAGTATAAGTATTAATTGTATTAGTATCTATTCGTCTGACACCCTGTATACTTTTATTGCGATTTAACAATCTGAGGCTCGTGCGTTTTAAAAAAGGCCCTTATTGATTCTTGCGAGCCTTGACCCAATTCGCAAAGCAATCTAAAAGTCCAAATGATTTGTGCGTTCGTAAAAAAAAATGCGATTAAGAAAAAGCATCGCGGAAATAAAACGGGGCGAAACGGACGCAAATGGTTTACCATAAAACGGAAGTCGGCACTATCTCTCGTGCACATCCTGCTTGCGGCTTAACAAATATTTACAATTATTTTTTTTTCGCTTTTAATCACTTCATTAAGTCGCGTAAATGAAAAAAGAGTGTTGTGCTGTGCGAGGGACGAAATGGATCCGAAAAGTCCCGGCTACGAGAAATTAGTGAACGAGAAGAAGACGAACTGTTCGCCCTCCGAGAAACGAAGATTTCGGTTTAAGTTTTCGAGGGTGCTGAGCGTTAAGGCTAATTCGACCCCTGCGAGCCCTACGACGCCACTTCCAAAGTTTGATTATCATTCGAACTCTATGGATTCGATTCGTAGATCTTTGGGGTGAGTTTTGCTCCCCCCAACAAATCTCTTTAAATAATATGTAATTGATTTTTAACATTAAATTTTGGTTTTTGTTAAGATGATGTGTGTTTCATATTATTTGATCATGTTTTTTTTTTGGAAAAATTGTACTTGTGTTAGTTCAGAGGAAAGTTGAGGGACGATCTTCAATTTGCATGAATTAGGACCTTTGAAGTGATAGAAAAAAAATTGATAAGGACAAGGGATGCTTTTAAACCCAGCTTTGGATTAGATATAAATCGATTGTGTAGGGGTGCTTTTAAAAAATCGGAGATGTATTTTGTGGTGCAGATATGTGTGTATAATTTATTGTAGATCATCTAGGACCTTTGTACTTTTGGAAAAAAAATTCACAGCTCTCCGTTTTGACTTTTAGCAAAATTTGGACTAGCTTTAATTTGGGCGTAATATAATTCGAAGAAGCGTTTTAAAAAAAATTGGGGGTGAATTTTCTGGCGGAGTTATGGGTATATAATTTTTTATGTGTCATTTACGACCTTTGTACTTGTGGGAAAAAAATTTACAGCCCCCCTTCTTGATTTTTAGATAATGTTCCATCTAGCTTTAATTTGGTTATAAAAAAACGTGATGGGGCGTTTTGAAAAAATGGGGGGTGCCTTTTTTCGTATAGTTATGGATATATAATTTATTATAGGTCATTTAGGACCTTTGTACTTTTGGAAAAAAAATTCACAGCTCTTCGTTTTGACTTTTAGCAAAATTTGGACTAGCTTTAATTTGGGTGTAATATAATTCGAAGGAGCGTTTTGAAAAAAATTGGGGGTGAATTTTTTGGTGGAATTATGGGTATATAATTTTGTATGTTTTATTTAGGACCTTTGTACTTGTGGGAAAAAAATTTACAGCTCCCTTTCTTGACTTTTGAAAAAAGTTTAGGCTAGCTTTAATTTGGGTATAAAAATACATGATGGGGCGTTTTGAAAAAATCGGGGGTCCATTTTCTCGTATAGTTATGGCTATATAATTTATTATAGGTCATTTAGGACCTTTGTACTTTTGGAACAAAAATTCACAGCTCTTTGTTTTGACTTTTAGCAAAATTTGGACTAGCTTTAATTTGGGAATAATATAATTCGAAGAAGCGTTTTAAAAAAAATTGGGGGTGAATTTACTGGTGGAGTTATGGGTATATAATTTTTTTTGTGTCATTTAGGACCTTTGTACTTGTGGGAAAAAAATTTACAGCCCCCCTTCTTGACTTTTAAACAAAATTCAAGCTAGCTCGAATTTGGGTATAAAAAAACGTGATGGGGCGTTTTGAAAAAATCGGGGGTGCATTTTTTCGTATACTTATGGATATATAATTTATTATAGGTCATTTAGGACCTTTGCACTTTTGGGAAAAAAATTCACAGATCTCCGTTTTGACTTTTAGCAAAATTTGGGCTAGCTTTAATTTGGGTATAATATAATTCGAAGAAGCGTTTTAAAAAAAATTGGGGGTGAATTTTCTGGTGGAGTTATGGGTATATAATTTTTTTTGTGTCATTTAGGACTTTTGTACTTGTGGGAAAAAAATTTACAGCCCCCCTTCTTGACTTTTAAACAAAATTCAAGCTAGCTCTAATTTGGGTATAAAAAAACGTGATGGGGCGTTTTGAAAAAATCGGGGGTGCATTTTCTCGTATACTTATGGATATATAATTTATTATAGGTCATTTAGGATCTTTGTACTTTTAGAAAAAAAATTCACAGCTCTCCGTTTTGACTTTTAGCAAAATTTGGACTAGCTTTAATTTGGGTGTAATATAATTCGAAGGAGCATTTTAATAAAAATTGGTGGTGAATTTTCTGGTGGAGTTATGGGTATATAGTTTTTTATGTATCATTTAGGACCTTTGTACTTGTGGGAAAAAAAATTTACAGTCTCCCTTCTTGACTTTTAAACAAAGTTCAAGCTAGCTTTAATTTGGGTATAAAAAAACGTGATGGGGCTTTTTGAAAATATCGGGGGCATTTTCTCGTATAGTTATGGATATATAATTTATTATAGGTCATTTAGGACCTTTGTACTTCTGGAAAAAAAATTCACAGCTCTCCGTTTTGACTTTTAGCAATTTTTTTCTAATAAACATGACCCAATCGCAAAAAAAACACTTTAGACTTTAAACCCTAACTTTTTTACTTTTACAAATCAACAAAAAGACTTTTGCGATTCTAGATCACTCATGGATTAATTTATTTTTCAGCGCCGGATGCGAGGAGACGAAGAGATCTTCGATTTATTTGGACGTCGGCGCCGCGGCGCACCCCCAAAGGCCCTCTTCGTGCGGACAAAGGTCAGGGTTTTTTTCTTTTATTCGTTTTCGATATGTTTTTTGTATGCCTTAAGAATTTCGGTAATTGTACGATTTTCGAAGAAAAAAAACAAACATGCGTTCGTTTCAAAAAAACGACGGTACTTATTAACAATTTATTTATTTTTTTTTTAATTAACAACAATATTGCGTTAGATTTACGTAGTAGCTAGGATTATTGGCTTGGTATTTTTTTTTTCATTTTGAAATCTCTAAGGATTGAACATTTAGACTTCGCACTAAACGAAAAATGAAACGTTTACATCTCAAAAAAATACGGTCGTCGTGCCTTTTTTGATTTGTTTTTTCTTCTTAAATTGATCGGATCAAATACCAAGCTGTGGACGTCTGATTGTATTATTTTTATTATTATTATTTTTTTTCTTTATTGAACGTGGCGCTGGGCTCAATTTTAAAAATTAATTCGCGATGTAAACGTCTCGACTAATTTTTTTTAATTTTTGACTTCGATAAATTTAACATCCTTGCTGCATGAGCAGATTTGCCAATTTGAAGACCCTCCACCACGCGATCAAGGGTGGCGTGGGTCGTTCTTCGGCCTCTTGTCGCACCCCCTGTTGCCCCTCTTCGGCCGCCGCTGCCGAAGTCGAAGACTCGTTTTTGTTGGTCTCCTTTTGGCCGTTGATCGTGGGCGACGTCATCTTTTATTCTTCCCTTAAAAAAAAAACAATTTTCAATGTTAGTTTTCGGGGACGGATTGCGTGCCCTAGTTTCGCAGGCGAAATGGGGGCGAAAGGGTGACCTATTTTCGTTTTCGGCAGCCTTGAGAATTCGATTAAGTTTTGCGGACGAAAACATTAATCGATTTTTAAAAATGCGATTTTTTTTTCAAAAACATTTGCCCATTTTTTCGTACGAGCTGCATCAGGGTTTAATTTAATTTTTTTTTGGCAATTTAAATTTGTTCAAAGGGCGCCGTGGGTTTTCCGAAAAAATAAGAACAAATCGGTGCCCGATTTCGATCGGGCTGTCGCAGCTCAAAAATTTTAAACAAAGTCTAATTGTTGTTGATAATCGAAGTAGGACACGAACCACCTACGTACGCTTAAAAAAAATCTAGGACGACCACGCTATTATGATCTAACAAAATAATAATTAAGATCGTGCATTCGGCTAGCCCGATTTATATTAGTTTTTTTTTGACTAGCCGCCCCTTTCGGGCTTCGAAAAAAATCACACGCTTACCTTCGATTTTTCAAAAAGTTGCAATGTTTCGGAAGTGCTCGGTCGAAACCAAAACACAGAAGTGAGAGTGAACGTGGTCAAAAACCAACTGTTCAAATGTTGCCGATCAAAACGCAAGTCTAAAATAGTCGGTGCCGCCGTTTTGGGTGCGAATCCGCGACGGAACGGCGGCGAAGTGCGAATTTCGGCGCGCGCTCTATCGAAATGGTGCTGCGTACTATACCTATAGAATTGACCTACTTTCCGCACCGAGCAAAATTGGACTTTGCGACCGGGACCGATAAGGCACTTTGTCGTATAAAAAACAGTTGAGATCAATATTGCCATACAGTCAGCTGATTGATTCGAGGAAAAAGCATTCCGATGTAAATTTCGGGCTTGCGTTTCGGCCACCCCCAAAAACGAACCACGTGCTTTTTTTGGCATTTCGCGCGGAGGACAATGGGATGCGGAAAAAACGAAGGACTTTCTCGTCCTGTTCGATTAGGAGTTTCTAATTTTTTTTTAATGAAATGCTTCGGTTACGTAAAGCCGAGAGAGAGAGGTCATATGTCATAGAAATGGAAAGATCGGCGCATTTCTAATGTGTCGCAAGTGCATTTGAATTTTAGATTTTTTTCGAGTTGGAATTTCGTACAGATTTCCGGGGTTTGGGTGTGAGCTCGAAAGTTGGCCCAAAAGTGTTCTGAAATAGCCGAAAATTAAAAAATACAAATTTTTAAAATGATAATTATTTATAACTCAAAATTTTGAGAATGAAACTAAATTTTTAAAATTTTGGAAGTAGATTTGATTTTTTTGAAACTCATCAATGCTCAGAAAAGCAAATATTTTAAAAACATTAAAATTGGTTTTGGGGGGTAAATTGCACAAGGAGCATTAGTTTCCAACTTACAATTAGTCAAAAATTATATTTTGAGTTTTATAAATAACTTTTTTCTATCGACTCAAAGAGGTGCCATCAAAATTTACTTCGAGAAGTTAGTTTTGATATCGCAATTTAATTTTGACGATTTCCTTCTTCGAATATGGCTATTTTTGACTAAATTTAACGTTAATTGATTTATTGAAATTAATTTGCGCTAATTTGGAAGTTTTGTAATGCACTTCTGGGTTTCAAATCGAAAGGAAAGTGATCTAATCGTAGATTTTGGATTGTAGCGTTTTCCGACAGATGTCTCTCCTCGTTCAATTCGAAAGTATTTTGTAATCATTATTTGATATTAGTCATTCGGGTTGGATTGGATTTAAAAAGAAAAAAGTGTTGTACGATTGTCCTCGTTAACCTTTTAGAGCGCTCTTAAAAATATCATTAGAATCATAAATTACCTTGAACCAAATTTAATAAAATTACAAATTAAAGCACAAGCAATTGAATTAGCTCTTACAAAGCGTTTCGTAACTAATTTGTAACCGTTGTTTTTTTTTTCTGGGCTGGAAAATCCTTTTGTGAGGCTTCCCAATTAATTCTTGGCTTGAAATCGTAAAATTGCGTTTAAAACTAATTTTGGAGCTAAACGAATTCTTAAAAGAAAGTTCTTTGTGGAATGGAAAACGAATTTTGCTCGGGAAACGAGTAATTTTCATCTGGAAAAACAAACCACGAGTCTTTTGGGATTCGAAAACTCGATTTTTATAATTTCGAAATCGTTAGGGAAGTTTTTCAAAGAAAATTGTTTGGTTTTTAAGTTGCGAACGAAATTTGTAACAGTTTTGGCTTTGGGAATAAAACTAATTTTGGAATTGGAGAGCAAACACCGGCCCTTCGGGACTTGAAACGCAATTTTGTAAATGCCAAATAACTAAATTAGTTTTCCAATGTTAAATATTTATTTTTGAAGTCGTGGAAATAATTAAATCGCTTTTGTTTTCAAAAGATGGCGGTTTTTTGATTTGAAAATTAAGTATTTTGAGTTGAAAAGCAATCCAAAGCGTTATTCGAATGAAAAATTTTGAGAATAAAACTAATTTTGGTTTTGGAAAAGAACCACGCAGTTTGCGAGGCTTAAAAGTCAATTTTGATAAACACAAATTATTGATGAAGTTTCCAAAATCAAAAAATTCGTTTTTGGATTTGTAAAAAAAATTAAACGTTTGATTTGGGGCAAAAAGGGAAGGCAATCGCAAGTCTTTCAGGGTTTAAAATTAGAAATACTTTTTTCAAATCCAATAATTTGTTTTTCGAATTTTTAAAATAAATTAATACGCTTTTGGCTTTGAGAATAAAATTAATTTTTGATTTGGAAAACAACCACGAGCTTTTTGGGACTTAAAACATAATTTTGAAAAACCAAAAATTAATGAATTAATTTTTCAATGTTAAATAATTATTGTTTAAATTATGAAAAATCAAATTTGATATACACAAAGTGTTCATAAAGTTTTCCACATAAAAAAAATTTGTTTTTGGTTTTGTAAAAAAAATGAATGACTTTGTTTTGAGAAAAAAGGAATAATAATTGCAATTCTCTTAGGTTTTCGAATGAGCAATAAGTTTTTTTCAAATCAAATTATGTGCTTTTCGAATTTTGAAAATTATTTAGACCAAAAATCTAGTTGAACAATTTTAATCGTTCCATCTCAGTCGTACTGACAAGATTGTCGTATCTTTTCGCTCGCTCCCACTCATTGCTATGGTAAAAATACGTTTTTTCCAAAAAAAATTATTACTTTTTTGAATTTTGAAAATAAATTAACCCCTTGACATACAAAAAAAAAACCGAATTTGAAGAGTCCGAAAAAAACTATTAATTTGGCTCAACTTAACTGTTATGAGCATACACAAATAACATAAAATAAATAATTAATAGTTTTAAAATATTTTGTAATATGTAGAGCAGTGTTTCCCAATCTTTTTTTAACATTCCCCACCTAAGTCATTCTAAAATTTTGATGCCTCCTATGTAACATATAAATATTTTTTTATATTTAAAAATTGAATTATTTCATAAATGAAGCCCAATTACAACTTGTTCAAGACACACGATTTAGGTTTTAGCAAGAAATCACTAGGAAATTATTAAGAAAAAAAAACAATAAGTAAATTTTAAAAACATAAACTAAAAAATATTTTTAATTCGATAGCTCGAATTTTGATAACGCGAATTATTTTTAGTTTCTCTTCAACTTCGACCTATCGAGGTTTGACTGTATTTAATTTTATAAATTTAATATTTCTGAACAATTAAGATAATTTATTTATTGAGTTTTCTCCAATATTAATTTTATTTGCGTAAATTAATGATCTTCAAAGTTTTTTGAAAAACCACAAATTCTGTATTTGCTCTATTTGAGTTTTCTGAAAATACATAATAATTTTTTCATCAAAATTTCCTTTTAAATTTACCGAATAAAGTTTTGTTTTATTCAATTTGTGTTATACAAAAAAAATTGATAATTAAAAATTTCTAAAGTTCTTAAATATATTTTAAAATTTTTCCAAGTTATTAATTTATTTAATTTGAGTTGTCTAAAAACTTAAAATAATTTATTCGTCGAGTTTACTTTAATAATTTTGCTAAATGTTTAAAACTGAATTTCATTCTATGTAAAAAAAAACCGGTGCATGTACTTATGTACGCACGTTAGAAGTAATACTTCTTTGGCGCGACTTAATTAAATATAACAACGCGCTATGTTGCGCTTGTGTATAGCTAGACCAGTGGTCATCAAACTATATGTTACTGCGCATATGTCGTTTTATTCGAATACATTGCTATTTCCTTTTCAAATCCAAAAAGTAATTTAAACAAATTGAATAAATACGAAGATGTGCGCGTTCGAGCGAAAAGTGGCACATTTTCGAGCGAGGGAAGCAAATGAAGCGCGACGCGGAGCGGCGCGCTTCATTTTCCCGAGATCGGAAATGTGCCACTTTGAGCTGGAATGCGCACACTCGGCTTTAAGCACCATTCACAATGATTTAGACCAATATATTAGATGGAAAATCAATACAATAACTTTAATTGTTCCATCTCGCTCGCACCGACACGATTCTCGTATCTTTTCGCTCGCTCCCACTCATTTGCTATGGTAAAAATACATTTTTCGCACATTTTGACTTAAATTAAAATTTTGATATAAAAGAGCGAACGAATAAATGAGAAAAACGTAATAAATACGAAGATGAGCGCGTTCGAGCGAAAAGTGGCACATTTTCGAGCGAGGGAAGCAAATGAAGCGCGACGCGGAGCGGCGCGCTTCATTTTCCCGAGATCGGAAATGTGCCACTTTGAGCTCGAACGCGCACACTCGGCTTTAAGCACACTTTACAAGAATTAATTTACTCTCTGGACAATTCGCCATTAAATATTACAGAATTATATTAATAGCAAAATTCCCAAATGTCAAGGGGTTAAGACATGGTTGGCTTCGACGAAAAAAAAAACCCACTAATTTCCACTAAAAACAAATCGAACCACTTTCAAAACGCATTTTCGAAACGAAATTAATTTTTTTTTCGATCTCGCTCTAAAAACGTGTTATCGAGCGTTTCCTGTCGAAGAAGAGCTGCAAAAGCGAACGAGTTTTTTTTTCAAATTTAAAAGGCCACAAAGAAGCATCTGTTGGGAACCCAACAGTGCTCCTCTTTGTTTAATTTAAATGACAAACGCGATTAATAAAACACAGGCTCTATTTTATATTTACTCTTGCTGCATTCGGATCAAACGATCGGAGACTTCGTCTCGCTTTTCTGGTCCGAGTTACTCAACTTCTTGTTTAGTCGTACGTGATCTCTTGAGAAAGTGGTACTCGCGTTCGGTGGCTGCGTCCGCGGACCAAGACGATCAGCACGCGAACCCCACCCTCCCCCCTCGGTGTCGATTTTCGCGCAAAATTTAACGAAACGATTTCGCACCCTTCGCGCGCTTGTGCCCTTCAAAGATGACGAAATGGTCCTTCAAAATGCAATGGGTCAAAGGAAGTGCAAGGATAACAATAATCGGCCCCCAAAGGTGCCCGAAAGGGGCCGCTACATCGTGACTCAGCCCAAACATAGGTTAGTCCTTTTTTCTCTCTCTCTCTCTCTTCCTCAAAAATTGAAATTTAACGCGACAATTCGGCCGAACCATAAATCAAGCGCGGCCCGTCCATTGGTAACAAAATAACAGCAATATGGGCGATGATGTTCCATCATTTCAAGAGAACCACCGGTCTTTCTTCCTGCTTTGATAAAATCAGTTTAACGTGCATCAATATGTTAATAATTTTTTTTTTATCGACTTCCAATCGCGCAGCGGAGGTTCCCAAAATTTTTATTCGTCCGCACATTGATTTTTTGATTTCGCGGGGCGTTGCCGTTATTTTCCGTAAAAATTGGCCTTGCAGTTGAGTGGCATTTAATTATGGCGAGCGCTGGGTACGCCACTGGGCGCTTTGTGTACAGTTCTTAATTGTTTAATTAATAATTCGCCTTAGAACTTGAAATACATACGATTTAATCTGTTTTTATTTTTCAATGAGTGGGAGAGAGCGAAAACATAGCAACACATCGTGTTTACAAGTGAGAGAGAACAAAATAATTCATTCAAGTTCTCACTTTAATATCGCAACGAGTGGGAGCGAGCGAGAAGATACAACAATCCCATAGGGCCGAGCGAGAGGGAACGATTGCTATAGCTCCGATCGGTTTTAGAAATTTTTTTTTCACCATACAATTAGTTTAACGAATAATTTAATGTTATTATTATTCAAAAAAATTATAAAACATCAGTGGCGCACCCAGAATTTCTTATTAAAGGTCTCTGTCCCAAATCCTAACAGTTTGCGAAGCGCTGCTTGAATTATTCGTTTTTAAATGTTTTTTTTGGTGCGAAGCCGCGGTTCGTAGTGAAAGTGCGTCTTTTTCGGTCGAATTGAGTAATCCTTTTAATTTAATTTTTCTTATTCGATTTAGGAAAAAAATCTATAGCGACCGAACCTAACGGTGTTTTATTTTCGACGAATTTGTAAACAACAAATTTGCGCGCTTTCGCTACATAATTAATTTTTTTGCGGCGTTTCGAACTGTTTACGATTTTCGTGCTAATTAATTTAAGTGTACGAAAAATCCTGTTTTATTATATTTGCGAAAATTTGCGGCTCCGAACGGTTTCTGCGCGAATTTCGTTTTTTTTTACAATTTATTTCGCTCTTACACAAGACTTTTATTTATTTTCGATATAAACAAATAGATTTTAAACCTACTGACCTTTGGATAAAGCGTTAATGCGAAATCTGCATTTAACTTAACGTGTACGTTCGTAATTCACGCGTGAGGACGCTTTTATAAATAAATAACGATAATAAAGCAGCTCGGCTTAAGCCAAAAATGGCGAAAAGATGTTTCCTTTCGACTTATTATAGAAATAAATTCCATTTAAATCCACTTTAAGCTGTGTTCGTTGCGATTATTGTCCCTGCCCCGTTCATTGCGTCGTTAGCGGGGACAACTGTACATGCGCTATTTATATAAGTCACCGTTTTTAATAATAAATACGTGCGCGTATTATGCATAGGCGCATAAAAAATTCGAAAGTTACACAATTTCCATTTTAATTAAAAAATTCAAGGACTCGGCTCCGCGGGGAATTCAATAGCAATAATAATAACGACAGAAGCGTGTAATACGAAGGCTGTCGGGGACCAGGAAAAGGGGTTGGTCGTTTTTTTAATTTTTAATCGTAGAAAAACGTTTGTAATTAGGCAAATGTTTTGTTAAATTTTCAAAAAAACTATTGTTTTTGACTTGGAGCATTGTGATTTTTTGAGGATTGTTAAAATTAAGGGGTTCGTCCGTTTTGCTTTAGGGTTGGTTTTGACGAGACACAAAAAACCGAAAAGTCTGGAGAGTTCGATTTTGAAAATGAAAATCGAAAATTTGGGCCGGGAAATGAATGGCGATTTGTTTTGGGCTGGAAAATGCTATTTTGAGTTTGAGAATCGATTCGAAACGTAATTAGGGGTTGTTTTTGTTTTTAAATTTTTAGTTGGGAGGTGGGCATGACAAGAAGTCTGCGGAATTATATTTTTAAAAATAATGTTATAAATTTTGCGCAGGAAAAAAATGGCAATTTGTTGAAAATGTTGTTTTTGCATTGAAACTGGAAGAAATACAATTAGGGGTGTGTTTTCCTTAGGGTCTGGGTTGAGACTTACGTTAAAAAGGCTGGAGATTTAAAATTTTGAAAGATTTTGGCTGGAAAAGTGTTTTGTGATTGAAAATGTCGTTTTACAATGAAAATTAAAGAAAAAAAATTTAGGGGTGAGTTTTTATTGAAATTTGGGATAAGATGTGCGTAAGGAAGTCTCGATATTTTGATTTTTGAAGTCAAAATTAAATTTTTATGGCCAGAAAAAAAAATGAACTTTTGTTTTAGGGTTGAAAATATCTTTTTTATATTGAAAGTCGAGTAAAAAAATTGAGGGGGGAGTTTTGAATACAATTTTAGTTAAAACGTATGTAAAACAGTTTGGAGTTTGATTTTTGTAAAAAAAATTAAAGATTTTGGCCCGAAAAAAAAATGGAAATTTATTTTGCGATTGAAAATGTCGCTTTTTCATTGAAAATCGATTTAAAAAAATTTAGGGGGAGTTTTTATTGTAATTTTGGTTAAACCATATGTAAAAAGGTTTGAAGAATTTAATTTTGCCAACCAAAATTAAAAATTTTGGCCTGTCAATAAGACAGATTTTTATTTTAATTGAAAATGTGTTTTTTTACGTTAAGAATCGAATAAAAAATATTTAGGGGTAGATTTTCTTTGAAATTTTGGTTGGGGCAAATGCACCAATCGTCGGAGAACGCAATTTTCAAAAACAAAATTAAAAATTGAGTTCCGGCGAAATTTTAAGTTTCAAAAAGTTGTTTTTACCTCGAAAGTCGTAGGAAAAAAATTTGGGGGGCCAATTTTTTTTTTAATTTTAATTGCAAGGTGTGTAAACAAGTCTGCCACATTAGATGTCTTAAACCTAAATGAAGAAGTTCGTTTGGGATACGAGTTTACAATTTTTGTTTTGCTTAAAATGTTTGTTTTTGGAAAAAAATATATTTACGTATAAATTTCAATAAAAGTCACACTTAAGGCAGTCTAAAGTTCTCGTTTTTTTTCAAAGAAAAATTGAAATATTTGCTGCGAAAAAGAAATTTCAAATTTTGAAAGTTTTTCAAAGGAACTTCAACCCCAATATAGAATTTTTCAAAAATCCCCGATCGAATTTTTTTGCCCTCCAAAAAAAAAAAAAAAGGAACTTTTTGAATTTTTTTTTGTATTCGACGGAAACAATTCCAAAAAAACAAGAAAATCGTTCGAATCTACGCCAAGAATTTTTTTTTAGCCTTCCGTGTACTAGGTGGGGTATAACTAACGTGAACAATTTTTTTATTATTAAAACGGCACGTTTGGTAATCGTGCTTAAAACCGAGTGCGCGCGTTCGAGCTCAAAGTGGCACATTCCGATCTCGGGAAAATGAAGCGCGCCGCTCCGCGTCGCGCTTCATTTGCCTCCCTCGCTCGGAAATGTGCCACTTTTCGCTCGAATGCGCACATCCTCGTATTTCTTGCATTTGTTTACTTTATCCTTCCCATTTTCAAATCATAAATTTAAATTTAGTTTACTAAATATCGATTTTACGTTCGAAAAATGTTTTTACCATAGCAATGAGTGGAAGGGAGCGAAAAGATACGATAATTTTGTCGGTGAGAGTGAGATAGACCGATTAAAATTATTCAACTGATCTATCGTCTAATTTATTGGCATAAATCATTGTGAATCGTGCTTAAACGGAGGTGCATTCGAGCTCAAAGTGGCACATTCCGATCTCGGGAAAATGAAGCGCGCCGCTCCGCGTCGCGCTTCATTTGCCTCCCTCGCTCGGAAATGTGCCACTTTTCGCTCGAATGCGCACATCTTCGTGTTTATTATATTAGTATAATTTACCGTGGCCTCTTTCAAATCAAATATTTTAATTTAATTTAGTAAGTATCGATTTTATGATAAAAAAATGTATTTACCATAGTAATGAGTGGAAGGGAGCGAGAAGATACGATAATCTTGTCAATGCAAGTGAGAGGGAACGATTAAAATTATTTAATTAATTTTTTGTGTAATTGATTGGTCTAAATTATTGAGAATCATTAAGAAATTGCCGTGAACTTAATTTGTATTTCAATATGGAGGCAAGAATTAAATTCTTGTTAGGTTTTCTTAATATTCGTTATTGTAATTGACACGCGTCATTGGAATTTAGTACTCAAGAAAAGACTCAATAGTTTAAAAGTTGAAGAAAAAGTTAAGTTTTTGTCTTTTTGTTAATAAAAGTCTATTCTAATGCATAAATAAATATGTTTTTTATATAAACCTATTCATTATTGGTTATTAAAATATATTTCTTATCATTTAACTGTAATAAAGTAGGGGAGACCGGGTATGGTTGTGTCACGGGTAGGTTGTCACAAAAGCCATAACAGCAAACCTAATGAATTAATAAATTTGTTTTATTTGCTTCATGATATCATTCATATGGTTTCTTAAATGACCATTGATTTAAATAAATCCTCGTATTTATCTCATTTGCCTATATTATTATTTTATTTTTCAATTCAAAAATTAAAATTAAATTAAATTAGATTTAAAGTAATTGCGTGTAATAAGGCCTAGCTAAGGGAAAATATAAAGGAAAAATGGCAACTTTCACCATAAACAAAATCAAAAATTAACATTTTTAAAAACCTTGCCAGTAGGCCTTATTATACTACTGACGGGTAACAAGGCCTACAGCTTTAAAAAATTTAAGTAATCAAACGGGTCATAATATATTTGATAACTAAGTTTAATAAATACAGTCGAACCTCGATAAGTCGAAGTCAAAGGGACAGCAAAAATAATTCGCCATATCAAAAACTCGAGTTACCAAAAGAAGTTCAGTTAAATACAATCAGAAAGTCTCGCAAGATGCGTTCGAAATTAATCGACGACGATTTAGATAAAATCTCACCTCAAAAAGCGATTAGAAGAGCCGGGCAAGACCGATAAATCGCCGTCTCGCCCGTTTGCAAGGTCTCAATTTTTATTTTCCCCTCGCACTGCGGCTGACCTTTGCACTCAAATGCAAACAATGATTCAATAAATAAATCCAAAGGCGTGCCGGGGGTTGTAAACCATTCAAAATCCATTGTACGACATCCTTTAACATTAAACTTCAAGTAAGACTCACAAGCCTCGCTCGTTATTCGATATCTAAGCTGGCGAAGATATTTATGGAAAGCTTCTCGGTTTCATTGCAAAAACAACAAGCGTCTCTTGCGTACATCTGCGCTCAATATCAAGTTGTTTTTTTTTCTTCGAATTTTCGCTTCGCCAAAAAGCGAAAACGTTGAGAGCGAGCGAAAAAATCGACCTCCACATTTCGCTCGAAGGCTTTCCGCTGATAACCTTTGCAAATGTCAAGTTTGGGGCGGGCCGAGGGAGGGAGCGGAAAAATCGTAGGAACGCCGATCTTATTTTAGATCATTTTTTTTGTCGAACGTTAACAATCGGAGATGGTAATTCGAGCGGCGAAAAGAGAAACGCTAGAAAAATGATACACATGAATATAAATGGTCAAAAGGCTGCCATGTGCAGCGAAGCGACCTTAATCGGCCCAAATAACCGTTCCTGTTATTATATTTCTAACTGGGCTGTTTGTTTTATTAAACTAAAGCACACAGAAATGTTGAATTAATGTTTTATTAAGCGATCCGGGAATTAGGGCCTTTGCGCGCGGAGTCGACCGGAAGAACGCGCGAGCCCTACGACTTGCTTTTTTCCGAAAGCGGCCCCGAAGTTTGCGGTTGTTCGAATTTTGAATTTTGTTGGCCTTAAGATTTTTGAAGTTATACTGAAGACGTAAAGTGCACTGCACTCCCATATTTTTACTTCTACGTTTAACAAATTGTGGAAAATTGTTTAATACGGCCCTGGTTAATTATATTAAACAATTTTTTTACGGGTTATTGTTCATAGTCTTGAGACTCTGTTAAATAAATTTGGACATTGTATATTTTTTTTTAAAGGAGATGTAAGGGCATTACCCAACATGTCTTTACTTCTACGTTAACAAATTTGAAATATTTTTTAATACGGTTCTGGTTAATTATATTAAACAATTTTTTTACGGGTTATTGTTTATAGTCTTGAGACTCTGTAAAATAAATTTGGACATTGTATATTTTTTTTAAAGGAGATTAAGGGCATTACCCAACATGTCTTTACTTCTACGTTAACAAATTTGAAATATTTTTTAATACGGTTCTGGTTAATTATATTAAACAATTTTTTTACGGGTTATTGTTTATAGTCCTGAGACTCTGTAAAATAAATTTGGAGATTCTATATTTTTTTTAAAGGAGATATAAGGGCATTACCCAACATGTCTTTACTTCTACGTTAACAAATTTGAAATATTTTTTAATACGGTTCTGGTTAATTATATTAAACAATTTTTTTACGGGTTATTGTTTATAGTCCTGAGACTCTGTAAAATAAATTTGGAGGTTCTATATTTTTTTTTAAAGGAGATATAAGGGCATTACCCAACATGTCTTTACTTCTACGTTAACAAATTTGAAATATTTTTTAATACGGTTCTGGTTAATTATATTAAACAATTTTTTTACGGGTTATTGTTTATAGTCCTGAGACTCTGTAAAATAAATTTGGAGATTCTATATTTTTTGTTAAAGGAGATATAAGGGCATTACCCAACATGTCTTTACTTCTACGTTAACAAATTTGAAATATTTTTAATACGGTTCTGGTTAATTATATTAAACATTTTTTTACGGGTTATTGTTTATAGTCCTGAGGCTCTGTAAAATAAATTTGGAGATACTATATTTTATTTTTAAAGGAGATATAAGGGCATTACCCAACATGTCTTTACTTCTACGTTAACAAATTCGGAAAATTGTTTAATACGGTTCTGGTTAATTATATTAAACATTTTTTTACGGGTTATTGTTTATAGTCCTGAGACTCTGTAAAATAAATTTGGAATTTATATTTTTTTAAAGGAGATTAAGGGCATTACCCAACATGTCTTTACTTCTACGTTAACAAATTTGAAAATTTTTAATACGGTTCTGGTTAATTATATTAAACAATTTTTACGGGTTATTGTTTATAGTCCTGAGACTCTGTAAAATAAATTTGGAGATTCTATATTTTTTTAAAGGAGATTAAGGGCATTACCCAACATGTCTTTACTTCTACGTTAACAAATTTGAAATATTTTTAATACGGTTCTGGTTAATTTATTAAACAATTTTTACGGGTTATTGTTATAGTCTGAGACTCTGTAAATAATTTGGAATTTATATTTTTTTAAAGGAGATTAAGGGCATTACCAAACATGTCTTTACTTCTACGTTAACAAATTTGAAATATTTTTAATACGGTTCTGGTTAATTATATTAAACAATTTTTACGGGTTATTGTTTATAGTCCTGAGACTCTGTAAAATAAATTTGAATTCTATATTTTTTTTAAAGGAGATATAAGGGCATTACCCAAATGTCTTATTTCTACGTTAACAAATTTGAAATATTTTTAATACGTTCTGGTTAATTATATTAAACAATTTTTTACGGGTTATTGTTTATAGTTCTGAGACTCTGTAAAATAAATTTGGAATTATATTTTTTTAAAGGAGATTAGGGCATTACCAATGTCTTTATTCTAGTTAACAAATTTGAAAATTTTTAATACGGTTCTGTTAATTATATTAAACAATTTTTGGTTATTGTTTATAGTCCGAGACTTTAAAATAAATTTGGTTTATATTTTTTTTAAAGGAGAATAAGGGCATTACCCAAATTTTTATTCTACGTTAACAAATTTGAAAATTTTTAATACGGTTCTGGTTAATTATATTAAACAATTTTTACGGGTTATTGTTTATAGTCTGAGACTCTGTAATAAATTTGACATTGTATATTTTTTTTTTAAAGGAGATGTAAGGGCATTACCCAACATGTCTTTACTTCTACGTTAAGAAATTTGAAATATTTTTTAATACGGTTCTGGTTAATTATATTAAACAATTTTTTTACGGGTTATTGTTTATAGTCTTGAGACTCTGTTAAATAAATTTGGACATTGTATATTTTTTTTTAAAGGAGATATAAGGGCATTACCCAACATGTCTTTACTTCTACGTTAACAAATTCGGAAAATTGTTTAATACGGTTCTGGTTAATTATATTAAACATTTTTTTACGGGTTATTGTTTATAGTCCTGATGCTCTGTAAAATAAATTTGGAGATACTATATTTTATTTTTAAAGGAGATATAAGGGCATTACCCAACATGTCTTTACTTCTACGTTAACAAATTTGAAATATTTTTTAATACGGTTCTGGTTAATTTTATTAAACAATTTTTTTACGGGTTATTGTTCATAGTCTTGAGACTCTGTTAAATAAGTTTGGACATTGTATATTTTTTTTTAAAGGAGATGTAAGGGCATTACCAAACATGTCTTTACTTCTACGTTAAGAAATTTGAAATATTTTTTAATACGGTTCTGGTTAATTATATTAAACAATTTTTTTACGGGTTATTGTTTATAGTCCTGAGACTCTGTAAAATAAATTTGGAGATTCTATATTTTTTTTTAAAGGAGATATAAGGGCATTACCCAAATTGTCGTTATTTCTACGTTAACAAATTTGAAATATTTTTTAATACAGTTCTGGTTAATTATATTAAACAATTTTTTTACGGGTTATTGTTTATAGTTCTGAGACTCTGTGAAATAAATTTGGACATTGTATATTTTTTTAATAAAGTTGGGTACTTGTCTTTACTTCTACGTTAACAAATTTGAAATATTTTTTAATACGGTTCTGGTTAATTATATATATATTTTTTAAAGGAGATATAGTGCATTCCAACCTTATGTTTTTGCTTCTAAAATGTAACTAGATAATGTATATACATTGGCATGAAATACATATAGGGTAAAACGCCTAGTGAATGATCCTACCAGTGAATGACCGTTTTAATAGAGCATATCAGTTTTAAATGTAAAACAAGACATGAAAATCTGTAACAATCTAAATATAGAAAGTTATGTTATTTCATGTAAATATATCTTACTAATTTAGGTAAAATAATTTGAAAAAAGTTGGTTGTTAGAACATTGCCATTTTTAAACGCCGATGACTGTCGCTGGTGTGCCGCTGTAAAGGAACGGGCTTTGTGTTTTTAGCAATAAATTCAGTTCGACAAATTGATTTCGCAAGAACGGGTGTGTGTAAATAACAATAATTATTATTCGTAGTCGATAAAATGACGTTTATTTATGTAGGAAATCGATTTGTAATAGGCTTTCAATCATCCACAAACACGTCTCGGATATTATTCGATAATTAACAGATTTGAAATGGTAACGATGAAGCGATTTCCCTTTTTGCTCCTCTGTATATCTTTCAAAAATTGTGAATTTTGAGTTTTGAGGTTTAAGATCAGTTATATTTGGGGGTTGGAACCCCTTCAGATTTTTAATTATAAAATATTTAGAAGCTCGGTGTGATTTATTTATAAAATTGCACTAATTTGAAAAGGCACCAACTTTTGAGAACTGCCCACTCAAAAATTTTTGAAAAACCAATCGTTTTTGTTTATATTTATTTTTTTTTGACTTTGAGGCTCAGGACCAATTATATTTGGGGGTTGAAACCCCTTCAGATTTGTAATTAAAAAATATTTAGAAACTCGATGCGATTTTTTCATCAAATTGCACTAATTTAAAAGGGCACTAACTTTTGAGTAGTGCCCACTTAAAAACTATTGAAAAACCAATCGATTTTGTTTATATTTATTTTTTTTATACTTTGAGGCTTAGGATCAAGTATGTTTGGGGGTTGAAACTCCTTCAGATTTTTAATTAAAAAATATTTAGAAGCTCGATGCGATTTTTTCACAACATTGCACTAATTCGAAAAGACACCAACTATTGAGAAGTGCCCACTCAAAATTTTTTGAAAAACTAATCAATTTTGTTTAAATTTATTTTTTTTAGACTTTGAGGCTTTGGATCAATTATATTTGGGAGTAGAAACCTCTTCAAATATTTAATTAAAAATTTTTTAGAAGCTCGATGTGATTTTTTTCATAAAATTGCATTAATTCGAAAAGACACCAACTTTTGAGTAGTGCCCACTCAAAATTTTTTGAAAAACCACTTGATTTTATTTATATTTATTTTTTTTTAGACTTTGAGGCTTAGTATCAGTTATATTTGGGGGTCGAAACCCTTCAGATATTTTATTAAAAAATATTTAGAAGTTTGATGTGATTTTTTCATAAAATTGCACTAATTCGAAAAGACCCCAACTTTTGAGAAGTGCCCATTCAAACATTTTTGAAAAACGACTTGATTTTGTTTATATTTATTTTTTTTTAGACTTTGAGGCTTAGGATCAATTATATTTGGGGGTTGAAATCCCTTCAGATTTTTAATTAAAAAATATTTAGAAGCTTGATGCGATTTTTTCATAAAATTGCACCAATTTGAAAAGGCACCAACTTTTGAGAAGTGCGCACTCAAAAATTTTTGAAAAACCAATCGATTTTGTTTATATTTATTTTTTTTTAGACTTTGAGGCTTAGGATCAATTATATTTGGGGGTTGAAACCCCTCCAGATTTTTAATTAAAAAAAATTTAGAAGCTCGATGCGATTTTTTCACAAAATTCTACTGATTTGAAAAGACAGCAAATTTTGAGAAATTCTATCTCAAAAATCTTTGAAAAACCAATCCGCTTCTCTTCGGATTCGATTTTTCAGATTTCGGGGGTGGCAACCCGTCCGGATCGTTTTTTTTTTAAATTCCAAAGAGCTCCGCGTCGCGAATCGAACTCCGCAAATTTCTGCACGCAGCTCTCTTTCGTAATTAATTCGCAATATCTAAACAGATAACGTGAAATAAATACGGTACACGTATTCGCAGACAAACAATCACGAAATTCGTGCAGAATCATAAATCGTAACGGTATCTCCGACTGACCCGTCGTCTTGAGCACCATAGACGGTTCTGACCAATAGCCGAGGGCCAAAAATTACTTTTTCGAGCAGCTGCTCGACTTTTATTTCATAAATCGATTTGCAAAAAACCCTTTACACCCGAAATTGGGGGTAAAAAAAAATTATGGCGACTTTCGGCTTCGAAGGGGCCGGACCTAAACTTTTCGCCCTTAAAATTTTTTGCGCAACTTTAAAAGGCCCACTCGAACGCCTCCATTGTGCTTTAATTATGAATTTTTTTCTCGTTAAGGAAAATAGAATAAAAAAGCACTCAAAAGCGTTATTATTGCGTCGCAAAAGGCAAAATTTAATTTTAATTCGAGGGTCGCAAAGCCGCACAACTTTTCTCGTTTACTTCTTCTTTTTTTTTTTTAATCTAATCAAACGCGGGTCGAACGCCATTATTTTCGCTTAAATGGGGGGTCGAGGACGCGCGTGGGGGACGCCAAAAATTTCGCAGATTAATCGAACAATAACAGGTGTCGTCGTTATCGATGAATTTCCTCGTTTTCGGCGGGGAAGATGGCTCTCTGTAGGGCAATCCTGACGTAATAAAAGGAGACGGTCGCCATGGCAACCGCTGCCATCCAGGACCTCCCGAAAATTTAATCTGTCACGCGGCCTTCCGTCAAAAATTGGGTTGACGATTCGAAACTGCGAAATCGAAATAAAAAAAGAATAGTTTTGCTTTTGTGCGGGGGAGGGGGGTGGGGGGGGGAGATTGCGGGCTTCGGTCGGTGGAAAGAGTCGAAGAGGTGGTTTTTCGGAATTTACGGCTTGTTTGTTTTTCGGGATTCGAATTTTTTTTTTGGAAAATTTAAAGTTTGGAGTCGACGACCGATCGTTCGTCTTTTTTAAGAAAAAGAAGAAGGGGGTGGGGTGTTCTTTCTTCGCCCACCTCTCGAATAATTAACTGGTTTATTGCTTCGTATAATTAGTCGACTTCCTGCTCGCGATTTTTTACGCGCCCCGAAGAAGAGGAAGAGGGAAGAGTCGAGAAAATTGCGATTTTAGAGAGTTTTATGGAATCAATAAGTGTCTAAAATGTCGTCGACGTTTAATGTTGTGTGTCGCATTTATTTTTGCGAAAGTTCGAAGGAAATTATTGGATTTTTGTGTCAGTCGAAGACTGTTGTCTTTTCGCCCCGGAATAAATTCGATTTAGGGGGGGGAGGAAAGCGGGGTTTGGTACGGCAAAAAAAAAATTGAAATGGATGCGGTTTGGAAAAGCGCGGTTTTTTATTTGTAGGATGTGCCTCGTTTAGTGGAGCTTCCTCTCGTTTTTTTTTTGAGGGGATTTAAATTGTTTAATAATTAGCAACAATTTTGTTTGATTGGTGTGTTAGCGCTTAAAAGGGCATAAGAAGTGCTGAGGATCGAATTTGCACGTTTGCGCCTTGCGATTTGATTTTTTTTAAGGTGCTTTAAAGGGGTGTACAGTAAAACCTCAATTATCCGGACCTCACGTATTCGTGCTTATCCGGATTGTCAACCGCGTGTTCGTTTTTTCCTGTTAAAACGGGACGCTTCGTAATCGCGCTTAAAACCGAGTGTGCGCATTCGAGCTCAAAGTGGCACATTTCCGATCTCGGGAAAATGAAGCGCGCCGCTCCGCGTCGCGCTTCATTTGCCTCCCTCGCTCGAAAATGTGCCACTTTTCGCTCGAACGCACACATCCTCGTATTTATTGAAGATTTGTGTACTAAACTTTCCTTGAAATCAAAAAATTTAATAAAATATCGATTATATATTCGAATAACGTATTTTTACCATAGCAATAAGTGGGAGCGAGCGAAAAGATACAACAAATTCAAAAGTACGAGTGAGAGGGAACGATGTTATCCAATATTATGGTTATTTTATTGTGAATCGTGCTTAAAACCGAGTGTGCGCATTCGAGCTCAAAGTGGCACATTCCGATCTCGGGAAAATGAAGCGCGCCGCTCCGCGTCGCGCTTCATTTGCCTCCCTCGCTCGGAAATGTGCCACTTTTCGCTCGAACGCGCACATCCTCGTATTTATTGAAGATTTGTGTACTAAACTTTCCTTCAAATCAAAAAATTTAATAAAATATCGATTATATATTCGAATAACGTATTTTTACCATAGCAATAAGTGGGAGCGAGCGAAAAGATACAACAAATTCAAAAGTACGAGTGAGAGGGAACGATGTTATCCAATATTATGTTTATTTTATTGTGAATCGTGCTTAAAACCGTGTGTGCGCATTCGAGCTCAAAGTGGCACATTCCGATCTCGGGAAAATGAAGCGCGCCGCTCCGCGTCGCGCTTCATTTGCCTCCCTCGCTCGGAAATGTGCCACTTTTCGCTCGAACGCGCACATCTTCGTGTTTATTGAAGGTTTGTGTACTAAACTTTCCTTCAAATCAAAAAATTTAATAAAATAACGATTATATATTCGAATAACGTATTTTTACCATAGCAATAAGTGGGAGCGAGCGAAAAGATACAACAAATTCAAAAGTACGAGTGAGAGGGAACGATGTTATCCAATATTATGTTTATTTTATTGTGAATCGTGCTTAAAACGTGTGGCATTCGAGCTCAAAGTGGCACATTCCGATCTCGGAATGAAGCGCGCCGCCCGCGTCGCGCTTCATTTGCCTCCCTCGCTCGGAAATGTGCCACTTTTCGCTCGAATGCGCACATCTTCGTGTTTATTATATTAGTATAATTTACCGTGGGCTCTTTCAAATCAAATATTTTAATTTAATTTAGTAAGTATCGATTTTATGTTAAAAAAATGTATTTACCATAGTAATGAGTGGAAGGGAGCGAGAAGATACGATAATCTTGTCAATGCAAGTGAGAGGGAACGATTAAAATTATTTAATTAATTTTTTGTGTAATTGATTGGTCTAAATTATTGCGAATCATTAAGAAATTGCCGTGAACTTAATTTGTATTTCAATATGGAGGCAAGAATGAAATTCTTGTTAGGTTTTCTTAATATTCGTTATTGTAATTGACACGCGTCATTGGAATTTAGTACTCAAGAAAAGACTCAATAGTTTAAAAGTTGAAGAAAAAGTTAAGTTTTTGTATTTTTATTAATAAAAGTCTATTCTAATGCATAAATAAATATGTTTTTTATATAAACCTATTCATTATTGGTTATTAAAATATATTTCTTATCATTTAACTGTCATAAAGTAGGGGAGATCGGGTATGGTTGTGTCACGGGTAGGTTGTCACAAAAGCCATAATAGCAAACCTAATGAATTAATATATTTGTTTTATTTGCTTCATGATATCATTCATATGGTTTCTTAAATGACCATTGATTTAAATAAATCCTCGTATTTATCTCATTTGCCTATATTATTATTTTATTTTTCAATTCAAAAAATTAAAATTAAATTAAATTAGATCTAAAGTAACTGCGTGGAATAAGGCCTAGCTAAGGGAAAATATAAAGGAAAAATGGCAACTTTCACCATAAACAAAATCAAAAATTAACATTTTTAAAAACCTTGCCAGTAGGCCTTAGTATACTACTGACGGGTAATAAGGCCTACAGCTTTAAAAAATTTAAGTAATCAAACGGGTCATAATATATTTGATAACTAAGTTTAATAAATACATGAATACAGCAATTGGAATAAAATTTTTTTAAACAATTACAAATTGCCTCTCCTAACAGGCATTAGCGCACTCAAAGTCATTAGTATAATCCACTGACATCATTTTTATTACCTAATAATGACTTATAGTAAGCAGGAAGATTATTTATTAACGTTTGCATAGTAGTGGTCTGATTTTAACTCAACATAACCTTTAATTTTGTTCTTGTGATGATTAAACATCAAGGGCCGGTGTGATGTACCTCGATCATTGTCGATCAGTTGTACCTTGGCTCTAGGATCGACGTGTAATAAATAAAAATGTGGGAGTATATTAGTTATATATTCTTCTTTATTTTATTTTTAATTTTGCTTCAGATAATATGCCTAGCTAGTCAAATCAAAAGTTAAATTTTATTTAAGTTTTTGAATAGTTAAATTTCAGTATACGAGAAATGTTTTGTTAATTTTTGAAACAATTTTAGTGTTATATCAAAGAAGAACATTAATAGTTCGTTTAATCCAAAAATAAATAAGAAATATATACTTTTCATGAGACGGGTCGAGTTTCCCCTGTACGTTGGGACTTGACGTTTTTTTTTTAATCGGTTCCTTATGCCCTTTTTTATCTAGCATATAGCAGATTTATAGATTAGGGATCCTTGTTAAATTTTTTCGAGTGAAAAATGATATGATTTGAGTGTACCTATGCTTCGCTATACGGCCGATTTTTATGTGACATTTTGCTATAACGGCCTTTTTCGTTTGAGGCACTTTTTTTGATTTACGACCCACAATATTTCGTTATTCGGCCAAAAAAGTGTTCTACTGTTAAGCAACGGTCTGTTTAGTTTCAGCTCGAAATTATTAATGGGTTATTCGGCTTTTCCGAAACGAATCTAGGCCGTAAAACGAGGTATGGGTGTATAAATATAATTTTTTTTGATATTGAGGCATTAGTTTTTGAGAATTGTTACTTGAGAAATCGCATTTGCAGTTTTTGTTTTAAAAAACTTTAGAAATTAAATTAATTCGATTTTGTATTAAAATTTAAAAAAATTTAAAAGTGCTCATTTTTGATAAGCGTGATTTTTTTCAATTTTGCAGGAAATCAATTGGTTTTTTTTAAGATGCGCTTTTTCCGGACTCTTTGGCATTGGATGAGTTACATTTGCAGATTTTCACGCCCTCAGATTTTGTTTGGAAAACTTTAAAAATTAAATTAATTCGATTTTCGACTAAAAGTTCAAAAATTTAAAAGTACTTGGTTTTGATAAGCGACACTTAACAAATTCGAAGGAAATGAATTGGTTTTTTTCTAGATTCGTTTTTCTCAGACTTTTTGGAATTATATAGGTCACATTTGCCGATTTTCGCTCGCTCAAATTTCGTTTGGAAAATTTTAAAAATTAAATTCTTTCAATTTTGCACTAAAATTTCAAAAATTCAAAAACACCCATTTTTGATAGGCGACACTTTACGAATTGGAAGGAAATCAATTGGTTTTTCTTTAGATTCATCTTCTACGCACTTTTTAATGTAAGACTAACGTAAGATTTTCAAAAAAAAAAAAAAATTAAAATGAAAAATAACTTTAAAGTCTTTAATTTATCGACTTAGAAACTTACATCTACGTGCAAATTAATTAATTCCCAAAAAAACAAAATATTTTTACGTAAAATCGAAAAAAAATGAAAATTAAAATGAAAAAATGAAAAAAAAAAGAAAATGAAAAGCAGCAATCTTTCAAATCGTTTATATAACACAACTCGCAGATAAAAGCGACCATTTTGACTCGGTTTTAAAAAAAAAAAATTTGCGCAATTTAAACAATACAAAACAATAGTGCAAAATCTAAATCGTAAGCATATTGTAACAATTAAATTCGTTATGCAATTTCCGGTCGCGTTAAAATGTCGTCGTGCCTCTTGCAAAACGCACGCCGTTTTAATTATTCGAACGTGCCACCACCCCCGCCCCCCTCGCCCCCCATTTTCTTTCCTCAAAACGACCATCCTGTATATTCAATTTTCCCTTTCGAAACACTTAAAGACGGCATAATTAGTCATAATAGTTTTCTAAATCGATTCACCGATAATTTATTTATTTGTTGCACATTTTCAAGAAACGCATTCCGACGACTTATCTATCCATCACGAAGCGATTTCTTCTTCTCGCACCTGATGTTATCTGTCGACCGGTCGCGCGCGCGCGCGGGGGGCCCGGAGGGGGCTCGCGAGAGATTTGTATTTTAATGCGCCTAGAAAAAAAAATAAAAAATAAAAAAAATAAATAAATAAAATCGCCACAATAAGACACTTGTTGTCCGGTCCGTAGTGTCGGAGTATTAAAATCCATGGGCAGATGCGCGTGTGCTCTACGCTCGCTTTTCCCCTTCATTTTCCTTCACGCCGTTCCATCTGCGCGCCGTCTCTTCCTCCGACCCGTCGTCGGCCCGGAAAAAGAAAGAAGAGCACGTCGGAAGAAGACGCGCTGGAATAGAACTCGGGCGAAATGCACGGAAACGACCGTCGCGTAAAAGCGCACCGCAGTTGCTTTTTAAACGCTGCCGACGTTCGTACGCTCGTAGGCGGCCGTGCTTGTTTTTTTCCTTGCGGCGGAGTGATTTAAAACGCACGTTTTCGTGTTAGGTTTGTGGTGCGCGCCTTAGTTTTTTTTCGGGGGTGCGAAGAAAAGGAGAGGGCCCTGCGACGAGGGGGTGGATGTGCGAAAAGGGGGGCCTTTGCGATGTAACTCTTCGTTTTTGGGTTTTGGCCTCGCTTTTTGGAAATGCTCAAGATTCAGATGCTGGAGCAGCTCGTCAGCAATGAGGGCACTGGGTACGTCCAGATTTGTTTTGCGATTTCGAAAATTTTCGATTTTTTTGATGGCTTTTTGGGGTCCGTCCGCATCTCGATTTGACGATTTTGGGGCTCGGGTTTGTTTTTCTTCGGAAGGGGGGCGCGAATCGGCTCGTTTGAGGGCGCGAATTTGATAAAGTGGAAATTTTGTGGTAAAAAATGGAATTTAGTTCACTTTCTATTTGGAGCCATTAAAAATACCATTTCGGTCAACGACTTTGTTTATGTAATTTGTCGCAAATATGTGTGTTGTGTATGTGTGCGCGCCTTTTTTTTTAATACTCGAAGGCATTTTTTAAATATTTTTTTAGTACGGACCTGAGCGAGGAGGTTTAAAGTTTTTTAAAATGTGTGTCGAGCACGATTTGTTTATTTCTTCGGCTTGCAACAATCGAAAAGGATTACATTTGAATAACAAGCAAGTGTCTCGGAGATTATTATTATTTTTAAAAATTTATTGGGGATAGGTTATAGATTTAAGGTAATTTGTTCTTTTGCGGTGACTTATCGATATTTTTTTAATGCCTTTTAATTTAGAAAAAATTGAGATGTAAAATTCGTCTCAAAATTATTGATTTCGCTAGTTTTTTACAATTGCAATCGAGAAATGGCTCATTGAAGGAAAACGGACCAACGGATTTAAATTCGGTTTGGACTAATCGAAAAAGGAGAAAATTTGGGCAGATACGGGTCTTGGCGATTTTTTTGAAAACAATTTTTGGATTAAATACGCGCGGTCAAAAATTGTAGTCGAATCTTTCTATTGATAAGCTTGGCGTTTGCTTAGTTCTTAGCGAAATGTTTTCAAAATTGAAGATTAGATACTCCGTTTAGTGTGTTTTAGTTTGGTGAAAACGGCATTCGAAAATATTGTTTGGTTTTTGAGAACTTACTTTTTTTTCGAATTCGAAGCATTGAATTTGCTTTGGGTTTCTTTTTAATTACAGTTTTTGGTCACAGATTGTTTATTTTGAGATAACGGCTGCTCCGATTTAAATGCGGTTTTGATTAGTCGAAAAAGGAGCAAATTTGAGGAGACACGGGTCCGCACGATTTTTTTGAAAAAAATATTTGGATTAATTAGGGGCGGTCAAAAATTAGAGTCGAATCTTTATATTGATATGCTTGGCGTTCGCTTATTTCTCAGGGAAATATTTTCAAAATTGAAGATTAGATACTCCATTTAGTGTGTTTTACTTTGGTGAAAACGGCATTCGAAAATATTGTTTGGTTTTTGAGAACTTATTTTTTTTTCGAATTTGAAGCATTGAATTTGATTTGGTTTTCTTTTTAATTACAGTTTTTGGTCACAGATTGTTTATTTTGAGATAACGGCTGCTCCGATTTAAATGCGGTTTTGATTAGTCGAAAAAGGAGCAAATTTGAGGAGACACGGGTCCGCGCGATTTTTTTGAAAAAAAATTTTGGATTAATTAGGGGCGGTCAAAAATTAGAGTCGAATCTTTATATTGATATGCTTGGCGTTTGCTTATTTTTTAGGGAAATTTATTTAAAATTGAAGATTGGATACTCCATTTAGTGTGTTTTAGTTTGGTGAAAACGGCGTTTAAAAATCCTTTTTGGTTTTTGAAAAATTAATTTTTTGAATTTGAAACATTTAATTTGTGCGAATTTTTTAAATTACAGTTCTTGGGCACAACTTGTTCATTTATCGAAAACGAATGCTCCGATTTAAATACGGTTTCGATTAGTCGAAAAAGGACCAAATTTGAGGAGATACGGGTCCGCGCGATTTTTTTGAAAAAAAAATTTGGATTAAATGCGCTTGGTCAAAAATTGAATTTGAAACTTATTATTGAAACAGTGGGTGTTGGCTTATTTTTTTAAGGAATTCTTCTTGAAATTGAAGATTTGATACTCCTTTAGTGTATTTTAGTTTGGCGAAAACGGCGTTTAAAAAGATTTTATGGTTTTTGAAAAATTAATTTTTTTAATTTGAAACATTTAATTTGTGGGGTATTTTTTTGAATTACAGTTCTTGGGCACAACTCGCTTATTTCTCGAAAACGGATGCTCCGATTTAAATGCGGTTTTGATTAATCGAAGAAGGACTAAATTTGAGGAGAAAGGGTGCGGGCGATTTTTCTTAAAAAAAAATTTTTAGTTAAATTCGCACAATCCAAAATTGGAATTGAATGTTAATATTGAAATACTTGGTGTTTGGTTATTTTTATGACAAATACTTTCAAAATTTAATATTAGATACTCCATTTAGTCTATTTCGGTTTGGTCGAAACGGCATTTAAAAATCTTAGTTGGTTTTTGAGAAATTATTTTATTTCGAATTTGAAGCATTTAAGTCGTGCGATTTTCTTTAAAATTGTAATTCTTGGGCACAACCTGCAAATTTTTGAAATCAAAAGTTCGGATTTAAAAGCGATTCTCTTGTGGCTAAAAGGGCATTTACAAATTTTTATTCGTTTTCACAAAAATTAAAATGAAATGGAAAAATTACAAATTTTGAATACGAAATGCTTATTACTCAAAAACGCCGGGTCCGATTTGAACGGGCCTTTCACCAATTCAAAAAACGATAAAATTTGGGACCCCACAAAGGGTCCCGGCAATTAAAAAAAAATATAATAAAAATACAAAGAACCAAAACTAAAAAAAAAACCCATCTTTGAACGCTTCTCAAAAAACTTTACTAGTCGCATCTTCGGGATCCGAAGCCCTTTTAAATGTTATTTATTTAAAAAAAAGGCAACCGTTAGATTGAATAATTAATAAAATACCAAAAAAATAGTTTCCTTCAAAAAAAAAATATAAATTAATTAACTTAACTAACCAATAAAAACACCCCAATAATTGAGGATGTTGTTACCAAATTTAATTTTTAATAAATTTCAAAAAGTGCCATTTTTAATTGGGTTCGCGAAAGTCGTCGTATTTTTGCAATTCCCCAAGTCGAATGTCGACACATCTGAAAGCACCGTTATTTTCATTCGAAATTGCTAATTTACGACTTTTGCTTTTCGGCGGGCTCGCGGCTCGTTTTTCGCGGGGATTCAAAAAATTTAAAAAAGGCGCAAAGGTACGTGGAAGCACTTGTGTGCAATTCGTAGTAAGAAAAGGTGTATCTACAGTTAGTGACCCACATTATTTCGACAATAAGAAACTAACATGGAAACGATTTGCCTTGGCATTCTTACATGTCGTGTCGAATAACAGACAAACTATTTTTTAATCGTTAAATTATCATGCTGCCCGCTTTTACGCTACGATTACGGCCCTGCCCTGTACGAATTTTTCCAACTATACGCTTCCTTCTCGCCGTTGCGAAATGCCCACCTAAACAAAACTCGTTATCTCTGCGGTGCGCGCACACACAAAAGGTGTTTTGTTTGCGAAAAAAAGGGCCGTCCGCCCTTTCGGTAGCCGCAAGAGAAATCGGAACGGGGCCGCACTCCGCCCGAAGAACGGACGACGTCGGTGGCCTTTTTCGAAAATTATCGACATCGGCTCCGAAGAGATATAATTAATCTAATTATGGTTTTAATTACGAACGGAAACGCGTTTTGTAAAGGTGACGTCACTTCCTTTTTTTTTGATTATGCGACTCGTCGAATTGTTTATACGTATGACGACCAAAAAAAAAAAAATGAAGGTGATTTAAAATGCGATTTTTGTTCGTCGAAAGTCGAGAAGTTTGGTTTTTGCTTTTTGAAATTGCCGCCAATTTAATGGACGATAAGCGGGGATTAATGCCGGTGGTGTAGGGTGGGGTTTTCGCCGCCCGGGGCCGACCGGAAATTCGCCGCCCTCTCTATTTTAATTATTAGTCAAAAAAATTAGTAAAAGTCAAATAAAGCAGCATGAAATTTTTTTATTAGTAAAAATGTGCGCTTGCCGCCGCCTCTTTTCGAATCCTTCCCCCCGTTACGCTAGTGATTAATGCAATTCGTTGGGTGAAAGTGGCGTTTGAATGTCTTTTGAAAATGGTGTTTTTTGCAACGTGTGCGGAAAGTTGTCGATTGCGCGAGAGAGCGGAGTCGAGCCCACGAGCGAAGTGAGTGCGCTCATTAAATATATAGCCTGTCATTTTACTGGGCGCGAGGGAATTAAATATTGGCCATCGTGTATATAAATGCGCCTCTAACAGAAGGACGATTTTTTTCAAATTTAATTATCTCACAACGGTCTCCAAAACTAACCTATAATTGTTATTAAAGAAATCCGCGTGTGAGAAAATAATCGATTAGTAATATATGTGTGTCGGAAATTATTTTTAGGAATTGTTTTTAAATAAATTAGGGGAGACCGGGTATGGTTGTCTCACGGGTAGGTTGTCACATTAACCGTAACAGAAAACTTAATGAATTAATAAATTCATGATATCATTATATTGTTTTTTAAATGACCATTGATTTAAATTTATTTTGGGAGTTAATTGTCTAAAATTGTTTTGGGGAAGGTTGTCTAAAGTTAGCGGGGCCTAGTAGTAACAAGTGCAAAGCAACACCATGAATATGTGCGGCCTTTTTTTATTGGATTCTAGGGGTTTTACTACATAAACGATTGGCTGTAATTATACATTTGTCATTTATGTTACCATAACCTAACTTCGTTAGATAGAATAGGTTAGAATAGAATAGGTATTTGTTTTCTCGTTTTCTATTTGACTTTTTATTTAACGTCTGACAACCATCCCTGACACGGGGTTAAAAGTCACACTTCTCTTTATTCATAAAAATTATAATATGTTTTCTTTAGATAATGGTAGAGAAAAATTCTTTATTTTTTCTTAAACTAGAATAAATACACTAGCTATTAATATATAAATGTCATTGATAAATTAAGACCATGGGCTCTATAAATGCAAAAGAACAAAAATTGTGACTTCTAATCCCGGTCTCCCCTACACTGAAAATGGTTAGTAGGTTAATGTTTGGCGGAAATATAAATAGAACTATGGATTGTTTATAATATTAAATGAAGTAATACTTCTTTGGTGAAAACCACGTCTAAAAATTAATATAAATACGAGGATGCGCGCGTTCGAGCGAAAAGTGGCACATTTCCGAGCGAGGGAGGCAAATGAAGCGCGACGCGGAGCGGCGCGCTTTATTTTCCCGAGATCGGAATGTGCCACTTTGAGCTCGAATGTGCGCACTCGGTTTTTAGCACGATTCGCAATAAAATCTCCCGATGAATTGGACGAAACACTTATATTATATATTATATTATATATTATTATATTATAATATGTTCTCATTAGATAATGGTAGAGAAAATGTCATTATTTTTTCTTAAACTAGAATAAATACACCATCTATAGATAAAGAAATGTCATTGATAAATTAAGACCGTGGGCTCTATAAATGCAAAAGAAAAAAATTGTGACTTCCAACCCCTGTGACCCCCCTACGTGCTTTTTGTTGTATTGAAATCGTTCGATTGCGTCAAAAATTAAAGGTCCGAATTGGATTCGATCCGAAAAAATTAATTTCGGTAAAACCGTTTAAGATATCGAAATGCGGTTTTGATTAAACGAAAGGGCAGTAATTACAGCAACTTATCGGCGAGTTTTAAATGATTTGGTCCTAAGGGCACATAGTTACGATTTTTCGAAAATCGCGCTTTCGTCTGCGTTTCTAACAATAGAATTCATTGCACTTCCAGCACTCAAAAAAAATTAATTGTCGCAAAACGGCTGGAGATATTTAATTGCGTTTTTTGCCGAACGAAAGGGCACTAATTGGCACCGACTATCTGCGAGTTTCGACGGATTTAACCAAAAGAGCACTTGCCCACGATTTTTTTTTGTTTAAATCACACTTTCGGGTCAAAATTTATTAATTACTCAAAAACGCCTTCTCGGATTTAATTAAACTATTTTTCAATCGAAAAAGTATTAAATGCGAGCTGTTTTTCAAAAGAAATTTTTATCAATGTATTGACCCCCCCCTCTTAAAGTTTTCGAATGAGTTTAGATCGGTGTTTCCTAACGTGGGTCCCACGCCCCACATGGGGGCAATTTAAATATTTACGGGGGCAATATCATTATTCAAGGGGACAATTTCGAAACTTGATTTATTATATGTTTTGAAAATTTGTTTATTGTTTTTTTCTTAATAATTTCTTAGCGATTTCTTGCGTCTTGTACAAGTTTTAATTAGACTTCATTTGTGGAAAAATTCAATTTTTAAATGTAAAAAATAAATAAACCGGTGTGTGTACTTATACGCGCGCATTAGAAGTTATACTTCTTTGGTGTAGCTATATTAAATATAGCCACGTGCAAAGATAAATTCAATAAAAACGAGGATGTGCGCGTTCGAGCGAAAAGTGGCACATTTCCGAGCGAGGGAGGCAAATGAAGCGCGACGCGGAGCGGCGCGCTTCATTTTCCCGAGATCGGAATGTGCCACTTTGAGCTCGAATGCGCGCACTCGGTTTTTAGCATAATTCAAAATAACAAAAGGCGATAAATTGGACAAAATACTAGTTGAATAATTCTAATCGGTCTATCTCACTCGCACCGAGGAGATTGTCGTATCTTTTCGCTCCCTTCCACTCATTGCTATGGTAAATACATTATTTGAACATAAAATCGATATTTACTAAATGAAATTAATTTTTTGATATAAAAAAGGCAAGGATAAACTACCCGGGAAATTTTTTTTTATATAATTATATATAATCATGTATAACTTTATATAGTTTTATATGATTATATATGGTTTTATATTAATGTATATATAATTATGTATAAATTTACATAATTATATAAAACTATATAAAATTTTATAAAGTAGCTTATTCCGGGAAAAAGTATTTTATATAATCATATGTAATTCTGTATAATTATATATAATTATGTATTATTTTATATAATTATATATAAAATTATAATAATTTTTATATAATTATATAAAACCATATAAATTTTTTGTATTATATATTTTTTTATATAATTTTATAAAATTATATTAGATTGCTTCTATTAAATTATATATAATGTTATAATATTATATAAATTTATATATAATTATATATATTTTTATATAAACCGCGAAAACATTTTATATAATTTTATAAAATCATATATAAAAATATAAATTAATATATTTTGAATATTTTCGATATAATTGTTATTATTTGCTTTTTTCTTTAAAATTATTTATCATCATAGGCTAACTTCATCTATGGAATTTTCGTTAGATGTGCGCGCGCAACTTCCATTGTCTGCTAATATTTTACTCTCAACGCGCCAAAAGAAGTATAGCTTCAACAATATTTATGTTACATAGGGGGGCATCAAAATTAAGTGGGGCATGTTAAAGAAAAGGTTGAGAAACACTGGCTTAGACGTTATTTGACAAAATAACGCTGCCTAAATTGTTTCAAAAAATTAAATTAAGCATTTAAAATCTAGAAAAAATCCTCCCCCAAGTTTCTTGAACTTTATCCGTTTCGGGTATCTTCTCGCTCCGCGTCGGAAACAATAAGGAGCTCTCGCACAATGTTATCGAAGGCTCCCTTAGGGACGCCCTAAAAGTTTCGAGCATAAAAAATGCATAACCCCGAGATGCTTTGCGGTGGCGTTTCATCCCTAAAATAGAACGCACTCATTTTGGGGTGCGAGCGTGTGTGTGTGCGTGTGTGCGGTTCTTTTCTCGAGAGGAGCAAGAAATTTAGCGCGCAATTTAAGGAGGCGTAGGCCGTGGAAATGGGGCTCATGTCTCTTCGCTAGAATTTGCCCTTCGGTTCTAAATAATGATACGTTGTTGCAATATGCCATTACTACAATTTCTAGTTGCCATAACTGTTTTACAAAGTAACACGAAACCTGCATTAAAATTTTCTCGTCGACGGGGGGGACGAAGAGGGGGACCGAACTAGTCGATCCTAATTGATTATTCCTATTGCAAATAAAGCAAGAAAAATGGGGACTTTTCTTGATTAATTTTTGCCTTTGCACTTCCCCTTTTGTGTGAGTCATGTGGAGTTATGAGGGAGGGTCGTTTTGTGCACCCTTCGATTTAGGAAGAGCGGTGATTTCGAAACTTGGGCGAAAAGTTTAACAGAAATGTCGTTTTTTGTATTAATACATTTTTTTTTGATTTAAAAGTGTGCGGTATTATTTTATGAAATACACCCCTTTCTCGATTTACACGGTTTACAACACTGAGTATTATTTAAAATGTATATTTTTGCCGCCAATTTGGTTCCCGTTAAAAAATTTTAATTTGGTTTAGTAAATACTGCTGTTGTGTTTGTAAAACGTATTTTTACCATAGCAAATGAGTGGGAGCGAGCGAAAAGATAGGGAAATTGCGTGAGTGCGAGCGAGAGGGAACGATCCAAAAATATTTCGTCTAATTTATTGGACTAAATTATTTCTAATCAAAAATTTTTTTAATTATATTACTTGTCGATAATATAGAATTTTTTTTATTGCACAACTAAATAGCGACATAGAATTTTTTTATAATTACCACTTTGTTACAATTAATTTCAGTAATTTTACTATTGCTAGAAATATATTGTAACATCGCATAGCAACACGCATTTGTGTAATTTCGCCATGCATTTGTTTTGTAAAATATTTAGAAATATTTTTAACAGTGTACGCAGTACTTCGTTGACGAATAGCTACACTAAAAAAAATTTACAACTATTCTGATCGAATTTTTGCATATTTTGTTTTGTGTGCGATTTACACGGTTTTTTCCATAAAGTTCGGAAGAAGAGTAATCGCTCGAGGGGGGTCGCGGAGGGGGCACGAAATCGACGAGAAAAGAAAGCGTTTTACGTACGGAGCGCGCTGCCGATCTAAATTTCACCTAAAAGTGGATTAAATCGAAATAATTGCATGTGCCACATGCAACATTCGTTCGACCTACATTTTAGGGCGTTCGGTAATAAAATTTGACACGAACATAAAAGGAGAAGGAAAGTTTTCTCTAATTGTTATACAATGCGTGCGTTGTCGGATAAGCCGTTTCGCGATTGAAGTTTCCGATCGTGCGATTTCTCTCTTGAGCGCGTTCGGAACAAAAAAAAACACAACGAGGTGTCCTTTTAATTGGTCCGATTTTAGTTAATTACGAAACGGCGTTGCGCAATCCGGTTCCCTTTTTTGGCGCGCGATAATGTCGGCCCGTTTTTTCGTTATCGACGAAAAAGAAGTTTTTTCGAATTGTTTTGTCGAAAGCTGTCGGGAGCCTATTGTTTCGAAGAGCGTTTCCGGAGGCTTCGGCTTTTAAAATGAGACAATGGTATTTAAACGCTTAATACATTGTTATTTTGTCAATTAAACGAACACGCCATTAACACGCTCGGCGAGCCCGTCTTTTGTGTTTACATTGTTGCTAAATTTGCTAATTTTTGTCTTTCGGAATTCGGGCGGCTTTTGTCGGTCCGAAAGAGATTGTAATTTTTTGCTGGTCGTAAATTGGGCCGGTAGTAAAAATTTTATAAGCCGGGGGCGGTTGGAGGGCTCGAAAATCTTTTTGTTGTGGCTAAATCTGAAGGGTTAAGTTGATTTTAGGGCTCAAAAATTTTTAGATTTGAAAAAAGAAATTTGTTAGGGTCTGATTCTAACGAAAAATTTTTTTTTTAAATTGGTGATTGATTTTATTTCAAATACAGCACTGTCTCTGTACGTTACGACTTTCGAATTTTGCAAATTTCTATTTTTTGAAATATTGTCCATTATACGTTTTACCTACTTTTACATACACACCGACAAACCTTCGCATTAACACCTTGACCCAAAGAACGATCGAAACTAATTTTTATTTTGCCCATCGGGATTTTACGAGGTCCCAAAATCGTCGTAACATGCAGAGGTAGTACTGTAATTGAGATTTTTTTAATAAATTAAAATCGATTCGATTTTGAGTGCTGTGTGTTATTTGGACGAGCGCAGGGCCGATTTTTTTTTAATTTGGAGATTTGCTCGTAAAATTGATTTATTTTTGAGATTTGCATTTAAATCGCACTTTCCTTATTTTGTTATCGACAATTTATCGTAAGATGTCGTTAGCAGTCCGCGTTTTGATTTTTCCATTTAGAAACGAATTAATTTCTACGAAATAGATGGAGTTATTCGAATTTGCTTTGGACCATGTCGAAATGTATTTAATTTTGCTCGTGACGGTCATTCACTGGTAGGGGCGATTTTTTGCGCGTTTGGCCGCATTGTATTAATAAAAGAAGATTTTTTGATCGGGAATTTGTACCACTTCTCCAAATAGAGGCAAAAGTTTTAATATTTCGCCGAGCTACATTGTACAGTAGAACTTCGTTAAGTCGAACCTCGAGGGCGACGCGAAAAAATTCGAGTTATAGGGTTTCGACTAATAATTTAAGACTTGCTTCGGTAGAGCTCAAAAAAAATAATAAGTACCCAAAATGAAAGAAAGGGACACCTGGTAAACACGTGTTGACGTCAGTCGCAAAACTCTTTGCTTAGAAAAAAGTTTTGGGGTGTAGGGGTAATAGAATCAAACATTGATATGTCGAGATATAGAAGCAAAATATTTTTTTCGAGTTGTAGGGGGAAAATATGTACTGAAATACCTCCTGTAGGGAAATTTCGACTTATTGAAGGTTTAGATTTCGAGGTTAGGAGATAATTTGGGCTTGAAGGGAAGGGAACAAGTGTTTCTTTCGAACTGTAGAGGTGTTCGGCTTATCGAGGTTCCACTGTAGTCGTTCCTTTTGCATTTTTAATTCGTAAAGCGTTTATTGATTTTTCGATGCGAGAAATAAATTCAAGGTGAAAATGACTAAGTTCTGCTATAGCTCGGGGGGGCTGCTGATATCGCCGGTGAATGAACGTGCGTCGCCTTTAAGCGAAAAGATAACCATTGCAGTTTGTACGTTTGCTAGAACTTTCCAATTTTTAACGTGCAAATTTTATTGTTCGTGTGTTCGTGGTCGGGTAAATTTACGAAGCCCCCTTCGTTTAATTGTGATTTAATTTAATAGTGTTTTTAAGGGACAACCGATTTTATTAATTTTAAAATTAACTTTTAACATGGTCGTTTCTAATTAGTTGTGAAATTTTTCGAAAAAATCAATCGACGTATTTTTGGTGAGTTTTTTTATGGATTGTTTTTTGTGGGGGGGCCGGGCCGAGGAATAATTTTTATCGATAATTTAAATTCGGCACTTTGAGCGGTTGCGTAAAAATTACGGTGCGTTTTCAAAAATAATCGTTTTGTCCAATTTTAATTTTTTTTCGATTGTCGTAAACCGCTTTTAAATAGGGTCATTAGTTTTTTTTTTTTTGTTATAAACAATTCGTCGAATGCGTTTTCCCAGATACATAAAGCTGGCCCAAAGTTAATTAATTGATTTGAAAGTGGATTAATGTGGACAAATGTAATGAGCACGAAGATGTGCGCATTCGAGCGAAAAGTGGCACATTTCCGAGCGAGGGAGGCAAATGAAGCGCGACGCGGAGCGGCGCGCTTCATTTTCCCGAGATCGGAATGTGCCACTTTGAGCTCGAATGTGCACACTCCGTTTTAAGCACGATTCACAATGATTTATGCCAATAAATTAGACGATAAATCAGTTGAATAATTTTAATCGGTCTATCTCACTCGCACCGACAAAATTATCGTATCTTTTCGCCCCCTTCCACTCATTGCTATGGTAAAAACATTTTCTGAACGTAAAATCGATATTTAGTAAACTAAATTTAAATTTATAATTTGAAAATGGGAAGGATAAAGTAAACAAATGCAATAAATACGAGGATGTGCGCATTCGAGCGAAAAGTGGCACATTTCCGAGCGAGGGAGGCAAATGAAGCGCGACGCGGAGCGGCGCGCTTCATTTTCCCGAGATCGGAATGTGCCACTTTGAGCTCGAATGTGCACACTCCGTTTTAAGCACGATTCACAATGATTTATGCCAATAAATTAGACGATAAATCAGTTGAATAATTTTAATCGGTCTATCTCACTCGCACCGACAAAATTATCGTATCTTTTCGCTCCCTTCCACTCATTGCTATGGTAAAAACATTTTTCGAACGTAAAATCGATATTTAGTAAACTAAATTTAAATTTATGATTTGAAAATGGGAAGGATAAAGTAAACAAATGCAATAAATACGAGGATGTGCGCATTCGAGCGAAAAGTGGCACATTTCCGAGCGAGGGAGGCAAATGAAGCGCGACGCGGAGCGGCGCGCTTCATTTTCCCGAGATCGGAATGTGCCACTTTGAGCTCGAATGTGCACACTCCGTTTTAAGCACGATTCACAATGATTTATGCCAATAAATTAGACGATAAATCAGTTGAATAATTTTAATCGGTCTATCTCACTCGCACCGACAAAATTATCGTATCTTTTCGCCCCTTCCACTCATTGCTATGGTAAAACATTTTCGAACGTAAAATCGATATTTAGTAAACTAAATTTAAATTTATGATTTGAAAATGGGAAGGATAAAGTAAACAAATGCAATAAATACGAGGATGTGTGCATTCGAGCGAAAAGTGGCACATTTCCGAGCGAGGGAGGCAAATGAAGCGCGACGCGGAGCGGCGCGCTTCATTTTCCCGAGATCGGAATGTGCCACTTTGAGCTCGAATGTGCACACTCGGCCTTAAGCACGATTCACAAATAATTAAAGCCAATATATTAGACGAAAAATTAATTAAACAATTTTAATCGGTTGAAATTTGAATTAAAATTTTGATATCAGTTTAAAAAAAAAAATATAATGTTGCTAATGAGCTGGGTAATTAAAAAAAATTGTTTGGATACAAATTTCTTAACCCAAGGCTGCTTATTTTAATTTAATTAAATCTTTCTTCGAAAGAAATTATAATTTTTTGATTTAGTTTTGACGCCGAAATTAAGAAAAAAAATCGTACTTTCGTTAATCGGTGCCGTATTGTTTTCTATTTAATTTTCGAGGTTTTTTTACTTAAGATACTTAATATTAATTTTATCAAAATAAGCAACCCCTAAAACAAACGGCCTTGGATCTCGAAATTTCGATTACAATTTCGTGGAACAGTTTGTCAAAAAATGATATCTTTGTTCGTAAAAGAAAGACCTGTTTGGGAATTCATTTTTGGACTTTGTAAACAAAAGTGAGAATTTTAATTTAATTAAATCGTCCCGCTCCCCAAAAATTTTTAATTAAACCTTAAATTATATTAGTTAAATTTAAATTTAAAAAAAAATTATCCCGAGTCCACCAACCTAACTTGAAAAAATAAATAAAACCTTTCGTTCTTTAATTAAAAATTACAAGACGATAATTGGGGGAGAGGGGTGTTAATAGTAATAAAACAATTCAATCTTTTAGAACATCTTAATGAACAATCAACAGCAAAATATGATATTGTCAAAATTTACATAACCTATCTATTTATTTAATAAAATATAAAATACAGCAAGAAACTCAATAATATTTGAGCAAATGGCACTTATTGAGAATGGCACCTCGAGAGAAGTCCTTTCGGCTTAGGAGTGTTCAATTAATTTTGTCGCTTTTTTAATTTAAAATGAAGTGTTCGAATTCGACTGCGAGTACTTTAGAAATTGTTTTATTAATTTTTTGATTTCCAAAAAATCTTTGTCAAACCTTTCGATCTTCCAATCGTGTTTTTAAAAAACAAAAGGTTCATGGGGCGAGGTTTGGACAACCGCATAGGAGAAAATGTACATATATCATTGAAACTAATGCCGGGCAATGAAATTTTATTTTGGAATATTGAACTTAAATGTATAACGCATATAACTAAAAAAAAAAATTCAAAAATCGTACAGAGAAGTCATTAAATGTTAATAAACAAATGAAATTTTTTTTAATTTTTTTTATGAAATTATAAATATATTACTATAAGCTCTGAAAATTTCGTTAAGTTATCTCCAACAGCTTTTTCACAATTCATTTTTTAATTAATAGTACAGCAAATTTTCGTTGTAAAAAAAATTGGTGTTAAATTCAAAATTTTCCAAAACTTTTTAAGGGATGATTATTAATAATAACTACTTTCGAAAAATAGATTTGAACAAGTATTCCATGATCAAGTGGAAAATGAGGGGTCCACTTGACGTGACTTGACCCATACACAATTTAAAAAAAATTACAAGTTTAAAAAGGCCAAGGTACAACAGGTTTCCCGACTAATTTATCATTTTTGATGAAAATAATGTCATGTGTACATATGTATGCGCGTAAAAAGTTATACTTCTTTGGTGTAATTAAATTAAATAATAAATTAATATAAATATATTCAATAAATACGAAGATGTGCGCATTCGAGCGAAAAGTGGCACATTTCCGAGCGAGGGAGGCAAATGAAGCGCGACGCGGTGCGGCGCGCTTCATTTTTCCGAGATCGGAATGGGCCACTTTGAGCTCGAATGTGCACACTCCGTTTTAAGCACGATTCACAATGATTTATGCCAATAAAATTAGACGATAAATCAGTTGAATAATTTTAATCGGTCTATCTCACTCGCACCGACAAAATTATCGTATCTTTTCGCTCCTTTCCACTCATTGCTATGGTAAAAACATTTTTCGAACGTAAAATCGATATTTAGTAAACTAAATTTAAATTTATGATTTGAAAATGAGAAGTATAAAGTAAACAAATGCAATAAATACGAGGATGTGCGCATTCGAGCGAAAAGTGGCACATTTCCGAGCGAGGGAGGCAAATGAAGCGCGACGCGGAGCGGCGCGCTTCATTTTCCCGAGATCGGAATGTGCCACTTTGAGCTCGAATGTGCACACTCCGTTTTAAGCACGATTCACAATGAATTAGGTCAATAAATGGAACGAAATATTATTTGAATAATTTTACTTATATGAACTCTTTTATTTATTATTATATATATTTTATATATATATTTATATTATATATTATATATATTTTATACATGTTTTGTGTCGAAAATTCTAAATAAATTTTATTAGAATATTTAATTATAATTGTTATATGAACAAGTATTTCTCTAATTCCATTTTCGGTTCTCTTCAATAGTCAAAAAATAAATACTATATATTTTCTTTAATCAATTGAAATTAGACAAATATAAATTTGACATTTGCTGTTTTTTCTGTGTTTTTATCATGGTTTTGTTTCTTCATTGTACTATTCTTTCTTTCGCTATTCTGTTTTTTGATGTTCTGTTCTTTCTGGATACCATTTGTTTATTATTTATAATCGATATTTAAAAATAGATTATAAATGATACATAAATAATTTATTACTATTATTACAAATGCAATTAGCTCTACTATTATAATTTATCTCTTGTACTTTATAAAACCTAACCAAACAATTTAAATAAGATTCGAAAAAATATCGCACTACTCCAAAAATTCGAAGGATTCGAACTTGATATACCAAAATACCAAAAATACCAAAATTATTAAGAAAAAATGGTTCATTTATCAGGTAATAAAAAATTTGGAATTAAAATTTTTCATTAGAAATTACATTACACTAAAAAAAGTACTTAAATGAGATTTTTTTGCTGATCTCCGCTGCGAGATTTGATAACGCTTTGATTTGAAAATATATTTACATTAAAAATGGTCAGTAGGTTAATGTTTGGTGGAAATATAAATAGAACTACGGATTGTTTATAATATTAAATGAAGTTATACTTCTATACGTCTAAAAAATTAATATAAAAACGAGGATGCGCGCGTTCGAGCGAAAAGTGGCACATTTCCGAGCGAGGGAGGCAAATGAAGCGCGACGCGGAGCGGCGCGCTTCATTTTCCCGAGATCGGAATGTGCCACTTTGAGCTCGAACGCGCGCACTCGGTTCTAAGCACGATTCACAATAAAATACGCCGATGAATTGGACGAAATACTAGTCGAATAATTCCTAATCGGTCTATCTCACTCGCACCGACGACAATTCGTTTTTGGATTTGTGAAAAAAAATTAAACGTTTGATTTGGGGCAAAAAGGGAAGGCAATCGCAAGTCTTTCAGGGTTTAAAATTCGAAATACTTTTTTCAAATCCAATAATTTGTTTTTCGAATTTTTAAAATGAATTAATACACTTTTGGCTCTCAGAATAAAATTAATTTTTGATTTGGAAAACAACCACGAGCTTTTTGGGACTTAAAATATAATTTTGAAAAACCAAAAATTAATGAATTAATTTTTCAATGTTAAATAATTATTGTTTAAATTATGAAAAATCAAATTTGATAAATACAAAGCGTTCATAAAGTTTTCCACATAAAAAAAATTCGTTTTTGGTTTTTTAAAAAAAATTAATGACTTTGTTTTGAGAAAAAAGGAATAATAATTGCAATTCTCTTAGGTTTTCGAATGAGCAATAATTTTTTTTCAAATCAAATTATGTGCTTTTCGAATTTTGAAAATTATTTAGACCAAAAATCTAGTTGAACAATTTTAATCGTTCCATCTCAGTCGTACTGACAAGATTGTCGTATCTTTTCGCTCCCTTCCACTCATTTGCTATGGTAAAAATACGTTTTTCGAACATAGCATCGATATTTACTACGATTTAAAAAAAACGACCCAAAGGACCTAAATATGACTCTCTTTCTATTACTCCCAACCGCATTGAAATCGAAAAAAGCAACTCGGAATTCTTCGCCATTTAACAACAATCGAAGAGAGGACGTGGTCGTGCGACGAACGTGACTCTTCGTCGTTTCCCGACAAATCCAAAGAAAATAGAAAGTTCTAAATTGTACGGTCGACTCCGAGAAAAGGCCCTCCGAGAAAAGGTCCCTTCTTACACTTTTATGGCCCGTAATAATCTTTTATGGCCTTTTGCGATCGAAGCGCGCGTCAATCAATTAATTATTAAATGTCCCGAAGAAGAAGAAGCAACAGCAGCAGCTTTGGGCTAAAGATTCGTAACGGTAATCGTTTTTTTCTTCTTCTTCCTCTGCGGGACACGCTAATCGCGAAGAAGAAGTAGCTCTTTGTCTTAATTCGGCCGACGGTCCTACGCCACCATCTTCGTGAAGAATTCCATTTAGGAACTCGTCCCAGAGAGCAGGTCGATCGCTTTTTAACATCTGTTCGGCGAGATGGTTCGAAGTAAATTTTCGCGTCTCTCGTAATTGGGAGCGTTTAACATTTTTGAGGAGGCTCTTCGGAAGGCCTCTTCTAATTGCTCCCGTTCTTGAAGCGTTTCAAGCTTTGATGACTGCATTAATATTTATTCGGTCCAAATTTGATTGTTAATTCGCTTTTTTTTAATGTTAATTAATTATTAACGACTTTCACCTTGCACGAAGTTAACTGGCGGACCAAAAATGGCACCTAAATAGGGGAGCAGTTTCGAAATTTGGGATAACGCGACCGGAAGTCAATTGGGGTCTGCCTAAGGCGATGTAAGGGCCTTGTGAGGCAAGCGTTAGGTATGCCCGACGAACGCCGAACGTTGTCCTAATGCGGCAGGGCCGAAGTTTGATTTGCCCTATGGATGCCTCGTACAAAAAATCTAAGGCACGCCGTACGCACAGTTAGATAGGGGTTTCGTTGGGAAGACCTTATGAGGTGCCCACTTGGCAAAGAAAAAGTTTACCGCGTTTATGAGGCCCATATAGGGAAGAAGAGAGGCATGCCCCACCTCAATAACATATGCGAATTATTAAAAATTTCAAAATTAATTATTAAGTATCAATTTAAAATTTTTCTACTATTATTATATAATTTTAAACTATTTTTTTTAAGTATCGAAAAGATTTTTTTAGAGAAAAAAATATATAATGAGTTAGTAAATAGTTTAGAAAAAAATACAAATTACTGATATTTGTTTCATATAGACTTCAAAAAAATTATACTCTTATAAGGGTCTTCTAAGGCATGCCTTACACGACTTACAACGAGCCTTCATGGTATGGCCCTATTCATTTTTGCCTAAAATGGCCCTCATGAGGCTAGCCTGGTTCGGCCTTTGACATTTCTTCTTTGACAATTCGTCATTTCATTGCTATGTTACGTTTTTTCAAAAATTCGAAATAATATAGGGAAATTGAAGGTTTTTAATTGTGCCAAAAACAACTTTAAAAGTTTTTGCAAATTTTTCAGTTATTACATTTTGGCCGATCTATTGCTATTATTGAATAATAATTAATTGTCCCTCTTTTTCAAATTTTTAATCAAGATCCACAAACTAAATTCGTTTTATTCGTCGAATGCCATATTTAAATATCGCGCCTAATTTTTCATTAATAATTTTTTTCGAAAAACACATTTTTGAGCAAAAAAAATTAATTCGGACCAAACGACTTTTCAAATTTTAATTTGGTTTTCGTCGGACGACAAAGAACCAAATTTAGACCAAAAATGTGTTTTTGAAAACATAATTTTTAAGGGCGCCTACAATTCTTTTTCGAAATTTCACGCCGGTCCATTCTTTAAATAAAACCGCTCGAAACGCAAAGAAAACAAAACCCTTTCGTTCGCCGAAAACCCTCTTTAAATGTCTTTTCGCCCCTTTGCGCCGATATAAATTATTAAACTTTTGATTTGTTGCGCTCGGAACGCTTCGGTTTTATTTAAGGAAAACGTGGGACGAACGAAAAAAAAATGCCCACAAGTTAAAGGGGGCGCAGGAGCTGAAATATGTAACGTTTAGGGGGCGTTTCGTGGAAATGTAGGTTTCCCGAAGGAAACCTAATCCTTATTTGCTCTTTCGACCTTGACCTTCCTGGAATAATAACGCCCGACGTAATTTCCATTATGAAATTTCAGCGGCGAACAACAAAGTCGAAAAGAAAGAGAGAGGAGAAAAACTCGCAAGCTCGTATTTTATCGACTTTTTTTCGTCCTTCGAATATAAATTAATTAAGTGGGCCGAAGTAAATAGGAAACCATTTGAATAATTCGCATTTATCCGGCGAAAAACGGGCATTCGGACAATAAAACGGGGCATTACAAGTAGGAAGGCGTTTTTAATATGGTTGTCAACGTGTTTTTTTGATCGAACACGCAATTAATTAGGCGTAACTTTTTATTGCTTCGATCGATTGCGATCGGGACCACCCAAGAAAAACGAAAACAACTCCCCCGAAAATCGTTAAGCCGTTAATTTCAGTTTTTTTGTTTTTTTGAACCAATAATGAAATTTTGACTTTGTAAAAAGTTTTGTAAGAATCGAAATAAATTGTAATTTGATGCGACATCGGTTTCCAAGCAAGCTCCAATAATTTTTGACGAGTAACTAAAGATGTGTGGGGTCGAGCGTTGTCATGGCGGAACACAATACCTTTACCGTTGTCCAATTCCGAGACTTTACCGTGTACCCATTGAGAGGGAAGAAAAATTAGTTTTTGGACCCTATAGGGGAACCGGTTGTACCTAGGCCATAGATCGACTAATTTTTAAATCTGATAGCAATTTGGAAAAAAAAATGGTTGCTAATGTTTTCAAATATTTTGCGATGGGTATCTTATTAGTGCCCCAAAACGATTCCATTCGTTTTATCAACAAATTTTTACATATACAATTTACGAAATGGTGCGCCATGACAACGCGCGACCTCGCACATCTTTAGTGACCCATCAAAATTATTCGTGCAACATCAAATCTCCATTTATTTCGATCTTTAAAAAACTCTTTAAATGGTAAAAATTCCACTAATAAGAAATGGTACATTTATGGTTGATTAAAATCCATTTTTTGCGTTTTATTTCGCAGTAAAAAACCAAAATTACTTTCTCATCGAGCCCAAATTAAAAAAAAAACTCCCAATTCACAAAAATTTCATTCTTTTTCGGGACAGTTAAAACCACATCAAAATCCGTCTATCATTTATCGAACAATAAACCATTTGTTGCGCCCCCTTATTTTCCTTCCGAACATACGAGTGCCGTTCATAAAAAAAATAAAGGACAGAGCCAATGAACATACGTATTTAAATGCACTTCACTTTCTAATTCAAAAGGCACACTCTCGAGCTTATTAAAGGACTCGCCTTTGTTTGTTTATTTCGTTTTGTTTGTTTATTAATTTTATGCAACGCACTTCAAGTGTTTTGTGTGCTCGAAATAATTAATACTTCGTCCGTATGCAAATCTCATTAAGAAAGCAAGTACTTAAGGCCGTTCGCTTAAATCGTTCTGTAAACGAAAAACCACTCCGGAAAGCTTGTTCTTTTTTTGGAGGAGCCATTACTCACGTCGCGGCCCGATGTAACTTTATCGAAATTCGAACCGCGAACGAAGGACCACGTCTCGGGCGATAAGAAAGACGAACATGTGGTTTTCTTTACGTTTGCCTACAACTTTACTACCGGGCTTGTCTCCACACTTTTTCTTCTCTCCTCTCTCTCTCTCTCGCGCGCGCTCTCCATTTATAAATGTGCTGTTCGATGTGCGTTACAGAAAACCCACATAAGCCTCTCACGCATTAAAGAACCCAACTCTTGTTTTAATCGAACCAGAACACCGCTTTAATTATGAATGAATTATAAATCCGTCGATAGTTCTGGAACGATTTGCTTCGACCCGCCGTGTTCTTCGATTTTTGAAGTTGTACTTCTTTTGCGAGTATAATTTTCAGGAAGTTGCGCGCGCACAGCTGACGAAATTAACAAGCTAAGAACCCGGGAAAATTTTTTTTATATAATTATATATAAATTATCATATATAATTATATACGAATTTTGGCGCGATATAATTTTATCTAGCTTTATATAATTTTACATAATTATATAAAATTATATATAAATATAAAAAATAAATTTTATATAATAATTCCCCTACAGCAACATTTGTGGTAATTACCATCAGTCTACTAATTAGAACCTTTGTGATTCGGTATCTGCTTATTTAGTGGAAGGAAAGGTAGTTTGCAATGAGTAGCGCGGTGTGCGATTGATTATGTCATCTGAAACAGAATTATGTACCTTTTTTGGGGATTTGAACCCCGGACCACTGGATCGAGAGACTGCTTGCTCTGCCACTGACCTTCGAAGCCTTCTCAAATATTTACTAAAAATGTCTTACAAAATTGACAATCTTTGATCTTTGACACATGTACAATTTTGAGGTTAGATGGTTAAAATATATATAATTATGTATAAATTTATATAATATTATAACATTATATATAGTTTAATATAAGCAATTTTACATAATTATATAAAAAAATATAATATATATAATTATATTAAAATTTATATGGTTTTATATAATTATATAAAAATTAATATAATTTTATATATAATTATATACAATTTTACATAATTATATATAATTATACATAATTACATATGATTATATAAAATACTGTTTTCTCAAAATAAAATACTTTATAAAATTTTATATAATTATATAAATTTATACATAATTATAAATAGATTAATATAAAACCATATATAATTGTATAAAACTATATAAAGTTATACATGATTATATATGATTATATAATTTTTTTTCCCGGGAAAGTAAATTAATTGCGAATCGTGCTAGAAACCGAGTGCGCACAGTAAATACCGATTTTACGTTCGAAAAACGTATTTTTACCATAGCAATGAGTGGAAGGGAGCGAAAAGATACGACAATCTCGTCGGTGCGAGCGAGATGGACCGATTAGAATTATTCAACGAGTATTTCGTCCAATTCATCGGTCTATTTTATTGTGAATCGTGCTAAAAACCGAGTGCGCGCATTCGAGCTCAAAGTGGCACATTCCGATCTCGGGAAAATGAAGGGCGCCGCTCCGCGTCGCCCTTCATTTGCCTCCCTCGCTCGGAAATGTGCCACTTTTCGCTCGAACGCGCACATCTTCGTATTTATTACATTTGCCTAGTATATCCTTCACTTTTTTATATCAAAAAATTAATTTCATTTAGTAAATATCGATTTTATGTTCAAATAATGTATTTACCATAGCAATGAGTGGAAGAAAGCGAAAAGATACGACAATCTCGTCGGTGCGAGCGAGATGGACCGATTAGAATTATTCAACGAGTATTTCGTCCAATTCATCGGTCTATTTTATTGTGAATCGTGCTAAAAACCGAGTGCGCGCATTCGAGCTCAAAGTGGCACATTCCGATCTCGGGAAAATGAAGCGCGCCGCTCCGCGTCGCGCTTCATTTGCCTCCCTCGCTCGGAAATGTGCCACTTTTCGCTCGAACGCGCGCATCCTCGTATTTATCGATTTTATTTATATAATTTTTTACGCGTGGTTATATTTAATTTACTTACGCCAAAGAAGTATGACTTCTAACGCGCCTACACAAGTACGCACATCGGTTTTTGTTTAATTTTAGGATTTTTTTTGTAAAGGATTTGCAAAATTTCTAGATTGGTTTTTTTGGTTGAGGAAAAGGGTTGAAATTTTTTTCTGGTTGCTAGTTCTTTATGCTTTTTACATATTGCGAATTGGGCTTAATTATCTTCAATAGTTTTTGCGAAATTATTTTTTTAACGCTAGATGGCGAAAGTCGATTGAGAATTCACGGAACTCGACGAAAATTGATTTATCGTTCGAGAACGAACGCTCCGATTTTGATGCGGTTTCGATTAATCGAAAGGGCATTAAATTTGAGTAGATACGGGTCTCGGGAATTTTTTTTTGAAAAATGTTTTTCATTTTTTACGGACGATCTTAAGATTGCGGTTGTAGTTTAACCTTTTGGTCTCGCCATTTTGTTTTTTCGCGGGGGATTGTTTTGTAATTCTTAGACGATGTGCTCTATTGGGTGTCTTTTGATTTAGTCGAAACCGCAATTAAATATGTTTCGTGGTTTTTGAGAAATGCGGTTTTTTCGAAATTGAAACGCGAGGCGAAAGTGTGACAACGAAAATCCATTTCCTCGGCGAAGATTATTTATTTTTCGAAAACCGGTGCTCGGGTTTGAACGCGGTTTAAACTAACCGAAAGAGGAGTAAATTGGAGTAGATAAGGGCTTTGTAAATTTTTTTTGAAAAATGTTTTGCTTTTTTTACGGACGACCTTAAGATTGCGGTTGAACTTTAACCTTTCGGTCCCCCCATTTCGTTTTTCGACGGGGGATTGTTTTGTAATTTTTAGACGATGTGTTCTATTGGGTGCCTTTTGGTTTAGTCGAAAGCGCACTTAAATATGTTTTGTAGTTTTTGAGAAATGGGGTTTTTTTCGAAATTGAAACGCGAGGCGAAAAAATGAATTAACAAAAATACATTTCCTGAGCGAAAATAATTTATTTTTCGAAAACCCGTGCTCGGATTTGAACGCGGTTTAAACCCACCAAAAGAGGAGTAAATTGGAGTCGACGAGGGCGTTGTAAATTTTTTTGAAAATTTTTTTAACCTTTTTTACATACGCTTTTAGATTGAGGTGGGAATTTAATTTTGAAGTGACCCTTATTTGGTTTTTTCTCGGGGAATTGTTTCGAAATTTTTCTATTATGTACTCCATTGAGGACCTTTTAATTTTGTTATAAGCGCATTTAAATATATTTTTTAGTTTTTGAAAAATTATTTTTTTTTTAAATTATTACAACATGGAAATTATTAAAAGATGTTTCGCGTGCCCAAATTGCTTATTTCTCAAAAACCAATGTTTTTATCTCAATGCCGATTTAGTCAATTCAAAAAAGAATGAAATTTTTTGAGATACATGTGTCGGAAATTAATAAAAAAAAAAAGATTAAACTAATTTTGTTCGGGCTTCTCGAATGTAACCACTCAACTCGTCGAATCTACGCCATCCTTCGTACAACTCTTAAAAGCCCCAACTTTAACTCTAATCTCAGATTGGGCAACGATCCAAAGTTCGCCTGATTATTATTAACAATCACAAAACTAATTTGTAATCATTAACAGCGGCCGAATCAAAAGTAACCATAAATTATCGACGAGAAAGAATGGAAACTTGTCGGTTCTTTTTTGCTTTTCGTTCTTCTTATCTTTCAAAATCTCTTTAGAATTTTTTTTATAAACTCTTCGACGTTTAGGAACGCAGTTAAAGGGCGCCATTAAAATTGCAAGCTCGAAACGCTTCGGGCCACAAAGAAAAACTGATAGTTTTCCGACTAGAAAACGTCTTCTAATTGCTTTTGTTAAGTGCAGCCATAAATAATGTAACAGGTTCATTTTCCGGGGGAAAACGACAAGTTTTTCTTTTTCCTAATTAAATATAGAATAGCCAAATTAATTTTCGAGACTATAAACAATTACGTGTATAAAAATTAAGTTATATAATTAACCAGGACCGTATTAGCTTTCCGTGTACTAGGTGGGGTATAACAAACGTGAACAATTTTTTTTTTGTTGAAACGGCACTTTTGGTGATCGAGCTTAAAACCGCGTGTGCACATTCGAGCTCAAAGTGGCACATTTCCGATCTCGGGAAAATGAAGCGCGCCGCTCCGCGTCGCGCTTCATTTGCCTCCTCGCTCGGAAATGTGCCACTTTTCGCTCGAATGCGCACATCCTCGTATTTATTGAAGATTTGTGTACTAAACTTTCCTTCAAATCAAAAAATTTAATAAAATGTTGATTATATATTCGAATAACGTATTTTTACCATAGCAATGAGTGGGAGCGAGCGAAAAAATACAACAAATTCAAAAGTACGAGTGAGAGGGAACGATGTTATCCAATATTTTGGTTATTTTATTGTGAATCGTGCTTAAAACCGTGTGTGCACATTCGAGCTCAAAGTGGCACATTTCCGATCTCGGGAAAATGAAGCGCGCCGCTCCGCGTCGCGCTTTATTTGCCTCCCTCGCTCGGAAATGTGCCACTTTTCGCTCGAATGCGCACAACCTCGTATTTATTGAAGATTTGTGTACTAAACTTTCCTTCAAATCAAAAAATTTAATAAAATGTCGATTATACAGGGTGTCCCAAATTGAGTAGGCTAACATGGGTATCTTTCTTATTAGTGAAGATAGAAGTTTGGTTAAATGGGCAATGTTTTGCAGTTTTATGTGCCCATTCAGATTCTGTTAAGAAAATTTTAAAATTCCGAATAGTTCCAAAGTTATCGTAAAAAAACTGAAAATCGTCATTTTCTTTAATGTCAAATAACTTTGTAATTATAAAATTTACAAAAAAAGTTTAATATAAAAGTTTCTAGGTTTCATAAAATACAAATAGAAATTAAGTCAAAATTAAATTCAAAATGGCGGTTTTCAAGATATTGATACCAACTTTCTTATTTTAAATAGACGCCATATTGGATTTTACATAGTTAAATAGCATTTTTTTCTTTTCAACCATGTATAACAACCCATATTTAAATAAAAATTATTAATATTATTAATTTTTTGTTTTAAATCAAGTAGCCATGAATTATGAAAGAACAATTAAACAGCATAATACAAGCCAACGTCATTATATTTATTTTTGACAAATATTGTAAGTTTTTTGAATAATAATTGTTATTGCCTTATAATTAATTTAAAATGGAAAAGTTTTTAACTGAGCAGTATCATAGGTTTAGTACCTACATTAAATGTTACAAAAGCTCCTGCGTTGCTGCACAAACATACTTTAACAGTTTTCCAAAAAAAGCAACCAAACGTTAAAATTATTAAAAGATTGGATGTGAATATGCAGAAGTATGGATGTTTACAGTAACCAAATTGAAAGAATGTTGAAGATGATCTTTATCATTTTTTTTTTTTGGAAAACTGTTAAAGTATGTTTGTGCAGCAACGCAGGAGCTTGTGTAACATTTAATGTAGGTACAAAACATATCATACTGCTCAGTAAAAAACTTTGCAATTTTGAATTATTTATAAAGCAATAATAATTATTATTAAAAAACTTACAATATTAGTCAAAAAATAAATATAATGACGTTGGCTTGTATTGTGGTGTTTAATTGTTCTTTGATAATTCATGGCTACTTGATTTAAAACAGAAAAATTTAATATTGTTAATAATTTTTTATTTAAATATGGGTTGTTATACATGGTTGAAAAGAGAAAAAATGCTATTCAACTATGTAAAATCCAATATGGCGTCCATTTAAAATAAGAAAGTTTGGGATCAATATCTTGAAACCGCCATTTTGAATTTAATTTTGAGTTAATTTTTATTTGTATTTTATAAAACCTAGTAACTTTTATATTAAACTTTTTGTAATTTTATAATTACCCAGTTATTTGACATTAAAGAAAATGACGATTTTCAGTTTTTTGACGATAACTTTGGAACTATTCGGAATTTTAAAATTTTCTTAACAGAATCTGAATGGGCACCTAAAACTGCAAAACATTGTCCATTTAACCAAACTTCTATCTCCACTAATAAGAAAGATACCCATGTTAGCCTACTCAATTTGGGACACACTGTATATTCGAATAACGTATTTTTACCATAGCAATGAGTGGAAGAGAGCGAACAAATACAACAAATTCAAAAGTACGAGTGAGAGGGAACGATGTTATTCAATATTTTGTTTATTTTATTGTGAATCGTGCTTAAAACGTGTAGCATTCGAGCTCAAGTGGCACATTCCGATCTCGGAAAATGAAGCGCGCGCCCGCGTCGCGCTTCATTTGCTCCCTCGCTCGGAAATGTGCCACTTTTCGCTCGAACGCGCACATCCTCGTATTTATTATATTAGTATAATTTACCGTGGGCTCCTTTAAATCAAAAATTTTAATTCAATTTAGTAAATATTGATTTTAGGTCTCTGTTTTTTAAAATGGTTGATAAAGTGTTTGCGGCAATACCAAAATCTTTAGCTATATCCTGTTTTCTTTTGAGCCCACGTTCCACTTCTTTTATAAGATTAATTTTCTTCCCTATGGTTAAACTTTTTTATTTTGGTTTACACTCCATGTTAATACGTAAATAATTTTAGAAAAAGTATTAAACTTTTTTAGATTTTCTGTTATACTCTGTTACAAACTATAAAGAACGTAAAACACATTTGTTAGTCTTTGTAGTCGACGAATAACTAGCAAATTGAAAACTAAAATGCAAAAATAGTTTATTTTTTTGTAAAATACACGGTAAAACCATCTCAAAAATTTATAACTGTTCGTAACGGCATTTAAACATAAATTAGTTTTTAAATTCAATTGAAGTGCCGCCGTTAAAACATTCTTGTAGTATAAACCTTTTATTCGTAGTTAACAATAGAGCTTTTAAAGCATCAATAACACCAAACCGAGCTGTCGTTAATCCTCTCTCAGGTAGAGAAATTTTTAGAAAAGTTGTAAAATGTAACTTCGAGTCATCGACCTATTTACTAATGGAAACTTGAATTTAATGAATTGTAAAACGCTTCGACTAATTAAATAATTCGATTTATTAAATTTCGAGTTATCGACATAAAAATATTAGCGTTGAGTCCCAGGGAAACTGGTTCGAGTTGGATCTATCAAAAATTCGGCTTATCGGCGTTTGACTTATGGAAGTTCCACTGTAATTAACCAGAACCGTATTAAACAATTTTCTCAATTTGTTAAACTTAGAAACAAAAACGTGGGGTCGAAATGCACTTCGTATCTCCCTTTAAAAAAACTAATAATAAAACGAAAGCGCACACAAAATAACGACAAATTTACGACTCGAAATTTGTTTCATATATCGGAATTAATTGAGCGTTTTAGGGCAGCGAAGAGTCCGTCGATGCGCGACCGAAAATTATGTCTGAGGCTGCGGGCGTTTACGCGGCGAAATAAGTACGATGTCCCCTTAAAAACTTGAAACGGTCGGCCGTCGACTTCGGCACCCGCTTATCAAAAACAATAACATTTCCTAATTGGTTTTCGTACAAAATTACATTTAATTGGCGGACCGTTTTTAATTTTTTAATTTTGAAAAATTGTAGGGGATTCGCAAAAATTAAATTCGTCACATCCGAAGGACCTTTTCTTAGTAATTTGCAAGATTAAATTTTTTGGGTACGTTTTTTTAATTAAAAATTAAAAAAAAAATAAGAGGAAACTACGAGTTGCTTTTGGAAAAAAAATACAAAACTAAATTCATCGGCGTTTTATATATTTTTTAAATTTTGGGTTTTATTTTCATTTTATTATAAATTTAATTTTGTTTTAAGGGCCGTATTTTTTATTTCAATATTTTTGTTTAGTTCCAAATAAAGCAATTTCAAAAAAAAATCGAAGATGGGAGAACGCGGTAGTACATTTTTAAAGTGCAATAAAAGTGAGAAGTTTTTTGGACGATCCGAAATGGGGGACGGCTCGAATAAAAACGCAAATTAATTAGACGTTATTTAACTACAATCCTTGAATGTTTAATTTGTAATTTAAATTTCGTATAAATCGATTTAAATAAATTTAACGCCAACGCTCTTGCGCCGATCTTTGGTAATAAAGGAAATCGTCGCCCTCGGGGGGCTCTTCGTAAACTTGCCTTCCGCGGAGAGGTCCCGGCTCGTAGTTTTTAATCGTTCGGGGGGCTCATGTATAATTTGTAGCCCCTCCAGATATAACAATATTTTTTTTTTGGATTTTAAAAGGCTTTTTCTTAGTCGAAACGGGCGTTTTGGCGTTTAAGTGACTAAGGCTTTCCAAAAAATAATAAATTAGATTAGGTACCCCTTCTCGCTTTTTTTTTTCGAACGGGAAGCCACCGTTTACGAGGGTCGTTGCAATTGAGTGCATAAAATTGCACAAAAGCTGTGCCCATCGGAGCATAAAGCACGCGACCAACTGACAAATCTGTCAAAAATGATCGAGGGCATCGTAGGGGTCGCCGGTCCTAGTTCGAGGGCCCCTTTTCGCAACAGACTTTAAATACAAAGCCCTCATCTCTGCGTCTAATTGGCTCTTCTTCGAATTCCCGACTTTTTTTGGTGCTCGACGAGAAATTACATATTTATAGGGTTTTGTTTTGGGGGTCCCGTGGAGAAGGGGTGCTGCGGCTTGAAATTCAAAAATAGACGGCCGAGATTTCTCGTTAAAATCGAAAAAAAAAGCCACGCTCGCTGATAAAACCGAATAAATTGCAAACTTGCATTTAATTGGTCCTTTGTGTGCCTATAAATGGGTCACAAATCGCATCGACGTTTCAAATAAATTGTTTAAATTTCCCATTAATTTTTTTTGGCAAAAAAATGGCATTAACGATGATTTTTTTTGGTTTCAGGTGAGTGTGTTTTTTGCCTACTTCTCGTCGCTGACAAACTTTTGCAACAATGTAAGTGTATTTTATTATTTTTAATTTTTTGTTTTTTTTTGAGATTTTGGTGTAATTTTCTTCGTTTCATGTTTATAAAACCCATAAAGCCAAAAATAATGCAAATTACGGTCGGAGAAGCGTCGCTTTTCGAAAATAATCGGCGGCAATAAATTAGGAACGGATTTTTTTCGAGTGGGTGTTTTTCAATTACGCCCCCGGCCCCTTTGTGATTGTTTTTTTTTAAAAAGGAGCCACCGTAAATTAAAAGACACAGGTAAAAAAGCGATTTATTAAAGCCGAACACTTGTTATTGAGATGTTGAGGTGTTGAGCGCCTTTTTTTCGTGCGTGCGCGTGGATTTTTGGGTTTTTTTGATTTTTTTTGGAGGAGGAGAACTTCATAATAAATCGTTTCTGGGCTGACAACCGGCACAATGTTTCTTTCGATTAAAAAAAAAAGTGTATTCGTATAACTTACGGAGTATTTTGTTACTTTTGAAGAATGCGGTTTTTAAACTTTTTTTAAAAAAAGAGTGGGGGGCGAAGACAAAAATTAATTAATGTTTGAGTTTTAATTTAGCGAAAAGGCGGCCGAGAGGGCTTTAAAAAAAATATTTATGAGTTTTTGAGTCGGAGGACGCGATTCCGTTGCAACTTGCAGAAAAATATGGAGGGAGGAAGAAGACGTTTATAAAAAACTCATAATTTCCGGTGGCGTTCTCGAAATTAAGTTGTCACCCTTCGCGGGGCTTGGGGTTTTTTCTTTTACGGCCAAAAAGACACCCCTCGTAGTGGAGTGTAACAATTTTTAAGCCGCCCGTCCTGTTTCCTGTTCGGATTTGTGTTTGAAGTTGTTTCAAAAAACAATCGGGGGTGGCTTTTTAGATTCGGTTCCGCTGCTGGCGATTTATTTAGGGCTTTTTGGATCGCCGAAATTGCAGAGAAAAAATTGGCAATTTATTTCGACGAAATGTAAATATGTTTTTTGTGGTCTCCGAAATTTTGTGATGTTAACTTTTCTAATAGACAAATGGTTTTTGTTTTTTTTCTCTTCGAGGGAAATTTTTTTAAGTTTTCAGATTTATTGACTTTCGGTTTGTCGAAAACTGCTCGTAAATATTTTGGTTAGTTTGGCTAAAATTAATTTTACTTGCGAGTCGGTTTTATGCGCTTCGATGCGAGAAATTGTTTATAACTCGAAAACTGAGTGCCTGGTTGAAAATCGGTTTTGATTAATCGAAATAGGATTAAATTTTAATACAGACGAGTTTAGGAATTTTTTTTGCACAATACTGTATGATTCTTTTACGAGCGGTCAAAGATAAGGGTTGGAATTTAAGCGTTAAATATTCACCATTTGGTTTTTTCAATCAGAATTTTTTTTTTATTTTGGATATAACGTGCTTTAAAGAACGCCTTTTGATTTAATGTAATTCTCGTTTAGGTATCTTTTGTGGTTTTCGAGGAATTGTTTTTTTTTTTAAATTCAAACGTGAGATGGAAATGAAAATTTAGAGGAAATACATTTCTAGGGCACAAATTAATTATTTCTCGAAAACGGCTGTTTGAATTCGACTGGGGTTTTGGCTAATCGAAAGAAGAGTAAATTTGAGTAGATACGGGTTACGGGAATTTTTTTGAAAAAATTTTTTGAATTTAATACAGGGCTCCAAAAGGTGAGGGTTAGCTATTTACTTTTAGATGTCAGCCATTTTGTATTTTTTTTCGGGAATATTTTCAAAATTGAATATGACGTACTCTAAAGACTATATTTAAATTTGGTCAATACCGGATTTAATTATCTTTTCTAGTTTTTTGAGAAATTAATTTTCTTGGATTTTAAACGTAATTTGAAAATGAGAATTTAGAACAAAACTACATTTCTGAGCCACAAATTAATTATTTCTCGAAAACGGCCTTTTGAATTTGACTGGGGCTTTGACTAATCGAAAGAAGAGTAAATTTGAGTAGATACGGATCTCGGGAATTTTTTTGAAATTTTTTTTTGAATTTAATACACAGCCTCTGAAAGGTGGGGGTTGGCGATTCGCATTTAGATGTCTGCCATTTTGTATTTTTTTTCGGGAATTTGTTTAAAATTGAATACGACGTACTTTAAAGACTCTCTTATAATTTGGTCAAAATCTGATTCAATTATCTTTTGTAGTTTTTGAGAACTAATTTTTTTTTGGAATTTGAAAATGAGAATTTAGAAAGACCTACATTTCTTGGCCACAAATTAATTATTTCTCGAAAACGCTTGTTCAAATTTGAATGGGGGTTTGATTAATCGAAAGACAAATAAATTTGAGTGCTTACGGGCTTTAGGCATGTTTTCGAAAAAAAAATGTTTATTTCATTCCAATGCTCCAAAGGTGGAACTTGAAGATTCATTTTCAACTATTCGCCATTGGGTTTTTTCTTTAAGGGGGTTGTTTTTAAAAATGGTGGTGACACACGTTAGAGCTTCGTTTTTAATTTGCTCAAAACCAAATTTAATTGTTTTTTTATAGTTTTTGAGAAATAATATTTTTTGCAAAATTTGATTGAATGTTCTAAGAAATTATTTACTTCTCAAAAATTAAATTTCTGATTTAAATGGGCTTTCACTATTTGAAAAAAGGGTTAAATTAAATTTTTTAAATCGTTTTAAATTAAATTTTAGTTTTTTTACAAAAGCGCAAAGCTAGGGGGGTTGCAAATCGGCTTTTCCACCACGCATTCGCCTCGTCAACTCGAAGCCCACTTAAACACATCGATCCTCAAATATTAAACTAACGCAAACATTTTATTTAATTTTGTAACAATTTCCGATAAAATTTCTACAAATATTTGTTTACAACTAAGAACTTATCGTTTAAACAAATTCACGACTCTATTTATCTTGCGTTAGTCAGCTCCTTCGAAATCGAACAAAGAATCGTTTCCATTCAGAAATTTCCAAAATTAATTCCAAAATCGCATTTGATAAAACCAAAACCGAAAGGACTTCATTTGTCGTTCGAAATAATGCACGCTGGGGTTAATTTAAAAAAAAAAGAAGTTGCTCGTGGGTCGCAACAATGCCGTTCGAGCTCCGAAAAAGGGGACAGGGGTCGAAAAACCGCAACCCTCGCGCAACTCCACCAACCACCCGATTTATTTTCTTAAACTTCGCCTCAAGGGTCGGAAGGCCAATAATTTACCAGCAACAACAACATAAAATTAAAAGGGCCATATGTCGTTGCATCGTAAATTTCTGAACGAGCCACCCCTTTTCGGAACGCGGAGGCCCGGGGGTCGGACGGCCTTTCGCACCTTTCGTCGGCGAACATTTTCGAACAATAAGCTGCGGAGGGTTGCACGGCGACAATGATTAAGGGTGCACGCTTTATTGCTGTCGTTTTTTAAAGTGGCTTTGTTTATGGGCGTTGGAAACAACCATCCCTTTCGAGTGTAATTTTTTTTTGCGCGTCCTTTGTGTTCGGAATTTAAGTGTTTGATTTATTTTCGTGTTTTTATTTGTTAAAATCTTTTTTTAATGCAAAATTCTGTTGGATTTGCTTACAAAATTTTTTCAGTGACGTTTTGGCATGAGAAATATTTATAAATAACAAAATTAATTTAGCAGGAAATTGGACGTTCGATGTAAAGAGTTTTATTAGGTCACAGGGTGGTCGCAAAGTGGGAATTGTCGGGGAATTTCGAAAAGTATCGGGCGAATTTAATTGTGACAACTAAAAAATTATTCAATTGATTTTTCGTTTAATTTATTGGCCTAAATTGCGTATTTATTGAATTTGTTTATATTAATTTTTACATGTGGTTGTATTTAATTTAGTTACGTCAAAGTTAAGTTAGAAGTATAACTTCTAACGCGCGCGCCGCCTTTTTTTAATTTAGATATGTTCAACTTAATTCGAATAATCAATAGTAGAACATAAATAAATTATTTTTATTGATTAACTTTTGATATTTTTTTCTTTTTTTGGTTTTTGACAATGATAATTACCATTATCTTATAGTTTAATTGTTTTTTCACTTTTTGATTCTATATAAATTAAAAAAAAATATTATAACGAAAATCAAGATGCATTAATTTAAGGACTATCTTATAATTTGGTCGAAATCTTAATTCCCTTTGTAGTTTTCGAGAAATTAATTTTTTTGGAATTCAAACGTAATTTGGAAATGAGAATTTAGAAAAAAAACTACATTTCTGAGCCACAAATTAATTATGTCTCGAAAACGGCTTTTTGAATTTGACTGGGGTTTTGACTAATCGAAAGAGGAGTAAATTTGGGTAGATACGGGTCCCGGGAATTTTTTGTAAAATTTTTTTGAACTTATTACACGGTCTTCAAAAGGTGGAGGTTGGCGATTCAGTTTTAGATGTCTGCCATTTTGTATTTTCTTTCGGGTCTTTGTTCAAAATTGAATATGACGTACTTTAAGGACCGTCTTATAATTTGGTCAATACCGGATTTAATTATCTTGTGTAGTTTTGAGAAATTAATTTTTTTGGAATTCAAACGTAATTTGGAATTGAGAATTTAGAAAAATACTACATTTCTGAGCCACAAATTAATTATTTCTTGAAAACGGCTTTTTGAATTTGACTGGGGCTTTGACTAATCGAAAGAGGAGTAAATTTGGGCAGATACGGGTTCCGGGAATTTTTTTGTAAAAATTTTTTTAATTTAATACACGGTTCGCAAAAGGTGGGGGTTGGCGATTCACTTTTAGATGTCTGCCATTTTGTATTTTCTATCGATAATTTCTTCAAAATTGAATATGACGTACTTTAAGGACCGTCTTATAATGTGGTCAAAATCTTATTTAATTATCTTTTGTAGTTTTCGAGAAATTAATTTTTTTGGAATTCAAACGTAATTTTGAAATGAGAATTTAGAAAAAAAACTACATTTCTGAGCCACAAATTAAATATTTCGCGAAAACGACTTTTTGAATTTCACTGGGGCTTTGTCTAATCCAAAGAGGAGTAAATTTGGGCAGATACGGGTCTTGCGAATTTTTTTTTAAATTTTTTTTGAATTTAATACACGGCCTCCAAAATCTTATAATTTTTTTAACTTATGTTTGTTCAAGTTAATTCGAATAATCAATAGTAGAACATAAGTAAATTATTTTTATTGATTATTAACTTTTGATTTTTTTTCTTCTGGTTTTTGACAATGATGATTACTATTATCTTATAGTTTAATTGTTTTTTTCAATTTTTGATTCTATATACATTAAAAAAAATATTAAAACGAAAATCACGATGCATTAATTTGAGTTGAAACCAATTCAATTTATTATTTTTTTTTTAATTATTATTTTTTTTGTTACCTACTTTTACATACGCACTTACAAACCTTCACGCTAATACCTTGGACCCAAACTAATTTTTATATTTTACGAAGTCCCCAAATTTTCGTGACGTGCCGAGGGGCGCAATTTTTAAGCCAAAGTGCCCCCGAATTTGGTCAAAACTTTTTTTTTTCTCAATAAAATCACACACACTTTTATAAGCGCGCGCACGCACACATAAGTCACGGTTGTGCCTCTCAAATTTCTAATCGTCGGAACGGAAAAATTAATTAACGAATAACGAAACCGCATAAATTTGATTTTGCATTATTTCATCGGGAGCGAGCGAACAAGAGGGATCCGGCGCGAAAAGGACGGCACGAACGCAAAAGGTGGGGAATTGCAGGCGAAGTGGCGGTCCCCCTCGTGTGCATCGACTTTTCCTCCACGGTCGAAAGGAGCAGTGTTCGGTACGGATTCTCGCAGAAAGGCCGCTTTCGTGAGCGCGGACGCGTTCCCTTCTATATTGCACGTGCATTTCGACGGACGTTGATGACACGCAGGGCCGAAAGGGCAAGCACGTGCTATACCGCGTCCCCTTCGACGACGCAACGACCCTCGAAGTCGGCGCTTGCGAAATTTTCAATCTGTGTCGAAGATGTGATCGTTTCTCTAAGCGAAAAAAATTATAATAAAATAAATAAATCAATTTGGGGGGCACGGAGAAGCCGATTCAGTGCCAAAAATTAATCGTTTTTTTTTTGGATTGCGTTCAACGTACGATGACCATTAGATAATTAATTATTTGCGTACTGATTGCTAATTTTTATGTGCCACTTATTTTATTGAACGGTGCCCCCCTTTGTGATTTTTTTTCGATTTTTTAAAGTGATGAGTGGGGCGTTTTTTGGAGTTAAAGTGCGTAGTGCTAAAAATAATGCTTCATAACCGAATGGATTTCGATTTAATAATTTTTGAAGTGATCTTTTTTTTAAAAAAAATAAAATGAAGTACTTCATCAGCGCTGGCCATCGGGAGTCGTACACTTTAATTGCAAGGAAACGTTACATGAAGAAATTATTGTGAGTTTCATTAATTATTTCGCACTCCTCGCCTCGTTTTGTAATTTCCTCGTTTGCCTTTTTTTTTATAATGTGTTTTTTCTGTGATTTTTTTCTTCTTCGTTGCGGTTTGTTGCGAGTTGCTTTGCGTTCGTTTTTCGGGTTTTTCGTTCGTTCATTTGTGTATTATTTTTTTTTAAATGAAATAATTAACCTTGCTTCGAAATTTTCGCACGTGACGCGCTTTGGGAAGAAGAAAAAATTAATAACTCAAAAATTGGGACGTGTTACGTAAACGAGCCTTTGTTGTTTGTTGTTGTTTTTGTTGTCGTTGATTTATTAAAATTATAATAACAGCGCTTCAGTTTTGAATATTTGGGGCAAGAAACCCATTGAACCGCGTTCGTGTGTGTATTTTTTTTGGCCGGCCGAAAATGCATCAGAAACGACGCGGATGGGGTCGAACCCCGAAAAAAGCGGGGGGGACTGTTCTTTGAGTCGCGGAATATCTGAATGAATTTGAATAAATTTAAATTTATACGATTACACAAAGCCGGGCTATGAATTTTGATTGTCTTTCGTCTCTTCTTTTTCGTTTTAATTTGCGTTTTGTTTGTGCGGTAGTCGCTTTTTTAAGCGACGCGTGTTCTTTGATGGATTGGTATTCTGTGGATTTTGAAGGGGGTTGTTTCGAAATTTACGGATTTTGTAAGTAATTTAGTGGTGTTTCGTTTGGCAAAAGCGCCGTTCGATTATCTTTTTTGGTTTTTGAGAAATTAATTTTTTTCCGGTTTAAAAAATAATGTGTGTAAATTTTGGGGTGTGTCGCGGGGCGATTGAAAATAATTAATTGTGGGAAAACGGGGGGTTGCATTTTAATATGCTTTTGAGCAATCGAAAGAGGGGTAAATTTGAACCGATAGGGGTGTGAGAATTTTTTTTAAAATGATTATCTTTTTGTTTACCGTAAGCTGAAATTAAGTGTGGCGCTTTTTTAATTAGAAAATTCGTCATTTTATTTTAAAATTAGGGAGTTGTTTGAAATTTTCTGATTTAATGTTAAATTTAGTGGTACTTTGTTTGGTGAAAACCCCGTTCGATTATCTTTTTTGGTTTTTGAGAAATTAATTTTTTTTTGAGTCAAGGAATAAGATGGTAAAAATATAAAATGAACAAAGCAAAAAAAAAACAATGTTTAGTGCGACATAAAAAAAAGGACCCTAAAATTAATCCCCTAGCGATCGGGGAAAGTCCCGTTTACATCGGACCGATCGTTTTCGACCGATCGTTCGTTCCCCGCGCCGATTTGTCGTACGATCCGTTTCCCATCGAGTTGCGAAAAAGTAGAGGGCCGTAAAACGAACGAAAGCGTTGCATAAGTAAATAAATAATCGAGCTCGAAGAAAAACACAATTTTATAATTTATATCGAAGAAAAAAAATAAATTGTGCCAAAGCGCGTTCCTCTCACTTTTCGACGCACGAATTTATAACGGAGCGGCCCCCCTTCCGCCGCGCCCCGGCCCCAAATAGAAACGAAAACAGATAAGAAGTGATTAGTTTTAAGTGTGGTAACAGAACAAATGGTGGAAAGTTTCGTAATTTTATTTCTTTTCGTCCATTAAGGCGCGCGTGCGAGCGCGCTATTCTCCTAACATAATAGCCCCCTCCCCCCCTCGCTGCTCTCAAATTTTAATCGGACGAATCTTCTCTTTTTAACTAATTAGTTAAAAATTATAAAAGAAATTTAAAAAATATTACTAAAAGGTGAGAAGGCGAAAAATTTAATTTTGTGCATCGAGGGGGCACAAATAATCACCGTAAATTAATGTTTAATTAAATCGTTTTTTAAAAATCCTTTCACTTAATTGATTTTTAATTAATCGAACGTGTTGGAAAAAATTTCGAAATTTTTTTACAATGAAAAATCGAAGATCGCAAGGAAAATCTGCGTTTTCAGAGAAAAATTCTCACGTCACAATGATATTTTCTAACTCCCCATTAATTATTATTATTATTAATTATTTCCTAGACAAAGGCGATCGTAAAAAAAGAGAGACGGAAGCAAAAGTAAAATGCTCCGATGATTTTCGCTGATAACCGGGCCTGAGAAAGTGTTTTGTACTTTTTCTACAATTAATAACAATAATAGAAAAAAAAATTAATAATTCTGCTTCGCGGCGAACGTTTTTTCGATTCGGAAAAAAAAAACAAATTAGAATTAGAAACACACACTTAATTTCGAACTTAAAAAAAAAAAAATCGAAAGTTACGCAAGGCGGCTACCCACTCGACTCGGTTTCATGCAAAATCGAAGCTACACCGTTTTTTATCTCTCCTTTTCTAAAAACCAGTCGTTATTAATTTAATTCTCAGCTAATTATTATTATTTCTATTTTTTTTTCGATGCTCAAGAATAAATAACGAGCTGAAAGATAAAAAAATCACAAAAGGCATTAACGACGTTTTTTTAATGTAAATTACAATATTATAAAATTGCAAAAAAATCGGCAATTGATCGTGGGACGAGTCGTTTTTCGTCCCCCCCACGCAGAATGGACGAATTTCTAAAAAAAAAAAAACAGCCCGGCGTGCGTGCTTACGAACGCGCGCTAGAAGTGATACTTCTTTGGCGCGACTCAATTTAATATATGAAAAAAAAACGATATTTAAATAATTAATTGACTTTCGTCGATTTTGCTTTCGTGGCGCCGAAAGAAGTACAACTTCTTCAAAAAAAAATCGAGCGCACTAAGTCGAAATAATTGTGATTTAAAGCGCGACCGATCGCTCGAAAAGGCCCTCCCGAGCCCTTAACGACGCCATAAAGTCAACAATAACGCACGGAAAGGTATTATAAGGGTTGCAATTATTTAGTTTAGTTAATTTCGTCCCGCAGTTCTCGCCCCGTGCCCGTTCGGCCGTAAGTCGCAATTAGCCGTACATTGTGCGCCCTTCGGCCCGGAAGCCGAATGTTCACTGAAAGCTGAAATCAAGTGTAGCACTTTTTTAATTAGAAAATTCGTCATTTTATTTTGCCATGTGGGGGTTGTTTGAAATTTTTTGATTTAATGTAAAATTTAGTGATAATTCGTTTGGTGAAAACCTCGTTTTATTATCTTTTTTGGTTTTTGAGAAATACATTTTTTTCTGAGTCTTAAAATTAAATGTGTAAATTTTAGAATTTTGGCATGTCCACGGGGCGATTGAAAATAATTAATTGTGGGACAACGGGGGGTTGGATTTTAATACGGTTTTGAGCAATCGAAAGAGGGGTAAATTTGTACCTATAGGGGTTTGAGATTTTTTTTTTAAATGAGTTTTTTTTTCTTCACTGAAAGCTAATATTAACTGTGGCGCTTTTTGAATTAGAAAATTTGTCATTTTATTTTGCCATGGGGGGGTTGTTTGAAATTTTCTGATATAATGTTAAATCTAGTGGTACTTCGCTTGGTGAAAACCCTGTTCGATTATCTTTTTTGGTTTTTGAGAAATAAGTTTTTTGCTGAGTCAAGAAATTAGATCGTTAAATTTTAGAATTTCGGGGTGCTTCACGGGGCGCTGAAAAATAATTAATTGTGGGAAAACGGGGGGTTCGATTTTAATGCGGTGCTGAGCAATCGAAAGAGGAGGAAATTTGAACCCATGGGGCTTGGAGAATTTTTTAAAAATGTCCTTTTTTTGTTTATTGAAAGCCGAAATTAAATATTGCGATTTTTTTAATTGGATAATTGGTAGGTTGACTTTGACTTAGGGCAGCTGTTTGAATTTTTTTAATTTAATAGTAAATTTTGTGGTACTTCGCTTGGTGAAAACCCCGTTCGATTATTCTTTTTGGTTTTTGAGAAATTAATTTTTTAAGTTTTCTATCATAATCGAATTTTTAACAATAAGTAAATCAAAGTTCGGCTTTAAATTTTTTAAGCTTTTTTTTTCATTTGAAAGGCTCAAGACCGCATTTTTAGCCATTCTTCGAGGAAATCCTTTCATTGCCCGTCCGCAGAATTTAATCCCTTTTCTTTCGTCGAAAGCCCCAATTAAAAAATCCTCCGTTACTTCGGGCGAAATTAATTCTTGTCCGAATCGAAAACGCGCTCGAAAGAAAATTAATTTTTCCGCTTCCTCGAAGCTTTAAAAAATTCACCCGTCTCTTTTCATCGGGCGACAAGTCGTCTCGTTTTCATTCGTTAAAAGGACTCCGCGAAGCGTTGTAATTCGGCTTTAGGGCCGAAGGGCGCACAATGTACGGCTAATTGCGACTTACGGCCGAACGGGCACGGGGCGAGAACTGCGGGACGAAATTAACTAAACTAAATAATTGCAACCCTTATAATACCTTTCCGTGCGTTATTGTTGACTTTAGGGCGTCGTTAAGGGCTCGGGAGGGCCTTTTCGAGCGATCGGTCGCGCTTTAAATCACAATTATTTCGACTTAGTGCGCTCGATTTTTTTTTGAAGAAGTTGTACTTCTTTCGGCGCCACGAAAGCAAAATCGACGAAAGTCAATTAATTATTTAAATATCGTTTTTTTCATATATTTTAAATTGAGTCGCGCCAAAGAAGTATCACTTCTAGCGCGCGTTCGTAAGCACGCACGCCGGGTTTTTTTTTTTTTTTTGGAAATTCGTCCATGTTGCGTAGAGGGGACGAAAAACGAATCGTCCCACGCTCAATTGCCGATTTTTTTGCAATTTTATAATTATTGTAATTTACATTAAAAAAGCGTCGTTAATGCCTTTTGTGATTTTTTTATCTTTTAGCTCGTTATTTATTCTTGAGCATCGAAAAAAAATAGAAATAATAATAATTAGCTGAGAATTAAATTAATAACGACTGGTTTTTAGAAAAGGAGAGATACAAAACGGTGTAGCTTCGATTTTGCATGAAACCGAGTCGAGTGGGTAGCCGCCTTGCGCAACTTTCGATTTTTTTTTAAGTTCGAAATTAAGTGTGTGTTTCTAATTCTAATTTGTTTTTTTTTCCGAATCGAAAATTCGTTCGCCGCGAAGCAGAATTATTAATTTTTTTTTCTATTATTGTTATTAATTGTAGAAAAAGTACAAAACACTTTCTCAGGCCCGGTTATCAGCGAAAATCATCGGAGCATTTTACTTTTGCTTCCGTCTCTCTTTTTTTACGATCGCCTTTGTCTAGGAAATAATTAATAATAATAATAATTAATGGGGAGTTAGAAAATATCATTGTGACGTGAGAATTTTCCTCTGAAAACGCAGATTTTCCTTGCGATCTTCGACTTTTCATTGTAAAAAAATTTCGAAATTTTTTCCAACACGTTCGATTAATTAAAAATCAATTAAGTGAAAGGATTTTTAAAAAACGATTTAATTAAACATTAATTTACGGCGATTATTTGTGCCCCCTCGATGCACAAAATTAAATTTTTCGCCTTCTCACCTTTTAGTAATTTTTTTTTAATTTCTTTTATAATTTTTAACTAATTAGTTAAAAAGAGAAGATTCGTCCGATTAAAATTTGAGAGCAGCGCGGGGGGGAGGGGGTTATTATGTTGGGAGAACAGCGCGCTCGCACGCGCGCCTTAATGGACGAAAAGAAATAAAATTACGAAACTTTCCACCATTTGTTCTGTTACAACACTTAAAACTAATCACTTCTTATCTGTTTTCGTTTCTATTTGGGGCCGGGGCGCGGCGAACGGGGGGGCTCCGCGTTATAAATTCGTGCGTTGAAAAGTGAGAGGAACGCGCTTTGGCACAATTTATTTTTTTTTCCTCCCGACATAAATTATAAAATTGTGTTTTTCTTCGAGCTCGATTATTTATTTACTTATGCAACGCTTTCGTTCGTTTTACGGCCCTCTACTTTTTCGCAACTCGATGGGAAACGGATCGTACGACAAATCGGCGCGGGGAACGAACGATCGCTCGAAAACGATCGGTCCGATGTAAACGGGACTTTCCCCGATCGCTAGGGGATTAATTTTAGGGCCCTTTTTTTTATGTGGCACTAAACATTGGTTTTTTTTTTGCTTTGTTCATTTTAAGATAATGTGCGACTGTTTTATTTGGTGATTAATATTTGTTGCGTTTTTTGTACATATATAAGATTCAATATTTTAATTATCACAAATTGACAAAATAAATAATGTGTTGCTCTAAAATTAAAGTTTATTTATAACTCATTATAACACATTATTAAAAAAACTTACCTAAAATTAAAGAAACGACATTTAAAGTTATTTATGTCTTGTCAATTTCTTTGTTTTTTTAATAACTAACTTAATCTAAATATAAAATTAAAGAAATACATTTTCTTTAGACATATATACCTAACAATTTGACCATGTTTTTTTCCGTTAAAAGGAGACGCTTTGTAATCGTGCTTAAAGCCGAGTGTGCGCATTCGAGCTCAAAGTGGCACATTCCGATCTCGGAAAATGAAGCGCGCGCCCGCGTCGCGCTTCATTTGCCTCCTCGCTCGGAAATGTGCCACTTTTCGCTCGAACGCGCACATCTTCGTATTTATTACATTTGCCTACTTTATCCTTGACTTTTTATATCAAAAATTAATTTCATTTAGTAAATATCGATTTAATGTTCAAATAATGTATTTACCATAGCAATAAGTGGAAGGGAGCGAAAAGATACGACAATCTCGTCGGTGCGAGCGAGATGGACCGATTAGAATTATTCAACTAGTATTTTGTTCAATTTATCTCCTTTTGTTATTGTGAATTATGCTAAAAACCGAGTGCGCGCATTCGAGCTCAAAGTGGCACATTCCGATCTCGGGAAAATGAAGCGCGCCGCTCCGCGTCGCGCTTCATTTGCCTCCCTCGCTCGAAAATGTGCCACTTTTCGCTCGAACGCGCGCATCCTCGTATTTATCGAATTTATTTATATTATTTTTTACGCGTGGTTATATTTAATTTAGTTTCGCCAAAGAAGTATGACTTCTAACGCGCCTACACAAGTACGCACATCGGTTTTTGTTTAATTTTAGGATTTTTTTTGTAAAGGATTTGAAAAATTTCTAGATTGGTTTTTTTTGTTGAGGAAAAGGGTTGAAATTTTTTTCTGGTTGGTAGTTCTTTATGCATTTTACATGTTGCGAATTGGGCTTAATTATCTTCAATAGGTTTTGCGAAATTATTTTTTTAACGCTAGATGGCGGAAGTCGATTGAGAATTCACGGAACTCGACGAAAATTGATTTATCGTTCGAGAACGAACGCTTCGATTTTGTTGCGGTTTTGATTAATTGAAAGGGCATTAAATTTGAGGAGATACGTGTCTGGGGAATTTTTTTTGAAAAATGTTTTTCATTTATTACGGACGATCTTAAGATTGCGGTTGTAGTTTAAACTTTTGGTCTCGCCATTTTTATGTCGCACTAAACATTGTTTTTTTTTTTTGCTTTGTTCATTTTAAGATAATGTGCGACTATTTTATTTGGTGATTAATATTTGTTGCGTTTTTTGTAAATATATACCTAACAATTTGACCGAGTTTTTTCCCGTTAAAAGGAGACGCTTTGTAATCGTGCTTAAAGCCGAGTGTGCGCATTCGAGCTCAAAGTGGCACATTCCGATCTGGAAATGAAGCGCGCCCGCGTCGCGCTTCATTTGCCTCCCTCGCTCGGAAATGTGCCACTTTTCGCTCGAACGCGCACATCCTCGCATTTATCGGATTTGCCCATATCACTATTTTATTATTCAATTCGAAAAATTAAAAGTCGAATAAATGAGATCTATTTTTAGTTTGAAAAAGGTTAGATATTTTATTTCTTTTGGTAAGTTATCGTGGTGCTCTTGCGCACGCCTAATTGTAGCGAGCTTGATAAAAATATTTTTAGGTGTACTTTCGAATGTTTACTAATTCGCATTTTTGATTAATTAAAATTGTATATGAGACAAATTTTCTGAAGTGGGCCACTAAAAATCAACTAGTTGATTTTTATATTACCTTTTGCAGATTGCCGAAGGTTTATATGTCAAAATTAATGTCTCCAAATATTTTTGGGTAATTTACATTTTTGTAAAAATTATAAACAAATTAGTTTTAAGGCACATTTTGTATACACCGTTGTTATTAGACTTTATTTATGGATTAATACAATTCTTAAATATAAAAAAAATATTTATATGTTGTATAGGGCACCCCCTATATAACATATAATTTTAGAATGACTTGGGTGGGGTATGTTAAAAAAAGAGGTTGGGAAATAAGAGTCAAAATTCGGAAAAAGGTAAAATACAGTCGAAACCTCGATAAGTCGAAGTCGAAGGGAAAGCAAAAATAATTTGTCATGTCAAAAATTCGAGTTACCAAAAGAAGTTTAGTTAAATACTTCCTATATACAGTGCGCCCCAAATAGAGTAGGCTAACATGGGTATCTTTCTTATTAGTGAAGATAGAAGTTTGGTTAAATGGGCAATGTTTTGCAGTTTTAGGTGCCCATTCAGATTCTGCTAAGAAAATTTTAAAATTCCGAATAGTTCCGAAGTTGTAAAAAAACTGAAAATCGTCATTTTCTTTAATGTCAAATAACTTTGTAATTATAAAATTTACAAAAAAAAGTTTAATATAAAAGTTACTAGGTTTTATAAAATACAGATAGAAATTGAGTCAAAATTAAATTCAAAATGGCGGTTTTCAAGATATTGATACCAACTTTTTTATTTTAAATGGACGCCATATTGGATTTTTACATAGTTAAATAGCATTTTTTTTCTCTTTTCAACCATGTATACCAACCCATATTTAACTAAAAAATTATTAACAATATTAAATTATTCTGTTTTAAATCAAGTAGCCATGAATTATCAAAGAACAATTAAACAGCATAATACAAGCCAACGTCATTATATTTATTTTTTGACTAATATTGTAAGTTTTTTGAATAATAATTATTATTGCCTTATAAATAATTCAAAATGGCAAAGTTTTTAACTGATTGTGAGCAGTATATGTTTTGTACCCACATTAAATGTTACAAAAGCTCATGCGTTGCTGCACAAACATGCTTTAACAGTTTTCCAAATATGTTCGCGAATATGTTCGCGCAGATGTTCGCGTACGTGTTCGCGTACATGCTCGCGTACATGTTCGCGTACATGTTCGCGAATATTTTCGCGAATATTTTCGCGAATATGTTTGCGAATATGTTCGCGTACATGTTCGCGTACATGTTCGCGTACATGTTCGCGAATATGTTCGCGAATATGTTCGCGAATATGTTCGCGAATATGTTCGCGAATATGTTCGCGAATATGTTCGCGAATATGTTCGCGAATATGTTTGCACACTCGGTTTTAAGCACGATTGACAATAATTTAGTCCAATAAATAAGACGAAACATTAGTTAAATAATTTTAATCGTTCCCTCTCGCTTGCACTTATGGAATTGTCGTATCTTTTCACTCTCTTTCACTCATTGCTATGGTAAATACGTTTTTCGAATATAAAATCGATATTTACTAAATTAAATTAAAATTTTTGATTTGAGAGAGCTTATGTAAATTATATTAATGTAATAAACACGAGGATGTGCGCATTCGAGCGAAAAGTGGCACATTTCCGAGCGAGGGAGGCAAATGAAGCGCGACGCGGAGCGGCGCGCTTCATTTTCCCGAGATCGGAATGTGCCACTTTGAGCTCGAATGTGCACACTCGGCTTTTCGCCACGATTAACAATGATCAATTTACTTTAAAAAAATTCAAGTAATTCTAAAACCGTAGTTGCGCTCTCAAAATGTCTTTTTTGGGCTTTGCTTATTTTTCATAATTTTTTACGTTTTTCATTGCGAAATTGCCGCGAAGGCAAGAATTAAATTCTCGTTAGGATTTCTTTAATATTCGGTATCGTGATTGACAATTTTTTGAAAACGGGACATTTTGGTGTCCCGATGATTGCTTGGGGACAACGGGACAAATGATCTGAAAACGGAACAATCCCATTCAAAACAGGAAGTATGGTCACATTATATATAGCTAAAATTCGTTTTTTTTTTTCTATACCTTCAATTAACCGAATTTTCGATTATCCGAATACGCTGCAACAATAATTAGTCCGGATAACCGAGCTTCCACTGTAATTACAAAAACAGTGGCGCTGATGCCTGAAAAACACCGGCGCGAGTAATTAAGCGTTAAAGAAAAAAAATTAAATTCGAAAAAAAATTGTAGGAAACTTTAAAAATGGGTTTAATTTGTTTGTTTTACGTAACTCGGCGTTTCGGTTTATTTTTTCAAAAATTTTATTTATAGCTTGGAAACGTACGCGCGCACGCCTTGATCAATCTAAAAATTAAATCGTGCAAACGCCTATGGATTTTTCCAAAACGAACGGCTATGACGCACCGGAAACGTGCTCGTTTTTTGATTTAACGAAAAGCGTTTCCAATTACGAAATGTCGCGCCGCCATATTTTGCATCCGAAAAGCGCAATTCGAGGTCACCAAAAAGTCGTACATCAACGCCTAAATATTACGTTTCGATTCGAGGATGAGATAGCCAAAAAAGATCGTTTCGAACAAAAAAAAAAAAGGTCACTTCGTACGACGTTCGAACACCTCATTTCGTTCGGAGAAAACGATCCGCCATTCCCGTTTTCCTTTTGGCCTTACAAATCCCCGAATTTTCCCTAAATTACCTCCCTAATTGGAAGTAATAAAAATAGTGATCTTGGGCTTTTCTCGTCTTCTTTTTTTTTTTTTTTGGTTTTGTCGTTTGAGCATCCTGTTCGGAGCCGAGCGGATTTTTCTCATAGCGATCGAATTACTCTTTTGTGCCTTTTATGTTTTATTAGGTCCCTCGTACGGGACAAAAAAAGTGTCTGTTTACTCTTCCCGTCGCCTCTCTTACACCCCCCGCTTTGTAAACACAAAACAAATAGGATTTGCATGGTACTTCATTAGGGACGCGCCCCCATTTTTGTAAACATCTGTTCTCCGTCTCGTTAAAAGTCAAATTTTTCGAATTGGAGGGCGCCCCCTTTATGTTAATCGACGATTATCTGCGAGCACGAGGCACCCCTCGTACATCAATTACGTCCGTTTTGTCCTTTCGTAAAAAATGATCTCGCTCTTTCGAATTATTTTTTGGGAGTGGGGGTGTACGAAATTTTGAAACGTTCTCGGGAAAAATTTGGGGGCGTTTTTCGAAAAACCCCCAAATTTAATGGGCTTTCGCCTCGCGAAAAGCGCGTTTCGATCGGGCGGCCGTTTTGCCGCTTTTTCTAAAATAAGAGGGCGGGGTGCGTTTGTCGGTCGAACGCGTCTCGGCCGGGTTTGGGGAAAAAAAATTAATTTCGGCGAAAGTAATTGAGATTTTCGAATGGCGTTGGGGCCGTGTTAAAGTGGGACCAATGAAGTGTCTTTGGGGCGAATTAGAAGGATTTTTCTTCAAAGATGGGGTTGTTAAAAATTGAATTGAAGAAATTAATTTTTGATTTTGGGAGCTCGATCAGGTACGTAGGGGGGCCTTTTAAAAATTATTAATTGCGCTTATGTTGGGCTAAATTTTGTGATCTTTCGCTTGGTGGAAAGATTGTTTTAATACGATTTTTTGGTTTTGCCGAAATTTGAAATTTAGTGCATCGAAGTGCTTTGTCGCGCTCGTCTTTTGGGTTGTTCGAGAAAAAAATAATTGTGCCAGAACTGAAGAATAAATTTAATCATTTTCGGTTCTAACTTAAAGATCTTAGTTGCTTTGCATTTTGTTAATAGTTTTTTTCAAAAAATAAGTGAATTGGAAAATTATAAAAAATGAATTTTAAAGAATTACGTGTGCGCATTCGTTTTTGACGCACCAAAAACATTTGAAGCGTTTTTTCGAAAAACGCAAAAGACCGTTTTTGTCTAAATTTAATGAGCTTTTGGCTCGCGAAAACCGCGTTTTGATCGAAGCGGCCGTTTTCCGGTTTTTCTAAAATAAGAGGCAGGGGTGCGTTTTTTGTTCAAACATATTTTTGGGTGCTTTTCTAAAAAAATTAATTTCTGTCAAAATAATAAATATATTTAAATGGGGGTTGAATTCTATTAAATTAGAATTAATTAAGCGTGTCTTGGATTAATTAGAGGGGGTTTTCTCCAAAGATGAATTAATGGCGGGATTTTCGAAAAATTTCGGCGTTGAAAACGATTTAAAAATTTTTGGAGCTCGTTGACATACTTAGGGCACTGTTTAAAAAAATTATAATTGTATGTATATTGAGCTGCGTTTTCTCTTCTTTTGATTAGTGAAAAGCCCATTTTAATCGGATTTTTGGTTTTTACAAAATTGAGAAATTAGTGGTTTGAAGTGCAATTATCACACTTTAGTTTTGACGTGTTCAAGAAAAAAAAATATTTTTGTTAAATGGAAGAAAATTTTTAACTGTGTTTTGTTAATATCTTCTCTATTATTAAATTTTACGATTTTATTTTGAAAAAATTTAGAAATGTAGATGATTTATTAAAATTAATTAGGAGAGAGCTTATTTTGTAGAGCTTTGCTTTTGAAACGCTCTCAAAAAACTAATTAGGCCTTTTTTCGAAAAACCCAAAAGACTGTTTTTGCCTAAATTTAATGGGCTTTCGCCTCGCAAAAACTCTGTTTCAATCGGACCACCCGTTTTTTCGGTTTTTTTAAAATAAGACGTCGGGGCGCATTTTTCTTTCAAACGCGTTTTTGGGGGGCTCCGAGGAAAACATTAATTTCGGCGAAAATAATTGAGATATTCGAATGGGGGTTTCAATTGCATCGAATTAAAACTAACGAAGTGCCTTTCGAGTTAATTAGAACGATTTTTCTGTAAAAACGAATTAATGGCGGGATTTTCGAAACATTTCGGCGTTGAAAACGATTTAAAAATTTTTGGAGCTCGTTGACATACTTAGGGCACTGTTTAAAAAAATTATAATTTTATGTATATTGAGCTGCGTTTTATCTTCTTTTGATTAGTGAAAACCCCATTTTAATCGGATTTTTGGTCTTTACAAAATTGAGAAATTAATGGTTTGAAGTGCAATTATCACACCTTAGTTTTGACGTGTTCAAGAAAAAAAAATATTTTTGTTAAATGGAAGAAAATTTTTAACTGTGTTTTGTTAATATCTTCTCTATTATTAAATTTTACGATTTTATTTTGAAAAAATTTAGAAATGTAGATGATTTATAAAAATTAATTAGGAGAGAGCTTATTTTGTAGAGCTTTGCTTTTGAAACGCTCTCAAAGAACAAATTAGGCCTTTTTTCGAAAAACCCAAAAGACTGTTTTTGCCTAAATTTAATGGGCTTTCGCCTCGCAAAAACTCTGTTTCAATCGGACCATCCGTTTTACCGGTTTTTTTAAAATAAGACGTCGGGGCGCATTTTTCTTTCAAACGCGTTTTTGGGGGGCTCCGAGGAAAACATTAATTTCGGCGAAAATAATTGAGATATTCGAATGGGGGTTTGAATTGCATCGAATTAAAACTAACGAAGTGTCTTTCGAGTTAATTAGAACGATTTTTCTGTAAAAACGAATTAATGGCGGTATTTTTAAAAATCGATCTGACGAAATTGTTTATTTTTATTTTGGGACCTCGTGGAAGTACTTGCGGCTCCGTTGTAAAAATCATTAATTGTGTTTAAATTTTTTGGATTGGTTTAAAGCCTTTTTACTCTCGATTTTTTATTTTGCCAAAATTTACGGATGTGAAGTAAGTCCAATTACCGATCCATCCACGTTTTGTAAACATCTGTTAATCTCTTTCAAAGGTCGCCCCTCTTTTTAGCATAATCGACGATTATCTTTGAGCACGGGGCCCACCCTCGAAATAGGGGTCGACGTAAAAAAAAAGGGGTGACGGTAAAAAGTGCAAAGAGACACCTCCGTTTGCAATTGCGCGCCGCTTTGATGTGTCGTCTGCTATTTTTAAGCTCTTTGGGGGTTTTTGTGCGACCCAATTTCCATTGACGAGTTATCGTCGAGGATCGAAATTAAAACGAAACGGGTCGTTGCGTGACGATGCGTAACGCTCGCCGAAGACACGACGAAAAAATAAGAGGAAAAAAAATTAAAAGAATTTATCTTCGAGGATTATCTACCGTTCGTGCAATGACTATACGGTTATTAGACTCGTTTAGTAACCTTAATTAAGTGTACGCTGGTAACCGCAGATGTTGGTCTTGTTTTTTTTTTCTTTTTGTGTTATTTTTGCGTCCAATAAAAACAACAGGCCGTTTGATGAGTCACAAAATTAAGCTTTATATATGGAATGCGCGTTCCGGACAGGTAAATTATGTAACTTTCGAGTGAGTCGTTTACGGCCCCGTTTATATCAAACTGCATTTTTGTTTGTTGTTTTTTTGATTTTCCATTTTATGGGACCTGTACGCTTGTTCGTTGCGCTGGATGAAAGAGTTTTTGATTAATTTTGGAGGTTTCGTGGTAGTTTTCGAAAATTACGGACGGAAATGACAGATTGTGAATAACTCGAACGGGGGTGGTCCGATTTGATTGGGGTTTGGACTAATCGAAAAGGGTAAATTTTAGCAGATACGGGTCTCGGGATTTTTATAAAAAATTTTGAGTTTTTGACGTGCTTTTTTAAGGTTCGAATGGGAATTAGAAAAAAATAATACATTTCTGGGGCACAAATTATTTATATCTCGAAAAACAATGTTCCGATTTGAATGGGGTTTTGACCAATCGAAAGAGGGGTAAATTTTATCAGATACGGGTCCCAGGAATTTTTGAAAAAAAATTTTTTGAGTTTTTGACGTGCTTTCACATATTGTCAAGATTTATTTATAGATTTCCAACAATTTCGTTTTTTGTTTGGGGAAATTTTTAAAATTCGTTATAATATACCTTATAGGGTGTCTTTTGATTTGGTTTAAACCGTTTTTGTTTATTTTTTGTAGTTTTTGAGAAATTATTGTTTTTAAGTTGGAACGCAAGATTCGAATGGAATTGGAAAAAATACATATCTGGGGCACAAATTATTTATATCTCGAAAACCAATGTTCCGATTTGAATGGGGTTTTGACCAATTGAAAGAGGGGTAAATTTTAACAGATACGGGTCTCGGGGATTTTTTCAAAAAAAATTTTTGAGTTTTTGACGTGCTTTCACAAATCGATGTGAAGATTTATTTGTAGATTCCCACTATTTCGTTTTTCCTTGAGGGAACTTTTTCAAAATTCGTTATAATATACTCCAAAGGGTGTATTTTGTTTTGCTTTAAACTGCTTTTAAATATCCTGTGTAGTTTTTGAGAAATTATTTTTTTTATGTTGGAACCGCAAGGTTCGAATGGGAATTAGAAAAAAAATACATTTCTGGGGCACAAATTATTTGTATCTCGAAAACCAATGTTCCGATTTGAATGGGGTTTTGACCAATTGAAAGAGGGGTAAATTTTAACAGATACGGGTTTCGGGGATTTTTTCAAAAAAAATTTTTGAGTTTTTGACGTGCTTTCCAAATCGAGTGTGAAGATTTATTTGTAGATTCCCACTATTTCGTTTTTCCTTGAGGGAACTTTTTCAAAATTCGTTATAATATACTCCAAAGGGTGTATTTTGTTTTGGTTTAAACTGCTTTTAAATATCCTGTGTAGTTTTTGAGAAATTATTTTTTTTAAGTTGGAACCGCAAGGTTCGAATGGGAATTAGAAAAAAAATACATTTCTGGGGCACAAATTATTTATATCTCGAAAACCAATGTTCCGATTTGAATGGGATTTTGACCAATCGATAGAGGGGTAAATTTTAGCATACACGGGTCTTGGGGATTTTTAAAAAAAATTTTTGACTTTTTGGCGTGCTTTCACAGATTGATTGTGATGATTATTTGTAGGTTCCATTATTTTTTTTTTTTTGGGGGAATTTTTAAATTTTTTATAATGTACTCGAAGGGTGGTTTTGATTTGCTTTAAACTGATTTGAAATATCTTTGTGGGTTTTTTAGGGAAAATTATTTTTTTAAGTTGGAACGCAAGATTCGAATGGGATTTAGAAAAATACATTCTGGGTCACAGATTATTTATATCTCGAAAACCAATGTTCCGATTTAAATGGGGTTTTGACCAATCGAAAGAGGGATAAATTTGAGCAGATACGGGTCTCAGGAAATTTTGAAAAAATTTTTGAGTTTTGGCGTGCTTTCACAGATTGACTGTGAAGATTTATTTGTAGATTCCAATATTTCATTTTTCTTTGGGGAAGTTTTCAAAATTTGTTATAGTATACTCTAAAGGGTGGGTTTTGATTTGCTTTAAACTGATTTTAAATATTGTGTAGTTTTTGAGAAATTAATTTTTTTAAGTTGGAACGCGAGTTCGAATGGCAATTGGAGAGAATACATTTCTGGGGCACAAATTATTTATATCTCGAAAACCGATATTCCGATTTGAATGGGGTTTTGCCAATCGAAAGAGGGTAAATTTTAGCAGATACGGGTTTCGGGGATTTTTAAAAAAAATTTAAGTTTTGACGTGCTTTCACAGATTTAGTGTGAAGATTTATTTGTAGATTCCCACTATTTCGTTTTTCCTTGAGGGAACTTTTTCAAAATTCGTTATAATATACTCCAAAGGGTGTATCTTGTTTTGGTTTAAACTGCTTTTAAATATCCTGTGTAGTTTTTGAGAAATTATTTTTTTTAAGTTGGAACCGCAAGGTTCGAATGGGAATTAGAAAAAAAATACATTTCTGGGGCACAAATTATTTATATCTCGAAAACCAATGTTCCGATTTGAATGGGATTTTGACCAATCGATAGAGGGGTAAATTTTAGCATACACGGGTCTTGGGGATTTTTGAAAAAAAAATTTTTGACTTTTTGGCGTGCTTTCACAGATTGATTGTGATGATTTATTTGTAGGTATCCATTATTTTTTATTTTTTTTGGGGAATTGTTTTGAAATTTGTTATAATGTACTCCGAAGGGTGGCTTTTGATTTGCTTTAAACTGATTTGATGTATCTTGTGTGGTTTTTGGGAAATTATTTTTTTTAAGTTGGAACGCAAGATTCGAATGGGATTTAGAAAAAAATACACATGTAGGTCACAGATTATTTATATCTCGAAAACCAATGTTCCGATTTAAATGGGGTTTTGACCAATCGAAAGAGGGATAAATTTGAGCAGATACGGGTCTCAGGAATTTTTGAAAAATTTTTGAGTTTTTGGCTTGCTTTCACAGATTGACTGTGAAGATTTATTTGTAGATTGCCAATATTTCTATTTTTCTTTGGGGAAGTTTCTCAAAATTTGTTATAGTATACTCTAAAGGGTGGCTTTTGATTTGCTTTAAACTGATTTTAAATATCTTGCGTAGTTTTTGAGAAATTAATTTTTTTAAGTTGGAACGCGAGATTCGAATGGCAATTGGAGGAGAATACATTTCTGGGGCACAAATTATTTATATTTCGAAAACCGATATTCCGATTTGAATGGGGTTTTGCCTAATCGAAAGAGGGGTAAATTTTAGCACATACGGGTCCGGGGATTTAAAAAAAAAAAATTAAGTTTCTGACGTGCTTTCACAGATTGAGTGTGAAGATTTATTTGTAGATTCCCACTATTTCGTTTTTCTTGGGGAACTTTTTCAAAATTCGTTATAATATACTCTAAAGGGTGGCTTTTCATTTGCTTTAAACTGATTTTAATTATCTTTGTGGTTTTTGAGAAATTATTATTTTTTTTTAAGTTGAAACGCAAGGTTCGCATGGGAATTAGAAAAAAAATTACATTTCTGGGGCACAAATTATTTATATCTCGAAAACCAATGTTCTGATTTGAATGGGGTTTTGACTATTTGAAAGAGGGGTAAATTTGAGCAGATACGGGTCTCAGCGAATTTTTTATAAAAATTATTTGAATTTTTTACATACGTTCAAAAATTAAGGTTGAATGTTAATTGTCTCTCATCTTGTATTTTTTTTTTGGTATTAGAATTAATTGGGTAGCTTTTGATTTATTCGAAACCGTATTTAATTATTTTTCGAAATTTTTGAAAAATAATTTTAATTTCCCAAATTGAAACACAAGATGAAAGCCGGACTTTAAAAAATTGATTGCTCGATCTTAATTAATTTATTTCTCGAAAACGGTTACTTGGATCTGAATGCGGTTTCGACCAATCGAAAGAGGACTAAATTTGAGTAGATACGCATTTTGTGAATTTTTTTTGAAAAATTTATTTAACGAAGTACGCACATAGAAACACCGAGATTGAAATTGCCTCATTGGGAGGCTCAGAATTTTGCTTTATTTTCTCAAACTGCACAATAATGTACTCAAATTAGGTCCTTTTACCTCAGCGACAAAAATAAAAATTTTTTAGTTAAAAAAAAACAATTTAGTACAATAAAAAATGTTTGCAAACTTCGAACAAAATTCAAATCCAACTAGAAATTAATAAATTCTTCTAAAAACTAAAAGCTTTATTAAAATCAATTTTTTAGCAATACAAAAAAAATTAAAAGACCTTTAAAAATATTTAAAAACCAATTTTTTTAAATCGTTTTTTTTTAAGGTCTTTATTAATTTAATTTAACTCATGACAAACATTAACATTGCAATTTTTCTCAGAAGACAACACTCGAGCGGCGCAACATGGCATTCCCCGATGGGCCCGACGCCCGTCGCAACCCTCCAGCGGCCCGCGACGGGCCAAAGTCCCGAACGCCTAAAGGGCACCACGCACGACCTCTTCGAGCTGCTCGAACGGGTCCAAAGCTCCCGCATAGACGACCAAAGATGCGTGCTTCCGGCTTACTTCAATCAGGTTAGTCCCTCGCAAAACCATTCTTTTTTTTTTTTCGAAAAAGAGAAATCGGCCTTAAACGTTTTCGATGTATTGTCTTATGTAAATTAACTTATTACAAGTTCGAGATCGTGTAAAGTTAAACGTAATGATAAATTACATCGACAGAAGTCGATTCCGGGATCAGATCGTCCCCCTCCCTTCGCCGCCCCCCGTCTTACAAAAGCCCAAGTGGGACGGCGATAATTCTAACTCTTTCGTAACTCGGAATTTTTTTAAATTGACTTGTCTTAAGGCGCACACCGTGATGGATTACGGTTTGTTTAAATATTTATTCGGATTATTAATCGCTCTTACAAAATAACAATAATAATGAGACACGTTCGGTTCGAATCGGCGACCCACTTTTGCGAAGGGCGTTCGAAGGGTCGTTTTTCGGGGCGCGCGAAATAACTCGAGATCTCGAGGAATTTGCGCGGGGGTACGAAGCCCTTTTTTTTGCGCGCCTCGAAGCGAAAGGTCGCTCCCCCCGGTCGAAAGTAAGAGCAAGGTCTTTGCGGTTTCTTTGTGTTTACTTCTGTGTTGTTTTTTTTCTGGCGTTCGAAGGGAGCCATTTTAATTAGATTTCGCTTTGGCGAACGGGGCAATTAAGGTAAAAGACTTAATGACAGCCTTTGGAAAAAAAAAACAATGAGAAATGCGCGTGGCGCGTGGGTTTCGTCAGAAATCCATATTGAAAGTCGTGTAAGCCAAGGTCCTCGTCGACGCGATCGCTCTTAATTTTTTTCTATTTTTGGGGGGCTTTCGATTTTGGACGAAGAGAAAAAGTAGGAAGCGAAAATTAATCGTGCTTCCCGTGACCTTTGCCGCAGTTTAAAGCGCGATAATCGATGGCGTCGATGTGTTTTTTTGGTAATTTTTGGGTTTGAAAAAAAAAACGAAAGTTGGTCCTTCGTTTTTGGCGGCGGCGCGCGATCGGAATTTTCGTTTTGTCTTGACGCCTCACACGCGATATTGCACGACGTCTAATTAATGCGAGGCTTGTCTTTTTTCGACGTTACATCAATGTAATTTAACGCGCCAATCAATTACAAGGATCTCGAGCCGTAATTAATGGAAGCCGAGCGGCAGCTACTAATTTTTGGGTTGTGTAATTTTCGGCGCGACATCTGTTGCTTGCGACATAGACCAAAAAAATTATTCTACGCCTCTGTGTTATGTAAGCTCGTTTTTTTTGCGACGTCGAATTTTAAAACGCGCTCCAAAAAAAATGTGGGTTTTTGGAAAAACGCAAAAGACTGTTTTTGGCTAAATTTAATGGGCTTTCGACTGGCGAAAACCGCGTTTCGATCGGAGCGGCCGTTTTGCCGTTTTTCTAAAATAAGAAGTCGGGGTGCGTTTTTTGGTCGAACGTGTTTTGGAGAAAAAATTAATTTCTGCGAAAGTAATTGAGATATTTAAACGGGGTTTGGGGTGTATTAAAGTGGGACTAATGAAGTGTCTTTGGGGCTGATTAGAAAGATTTTTCTTCAAAGACGATTTAATGGCGGGATTTTTAAAAATTGGATTGAAAAAATCGACCTTTGTGTTTTGGGAGCCGTCGAGGTACTTTGAGGGGTGTTTTAAAAATTATTAATTGCGCTTATATTAAGCTAAATTTAGTTTGCTTTCGATTGGTGGCAAGCTAGTTCTAATCCAATTTTTAGTTTTGCTGAAATTTAGAATTTAGTGAATTGAAGCGCTAAGTCGAACTTGTCTTTCGGGTTGTTTGAGAAAAAAAGTAATTGTGCTTAGAACTGACGAATATTTTTAATCATTTTTGGCTCCAAATTAAAAACCTTAGTTGATTTGTATTTTTTTCAAAAAATAAGTGAATTGGCAAATTATAAAAAATTAATTTTAAAGAATTCTGTCGGCCCATTTTATAGAGCGAGAGTGTTATTCGTTTTTGACGCACCAAAAACATTTGAAGCCTTTTTTCGAAAAACCCAAAAGATTGTTTTTGCCTAAATTTAAAGAGCTTTCTCTTGGCGAAAACCGCGTTTTGATCGGAGCAGCCGTTTTTTCGGTTTTTCTAAAACAAGGGGCTGGGGTGCGTTTTTCGTTCGAACGTGTGTTGGGGGGTTTTTGAGAAAAAATTAATTTCCGCTAAAGTAATTGAGATATTTGAATGGGGTTTGGGGTGTATTAAAGCGGGACGAATCAAGTGTCTTTAGGGCCGATTAGAAGGATTTTTCTTCAAAGACAATTTAATGGCGGAATTTTTAAAAATTAGATTGAAAAAATTGTCCTTTGTGTTTTGGGAGCTCCTTGAGGTACTTTAGGGGGTGTTTTAAAAATTATTAATTACGCTTATATTAAGCTAAATTTAGTGTGATTTCGATTGGTGTAAAGCTCGTTCTAATCCGATTTTTAGTTTTGCTGAAATTTAGAATTTAGTGAATTGCATTGCCAAGTCGGGCTTGTCTTTTGGGTTACTTCAGAAAAAAATTAATTCTACTAAAGCTGACGAATATATTCAATCATTTTTGGCTCCAAATTAAAGATCTTAGTTGATTTGCATTTTGTGAATAGTTTTTTTCAAAAAATAATTGAATGGAAAATTATAAAAAATGAATTATTCATTTTTGACGCACCAAAAATAATTGAAGTTTTTTTTCGAAAAACCCGAAAGACTGTTTTTGTCCAAATTTAATGGGCTTTCGCCTCGCGAAAACCGCGTTTTTATCGGAGCGGCCGTTTTTCCGGTTTTTCTAAAATAAGGGGCCGGGGTGCGTTTTTCTTTCGAACCCGTTTTGGGCGGTTTTCAAAAAACCATTAATTTCGGCAAAAGCAATTGAGATATTCGAATGCGGTTTGGATTGTATTAAATTAGCACTAATGAAGTGTCTTTTGGGTTAATTAGAAAAAAAATTCAACAGATGAATTAATGGCGGCATTTTTAAAAATTGTGTTGCATAAATTGTTCATGAGATTTTGGGAGCTCGTCGAAATACGTAGGACACTGTTTTAAAAATTTGTAATTGTACTTATTTTAAGCTAAATTTAGTCCTCTTTGGATTGGTGATAAGCCCATCTTAATTGGATTTTTGGTTTTTGCGAAATTCCGAAATTAGTTGTTTGAAGTGCGACTTTACACTTTGCATTCGGATCGTCTAAGGAAAATCAAATTTGACCTGAATTGTTGGAAGATTTTTAACCGCGTTTTGTACCAAAAAGGCGCTATATTTTATTAAATCTATCTGATTTAAAAAAAATAATTAATTACAATAACCTAATTTTTTAGAACGAAAGTCTCCTTAAATTTCAACGCGCTCCCAAAACAAAACATTAAGCGTTTTTTCGAAAAATCAAAAAGACTGCTTTCGCCCAAATCTAATGGGCTTTCGCCTCGCGAAGACCTCGTCTGAATCGGACCGGCCGTTTTCTCCCTTTTTCTAAAATAAGACGTCGGGGTGTATTTTCCTTTCGAACCTGTTGTCGAGATAAAATTAATTTCGACCAAAAATAATTTGGGAATTTTAATGGGGCTTAGACTGTATCAAACTAGAAATAATGAAGCGCCTTTCTGTTAATTTTGGAAAATCTTTTGCGAAAAATGAGGTTATGATGAATTTTTTCACAAACGAACTTCTTTGTTCATTTTCTGCGAATTCCAAAGGATCAAAATATTAATTAAACACACAGACACAGACTCACGCACACCTACTCGACAATTTTTACAAGACGAACGGTCTTTATTACATAGATTTCATTCATTAATTTTAATAATGCAATTAAGGAATGTACGAAGTCGCCCGCACGCTGCGATTTCTTGTTTTATGATAATTACGAACGGCGCCCAATTCGATTTCTAACATTATACGCGCCTCTTCGTTAATCGGCCACAAGAGCCATTATCGTAATTGTAATATTTAATCGTCGACTCGCATATTTAAATTAATTAAATTAAATAATTCTTCGACCTTGTCACCCAAAGACTTAATTCTCTTCGCGGTCCGACCGGCTGGGCGCCCACGCCTCCCTTTTAATTATTCCACACACACTCTTTTCGAGACGTCTTTATGGCCCGATATTAATTTGCTCGTTAATTAATTTTAATGGACGGATTAAGTCTTGGACGTTTCCGCGTGCCTATACTAAAAGAAAAGAACCAGGAAGAAGCACAGAAATCGTATTTTCGTCTTTGCGCGTCGTAAAACGGGGGGCGCATTAATTTTTTTAATTATAATTCGTAAACGCACACGCGCGCGCGCGTTTTTATATGTGTGTGCTCGTTTCGGCGTCGAGCTTTTCATTGCGAAAGGGCCGAAAGGGCGAAATTTATGTGCGCGTCCCTTAAATATTAGATTGGGTTCTGGATGTCGCCCGAAAAATAAATGTTATTACGAGGGACGGGGCGCAGCGCGCGCGTGGTCGCCGATTTTCCTCTCGGGCAAGGTTGTTTTATTTTTTTTTAGCGGCGGACGAGTGAGATCGTTTTCGTAGGTTTTGCTCCCTTTTTTTTTCTCGGGGCGGCTTTAATTTTGTGAGACGTTTATTTGTCTTGCTGGAAACGCGTTTGTAACAGCGTTTTTTAAATTGCGAGACGCGAAGTGATTGCTAAAAATTCGTGTTTGTATTATTTAGGACCGGATTCGGATGCGTAAGGGTTGGAAACGTTAAGAAATTAAAAAAATTGACGAAATTTGCAAAGACGGCGGAGTTACAGCATTTTGAAAATTCAAAATTTACATCTTGAAAGATTCGAACGCGTTTTTCTCCAATACTTAACATTGGGTCTTGTTGATTTTTTTGGCTGATCTTACGCCCCGATAAATGAGCTTGCAAAATCTGAAAAGTTTTTAAAGATCCGTTCACAAATAACCGAGCTACGATTTTTTAAAGTGGAAATTTATAACAAATTAATTACAGGTTGAACTCTTCGAACCCGTTTTTTTCGAAAATTTTAAATAGCACGCCTATGGTTTTTTGCGCCTATCCGAAGCCCAAAAGTCCGTAGATTCCGAATCTGTATAGTTTTTAAACATCGGTCCACAATTAAGGCCGCTACAATTTTTTTAATGTGAAATTTTGTGCTGTAAAACGAACCTAAAACTTTAACCCTTAATTACTCGAAAAATTAACATTGCGCCCTATATGTTTTTTGCGCGTATCTTATGGAAAAATGTCTCAGGATTCCGAATCCGGGTCGTTTTGAGGATCGGATCGAAAATGAGGGCGCTGTGATTTTTTTTCTGAGTCGAAGTGTATTTTTTTCGATTTGTGTAGTTTTCTGGGCCTTTATTGATTTTTTTGGCTGGTCTTACGCTCAGATAAATGGGCTTTCAGAATCTGTAAAGTTTTTAAAGATCTGTTCACAAATAACCGAGCTACGATTTTTCAAAGTGGAAATTTAGAAAAAATTAATTACAAGTCCGACTCTTTGAAGGCGTTTTTCTTGAAAATTTCAAATAGCACGCCTATGGTTTTATGGGCCTATGCGAAGCCAAAAAGTCTGCCGAATCCGAATCTTTATAATTTTTAAAGATCTGTCTGCAAATAACGGCGCTACAATTTTTTTAACGTTAAATTTGTAATCCGAAAATGAACCTAAAACTTCATCTCTTAATAACTCGAAATATTAACATTGCGCCTTTGCCGATTTGTCAAAAAAGAAAGAAATTAGAGCCTTAGAGGATTGTTTTTTCTTTTTTCAACTGATTTCTATTTTTCTTACAGACCTTCAAAGTTAATTTTCGAATTTCTTTTTCAAATTTCTGCCATTCGGTTGTCTATAAAGAAAAGCAATTTAAATTTTCACACAAAACAGAGAATTTCATTCGCTTTCCGCCGGTTTAAACCGTATTTTGATATCTTTATTAGTTTTTTCATAATTAATTTTTTTCTGAACGGAGACGAAAATAACACCAAACACTGCAAAAACACACTTTCTTGCCGCAAAAATTGTTCATAACGCAATAACTAACAGTTCGATTTTAATGGGGTTTATTTTAATCGAAAAACAATTAAATTTAAGCTAATAGGTGTCTCGGGAATTTTTGATTTTTTGGGTAAATTGTCTTTTACACAACTTGTCCAAAGTAATTTTCCGTTCGCCTTCGAAACGCCTGCGAGCTTCGATTTTGTTCTAATCAAACCTATTTATTGTATTAATAACATTCTATTAACATAAAAATTATAAACATTTAAATATTAGTTTATAAAATGACCGTGTTTCTCGGCTAACGGAGTTTTCTTCGTAGCTCAGCTCTGAACCGCTCGATCGTAGTCGAGCAGTGTATTACGAGATGGCGCCGCAATGCCACAAACCGAATTTAATACACTCTTATTCAAATCTAATCGAATTTCTTTTTTATTATTAACAAATAATGATAAACAACGACTAATTTAAAATAACCATTAAATCGATTAAAATTGATTTGTTTAGTTTTAAATTTAAATTAAAAAATTTGAAATAACATGAGGGAAAGGCGCCCGTTTCGCATAAAAAAAATGATCACCCCCTCACACACACCGCAACCCTATCAAAATTATTAAAACGAACACCTCCCCCGGCTTGGATTGCAAAAAAGTCGTTTCCCTGCATATAAAAAATAAAAAAAAAAAACTGCAAGTTTCATTTGCGGGCGCGCAACGAACCGTAAATATTGCAAAAGGACGATGCAGGCTGCATATTTCTACTTTCGCCCCCTTAAAATTGCGCCGTACATAAGGGAGCACGCATCCCCCACAACCCTTGATATTAGTTTTCTTTGTTTGATTTAATGGTCGCAATAAGAGCGGCTCGGGAGAGGATTTACTTCATTAATTTTTTCCTCGCAAGTGTTCGTCGTTCGCAAAAACCGAAGCTCTAATTTTTTTCTCCGTTTCGTTCATTACGACCGCCCCCAAACACACACACACCCTTTAAAAAAATCGGACGGCGGGGTTGATGAAATTTTTTATCGGATCGCGCTCGTTTTTGTGCGGGAAATGAGGGTTTTAGGGGGCGCGTTGTGCGAAAAATGCCTTCGTGGGAATTTCTTTGTTTTTATCGAGGAAGAAGTGTTATTTATTTATTTATTTGTTCGATGAGATTGCGCAAAACGACCTTGCAGATTTTCTATATGTGAAGGTTTACGATTTGTTTAAACAAACAGAAATGCGAGCGTGAATAATCCGCGTCCGCGTTTCCGTATTTATTACGTTTTTTTTGCGACGTCGAAGGGTGCTCGAACGATGATCCTGGGGGGATGTGGGTTTAATTATTTTTTTTTTAAAGCCCACAGATAAATATTTAAAGCCGCACGTCGACGAGCCACTTAATATTCGTCGGCGCACGCAGGCTCGTTTCCTTTTAGACAATGAGTGGTCTTTTTTTTTTTGAGTAAAGGAAACAGCTGTATTTTTGCAAAATTGCATGAGGGACATTCACATCCGAGATGGGATTAAATTTTGATTTTGTTCGCTGGAGATTAGAACAAAAAAATAAAAACAGGTGTCCAACTTCGTTCTGGGCATTTAATTTAATTTTTTGGTTTTTTGGTTTTTTAATTTTTTTTTTTTTTTGAGAATTAAAACTCAAAAGTGTTTAATTTGATTGGTGCGAGTCCCATTGCGAAAAGAATTGTTTTATTGTCACACATAATTTTTGCAATCGGCTTTGTCCACGATTGGATCGCTTTCGATTTGGAAAAGAACAAAATTTTTGGAGAACCGATGAATATTTTGCGATTCGGCTTAAAGTAGACCGAAAGGCACTAATCTAAGTACGTAATATTAAAATTTTAATTGATTTCTTCGAAGAATAATAAATTGGCGAATTTTTTATAAAATGATATGTAAATCAAAATTTTAAAAAATTTGAAAATTTTTTTGGGGCCCTTCTTTACACAAATTTAGTCAATTTTCGATTGGCGACCACCAAATTTTAAATAAACTATTCGTTTTCTTGGTATAAATAATTTTTTTGATAACGATTCGGAAAAATACATTTTTTTAAAAACAAAACGAAATGTTTTAATTGTGTTTGAACGAAATTAAAAGGCACTAATCGAGGCATGTCGTATCGAAATTTGAACTGGATTTTCGTAAAGAATGACAAAATGACCAATTTCGAAAAGGTTAAATCGATTTGTCAATTTTGTCCAATTTTTGAAAAGGGAGAAGCGATTTAAAAAATTGCTTTTTGGTCTTTTTTCGATCGATGGCAACCCTACTTCGAATAAAAATAAACTTTATGTTTTGTTAGAAATAATTTTTGCGCTTTTCGTAGATATCAAAAAATTCTGTCGTTTCGATTTGAAAAAAAAATTAAATCTTTTGCAACCGCTGAAGATTTTTAAATGCGGTTTAAACCAAATTAAAAAGGCATTATTATCGACATCTTAAACTCAAATTTTATTAAGAGACGTCAATCGTTTAGGGTCTCATTGTAGATTTTGACGTCTCTAAGACGTGAAGAACTGTATTCAATTTTATGTTCCGAAAAAGGTTTGTTTTCGACAATATTTTTGTTAAAAGGCACAAAATTGGCGATTTGGATATTTTGTTATTAATATACTTCTGTAATATTTAATTGCAAATTGTTCAGAGAGTAAATTAATTCTTGTAAAGTGTGCTTAAAGCCGAGTGTGCGCGTTCGAGCGAAAAGTGGCACATTTCCGATCTCGGGAAAATGAAGCGCGCCGCTCCGCGTCGCGCTTCATTTGCTTCCCTCGCTCGAAAATGTGCCACTTTTCGCTCGAACGCACACATCTTCGTATTTATTACGTTTTTCGCATTTATTCGTTCGCTCTTTTATATCAAAATTTTAATTTAAGTCAAAATGTGCGAAAAATGTATTTTTACCATAGCAAATGAGTGGGAGCGAGCGAAAAGATACGAGAATCGTGTCGGTGCGAGCGAGATGGAACGATTAAAGTTATTGTATTGATTTTTCATCTAATATATTGGTCTAAATCATTGTGAATGGTGCTTAAAGCCGAGTGTGCGCGTTCGAGCTCAAAGTGGCACATTTCCGATCTCGGGAAAATGAAGCGCGCCGCTCCGCGTCGCGCTTCATTTGCTTCCCTCGCTCGAAAATGTGCCACTTTTCGCTCGAACGCACACATCCTCGTATTAATCGAATTTTGTTAATTAAACTTTCTTTCTAATCTACAAATTTAATTTAAATATCAATTATATGGTCGAAAAACGTATTTACCATAGCAAATGAGTGGGAGCGAGCGAAAAGATACGACAAACGCATAAGTACGAGTGAGAGGGAATGATAAAAATTATTTACTAATTTTTCGTCACAGAAATTATTGCCAATCATGCTTAAAATCGAGTGTGCACATTCGAGCTCAAAGTGGCACATTTCCGATCTCGGGAAAATGAAGCGCGCCGCTCCGCGTCGCGCTTCATTTGCTTCCCTCGCTCGAAAATGTGCCACTTTTCGCTCGAACGCGCACATCTTCGTATTTATTCAATTTGTTTAAATTACTTTTTGGATTTAAAAAGGAAATAGCAATGAATTCAAATAAAACGACATAGGCGCAGTAAGATATAGTTTGATAACCACTGGTCTAGCTATACACAAGCGCAACATAGCGCGTTGTTATATTTAATTTAGTCGCGCGAAAGAAGTATTACTTCTAACGTGCGCACATAAGCACATGCACCGGTATTTTTTTTACATAGAATGAAATTCAGTTTTAAACATTTAGCAAAATTATTAAAGTAAACTCGAAGAATAAATTATTTTAAGTTTTTAGACAACTCAAATTAAATAAATTAATAACTTGGAAAATTTTTAAAATATATTTAAGAACTTTAGAAATTTTTAATTATCAATTTTTTTTGTATAACACAAATTGAATAAAACAAAACTCTATTCGGTAAATTTAAAAGGAAATTTTGATGAAAAAATTATTATGTATTTTCAGAAAACTCAAATAGAGTGAATACAGAATTTGTGGTTTTTCAAAAAACTTTGAAGATCATTAATTTACGCAAATAAAATTAATATTGGAGAAAACTCAATAAATAAATTATCTTAATTGTTCAGAAATATTAAATTTATAAAATTAAATACAGTCAAACCTCGATAGGTCGAAGTTGAAGAGAAACTAAAAATAATTCGCGTTATCAAAAATTCGAGCTATCGATATAAAAATATTTTTTAGTTTATGTTTTTCAAAATTTACTTATTGTTTTTTTGTTTTAATAATTTTCTAGTGATTTCTTGCTAAAACCTAAATCTTGTGTCTTGAACAAGTTATAATTAGGCTTCATTTATGGAATAATTCAATTTTTAAACATAAAAAAATATTTATATGTTATATATTATATGCATCAAAATTTTCGAATGACTTAGGTGGGGAATGTTAAAAAAAGATTGGGAAACACTGCTTTACATATTTCAAAATATTTTAAAACTATTAATTATTTATTTTATGTTATTTGTGTATGCTCATAACAGTCAAGTTGAGCCAAATTAATAGTTTTTTTCGGACTCATCAAATTCGGTTTTTTTTGTATGCCAAGGGGTTAAGTAATAACAAATTCTTTTAAATAAAATTAAAAAAAAAACAATTTTTTCATTAAAATTTTACAAAATTAATTTAATTACAAATCGAAACGCAATGTAATTCGAATTTTGAAAAAATCGACTTCGGGGGACGGACTATTTATTTATTTATTAAACTCCCGATATCGAAAGCAATATTTTAGGGCTTATCTTAGGCTCGCAAACGTTCGGGGGTGGCTTATTATTTTTTTTTGCTCTTCTGCTTCGGGAGATTATTCACATTTCTCGTCGTCGGCGAGCGAAGTTCGCCAAACGAGCGCTTAGAAGACCCTTTGGGCCAAATCCGCCCCTGCTTTGATTTTATTTCCTTTGCTCAATTAATTTAAATTAAATTAGGGGAAACAGGTGAGCGTTGTGTTAAAATTCGAAAGGCTTCCGGGAAACAGATGTCGATTTTTCTCAGCAAGTCTTTTTTTTTGTAAACATGCACGTTTTTAAATTGCGGCGCGGAGGGGGGCTCGATTTTCCTTTAGTTTAGTTCGAAAAGTGGACAGGTGCGAATTGAAAGGTGGGACCGCAGGAAACGGAAGTAATTCGATCGACTCGCAACTGAGGGGGAGCGAATGATAATTTTTTATTAATTTTTTTTGGAGAGGGCGGAGAGAGAGAGGGAGCCGAGCATTTCTGGGTTAATTTAGGGTGGTTTTCGGCTTTTGATGTTCGGGAGAGAGGAAATTTTCGAGGTGCGATAAGATCTTTTAGTTAAGAAATTCCCCGAGGTCGTCTTACATCTTTACCTGTTATCTGCTCAACCCCTTTGCGAGCCCTAAATTGAGGGCTGACCTTTCGCTTAAACTTTGCGTCGAACAAACAAGAATGTCGGCTTGGACGTGCCTCGATCGAAAATAATTTTTAGGTTATTTTTCGTAAATGGGACCGACAAATTGTTGAACAATTAAAATTATTAATAAATCGAAAAAGGGGGGCTGTTGATTTTTTTTTAATGAACTAATAATTCAAGTTTTAAAGCGATTAAAAGAATTTAACAAAAATTGAAACGTTTAAAAATCTCTTTTTTGGAAATAACTTTTTTTGAAAAGCGCGCCCGGCTTAAAAAATTGAATTTAAAAAAAAACTAATGGAGTGTTCGAATTGCGGTTTTTGGTAAATCAAAAGGCGTTAATTAAAGTGTACGTTCCGAAAATTTGAGACGATTGCTCGAAGAAAAACAATGGGTGCATGTTTTTCAAAAAAAATTTTCAGCAAAATACGAATGTCAAGTTTCGAGAGCCGCAAAAAAAATTAAAACGTGACATAATAAAAAAAAATTAAGCAGCCCTTTGGTCGTTTTTCGACTACCAAAAATCGCCTTTAGATCCAGCCCCCCGTTTTCAAATTTTTAATAATTAGTTCAAAATGTAATTTAATTTCCAAAAATCAAAGGTTCAACATAAAAATAATTAAAATGCGATTTTAAAATAATAAAAGGGCATTAGTTTTAGTCTTTTATTTTTGAGTTTGATTTATTTTTTTTGCAAACCAACAAAAATGATTTTTTTCGGAAATAAATAATTCTCGAACGTGGGCTTTGTTTTCTAAGATTAATTTTTAAATTAAATAAATCAAGAATAAATAAACAATCTGAAGCGAGCGGGGCGGCGGGGGGCCCTCGAACTTTTTTCCAAAACAAATACGTCAAGCTTGAAAACGCAAAGGCAAAAACAGCTCTTATGTAAATAACTCAAAATCTAAATTGTCCGAAACGGGTTTCTTATGAATGGGAAGCCGGGTCGTAAAAAAAGGCATTTTTCCCACCCAGCATCCGTACAACCGCAACGAAAAGGTGTGTAAATCGAAACCATACGATTTTAATTCACACGTTTAGGTGTCGAGAAGAAGCGATCCTCCGTTAGTCCACTTTCGCGCAGCGAGACACATTTTTTCGGCATTCGGGGCGCTTCTTGCGAGCGGGAGGGGGGCTCCCTGTGAAATTATGGAAGGCTTAAGCGTTCCCATGCGTGCACTTTAATACCGGAAAACTAAAACGGATGTGATCGTCTCGGTTTGCTGGCTCTTGAATTGCCATCAACTTAATGCCCCAGACAAAGGAAACGAAGAGCACCTCAGATAGACGTTTTTATATCGACCGGGCGCCCCCCTTTTGTTACGTTTTAAATTTTTAAAATCGTGTTCTATGGGGTAGAACCAATCAGAATTCGTTTTACTCTATTTTAATAGAGCTAAATTGTATTATGTAAGCCGTTTTTCAATTTTGTTGCATTTCTAGTTTTATCTATTTGGTAAAGTCCCACAGGAACCGTGCATTTTTCCGGGATAAACAGTAGCCTATGTTATTCTCCGGTCCACAAAGTATTTTTATGCAAAAAATCGCGTCGATCTCTTGCTCCGTTGAAAAAAAACTAAGGTACAAACACGCTTTCGAATTTTAATTGCATTTAAAATAAACGAAAATTGAATGGTAACCATAGTGTCTAACCTCATTTTTAAAATTTTACATCCTTTATTTTTATTTTGATTTTTGCTGATTTTAATTGCGTTTTTCTTTGTTTCAGGTTAGTGTTTTCCTCTTTTTCTTACGAAGTGGGGGGCTTTCCCGAAACGTTAAATGTAAGTTTTAATTCTACGATCTGTTGTGTTTATTTATTTTGAGCAAATTTGAATGGGACGCCGATTTTGAATTGTCGAATTTTTTTTTAATGGAGAAATTAATTTTAAAATGGGAGGGGGGACGTTACCCGTTATTCTATGGGAACATCTAAGATTGAATAGAAAAATACAAAGGCTGTGAGAAAATCGGACGAGGAAGCGCAACTGTTTTCGATTGACATAATTTTATTATTAATTTTTGCGCGTATCGCTTTTCGAAGCTATTAAAAACTAATTAAGATTAAAAATTAAGATGTATCCCTTTGTGTTTCGTTTTTCTCGGAAGCGGGGTTCGGGGGTTTGATATTTGGGAAAACGTCGAAAAATAATTAATTAACCGTAAACGATGCGATTGTGCGTCTCCTCGTTTCGGTTCCCATTATTTATTTTTAATTTTTTACGTGACCTGCACTTTTTCGGGACGGGCACGTGCCGCTTTTGTTGGTACCGATTTTCGGCCCCCTTCTTTTTTTTCGTGTGCGCGCGCGGATCGTTGAAAGGAAAAATGTTAATTGCGACGCTTTCTTTGCGACATTCTCGTCTTCGTCGATTGTAATTAGAAAGACGCGCTTTAAGTACGGTCCTGGAATGTGGCTAAAGATGCCTTTTATTTTGTTATCTTTTTTTAAGTACTATTATTATTAAGCGAAACGTATGGTTAAGAAATTGGAGTAAAGCGTTTTGCAGGTTTCTTCGGTTCTTCGCTCGCGCACACCTGTTCCGTGACGTAGACGGGGTGACTCAGGTTTCGCGATTTTTATTAGTTAATGGGCTAATTAAATCGAAATTCGTTTAGTTTAAATTGCAGGAAAAGATCTTTATTGGTTTTAAAGTAATAAATTTTTTTTGGAAAGTGAAAGGATTGAAATTTAAATTTTTTAGAGTTCGCGAAAATAATAAATTTTTTAAGCGGGCGTTTGTAGCAATCGAAAAAGGATTTGGATTAGGGGTACGTGGGGGCTTCGGGGAATTAATTTATTAAATGTGTTTTTAATTTTTTTTTTCTGAGCGCGCCAAGTTCGACGTTTGCTTTAATTGGATTTTTGAAAAATTCGCCAAGCCGTTACGTCTCGAAAAAATTCGTTCAATTGTGGATATAAAATACTCACATTAATGCCTTTTGTTTTGATATAGACTGCAATTAAAAATTTTTATTGGTTTTGAAAAAATGAATTATTTTCTATAGTGAAACGATCGAATTTTTGATTTTTTTTTGAATAAATGCGGATCGTTTGGAGAACCCAGTTTTTCTCAATTGGGAATTGCTAGGAATCGAAAAAGGATTAAATTGGGGTACGTGGAGGCCTTATGAATTTTTTATTAAGTGTATTTTTAAATTTTTATAAGCGCCCTGAGTTTGGAGTTACTCAAACTCGAATTAAATTTGTTTTTAATTTGCCAATTTGTTGTACTTCGATGAAATTGCTTCAAATTTTGATATGAAGTGCTTACATTAGTGCCTTTTAATATAGTTTAAACCGCATTTAAAAATATTTATTGGTTTTGAAAAAATAAATTATTTTCTGAAGTGAACCGATCGAATTTTTGAAAAAATGCGAATCGTTTGGAGAAACCGGTTTTTCTAAATTGGGGGTTTCTAGGAATCGGAACAGGATTAAATCGGGGGTACGTGGGGGTCTTCGGAATTTTTTGTTAAGTGTGATTTTAAATTTTTTATAAGCGCACTAAGTTTGAAGGTATTCAAATTTGAATTTTTGTTTTTAATTTGCCAATTTGTTGTGCTTCGAAGAAATTGCTTCAAATTTTGATACGAAGTGCGTACATTAGTGCCTTTTAATTTAGTTTAAACCGCATTTAAAAATATTTGTTGGTTTTGAAAAAATTAATTATTTTCTAAACTGAAACGATTGAATCTTCGATACTTTCGAAAAAAAATGCAAATTGTGTCGAGAAATTTTTAACAACAGGGGAACCAATAATTTTTCAAAATTGGCGCTTTTACCAATCGAAAGAGGATTAAATTAGGGCACATGGGGGTCCTCGGAATTTTTTATTAAGTGTGTTTTTAATTTTTTTATAAGCGTACTGAGTTTCAAACTCGAATTAAATTTGTTTTTAATTTGCCAATTTATTGTACTTTGAAGAAATTGCTTCAAATTTTGATACGAAGTGCTTACATTAGTGCCTTTTAATTTAGTTTAAACCGCATTTAAAAATATTTATTGGTTTTGAAAAAATAAATTATTTTCTAAAGTGAAACGATTGAATCTTCGATACTTTAGAAAAAAAAAAATGCAAATTGTTTGGGGGAATTTTTTATAACAGGGAAACCAATAATTTTTCAAAATTTGGGGTTTTCACCAATCGAAGAAGGATTAAAGTAGGGCACATGGGGCTCGTCGGAATTTTTTTATTAAGTGATTTTTAATTGTTTTATAAGCGCACCAAGTTCCGAATTATTTAAACTTCAATTATTTCAATTAAATTTGACAATTTGTTGTACCTTGAAAAAAATTACTTTAAATGTGAACGTACAAAATTCGTAAATTGGCGTCCTTTAATTTGCTTCTTCTAAATTTGAGGTTTTAGCAATCGCAAAAGGATTACACGGGGGGGCCTTGGGAAATTCTTATTAAATATGTTTTTATTTCTCTTATGAGCGCATTAAATTTGTTTTTAATGTTGTACCTCGAAAAAAAATCAGTGCCCTATCATTTCGATTAACCTAATTTAATATTTTTCAAAAAAAATTAATTTAGACAGCGCAATAAATACACTTTAATGCGACAGATTGTTTATAACAAGAAAGCGGTCGCTCAAATCTGAAAAGAGCATAAAATAGTCGGGCCGCCGAACAGACGGAACAATAAAAGTGCGCGAAAAATTTTTTTTCTTAACGAATTAAAACACACCCAAACTTTCAATACAATTTGTCTTTTGCATTTAACCTAACAACAAACATTTTTTTCGTCGTCGCCAAATTAAAAAAAAAGATCGAATCGTTAATTTCTAAAACGCAATCCAATAATAATCCAACCCGAAAGAGAGAAAAAAAAACAATCCACTTATTCTCCGATTATAATCGCACACAAATAATTGCGGTTAGTTTTTTTTTTTTTTTTCCTCTAAACTAATTAGGGATTGTTATTTTTATCTGGAACTTCTCGTTAAACTAATTGTTTCCAGAAGCCTTTTTTTTTTGTTAATAATTATTCGCCCCGGTTCGCTTTCGGCTCGTTTTCCGCGCGATGAAAAATTAAGACGGATTTTTAAAGATAAAACTTTTCCCGATTAATTTTCCACCCGCACCACCACCCCCCCTCATTCTTCGGCGAGAAAAATCGAAACGCTCGTTTCCATGGGAGGAAGGCCGATGAAAACATTAAAAATCGGGTGGTTTTTTTTTTCGGACGTCGGGACGCCGTTTTTTCGCAGGCGGCGAATTTTTTTCGCCAAAAGGGGGTGGTTGGTTGTTTGTTTTTGGTTTCGGTTTTTGGCGTGACGAAACGCGACGAGGCCCCAAACTTCTTCGTCCTCCAGCTGTGGCGCCTGCCTCGCACCGACTCCATTCGGTCGTCGGAGAAGGGAAAGGTACGTTACGCGCGTTCCAACTCGCACCGATCCGTTCGCCGTCAGTTCGAATCCGGCAGGGGTACGATGTGAACGCGTCGCCATTTTTCGCCTTTTTTTTTCGTTCGCCGAAAATCAGCCAAAAGAACGCGACGCCGAAAAAGGAAAATCCGCGCACTTTCGGCGACGAACGCCGTCCCTTTTGCCGGCGCCTCCGTACGAGCGAAGGCCGGTGTTGTGCAAAAAGGAATCGGATTTTGTTTTTTTTTTTCGTGTAACCGAACAGCTTGACACACTTATTTCTTCGCTGTTGAAATGTGTACGTGATTTGTGCGATCTTTTATTATTATTATTATTTTTTTGGAAAGTTTCGAGTGCGACAGTGGCGCGGGGGTTGGTTGTGCGCGAGAAGATTTTCGCAGCACGGATGCGGTTTTTCGTTTGATGGGAAAATTGGAAAAGTTTCGGGCGCGCGGGGGGTCTTGATGTAAAAGCGGATTTTCGAAATTTGTGCGCGTGTGTGTGCCGGAAAACGGCTTAATGCGAACGCTGGCGGACACTGAGAGGAACACATTGCCAAGGGGGTGGGTCAGACAGGCCGTCATGGGGGTGTTGAGGTGGAAGGAGCCGCCAGCTGGACGCAACGAAAATTCGCACAAATCGAACGGTTTTCAGGTTAGTTTTTTTTTCTCGAGGCGGCGAAAATCGATTTTTGGATTTCGCTATGGCAAAATTTTTCGGGTGGCGAAAATCCAAAATTTTTTTGACGGGGGTTTGTCGGAGCCGATTTTTCTTTGGGAAAATTGTTATTTCGGTTTGGGTTTTTTTTTGGGTAACGTAATTTGGATTTTTCGGGGCGCACGTGACGCGCACGATTTTATTCGAAATGAAGAGGCACTAATGTCCTTTTAATGTCCAATTCGAAACCGAATCGATCGATTGGGTTGTCCGCAATTAAATTTGGACAAACTCGATTATCGGTTGTTGCGTCCCGAAGAGAGGGATTTTTATTAGATTTTTTTTGGCGAAATTAAAACGTGGGCGTGCGGCGCTGCGCGAGTGACGAAACTCGATTTTGATTTGTTTTCGGTCGAATTGAAAAACAATAAAAAAAAAATTAAAGCGGCGCAACTTTCTTCGCGGAGAAAGTCGCGAAATGCCATTGAATTAATTAATTAACGCGAATCGCGCTTAAAGCCGAATGTGCACGTCCGCGTTTGTCTAATTTATTCTTTCAAAACAAAAAAAATTAATTTAGTTCGGTAAATTACGATTTTATGCCCAAAAAAACGTATTTTTACCATAGCAAATGAGTGGAAGCGAGCGAAAAGATACGAAAATCTTGTCGGTGCGAGCGAGAGGGAACGATTAGAATTATTCAATTGATTTTTCGGCGTAAATCGTTGTGAATCGTGCTAAAAACCGAGTGCGCACGTTCGAGCTCAAAGTGGCACATTCCGATCTCGGGAAAACGAAGCGCGCCGCTCCGCGTCGCGCTTCGTTTGCCTCCCTCGCTCGGAAATGTGCCACTTTTCGCTCGAACGCGCGCATCCTCGCATTTATTACGTTCTTCTAATTTATTCGTTCGCTCTTTTATATCAAAAATCTTAATTTAAGTCAAAATGTTCGAAAAACCTATTTTTACCATAGCAAATGAGTGGGAGCGAGCGAAAAGATACGAAAATCGTGTTGGTGCGAGCGAGAGGGAACGATTAGAATTATTCAATTGATTTTTCGGCCTAAATCATTGTGAATAGAGCTAAAAACAGAGTGCGCACGTTCGAGCTCAAAGTGGCACATTCCGATCTCGGGAAAACGAAGCGCGCCGCTCCGCGTCGCGCTTCGTTTGCCTCCCTCGCTCGGAAATGTGCCACTTTTCGCTCGAACGCGCGCATCCTCGCATTTATTACGTTCTTCTAATTTATTCGTTCGCTCTTTTATATTAAAAATCGAAATTTAAATCAAAATGTTCGAAAAATCTATTTTTACCATAGCAAATGGGTGGGAGCGAGCGAAAAGATACGAAAATCTTGTCAGTACGAGCGAGAGGGAACGATTAAAATGATTCAACTGCGTTTTCGTGTAATTTATTGGCCTAAACATTGTGAATAGTGCTTAAAACCGTGTGTGCGCATTCGAGCTCGAAAAAATAAAGCGTAATTTAATTTTTAAATAATTTTAATTAAAAATTACGCGTAAATACAAAAGTACTAATGAAACACAACACTTTTATTTTTTTTTAAGTCGATTAAAAATGTCGATTTATTTTGCGGTTTAATTTAAGGGGGTGGGGTGCTTTACGATTGGTAAAAAGTGATTTTGTTGTAAACAATTTGTCACGTGAACGTGTAATTTTTTTAACATTTTAAATTTAATTATTTTTGCAGTCACAATATTTTTGACTTTAGATTTGTGCGCACTTCGAAGAGTTATTATTTTTTTAAATCGTCGGGCCCCTTTGTTGCTTAAGTTTTGTCCCCTTTCAATTGGCGAAAAGATTGTTTGAAATGGGAGCGCTTTTTTTTGGTTATAAACAAATTTGGCACGTGTGGGTTTTTTTTTGTTAAAATTTTAAGAAGTTTTTAAAATTGTTTTACCCTTTTATCCCTTTTCGGTTGACTTAAATGTTTTTTAAAAATCAGGGGGTTGGTTTTTTTTTGTTATAAACAATTTGTCGCGTGGAGATGTGTTTTTCTTAAACTTTTCGAAGATTTTACATTTAATTTTTTTAAACTAATAGAAAGGGTTCGTGATTTTCTATATATAAAAGGGCATTAAGCGCCGCGGCGCAATAAACTTAATTTTCGAATAAAAAATTTTGGCCATTAACCCCAAAGCTCAAATTTTTCAAAACGTAACGTGAAACAATCAGACCTTAAAATTCGCGCGCTCGTGAGACACATTAGAAATTAATTAGAAAAAATTCCCGAGACACCTATTTGCTCAAATTTTGTCCTTTTTCGACTGGCGAAAACCCCACGCCAAAATATCCATCCGTTCTTCTGTTATAAACAAATTCTGACATCGATCTGTGTTTTGGTTCAATTCTCGTAAAGCTGCTTGGTCACAATTTATAAAAAAAATATTTTTTCGAAAACCAATAGCGATATTGAAATGCGGCTTTCGACAAATTAAGAGCCCTTAAATTATTTAAATAATCCGGAAATTTGAATGGTTTTTCTAAAGAAATAACTTTTGGGCGTATTTTTCAAAAATCGGCGTGTACTTTTTCCAAAAACAAATCGGTGCCTTAATTTCTAAGATTTTAAACTTAATTTGTTCTATTACGACAATACGCAAAGTGGCCCTAAGTACTTTGCCGCATATTTGATTTTCAAAAACAATTTTTCGAAAAAAATCAATCTTTACGAAATCGGATTTTAAATTTCGCGCGCTTTTGAAGCACATTAAAAACGAATTATGAAAAATTCCCGAGACACGTATTTACTCGAATTTTGTCCTCTTTCGACTGGCGAAAACCCCACGTCAAAATATCCATCCGTTCTTCTGTTATAAACAAATTCTGACGTCGATCTGTATTTTGGGTCAAAATTCACAAAAAAAATTGTTTTTTCGAGAACCAATAGCGCGATATTGAAATGCGGCTTTCGACAAATTAAGAGCCCTTAAATTATTTAAATTATCCGTAAATTTCAGCGGATTTTTCCCAAGAACCAACTTTAGGGGCGAATTTTTCAAAATCGGGGGCGTCGAAGTGTATTTGTTTCGAAAACGAATCGCAGCGCCAATTTGTACGACTCGGACCATTGTTCCTAACGACAATTTTTAGTATTATTGATTTTTAATTTGGCCCCTTTCGACTTTATTTGATAAGCGCATTTAGAGCGCTATCGGCCGGGCCTTTTTTTGCGCCCGCGATTAATATCGAAAAAGGTTGCCTGTGTCCGTACGATACGAACGCTTTTACGCACCGATGAATAATTGGCAAATAAATTTTAGTTTTGTGCAAGCCTCGGTCGCGAACGAACCCACAAAATAATTGTGCATTTGCTAATTGTTGTTTAATTGTGCTTCGACCTAATAATAATTAAATATTGGCGTCGCGTATAAATCAAAAGTGTGCCGCCGTTCCGAAGAATCGGCATGGACGACCCTTGGGCCTCAGGTTTTATTTTTTCCGTTTGAATATTATTTTTGAATTTGTTTTTTTTGTTAATTTAAATTGTTGCTATTCTAAATTGTTTATAAGTAAGGCTCGAGCGAATTAAACGTTGCCACTTTGCGTTGTGAAAAAATGGAAAAAGATTTACTTATATCGCTTTTGGTTTTTCAAAAAAATTTGGGGAGATTCGAAATTAATTATTTTTCGTATTTTGTTAATGGGATTGAAATTGGGGCACTCGTTTCTTTGTTCTAAACGAGTCTTTGATTACGTGACTAATTTTCGATAGGCGTGTTTGCGTTTCTAGTTTAAAAAAATAATATCTACGAAACGGATCGAGATTTCGAAATGGGACTTTAATGGGACGAAAGGGCCTTCGATTTTATGCGTTCCCCGAAAATCGCCGGGCTCTATTTTAAGGGGGGCGATTTTTTAAAGTTGTACATTTTTCTATTGCGTTGCGATTTGGAAAAGAATTATTTTTGGAAAATGGTTGAAGTTGGACGAAAGGGCGTTGAGTTTTTGACTTTTTACCTGAATTTTCGAAGGCATAAGAAAAGGACGAATTATTTCAGCAACATTTTTTAAAATTCTATTTTTTTACATTTTAATCCGATAACAATTTATTTTTCAAAAAAAAAGGACTTAAGTTATTCAAATGAGGTTTTAATTATATGCAAAGGCACTCAATAAGGCACTTCACAACTAATTTTGAAAGGCTCTGCTCAAAGGATAACAACTTGTTTAATTTTTAAAAGAACCCTTTTTACTTTCATCGTCAGTACTATTATTTCTTTTTTTTTTTTTTTTGGAAAATGGTTTAAGTTGAACGAAAGGGCGTTTAGTTTTTGACTTTTTACCTGAACTTTTGAACGCATAAGAAAAGGACAAATTATTAAAGCTAAATTTTTTAAAATTCTATCTTTTTACATTTCAATCCGATAACAATTTATTTTTCAAAAAAAAAAGGCCTTAAGTTATTCAAATGAGGTTTTAATTATATGAAAAGGCACTCAATACGGCACTTCACAACTAATTTTGAAAGGCTCTGCTCAAAGGATAACAACTTGTTTAATTTTTAAAAGAACCCTTTTTACCTTCATCGTCAGTACTATTATTTCTTTTTTTTTTGGAAAATGGTTTAAGTTGGACGAAAGGGCGTTTAGTTTTTGACTTTTTACCTGAACTTTCGAAGTCATAAGGAAAGGACGAATTATTAAAGCTAAATTTTTTTGGAAAATGTTTTATTAAAAAAAATTGATAGCATTCCTCATCGAATCAAATTTGATGGGTGAACACCCCATTAAAATTGGTGTACGCATTTTATCGTTGTAAACAATTCGTCGGTTACTTTTCTATTATTATTTTTTTGTACGTTGTCGATTATCGTTTTACCTTGGACCGAAAGAAAATCGAGTTCTTCGAAACAGATTAAAATTATCTAAATGGGATTTTTAATGAGTAAAAACGAATCACATTTCGTGTGTTTTAAAGGGTCCAGGTCGAAGGACGACGAAGGCAAATTTTTTTAAAGACGAACGTCGCAAAATTACGTCTCGTTGTTTTTTTTTCCAAAACGAATCGCGAATTTGAATCGGGGCATTAGCACAACGAAAGGGCTTTCAATTACGTAAATCGACTGTAAATTAGAAGGGCGCACCTTCAACGATAACAAAAGGACAATTTTTTTACGATTAAAAAAGTCTATTTAAAAATTTTATTTTGAAAAACATTTAAATGCGGTTTTTGAGCTGTTGAAAGGGCATCAAATTTTGTACTTGTAATTTTAAAGGGCTTAGTTAAAGGGAACTATAAAATTTGCACTTGGGAAAATGTGAAAATAATTAAACTTTTTTTTTAATTATTCCATTTTTTGTAAAATTAAATTGAATGCTTTTTTCATTAATAAAAGCCGCTATTTGAATTCAAAAAGCCCTTTGAGCATAAAAAATCGTTTCTTTCAATAATTTCTTTCGGGTAAAAAAACTACTTCGTCCAAACTCAAAAAAATAATGATTTTTCAAAAAGCAACAGCGATTTTTGAATGGGATTTTCGCCCAATCAAAAGGAGGCACTAGCCTACACATTTTGTGTACAGATTTTTCTAAAATTTCCAAGCTAAAATTTCATCCTTTGATTAAAACCTGTTCGGCCTCGTTCTTTAAAAAAAAAAATTCTTTTCTTCGGAAATGCGCTTTCGCAGTTCGTCGACAATCCGGAATCGATCATTATTTTTTAATTTTGTTCGCCCAAATGAAAATATTAAATTCAAATTAAATATGCGAGCGTCCCAGAAAAAATCGCGTCCGTTATTTTCTTCTCGAAATAAAAATCTCGGAACTTTCTTTAAGAGAAAGTCCGAAGATTGATGTTTGCGAGCAGCAAGAACGAGGAGGCACCCCTTTCGATCCAATCAAAATGGAAATTTAATTCGTTCGAGCCGATTTAATTTAATTTAATTTTTTTGAGTTTTACAAATTTTTTTTGGGAAACGGCTTTAAAGTGCGCGGCAAGTTCCCGAGAAAATAACAATTAAAAAATCTAAAAAGAAGGGACCTTCGTCACAAATAAATCGGTCCCTTAATATTTAATGCCTACGCCCAAAAATGTAGTGCGCCTCGGAAAACCCATCAAACTAAAAGTAATATTTTTACGTTTAGGGAGTTCCCGAAGAAATCCAATTTCCACGATGCAATTTTTATTAAATCCGATATTTTTAAGGCCTTGCGGTTTTCGCCAGTTTTCGAAGAACGTATTTTTTCTTCTGCTGTCGCGGCACGCACGACCCATTTTCGAAAGGTGACCAACGGTTTTTATAAGCAGATGCACTTTATTTTAAATTTATTGAACGGCCATCGATAAAACGTTCACGTCTCCGCGAAGATAGACGTTTTCCGTTATTGCCTACCGTTCTTTCTTCTTTTATATGGGTCGCTTCTTCGCGCAAAATTGAAAAAATAAACGTCTTTAATGGAAATCGCAAAATTACGCGAGCGATTTTTTTTTCGTCAAGTTTTCGACCGTAAACGGCCCCCTCGTTGAAGTTATACTTCTTTTGGTGCGGCGAAAGTACAATTTTGGCGGGCCGCGGACGTTGCGCGCGCGCGCACGGCTAGAGAACGCGCACACACGTCGTTTTGTTATCGCTTTTGTATTTTTAAATCCAAAAATTATTGTAAAAACGCGGATGTGCACATTCGAGCGAAAAGTGGCGCGTTTTTTCGAAATCAGACTGTGCCACTTCGAGCACGAACGTGCTTGCTCGGTTTACAGCACGATTTAGGTCAATAAATTAGATGAAAAATTAGTTGGATAATTTTGAATCGTTGCCTCTCACTCGCACCGACAAGATTGCCGTATCTTTTCGCTCTCTTCCACTCATTTGCTATGGTAAATACGTTTTGCGAACATAAAATCGATTTTTATCAAAGTAAATATAAATTTTTGATTTGAAAGAGCGAAGAATAAATTGGACAAATGTAATAAATACGAAGATGCGCGCGTTCGAGCGAAAAGTGGCACATTTCCGAGCGAGGGAGGCAAATGAAGCGCGCGCGAAGCGGCGCGCTTCATTTTCCCGAGATCGGAATGTGCCACTTTGAGCTCGAACGTGCGCACTCGGTTTTTAGCACTATTCACAACGATTTAGGCCAATAAATTAGACGAAAAATCAATTGAATAATACTAATCGTTCCCTCTCACTCGTACTAACAAGATTTCTGTATCTTTTCGCTCGCTCCCACTCATTTGCTATGGTAAAAATAGGTTTTTTGACCAATTTGACTTAAATTAAAATTTTTGATATAAAAGAGCGAACGAATAAATTAGACAAATGTAATAAATACGAGGATGCGCGCGTTCGAGCGAAAAGTGGCACATTTCCGAGCGAGGGAGGCAAATGAAGCGCGACGCGGAGCGGCGCGCTTCATTTTCCCGAGATCGGAATGTGCCACTTTGAGCTCGAACGTGCGCACTCGGTTTTTAGCACTATTCACAACGATTTAGGCCAATAAATTAGACGAAAAATCAATTGAATAATACTAATCGTTCCCTCTCACTCGCACTGACAAGATTGCCGTATCTTTTCGCTCCCTTCCACTCATTTGCTATGGTAAATACGTTTTTCGAACATAAAACCGATTTTTATCAAAGTAAACATAAATTTTTGATTTGAAAGTGCGAAGAATAAATTAGACAATTGTAATAAATACGAGGATGCGCGAGTTGGAGCGAAAAGTGGCACATTTCCGACACTCGACTCAAAAATCAATTCGCAATTTATTTTATTAAAGGAGACAGAACCGTATTTGTAGCACGAACCGAATTTCTGTCAAAAAATGTATATTTTAAATAGCTTAAATTTTTGCAAAACGTTTAAAGCAAGAATAACCTCCCGCCCCCCTCCCAATCGGGAAACCAATGCTTTAGCTATACCCAAACGCAACATACCACGTGGTTATATTTAATTCAGCCGCGCCAAAGAAGTTTTACTTCCACGCAATTTTTTTATAAACACTTTTAAGCGATTTCGTTTAGAAGAAAACGATTTTTAACCAAATAAAAAATAATAACTCTTCGAAGTGCGCTTAAATCTAAAGTCAAAAATATTGTGACTGCAAAAATAATTGAATTTAAAATCTTAAAAAAATTACACGTTTACGTGACAAATTGTTTACAATAAAATCACTTTTTACCGATCGTAAATTAAACCACAATTAAACCCCCGCCCCCCTTCCCACTTGGGAAACCAGTGCTCTAGCTATGCGCAAACGCAACATACCACGTGGTTATATTTAATTCGGCCGCGCCAAAGAAGTTTTACTTCCACGCCATTTTTCATTTAAAAGAAAACGATTTTTAACCGAATAAAAAAAAATAATTTTTTCGCGAGCGCAAATTAGCAATCAAAGGGCGAAATTAATTCGGGGTCCGAGGCCGAGAGGACGTGCAGCCTCTTTGGGTTCGTTTAAGCCGTTTGCGGAGGGGGAGGAGGAATATTAAAATCTAATGCCAAAATTAGAAGTGAAGTCACGTTCGCCAACATTTCAGATCTATTTCCTTTCTGAATGCCAATGAGCTGCGATATGTTTGCACCTCCCGGGGCACTCGGAAGCGAAATAATTAAGTCGTTTCGAAAATTTTGCATTCCCCCGCAGGGGGGTGCGGGGCGCTCCGAACACGTCGCGCGATTTAATTAAACGTTTAATTTGTCTTCCGATTGGGAAATTAAAGGGCTGCGAATTTTTTTAAATTTTTTTGGCGGGGTCCGAAGGGGTTGGGGCGCGTCCAAAGGACTTTTTTTTTGGGGAAAAAACGAGACCGCGCTGGGAATCGATTGCGCGTGCACCTTGAGGAATTATTTGCGAAACCTACTTCTTTTCAAGGTGATCGTGTTCCATAGCATTCTACCTACATTTTTAATTTTAAATTAATTATAAGGAGACTTAGGAATTTCGTTAATTCGCGGAAGTCGGCATTTTGTGCCGTGATTCGTAAAATTTTTTCTCTCTGCGAAGTTGTGAGCAATGTTGTGTTTTTTTTTTTTTTTAGGAGATAAATTAGACGACTTTATAAATAAACCGTAGTCCTAAAAATATAATTTAATCTAGCGTTATCTCATGGGTTATGCAAGCGCAATTAATTAGCGAGGCTCGTTAATTATTTTGACGTCATTTCTTACTACGATAGCGTAAAACGATCGGGGCGAAAGCCCCAAAAAAAAATCCGGCGAAAATTGCGAGGCGAACGGGCGCGCCCCCTCGGTCCCCCACGCGCGTCTCGAAAGGGCACGAACCGGGACGCAAATAAAATTCTGTTTACCTTAGCGAAACTATGAAAATCGGCTTCCTTTTCGCATCGATCGGAAAAGTTAGGAAAATTTCGAGGGGTTGGGGGCGGAGTTGTTGACCTTTTTTCAAGGGACGGTTTTGTTTTGAGCTTTCGAAAAGCTCGACTTTTCGCTCGTTTACTTCGCCGCCTCTTTTTTTTTCCTCTTCTGCAAAAATAAATGGAAAAAAACTTTGCGCGATGGTGGCGTCTCCTAATTAAGCTAATTCGGATTCGAATTAATTTAAAAGAAAAGGGGTGCTTTGCTTTTCGTTTGGATTTGTGCGTTCGGAGCGCTCGTTAATTTTTTTCCGCGCTTAATTGGGCTCGGATTTTTTTAATTGAGTATTGTTTTAGGCTTCGCGAGCGAACAGATTTTGTTTTTTTCGGGTGGCAAAAGTGTTATTGAGGTCCCTTTAATTTTATTAGATTTTTTTCTATGTAAAATTTTTAAAGGACCGGTATTTTTTTGGGGGGTTGGGGCCGTGCTTAATTTTAATTTTTTGACTTTGTGGGTATAGGGGTTTTAATTAAAAGAAAAAAAAATGAATGGTTGGGGCCGGGGGTTGGAGGCCAATTGATTTTTTTGACTGTTTTGAAATTTTTTTACGTTTTGGATTACTTAAATTTTTTTACGAGATTTGTTCATTCTTAATTTTTTATAAGCACTCAAAAGGGGGGTCTAAATTAATAGAGAATTGATTTAGTGCGGACACAATTTAATTTTCACAGCCGCCGCAATAGATTTTTTCTGTTTTTTAAATTCTTTAATGTGTCAATTTTTTGGGACTTTTATGCACTCGCAATTTTTTAAGATCAATTAGAAGGGAGTCTTAATTAATCGAAAAATAATATTATAGGGGTTTTAAAGGGGTACAGAATTTTTTATTGGATTTATTTTAATTTGCTTTTTGATTTCTTCTATTTATGAAGTTGAGTTAATTTTTTTTCGTTTACTCCTATCCATTTATAAATAATTAAGAGGGGGTTTAAAATTAATTTAAAAAAAATATAATTCTTTTACAGATGTAAAATTTATTTTTCGAAGCATTTGAAAATTTCGAATTGTTGCTCTTACATTTTAAATTGTTTAAAATTGCATCGATCTTTTTGGGCGCCTTTTTACCCGTCATCTTTTTGTAGGCAATTAGGGAAGGGCCTAAATTACTTAAAAAAAAATAACTACGGGGGTCACAAAGTGACACATATTTTTTTGGGAGTCTTCTGAAAATACATTTCAAGATTTTAAATTCTTTAAAATGGTATCAATTATTTTTGGGGCTTTATCCATCCATAACTTTTTAAAAACAATTAAAAAGGGTCCTAAATTAATACGAAAAAATATATTACAGGGGTCTCAAAGGGGCACATCATTTTTTAGAGTTTTTTGAAAATATTTTTTTAGATTCTAAATTCTTTAAAATAGTGTCGACTATTTTTGGGCCTTTGCCCATTCTGAAAATTTTAAAAACAACCAAAGGGGGGTATAAATTAGTGGAAAAAAAATATTACACGGGTCTCGAAGGGGCACATATATTTTTGAAGCCTTCTGAAAATTTAAAAATATTTTCTCAGATTTCAAATTCTTTAAAATACTCTCAATTAATTTGGGGGACTTTATCCATTCTTAAGTTTTTATAAACAATTACAAGGGGGTCCAAATTAATAGAAAAAAAATATTACAGAAGTCTCAAAGGTGCACATCATTTTTTTAAGGTTTTTGAAAATATTTTTTAGATTCTAAATCGTTTAAAATAGTGTCGATTCTTTTTGGGGCTTTACCCATTCTTAACTTTTTAAAAACAACCAAAGGGGTCTAAATTAATGGAAAAAAAATATTACAGGGGTCTCGAAGGGGCCCATATATTTTTGAGGCCTTCTGAAAATTTAAAAATAGTTTCTCAGATTTTAAATTCTTTAAATTAATTTGGGGGCCTTTATCCATTCTTAAGTTTTTATAAACAATTAAAAGGGGGTCCAAATTAATGGGAAAAAATTCGGAAAGGTTTTAAAACACCACAAGTAATTTTTTTAATGCTTCGAAAATACTTAAATTGATTTGTTATATTATTTTCAGTTTGTTTGAAATTATTTCAAATTTTTTGGGTCGTTTCTTCTACTCTTTTTTTTAAACAGTAAAAGGAGAATCTAAATTATTAGAAAAAATTGCATTAAAGGGGTTTGATTAATTTTTCGCGGCTTCTGAATTTTTGAATTGTGTTTTTGGAACTTTGAGTCGATTTTTTTCGATTTTTCGATTTTTTATAAACGCTCAGCGTTCTAAAATAAGAGAAAAAATTTCAAGTCTGCTCGCTAATGGATTCTTTTAAAGGGAAAATTATTTAAACGAACTCGGCGTCGAATCCTCCTCTTCCTTTCAATATTTTTAAAAGTCGTGCCGTCCTTTGTCCTTAACGTCTTTGATATTATAATTTTCGATTAATCCCTACGTACCGCGCCTTCATATGTCAGAGCAAAGAGGCCTTCCTCATTTAAATTCGCTCGCGTGCTCCTCGTCCTTTGGCAGAAGCGAAAAAAATCCTCGGAGGCAGCTTGACATGCGGATTTAACCTTCCGTGTACGAGGTGAGGTATAACTAACGTGACCAATTGTTTTCTTGTTAAAACGGGACGATTCGTATCGGTGCTTAAAACCGAGTGTGCGCATTCGTGCTCAAAGTGGCACATTCCGAGCGAGGGAGGCAAATGAAGCGCGCCGCTCCGCGTCGCGCTTTATTTGCCTCCCTCGCTCGGAAATGTGCCACTTTTCGCTCGAACGCGCACATCCTCGTATTTTTCGCATTTGTCTAATTTATCCTACGCTCCTTCAAATCAAAAATCTTAATTTAACGAAATAAATATCGATTTTATATTCGTAAAACGTATTTACCATAGCAATGAGTGGAAGAGAGCGAAAAGATACGATAATCTTGTCAGTATAAGTGAGAGGAAACGATTAAAATTATTTTATTATTTTTTCGCCTAATTTATCGACCTAAATTATTGTGAATCGTGTTAAAACCGAGTGTGCGCATTCGAGCTCAAAGTGGCACATTCCGATCTCGGGAAAATGAAGGGCGCCGCTTCGCGTCGCCCTTCATTTGCCTCCCTCGCTCGGAAATGTGCCACTTTTCGCTCGAACGCGCGCATCCTCGTATTTATTACATTAATATAATTTACCGTGCGCTCCTTCAAATCAAAAAATTTAATTTAACTTTAGTAAATATCGTTTTTATATTCGAAAAACGTATTTACCATAGCAATGAGTGGAAGAGAGCGAAAAGATGCGACAATCTTGTCAGTATAAGTGAGAGGAAACGATTAAAATTATTTCATTATTTTTTCGTGTAATTTATCGACCTAAATTATTGTGAATCGTGTTAAAACCGAGTGTGCGCGTTCGAGCTCAAAGTGGCACATTCCGATCTCGGAAATGAAGGCGCCGCTCCGCGTCGCCTTCATTTGCCTCCCTCGCTCGGAAATGTGCCACTTTTCGCTCGAACGCGCACATCCTCGTATTTATTACATTAATATAATTTACCGTGCGCTCCTTCAAATCAAAAATTTAATTTAACGAAATAAATATCGTTTTATATTCGAAAAACGTATTTGCCATAGCAATGAGTGGAAGAGAGCGAAAAGATAGAACAATCTTGTCAGTATAAGTGAGAGGAAACGATTAAAATTGTTTTATTATTTTTTCGTGTAATTTATCGACCTAAATTATTGTGAATCGTGTTAAAACCGAGTGTGCATTCGAGCTCAAAGTGGCACATTCCGATCTCGGGAAAATGAAGGGCGCCGCTCCGCGTCGCCCTTCATTTGCCTCCCTCGCTCGGAAATGTGCCACTTTTCGCTCGAACGCGCACATCCTCGTATTTATTACATTAATATAATTTACCGTGCGCTCCTTCAAGTCAAAAATTTTAATTTAACTTTAGTAAATATCGTTTTTATATTCCAAAAACGTTTTTACCATAGCAATGAGTGGAAGGGAGCGCAAAGATACAATTTGTTTTACTTAAATCTATTCATTATTAATTATTAAAATATTTTTCTTATCATTGAGCTGTCATAAAGTACAATTTGGTGGATTTTATTTCATTTTATTTTCGGGGCATGGCAAACCCCACCTAGTGTGGTATGTGGCATTTGGTCAATTGTATGCGGAGGGTTAAAAAAAAAATTCGGGCAAGTAAGACGAAATCGCTTCCTCCTAAAGCGATGATGCAATCAATTTTTTTGCTCTTTGCCTCCGAAGAAATCCGGGCTGAAGTAATGCCGCTGTATGACTCACGAAACGCTTTTACCTATAAATTAATTCCCAGCGCGTTTTTTTTTTGTTGTCGTCCTCCTCTTTCCCCTTGCCAGCGAATGACTAATCCCGTCGATGGATACTTTAGATTATTATTTTTATTGTTGCGTACGGTTTGTTAGGTTTACGTAAAGTAATTTGTAATCGAGTACACACACACACATACACATACTACAAACGTCGAGCTTAATTGGACGCCCGGAAATGGACGTGGGAATTGTTTTTATTTATCTATTTATTTATTTTTCTAATTTGGTTTGCGAAAAAAAAACGAGGAGATTACCTAAGCCTCGATTCTCAGGACGCTCGAAACGGTATTTTCCATAAGCGTTTGTATTTTTCTCGTTTTTAAATGCGACGCGCAGGACCGTAATGTGCAATTATCGAGTTTTTTTAGGTGTAACAATTTAAGGAAGTCGGCGATCGAAAAAAAATTACCGTATTATCTCTCTAGTTCTCGAGATACTTTTAAAAGTTCTAGATATGCGAAAACTCGGACTTTTTTCAAGCACAAAGGGCCTACTAAAACAATTTCGAGCAAATTGCCATCGAAGGAATGTTTGTTTTTAATCGAAATTTTGGAGGAAAAATTCGCAGCTCGCTTGTTGGTGTAATTATCGTTAAAAACTGTAGAAATTTGAAAATCTCGGCCTTTTTGGCTTCGGATACGATTCGAACATGGTAGTGCCGCAATTTGAAAATTTTGAAAAAATTTGACGCAAAAAAAAGACGTCGAGTTGTGTTTATCGATGAAACTTAAAAACTTACACTTTGGGTCGGAAATAAATTCGTAGCTCCTTTGTTTTTTGGCGTATCGCAAAAGCGACTCGGATTCGGAATTTTGGGACTTTTTTCCATGAGGTAGGTGCAAAATCGGCATAGGGCCCAATGTTAATTTTTGAAGTAATTAAGGGTTGAATTATTTGGTTTATTTTGCGAAACAATTGCACCGATAAAAAATCGCAGCGAGGTTATTTGTGGACGGACCTTTAAAAGTTTACAGATTTGAAATCCTCGGACTTTTTGACTTCGAAACGACTTGAAGAAATATAGCCGTCATATTTGAAATTTTCGAAAAAAAATTAGTTTATTGTCTTCGAGATGTATTTTTCTCAAAATTATTTCTTAAAAAAATCCCAACTCGATTATTTTTTTATGTAACTTTGAACACGACGCGAATTAGGCATTTTTGGCCTTTTAACTAAAATCTGGGGCTAAATAAAAAAATTAACTTAGGCCCTTGCACACGAAAAATGACAAAACGTAAAAAGTGTCGAATTAAATAATTAAAATATAATTTTTTTCTTATAACAAATTTATTTATTGAGTTACAAGGTTAAAATGAAAAAGGTCTCGTTGTATTTTGGTCCTAATTAATGTGCTCAAAAATTAACGAAATCCTTCCAGTGGTTTTCAAAATAATTTTGCGCTCCCTCTTTTCAAAATTAATTTATAAAATTCAAAAAATGTGCGTATCTCTCCGAGTTTTGAAGATATCTTTAAAAACTGTAAAAAACCAAAATCTTGAGTCTTTTCGGCATAAGACAATAATAATAAGCATAATTTTTTTTAATTTTTAAGAATATCACGAGATTTAATTTTATTATTCTTTACACAATGTTTTATATAAAAAAAATATACGTGCAGTATTTATAAAAATATCTTCGAAAACTCCACAGATTCGAAATTTTCGTACATTTTGTAACTAAGATGCGCCCAAAAACCAACAAATTTATTCTCAAAAAAATTCGAAAAAAATTAATTAAAAACTAATCGAGCCTCAATTCTCCAAATTCAATTTGTACGCTTGATTTAAAAACACTTATAGAGGGGGGGGCACCCAAAAAACCAGCACCAAACGAAAGTTTTACGCGAGAGCTCGGAAACCTTTCTCTAATTTTTTTTCTGTGCCGAGAAATTCGAGACTTGCATAAGAGAAGGTTCAAAACGCAAATTTTGTAACTTCTCAGCACAAACGCAACACTTTCACAATCATTTTTCTCGGCTCCCGCGCCCGCGCGCGCGCGCAATTAATTTGGTTATTGGCAAAAATCGAACGCGTTCAAAAAACAACCCTTTCTCGCCTATTATTTATTATTTTTTTTAATTTATTCGAAACGAGGTGAAAGTCTCTTTCGCGGAATCCGACAAAAATTGGGCGTTTGTGCGTCATTCGAATTGATTTCTCTAATTTTAATAATTTTCTCAAAAGCGAGAAGGAAGAACAAAACAAAGCCAGTTCCGGTACAATTAAAAAATTATCTAACGGTTTAACGAGGGGGGGCGACGAGGCGAGAAAAGGGGGTGCGTGGGCGCGCCAATCGGAAGTCCGTCCGAACGAAAAAGAGGTCGCCAAAATGTTCCGTCTGGGTCACGTAAATATTTCAATAATTTTTTTTCGTCGTGTTTATAGATCTTTATGAATTTTCTGTTCTTTCTGGTTTATTTTCGACGAGCAGGTGTGCGCTTAGTTCTACTCGATTTTATAACGCTAAACGTCCGATGCGCGCGGTTATTTTTGGAAAAAAGATATTTTCATTCTTTCTCCCCTTTCGTGCCTTTTTTTTCTTTTTATGGGACGGCCGTCTTGAATTCCTCGCCGGAATTTGGGGGTGACAAAATTACACGCTTCGGCGTCGCGCGGGGGGGCATGGGGGGCGCATAAAGAAATAAATTTAAATGGCAACACTTCCGGCCGCGAATTTACGAAGAATTGCTCACGGACTTATAAATAAAATAATTTATTTTAAATTTAAAATTAAAATAGTGCGGATGGCACACTTTTCATAGAGATGTGCATTTTACGGCTTGCCAGATTTTTCGATGTTAACGAACTCGCGTTTCGGGGGGCCGGGAGAGGGGCTTCGATTTTGCGATTGCTTTATTTGCGTTCGATTTAGGGGAAAAAAAATTCTTATGTAAGCGCGTTAGAAGTTATACTTCTTTGGCGGGACTAAAACCAGTGGTTTTCAAATTATTTGTTAATGGGGCTCTCTTAACTAAATCTAGACTTGGTACCACCCCCATAATCATAATTTTCTGTGTGGGAAAGCGGGTAAATTAAAAAAAAATCAGTAAATGCGAGGATGTGCGCGTTCGAGCGAAAAGTGGCACATTTCCGAGCGAGGGAGGCAAATGAAGGGCGACGCGGAGCGGCGCCCTTCATTTTCCCGAGATCGGAATGTGCCACTTTGAGCTCGAACGCGCACACTCGGTTTTAAGCACGATTCACAATAATTTAGGTCAATAAATTAGACGAAAAATTAATGAAATAATTTTAATCGTTTCCTCTCACTTATACCGACAAGATTGTCGTATCTTTTCGCTCTCTTCCACTCGTTGCTATGGTAAATACGCTTTACGAATATAAAATCGATATTTACTTCGTTAAATTAAGTATTTTGATTTGAAGGAGCGTAGGATAAATTAGACAAACGTGAAAAATACGAGGATGTGCGCATTCGAGCGAAAAGTGGCACATTTCCGAGCGAGGGAGGCAAATGAAGGGCGACGCGGAGCGGCGCCCTTCATTTTCCCGAGATCGGAATGTGCCACTTTGAGCTCGAACGCGCACACTCGGTTTTAAGCACGATTCACAATAATTTAAGTCACTAAATTAGACGAAAAATTAATGAAATAATTTTAATCGTTTCCTCTCACTTATACCGACAAGATTGTCGTATCTTTTCGCTCTCTTCTACTCGTTGCTATGGTAAATACGCTTTACGAATATAAAATCGATATTTACTTCGTTAAATTAAGATTTTTGATTTGAAGGAGCTTAGGATAAATTAGACAAACGTGAAAAATACGAGGATGTGCGCATTCGAGCGAAAAGTGGCACATTTCCGAGCGAGGGAGGCAAATGAAGGGCGACGCGGAGCGGCGCCCTTCATTTTCCCGAGATCGGAATGTGCCACTTTGAGCTCGAACGCGCACACTCGGCTTTAAGCACGATTCACGACGATTCAGGCCCAACAAATTCGACGAAAAATTACTTGAACAATTTTAATCGCTCTATCTCACTCGTACCAACAACATTTTCGTATCTTTTCGCTCGCTCCCACTCATTGCTATGGTAAAAATACGTTTTTCGATCATTGAATTGAAATTGGGGCATTTTTCGATTTTTTTTTTCTTCAAACCTTTGCGGCTCGCAATTTTTAGCCGAGGCAAAAAAAAATAATAAGATTTAACGGCAGATGGCCGTGGAGATGTTGGAAATATACACACTTATCGAAATTAGAAACTAGGAAGTAGGTTGCACAGTTACATCGCTTTGAATATTGATCAAGAAACTCAACATTATTCATGGAAGTCACGACCAACTTGTAACTGACATTATCGCAAATAAGACCTTATTGGAATTTTTCTTTTAAGCGAAACGGAGGAAGGAAAAAAAAACAAACATCGATGGAAGCGCGCAAACAAAACGCTTCGAACAAAGTCGTCCAATTTCAATCGACTTTGCAGTCGTCGGATTCGCTTTTCGATTTGCGTTTTTTTGAGTTTGCTTCCGGCTCTTTAATCTGATTGTTTTTAAAAGAATTTAAGTGGAAAGCGCGCCCAAATTAAATAAGCTCGATTTAAATCTCGAAAAAAATTAGAGTTTGATGGGCTTAAGATAAGTCGCATTTAATTCAATATCAAATGTAATAAATTTCATAAATTTTATAAAATTGCAAATTCGAAAAAACTATTGGCTACAAATTATTAATTAAACCTTCCAATAAACTAGAAAAATATTTAAAAATTTCTAACTACCCCTAAACAAACAGGGCGGGCATTAATTCAACATCAAATGTAATAATTTTGACTTTGCAAATGTTAAAAAAGCCAATTTTCTAAAATCGCGAATTCAAAAAAACTATTTTGTGCAAATTATTAATTGAACCTTCCAATAAACCAGAAAAATATTTAAAAAATTTTAACTACCTCCAAACAATCAGGGTGGGCATTAATTTAGTATCAAATGTAATAATTTTGACTTTGCACATGTTAAAAAAGCCAATTTTGTAAAATTACAAACTCAAAAAAAACTATTGCGTACAAATTATTAATTGAACCTTACAATAAACCAGAAAAATATTTAAAAAATTTTAACTACCCTCAAACAAAAAGGGTGGGCATTAATTCAACATCAAATGTAATAATTTTGACTTTGCAAATGTTAAAGAAGCCAATTTTATAAAATCGCAAAATCAAAAAAACTATTGCGTACAAATTATTCATTGAACCTTCCATTAAACCATAAATATATTTAAAAAATTCTAACTACCCCTAAACAAAAAGGGTGGGCATTAATTCAACATCAAATGTAATAATTTTGACTTTGCAAATGTTAAAGAAGCCAATTTTATAAAATCGCAAAATCAAAAAAACTATTGCGTACAAATTATTCATTGAACCTTCTATTAAACCATAAATATATTTAAAAATTCTAACTACCCTAAACAAAAGGGTGGGCATTAATTCAATATCAAATGTAATAATTTTGACTTTGCAAATGTTAAAGAAGCCAATTTTATAAAATCGCAAAATCAAAAAAACTATTGCGTACAAATTATTCATTGAACCTTCCATTAAACCATAAATATATTTAAAAAATTCTAACTACCCCTAAACAAAAAGGGTGGGCATTAATTCAACATCAAATGTAATAATTTTGACTTTGCAAATGTTAAAGAAGCCAATTTTATAAAATCGCAAAATCAAAAAAACTATTGCGTACAAATTATTCATTGAACCTTCCATTAAACCATAAATATATTTAAAAAATTTTAACTACCCCTAAACAAAAAGGGTGGGCATTAATTCAGTATCAAATGTAATAATTTTGACTTTGCATATGTTAAAAACCAATTTTATAAAATCGCAAATTCAAAAAAACTATTGCGTACAAATTATTAATTGAACCTTCCATTAAACCATAAAAATATTTAAAAAATTCTAACTACCCCTAAACAAAAAGGGTGGGCATTAATTCAGTATCAAATGTAATAATTTTGACTTTGCATATGTTAAAATAGGCAATTTTACAAAATCGCAAATTCCAAAAAACTATTGCGTACAAATTATTAATTGAACTTTCCAATAAGTCAGAAAAATATTTAAAAAATTCTAACTGCCCCTAATTAAAAAGGGTGGGCATTAATTCAGTATCAAATGTAATAATTTTGACTTTGCATATGTTAAAAAGCCAATTTTATAAAATCGCAAATTCAAAAAAACTATTGCGTACAAATTATTCATTGAACCTTCCATTAAACCATAAAAATATTTAAAAAATTCTAACTACCCCTAAACAAAAAGGGTGGGCATTAATTCAGTATCAAATGTAATAATTTTGACTTTGCATATGTTAAAAAGCCAATTTTATAAAATCGCAAAATCAAAAAAACTATTGCGTACAAATTATTCATTGAACCTTCCAATAAGTCAGAAAAATATTTAAAAATTCTAACTACCCGTAAACAAACAGGGTGGGCATTAATTCAACAGGAATTGTAATAATTTTGACTTTACATATGTTAATAAAGCCAATTTTCTAAAATCGCAAATTCCAAAAAACTATTGCGTACAAATTATTAATTGAACTTTCCAATAAGTCAGAAAAATATTTAAAAATTCTAACTACCCCCAAACAAATAGGGTGGGCATTAATTCAACATGAAATGTAATAATTTTGACTTTGCATATGTTAAAAAAGCCAATTTCATAAAATAGCAAATGCAAAAAAACTATTGCGTACAAGTTATTAATTGAACCTTCCAATAAACCAGAAAAATATTTTAAAAATTCTACCTACCCCTAATCAAAAAGGGTGGGCATTAATTCAACGTCAAATGTAAGACTTTTAACTTTGCATATGTTAAAAAAGCCAATTTTATAAAATTCCAAATTCGAAAAAACTATTACGTCAAATTAAAGCATCCCTTGGTATTTTCTACGGGAATTTTTTTGTAGAGCCCGCCGTGATTTATTAACGCACACTTGGGCGAGCTCCAAAGTTCAAAGACGCAATCAAAGTCCTATTTAAATGCCCCTCAAACGCGATCGGCGGTCCTCAAAATTTTAACGCGCCTCTCCCGCTCGTGCAGGTATTCAAAAAAAAAAAAACAAAAACCAACCAATAAAACTAACTGTCCGACCGTTCAAGCTTCTTTACAGCACAACAGAAACGGTTTACTGTCTCGGAAGAAAGACCGGAAAAAAAAACAACTAGAAAAATTTCTATCTTTTATAAAAGAAAATAAACGGGCAGCACCGGCTAACGCGTTGTTTATAAAACTGTTAAATTTTATGGGCTCCGATGCAAACCGACAGATGTACCAATAATGTTAGCAACAATTAAAATCTTTAACGAGTCATCGGCTCCGTCGCGCGTCCTCCATTCGCGTTACGCAACGACCCGAAGGAAAAAAACGCACCGAAAGCAACAACATCCGACATCTAAATTTAACCCGGTGCCCGTTAGAAGTAAAACTTCTTTGGCGCGACCGAAATTAAAATGTAAAAATTAATATAAATGCGGGGGATGCGCGCGTTCGAGCGAAAAGTGGCACATTTCCGAGCGAGGGAGGCAAACGAAGCGCGACGCGGAGCGGCGCGCTTCGTTTTCCCGAGATCGGAATGTGCCACTTTGAGCTCGAACGCGCGCACGCGGTTTTAAGCACGATTCACAATAAAATAAATAAAATATTTGATAACATCGTTCCTTCTCACTCGTACCAACAGGATTTTCGTATCTTTTCGCTCGCTCCCACTCATTTGCTATGGGAGAAATAGGTTTTTCGAACATTTTGACTTAAATTAAGATTTTTGATATAATAGAGTGAACGAATAAATTAGACGAGGGTAATAAATACGAGGATGCGCGCGTTCGAGCGAAAAGTGGCACATTTCCGAGCGAGGGAGGCAAACGAAGCGCGACGCGGAGCGGCGCGCTTCGTTTTCCCGAGATCGGAATGTGCCACTTTGAGCTCGAACGCGCGCACGCGGTTTTAAGCACGATTCACAATAAAATAAATAAAATATTTGATAACATCGTTCCTTCTCACTCGTACCAACAGGATTTTCGTATCTTTTCGCTCGCTCCCACTCATTTGCTATGGTAGAAATAGGTTTTTCGAACATTTTGACTTAAATTAAGATTTTTGATATAAAAGAGCGAACGAATAAATTAGACAAATGTAATAAATACGAAGATGCGCGCGTTCGAGCGAAAAGTGGCACATTTCCGAGCGAGGGAGGCAAACGAAGCGCGACGCGGAGCGGCGCGCTTCGTTTTCCCGAGATCGGAATGTGCCACTTTGAGCTCGAACGCGCGCACTCCGTTTTAAGCACGATTCACAATAATTTAGACCAATATATTAGACGAAAAATCAATAGAATAATATTAGTCGTTCCCTCTCGCTCGCGCGGACAAGATTCTCGTATCTTTTCGCTCGCTCCCACTCATTGCTATGGTAACAATACATTTTTCGCACATTTTAACCTAAATTAAAATAGTTGGTTCAAAAGAGCGAGCGCCCAATGTAATAAAGCATGATTCACAATAATTAATTCACTTTCTTATCGAATTTTCGTGCAAACTAAATTTTTTCTTCTGGGCGCCAAAAGAAGTATTACTTCAATTAAAAACCGAGATAAACAAACGCCGACCGGACTTGTCAACACCTACCATATTATTTCACGTTCGCCCAAACAAACTCTCGCAAAGAATAAACAATTTTAAAGCGGCCCCCTCCAGCGCTTCTCAAAATTTTCTTCGCCTTCCGCGAAATTAAATTTCGAATCGGTTTCGGGGTCGTCGCCTATTATTTTCGCGGTCGAACCGAGAATCGACGGTCGCGTGGCAAAAAGCCACCCCCCAAGTCGATCGAACGCGAGACGTCAGTCGCCAACCCCTAATTTTGTGTTTTTTTTCTGCTTCAGCCGAACGCCCAGAGGCACGTCGAGAAGGAATCGGCGAGGGATGAGCGATTGTCGAATAACAACATCAAGATCTCGCCGATTTGTACGCCCTCGCAGCCGACGCCGCCGGCGTCCCCGCAACAGGCGACGGCGTCGAAGAGGCTGCTGCAGGAGGCGCTGACGCGCACCGCTCCCTATCCCATGATCGTCATTCCCGAAAAGGGCTATTGGATCGACGGGACGGACCACGATTGCCACTACGACCACAGGGGGCAGCCCTTCGTCACGCACGGCACCTGGCGGGCCAAAATCGAGACCGACGACACCGCCAAGTGCTACAGGAGGTTCTTCGTGGGCCGAGTGAGTACACCTTTTTTTTTAATCTTGCATTTTTTTCGATTTTTCGATTTTTTGTGTGTGTCGCGTGGCCTTTTGTAATTGTGCAAGGGCCTAATGCACAAATTTTGAGTAATTTTCGGTTAAAGCGCATTTTTTAATCGTTTGCCCAAAAAAATTTTACCCACTTATTTACGGAGATATTTTTAAGAGCTCTAGAAATTTGAAATTGTCGGGCTTTTTGGCTTCGGGTAGAATGAAAATATTTTAGGGACGCTATTTGAAAATTTTGAGAAAAGTGCCCGTAAAAACTTCGACCTGTAAATTTTGAATTTAAAAATTTGCAATTTTGTTATTTGGCGAGGTATTTCTATTAACTCTTTCGATTATCAAAATATAAAATGAGCAAAACGAATAAATAAGGTCCGATGTTAGAAAAGGGCCCTCGAAAAATTCGAAACGTAAAATCGCAAAAATTTTGGAAATTAAAAATTAAATTAAATTATAACTTTTTTTATTTTTGAGAATTTCGGGGTTGATTGTTTCGTTTTTGAACTTCTCGGGTCTTTTTTACATAAAAGACCAAAAACCAAAAGGGTTGCTACCCTTTCACCCAACAACTTTTCGATAAAACTGAAAATTTAGCAAAATTTGCACTTTGACTCGGAAATAAATTCGTAGCGCCCTTATTTTTGGGCGTATCGATAAAAACATTAGAGATTCTGAATTTGCGGACTTTTTTACATAGGTTGCGTGCAAAATCCGCATAGGGCGCAATGCAAACTTTTCGAGTAATTAAGGGTTGAAGTTAATTTGAGTCACAAAATAAATTCGTAGTTGTGTTATTTTTGAAATATATTAAAAAACTTTCGAAATTTAAAATTCTCACACTTTTTGACTTTGGATATGCTTAAAAAACCATAGACGTACAATTTGAAATTTTTGAAAAAATAAAAAAAGGGGGTAAAAACTTTGACCAATTTTTTTTTCAACACAATCCAATTTAAAAATTCATAACTCCGTTAGTTTTTGATATATCTTTTGAAACTGCTCAAATTCGCAATTCTTAGATTTTTTTACATAAGTTAGAGTCGAATAAAAAAAATTACTTGCGCCCTTCCGCTCAGAAAAAAAAACGACGTACCAAAAAGTGCATTAAAACTCGAATTTTCAAAAAATAAATTAATAACGCGTTAATTTTTCGAGCTACAAGTTTAAAAGCCAAAAGGTCTCCTTACATTTCGGTCCTAAATAACATATTAAAAAATTATCGAGATCCGCCCGGCCGTTTTCGAAATAATTTTGCGCTCTTTTTTCCGGCAATTTTCTAACTTTTCGTCCATTCCGCGCCCTTTTGCCCTATTTTAGAATTGTTTTTGCGAAACGAATTTTTTAAAAACGATTTAAACGCAACTCGTTCGACAATTTTTTTTCGCTGATCGTCTCAAAAAACAATCGAGTTGCCAACCCTGACTTATCGCGCCCCATCTACCCTTAACCTTCATCGATCCTGAAGGGCCTCGACACAATACACGAAGGGCTCCTCGAACGACACTTCTTTTTCGATGGCACTCGAAAGAAAACGTTTCGAAATTTATTTGTCCGAGTCCTCGGACGAATTAGAACACAATGGGACGCTTCGAAAAAAAAATTTATATACAGGGTGTCGCATCGACGGTAGCACGACGGGTTATTTTATATGAAAAATGGCGAGAAAAGGGGTTGATGAGGGCACGTCCCCTCATTTTATAAAAAATTAAATAAGAACTTTTAATTATTTTTTTTTGTTCCTAGCGACAATTAAATTTTACCGCGATTTTGATTTAAGTCGCGTTTTAGCGACAAGAAAGGTCATAATTTTCAAAATCAAATTAGTTCGCGCCCGTTGGCTCTAGAGGGAGCCCCCGATCGATTTTACTTTGCCATTTTTCGTGCGGTTTTGCGCTTTACGCGGCGCACCACCGCCGACGGGACACCCTGTAATTCAATTGCAAACGTGAAATAGTCGTCGGAAGCCGGGGGGGCTATTTGGGGTGCACTTTCGCCGATGGAACCGTTTTGGTCCACCGCTCACCCCTTTTCAAATTAACTTCCTGTCGAAGTCTTCGGGGAAAGGGCGTGCGGCGGGGCGGGGGGTCGTTAGTTCTAACTCGTAGGAAATTACGAAGCCCCTCCTCCGTTCCCGTTCTAAAAAAAAAGAAAAAAACTAATTAGAAAAAACGATCGTTGTTTAAAATTGCGAAGCCATGCGCGAAGTGCTAAAAAACACGAAAACGGAGAACAATGGCGTTAAATTTCGAATTATAATCGGTGCCTCTCATTGTTTGTTCCTTGGAAGCATGACGTCGGATCTGCTTTTATTATTTTAACGGTACACCTTTTCGGATTCTCGAAAGAAAGAAAAAAAAAGTGAGTCGAACGCGGCGCGCAAAAAGGGGCCCCGATTTCGCTTTCGGGCGCGCTTTTTCGAATTTTGCGGCGCGCCGCCGTCCGTGCGCGCAATTTTTTTTCGCGGCCCCTGATCATTTTTCTAAGGCACAAAGCGAAAAAAAAAAGTACGTTACGAAATCTAAATTCGTAATCCGGTTAAACGAGTGAACGTGCGCGGAAAAAAAGAATGGGTCGAAGTCTAATGCAAGAGAGCCAACAATGGGTAGGGCCTTCAACAATGAGCGTTTATTTTTTTTTCCCGCAGCTTTCTTAACCCACACAAACACAGACACGCACACACACACACACACACCTTGTTCTTGTTTTCGTATTGTTTATAAATCCGAATCGCATCAAGCGAAATCTGACGAATTTTCCTGTTTTTATTCTGGGCAAAGGGGTTTGGCGCGCGCGCGCGCTTTTTTTTTAAATTAAAAGTTCTAAAACAAATCGCAATTGTTGAATAAAAAGTCGTAAACAACTATCTCTTTAAAATAAATATTAATTATTTAGAATGTCGCTCGTAATTAAAGCTAATCGGGAGCTCGAGGCTTGTTATTTTTTCGTATCTATTTGTTACAGGTGAATTAATTAATGTAATAATGTCAAGAGACGTATGAAAGGCTCTAATTGCGAAAGGTATTCGTTTGAGAGGCTTTTACCCCCCCAAAAAAAAAAGTTGTAAAAGAATTGTAGGGTTGTTTTGGAATCTGTAAAGTTTGGGGGGTGCACTTAGGCAAAAGATCTTTTTATGGTTTTAAAATCGGGCAATTTCTGTCTTTGTTTTAATACAATTACAGTCGAAGCTCGATAAGTCGAAGTCGAAGGGACACCAACATTAATTCGAATTATCAATAATTCGAGTTATTAAAAAAAAACTTAAAAATTTAATATATATTTGTGTATGTATAGGGGAAAGTGGGGTAGCCCCGGACAGCGGGTAACCGCGGACATAAGAATTTCCAAGAATTTAATCACGTTGCATTGGTAAAATTTTCTTTAAAACAGGCGTCGTGTAGAGTAAAGACATATGCAATTTAGTTGTCACGTAAACACCGAGTCTGTTACAATTTAAGGAGTAGTTTGTAAAATATAAAAATTTTTCATCGCGCTCGTCAGATTTCATTTCAAGTTATGAACTAGAAAACGTAAGTGTGAATACTTATTTTTTTTTAAGTTGAACAAAATGCATTATATTTAAACTTTGTAATAGTATTTGAAATATTTCTACTACATCTTAGGAGCTCTGAATAAAAATGTTGAATATTGAGAATCGGGTACCCCGGACACTAAAATGTCGGGTATCGCCGGACATTATTTTAGCTTAACTAATAATCTTTTTCAAAAGTTACTCTATACTACAGTTGAAATAAATAACTTGTCGGTGCTTTATTATTTACTGTGATAATAAATAGTGGTTAAATTACTGTACTTTAGTCAACTTTGTGTATTTTTCACATCCAGTACGAATCGTAACGGTGGTCAACATCTATACTGACCCGGTGCCTTCAATCAGCACAGCACATTTATTAATACAATTGTTACGATTTCCCGATGCATCAAAAAAAACATTTAGCAACGGAGCTCAAAAAACCCATAGGAGCGATATTTTAACATCTCCATTTAAACAAAATTCAGAGAAAAAACAGAAAACTAAAAACAATAAATTTGTCAAAGCAAAAAAACAAAAAATTGCTAAAAATATCGAAAACAGACAAAAACATTCGAAGTTTTTCCCAAAAAGACCGGGAGAAAGAAACCGAATACATCATATGCAAAAAAAAACTTTTGATGAAGACTGGATTCAATGTTACGAGTGCAAAGACTGGGCACATAAAAATTGTTTAGATATTAATTATTTTTGTGATGTTTATAAGGCCAAAAGCCGATTGGGCCACCAATAAGTACTAGTCCGGGGCTACCCGCCACTTTTTGTATTGCCAAAAAATAAGGTCAAATTGGATTGGCCATATTTCCTAAAAAAACAAATATATCATTACAAATTTTTAATTAGTATAAACTTAAAAGTCCCTACTTTTATTTTAAATCATAAAATATAAATAAATTTATTTATTTAGATTTTTTATTTCTAATTCTTTCAAGTGTCCGGGGCTACCCCATCTTCCCCTATATCTTTTATGTGAAATGGTATTTTATATAACGTAATTAGAACTGTAAGTGGTTTAAAGCATACTTTAAAATCCCGCTTTAAATAAGTCACTGTGATTGGCTCATTTTTGATACACCATTATGGCCGTTAGCTAATTGACCAATCAGAAAGGTTAATCACTTCGTAACCATAGTTATATTAGAATAGTTTCAATTCTACCTTTTTGAAATAGGCATTTTGTCGAGAAACACTTTCCAACTTGAGTTATCAAAGAATTCGAGTTGTGGAGTTATTAAAGTTAACTGTACATAAAATTTATTAAAGTGGTTAAGCTGAAAATGTTCATATTATTTACAACAATTATTAAATGAAAAAGAAAGGTGCGTGTACTTGTGCACGCCCGGGAGAAGTTATACTTCTTGGCATAACTAAATTAAATGTAATCATAAATGTAAATAAATACCAGGATGTGCGCATTCGAGCGAAAAGTGGCACATTTCCGAGCGAGGGAAGCAAATGAAGCGCGACGCGGAGCGGCGCGCTTCATTTTCCCGAGATCGGAAATGTGCCACTTTGAGCTCGAATGTGCACACTCGATTTTAAGCACCATTTACAAAATTTATGCTAATAAATTATTCAAAAAATTAAATAAATAATTTAATCGTTTTTTCTCACTCGCATCTACTAAATTCTCGTATCTTTTCGCCCACTTCCACTCATTACTATGGCAAATATGTTTGTTGAATATAAAATTCATATTTACTCTTAATTTTTCGATTTGAAAGTGAAAAGATTAATTAAGGCAAATCAATAAATACGGTGATTTGCACGTTCGAGCGAAAAGTGGCACATTTCCGAGCGAGGGAAGCAAATGAAGCGCGACGCGGAGCGGCGCGCTTCATTTTCCCGAGATCGAAATGTGCCACTTTGAGCTCGAATGTGCACACTCGATTTTAAGCACCATTTACAAAATTTAGGCTAATAAATTATTCAAAAAATTAAATAAATAATTTAATCGTTTTCTCTCACTCGCGTCTACTAAATTCTCGTATCTTTTCGCCCACTTCCACTCATTACTATGGCAAATACGTTTCTTCAATATAAAATTCATATTTACTTTTAATTTTTCGATTTGAAAGTGAAAAGATTAATTAAGGCAAATCAATAAATACGGTGATGTGCACGTTCGAGCGAAAAGTGGCACATTTCCGAGCGAGGGAAGCAAATGAAGCGCGACGCGGAGCGGCGCGCTTCATTTTCCCGAGATCGAAATGTGCCACTTTGAGCTCGAACGTGCACACTTCACATTAAGCACGATTCACAATACTTAACTTATTTTCTAAAAAAATTTAATTATCCTAACTAATATTATAAAAGGGAAAGTAACTCTGGCTGTCTGTCCATCTGTCTGTTACCTTTTCACGCCTAAACATAAATTAGTTTTTAAATCCAATTGAAGTGCCGCCGTCAAAACAGCTTGTAGTATAAAACCTTTTCATAGAATAGATCTTTTAAGCAGCAATAACACCGAACCGCATTCGTCCTTAATCCTCTCTCAGGTAGTGTAATTTTTAGAAAAGTTGTAAAATTTAACTTCGTGTCATCGACCTATTTACTAATTTTATTTACTAATAATTTACTAATTTACTAATTGAGTAGTTTTTTTTTTAAAATAATTTTGAGTATTTTAACATTAAATTTGGGATAAATGGCAATTGGAGGAATCGAAGCGTATTTTTGTAATCAGAGATTTGTGTGTAATGAAAATTCGTAGCTCGCTTATTTGTGGCGATATCGTTAAAAACTTTGGAAATTTAGAATCCTCGGACTTTTTGGCTTCGGATAGGGTCGAAGAATTATACGCGTGCCATTTGAAGTTTTTGAGTAAAACGCGATTGAAGACCGGCACGTGGGTTTTAATTTTTATAAATTTTGAATTTGAAAATTCGTAGCTCGGTTATTTGAGACGATATCTTTCAAAACTTTTCAAAATCGGATAGCTCGTTTATCGGAGCGTAAGACCAGCCAAAAAAATTAATAGGGCCCAATGTTAAGTCTCGGAGAAAAACGCGCTCGAATCTTTCAAAGTGTAAATTTTGCGAAAATGATTAACTTTTCAAAATGCCACAGCTCGGCTATCTTTGCGAATTGTGCAAAATCCTTGCGTTTCTGAACGTATCGGGCCTTAATAGATCAGAATCCGGTTCTAATTTAAAATTTCCAAAATCGGCCAAAATCGAGAAAAAACACGTTGTTTTTGAGGAACAAACAATTTTAGGTAATGGATTTGCTTTGAATTTTTGCGGGACGTTGCTATGGACCCCAAACCGACATAGCCGGAGCCATTCTTTCCCGCTCCCCCCTTCAATCCCTAAATTTTTCGATAAAACTAAATAAGTAAAAAAAAATACACTTTAACTTAGAAAAAAAATCGTAGCGCTCTCATTTTCGATCGGATCATTAAAAACAACCCGGATTCAGAATTCTGAGACTTTTTGCCATAACATACGTACAAAATAGACATAGGGCGCAATGTTAATTTTTCGAGTAATTACGGGTTAAAGTTTTAGGTTCATTTTTGCAGCACAAAAGTGTGCGTTAAAAAATTGTAGCGCCGTTATTTGTGGACGGATCTTTAAAAACTATACAGGTTCGGATTCTGCAGACTTTTTGGCTTCGGATAGGCCCAAAAAACCATAGGCGTGCTATTTGAAAATTTCGAGAAAAACGACTTCAAAGAGTCGGACTTGTAATCAATTTTTTCTAAATTTTCACTTTGAAAAATCGTAGCTCAGTTATTTATGAACGGATTTTTAAAAACTTTTCGGACCCTGAAAGCCCTATTATCGAAGCATAAGTTCGGTCAAAAAAATCGACAGGGCCCAATGTTAAGTCTGGGAGAAAAACGCTTTCGAAAACGCTGCTTTAGACCATTTAATTCTCTTTCGATCGAAATCCAAGCAATTCGTTTTTGACTTTGCGAAATAACAATGTTGCTAACTGGAATATTGCATATCGTGTCATTTGCGGAAGTTCTCCGGGCTTTATTCGATAAACACATTTAATTCCATATCAGCGTGTTTTTGGTTTATGCGATAAGTCGAAAATTTTGCCTGTGCACGTGCAATAACACCTTTACGCAACGATGACGTATATTTTAGAAAATTCTAGTTTCGTATGGTCCGTGGTCGCGAAAAGACGTGCAATTTTTGTGCATTTATAATTATTTATTAACAGTGCTTCGTCCTAACATTAATTTAAAAAAAACGTCGTGTGTAATCGAAAATGTGCCGGCGCTCCAAATAAATCGACGACCAACGTCGGATTTAAGGTTATATGTATCTTTTTTTTTCTCTGGAAATACATCTCATTAAGTAAATTGAAATTGTTGCTAATAATTTTTTTGTTGTAAACAATTTGAAATATCGATTAAAATATTATACCTAGATTTGAACAAATTTGCGTTTAAAGAAAGATTAAAACTATAATCAAAACTAAAAACACTTCGACTCGCAAAAACTCAAAATTTTTGGAGCACAAAAGTCATTTGTGGTGGGATCTTTAAAAGCTATACAGATTCGGATCCTCCGGACTTTTTGGCTTCGGATAGACCCAAAACAACCATAGGCGTGCTATTTTTTCCTTCCACCCTTTCAATCCCAAGTTTTTTAACATAACCCTAAATTTCATAAAATTTACACCTTAGCTTGGAAATATAGTCTTGGCGCCCTTAGTTTTAGGCGTATCAGTAAAAACGCCCCAAATTCAAAATTCTGAGCCTTTTTCATATAAGTTGCGTACAAAATCTGCATAGGGCGCAATGTTAATTTTTCGAGTAAATCGCATTTAAAGTTATCGATAGATTTTTGTTAAATAAAAAAAATCGTATCTCGATTATTTCTCGAGTGACGTTTAAAAACTATGCAGATTTAAAATTGAGGGACTTTTTGGCTTCGGATAGACCCAAAAACCATAGGCGTGCTATTTTTTCTTCCTGGGTCTTTCAATCCCAAATTTTTTTAACAGAATTAAAAATTTCATAAAACTTACACCTTAGCTTGGAGATATGGTTGCAGCGCCCTTAGTTTTAGGCGTATCAGTAAAAACGACCCAAATTAAAAATTCTGAGACTTTTTCTTACAAGTTGCGTGCAAAATCCACATAGGGCGCAATGTTAATTTTTCGAGTAAATCGCATTTAAAGTTATCGATATATTTTTGTTACATAAAAAAATCGTATCTCGATTATTTCTCGAGCGATCTTTAAAAACCATGCAGATTCGAAATTCGGGGACTTTTTGGCTTCGGATAGGACCAAAATAGTGCGGGGTGCTATTTGAAAATTTTCAGCAAACTTAAATCAAAAACTTCGTTCCTCTCTGACACACTTCAATTCCATTATAATTATTTTAATTCGACCATAAAATCTGTTCTGCAAAATCGCTTCAAAAAAACAATTATTAGCAATTAAAAACGCAATTGTAATAATACTCTTTCGCTTTTAAATTTATTTTCAAGCGTACTTGCACATAATAACGCGATGTCGAAACCGCCGTGCGCGCCTTTCACTCCACATTTTCCAACATTTAATATTATTATTAAAATTCGAAAAATGTGGCGCAACGCGAAACCACCTGCTAAACATTTTTAATTGTAATTTTTACGTTCCGAGACAATTGTAATTTTTTTCGACGAAAAAATGTTTGTTCTTAAGTTCCCATGTTTCTTCGTACGGTTCAGTGGCCATGAAGGTCCCTCAACTTGTCATGTAGATTTCTTGTGTTACAAGAGCGAAGGGGCACGGGAGCGAGCGGGGGGGTCTCTGCTCCAAACGTAATTCGAACGAGAACCAAAAAAATTTAAAACGGCCACCATCGATCTTTCAACAACCCCCAAAATCGATGGGGCCGCCGCCTCGTCGCGAAATACAAACAAAGGGTTGCCCTTGGCGATTCGCACGCGAAGCACAGGGTCGGCTCGAGGAAAAAATTTCCGAGTTTTCGAGAGTTAATTTAATGATTGAATTGGTCGAAAAAATTTATTCGATTAAAATCGCTATTGAATTATTTTTACTGATTTTATTCGATTAAATTTAAAAAAATATATTTGGGGGCGGTGGAGTCGTGACCCATAGCTTCAAATACCATTAATTTTGGGAGCTCCAAAAAATGGTTCGTTTAGGGCAGTGTTTTCAGCGCGGGTCCCACGCCCCACATGGGGGCAATTTAAATATGTATCATCAATAAATATCACTATTCAAGGGTACAATTTCGAAACTTGATTTATTATAGGTTATGAAAATTTGTTTATTGTTTTTTTCTTAATAATTTCTTAGTGATGTCTTGCGTCTTGAACAAGTTTGAATTTGACTTCATTTATGGAATACAGTGGAACCTCGATAAGTCGAACTCGAAGGGACACATATATATCATTCATTTGTTTATAGAAAATAACCAAAATTGATCTACAATTATTAACATTATTTATTTTTATTAAGACCCTAAAAAATATAGTTATTTACATATTATTTACTGTTAAATTGAAAGTGATCTAAAATTGTCTTTTGCTTCATTGCTCCAAAATGTTACGTTTCTACAAATTTTTCCAATGATCTTACCGATAATAATATATCTGTAGGAACATCTTCTTGAGCACATAGGAATAGAGAAATAGTATCTATTGCATTGTAAACTTGAGTTGTTGAAGGGATGTTTACTGTAACATCTGTATCACTTTCATATTCACTTTCACTTTCACAGTTTTTCTTATTTTCTTTCTAGCACTTTACTTAAAATGCTTTCATCGCTAGGAATTTCAGCAACTTCCAATTTTTTATCAACGTTGACATTTGTCATTTGTATCTTCAGCAGCTACAATTAGGTCTCTGTTTTTAAAATGGTTGATAAAGTGTTTGCGGGAATACCAAAATCTTTAGCTATATCCTTTTTCTTTTGAGCCCACGTTCCACTTCTTTTATAAGATTAATTTTCTCCCTTATGGTTAAACTTTTAATTTTCGTTTACACTCCATGTTAATACGTAAATAATTTTAGAAAAAGTATTAAACTTTTTAGATTTTCTGTTATACTCTGTTACAAACTATAAAGAACGTAAAACACATTTGTTAGTCTTCGTAGTCGACGAATAACTAGCAAATTGAAAACTAAAATGCAAAAATAGTTTCTTTTTTGTAAAATAAACGGTAAAACCATCTCAAAAATTTATAACTGTTCATAAGGCATTTAAACATAAATTAGTTTTTAAATCCAATTGAAGTGCCGCCGTCAAAACATTCTTGTAGTACAAACCTTTTATTCGTAGTTAACAATAGAGTTTTTAAAGCATCAATAACACCAAACCAAGCCGTCGTTAATCCTCTCTCAGGTAGAGAAATTTTTAGAAAAGTTGTAAAATTTAACTTCGAGTCATCGACCTATTTACTAATGGAAACTTGAATTGAATGAATTGTACAACTCTTCGACTAATTAAATAATTCGATTTATTCAATTTCGAGTTATTGACATAAAAATATTAACGTTGAGATAGGCAAGTCGTAGGGAAACTGGTTCGGGTTCGAACTATCAAAAATTCGGCTTATCGGCGTTCGACTTATGGAAGTTCGACTGTATACACAGAAAAGTATTTAAATCGACTTTTTTTGATAACTCGAATTATTTTTGGTTTCCCTGCGACTTCGACATATCGAAGTTCAACTGTATTTTAATAATTAATAATGAATAGGTTTAAGTAAAGCACATTGTATCTTCTCGCTGCCTTCCACTCATTGCTATGGTAAATACATTTTTCGCATATAAAATCGATAGTTACTAAATTAAATTAAAATATTTGATTTGAAGGAGATTATGGTAAATTATATTAATGTAATAAATACGAGGATGTGCGCGTTCGAGCGAAAAGTGGCACATTTCCGAGCGAGGGAGGCAAATGAAGCGCGACGCGGAGCGGCGCGCTTCATTTTCCCGAGATCGGAATGTGCCACTTTGAGCTCGAATGTGCACACTCAATTTTAGGCACGATTGACAATAATTTTGGTAACGAAAAAGTGGTAAACAATTTTTATCATTCCCTCTCACTCATACTTATGAGTTTGTTGTATCTTTTCGCTCCCTTCCGCTCATTTGCTATGGTAAATACGTTTTTCGAACATAAAATTGATTTTTATTAAAGTAAACATGAATTTTTGATTTGAAAGAGCGAAGAATAAATTAGACAAATGTAATAAATACGAAGATGCGCGCGTTCGAGCGAAAAGTGGCACATTTCCGAGCGAGGGAAGCAAATGAAGCGCGACGCGGAGCGGCGCGCTTCGTTTTCCCGAGATCGGAATGTGCCACTTTGAGCTCGAACGCGCGCACTCGGCTTTAAGCACTATTCACAAAGATTTAGGCCAATAAATTAGACGAAAAATCAATTGAATAATTATAATCGTTCCCTCTCGCTCGCACCGACAAGATTTTTGTATCTTTTCGCTCGCTCCCACTCATTTGCTATGGTAAAAATAAAATTTTCAAACATTTTGACTTAAATTTCGATTTTTGATATAAAAGAGCAAACGAATAAATTAGACGAATGTAATAAATAAGAAGATGCGCGCGTTCGAGCGAAAAGTGGCACATTTCCGAGCGAGGGAGGCAAATGAAGCGCGACGCGGAGCGGCGCGCTTCATTTTCCCGAGATCGGAATGTGCCACTTTGAGCTCGAACGCGCGCACTCGGCTTTAAGCCTCATTCACAATTATTAATTTACTTTCTTAGCAGGCTAACTTCATCTATGGAATTTTCGTTAGCTGCGCACGCGCGCGACTTCCGTCGCCTGCTAATATTTTACTCTCAACGCGCCAAAAGAAGTATAGCTTCAACAATATTTGTGTTACATCAAAATTTTAGAATGACTTAAGTGGGTCACGTTAAAGAAAAGGTCGGGAAACGCTGGTTTAGCGGCTGCGCCGGCGTTCGAGGTGCTAGTCCGGCCCTGCCTTTATTGTTTTGCCTTCCGAAGGGGCTTGGCGAAGATTCCAAGATCCTACGACAAGGAATATGTGGGATGAAGTCGAGATTTCTATTAATAGCTCGGCCGCATCCATCTCTTTCGGCGGCCATATTTTTTTTTTCGAGCTGCAAAGGGCCCATTCATCATGGCGCCTATTTTTACGTTCAATCTCGCCGGGCCGTCGGCATTCTTCGCATTTTTTCACCACATTTTCGAAATCGTGCGTGGAAAATTACGGGCGACGAAGAAACGCTCTTCGCGAGCGGGGGGCCGGGCACGGGGGGGGGGACAAATTAATCTTTGCCATTGTTCTTCGGACGACCTCTTTTTCGATCTTGAGAAAGTTCCCACGTCATTTCGATATTTTGAATTAATTTTGGATTGTTTTGTAGGAACATTCGAATTTGATTGGGACCGACGAGACCGTAGGACCGGTCCTGCTGTCGGTGAAGACGGAGAACGTGGCGAACCAGGAGCACACCAGGATCCTGCTCCGGCTGCGGACGGGAACGATGCACGAGATCGTGCCCACGTCCTGCCTGGGCCCCTCGCCGAACCCGGCCCGCATGGGCAAGCTGCTCAACGAGCAGCTGAACATCGAGAACTTCGCGCCGGCCCTCTGCCCCAGGGCCTCCCAGCTCATAGCCCACTACGACGAGCACGTCCTGGTGACGAACTTCAAGTTCGGCGTCCTGTACCAAAGGTTCGGCCAGATCACCGAAGAGGAGATCTTCTGCAACAACGAGACGACGCCCGCCTTCGACGAGTTCTTGGCGCTCCTTGGGGAGCGCATACAGCTGAAGGAGCACAAGGGGTACAGGGGCGGCTTGGACATAAGGAACGGGCACACGGGCGACCGGGCCGTCTATGAGGTTTTTAAGGAGAGAGAGATCATGTTTCACGTTTCCACGCTGCTGCCGTACACCGAAGGCGATCCGCAGCAGCTGCAGAGGAAGAGGCACATCGGGAACGACATCGTCGCCATAGTCTTTCAGGAGACCAGCACCCCCTTTTCGCCCGATATGATCGCTTCGCATTTTTTGCACGCCTTCATCGTCGTGCAAGTGCTGGAGCCCAATACGCCGAACACGAGGTTGGTTTCGTTTACGGGGGCCTTTTTTGGGTACCTTTTGAATTTGAGAACGCAAGGCGTTTGGACACGTAAGGTTTAACTGTTCAAAAATATTAGATTTAGATTTAAATTAATTTAAAATAATTAAATTTAGTCTTACATAAAATAAATTGAATGTTAATCAAAATTTAATTAATTTTTGAGGTTAGAGGGCTGAAATCAAAAGGTCTCTTTGTATTTTGGTTTTAAATGTTCAGCTGAAAATTTATTTAAATCGTTCGAGCGGTTTTCAAAATAATTTTGCGCTCCTTATGCATATTTCAATTTTTTTTTAAAATATCAATATTTTTGTTTTACCGGTTGGTTTGTGATATATCTCCAAGGGCCTTAACAGTTTTAAATATTTGTAATGAGGCGAAAATACTGTTAGGCCTGCGAAGAATTTTTTATAAATTTTTATGCTAATTTTTATAGAAAAAAATTCGTAGCGCCGTTATTTGCGAAGATATCCATGAAAACTTTAGAAATTTGCAATCTTCGGACTTTTTGGTTTCGGATAGGTCTAAGAAACCATAGGCGTGCCATTTGAAATTGACGAGAAAAACGCGCTTGAAAATTGCAACCCCTGCGTTTTCAATTCAAACTATTTGAACTACTTTTTGTTGTTTTACGACCGGTCAGAGGAAATGAACCAGAATTGCATTTTTGGCTCAAAACGTAAAGTTTAACTGGTCAAAAATATTAGAATTAGATTTAAATTAATTTAAAATAATTAAATTTAGTCTTACATAAAATAAATTGAATGTTAATCAAAATTTAATTAATTTTTGAGGTTAGAGGGCTGAAATCAAAAAGGTCTCTTTGTATTTTGGTTTTAAATGTTCAGCTGAAAATTTATTTAAATCGTTCGAGCGGTTTTCAAAATAATTTTGCGCTCTTATGCATATTTCAATTTTTTTTTTAAATATCAATATTTTTGTTTTACCGGTCGTTTGTGATATATCTCCAAGGGCCTTAACAGTTTTAAATATTTGTAATGAGGTGAAAATACTGTTAGGCCTGCGAAGAATTTTTTTTTGAATTTCTCTTGCTAATTTGTTATTCAAAAATTCGTAGCGCCGTTATTTGCGAAGCTATCTGTGAAAACTTTAAAAATTTGGAATTTTCGGACTTTTTGGTTTCGGATAGGCCTATGAAACCATAGGCGTGCCATTTGAAATTGACGAGAAAAACGCGCTTGAAAATTGCAACCCTTGCGTTTTCGATTCGAACTACTTTTTCAAACTATTTAAACTACTTTTTGTTGTTTTACGACCGGGCAAAGGAAATGAACCAGAATTGCATCTTTGGCTCAAAACCTAAGGTTTAACTGGTCAAAAATATTAGATTTAGATTTAAATTAATTCAAAATAATTAAATTTAGTCTTACATAAAATATATTTAATATTAATCTAAATTTAATTATTTTTTGAGCTATATAGTTAAAATCAAAAAGGTCTTCTTGTATTTTGGTCTTAAATGTTCAGCTGAAAATTTATTTAAATCGGTCGAGCGGTTTTCAAAATAATTTTGCGCTCCTCATGAATATTTCAAAATAATTGAAAACGCGACTTTTGCATTTTTAAATACCGATATTTTTGTTTTACCGGTTGGTTTGTGATATATCTCCAAGGGCCTTAACAGTTTTAAATAGTTGTAATGAGGCGAAAATACTGTTAGGCCCGCGAAGAATTTTTTTTCGAATTTCTCATGCTAATTTTTTATTAAAAAATTCGTAGCGCCGTTATTTGTGCAGCTATCCGTGAAAACTTTACAAATTTAAAATTGTCGGATTTTTTGGTTTCGGATAGGCCCAAGAAACCATAGGCGTGCCATTTGAAACAGACGAGAAAAACGCGCTTGAAAACTGCAACCCTTGCGTTTTCGTTTCGAACTACTTTTTCAAACTATTCGAACTACTTTTTGTTGTTTTACGGCCGGTGAGAGGAAACGAACCACAATTTCATTTCTGGCTCAGAATAAAATTATTTTTAGAGCTATATAGTTAAAATCAAAAAGGTCTTTTTTGTATTTTGGGCTTAAACGCGATGCCAAAAATTAATTTAAATTCGTCTGGTGGTTTTCGAAAAAGAATCAACATTTTTAAACTCTTTGTTTTAGAAGGATCTTTAAAAATCGAAGAACCTCACACTCTTTTACGTGAAATAAAAAAAGCAAAAAAAAGATTCTGAATGGGGAACAACCCTTTTTTAGAAAAACATTAGTTTATTCGATTAGTAGAGCTTAACGATTAAAATCCTCTTCTTTTAGGCATCGGATAAGCGCAAAAAAGGAATAAAATTATTCTCGAAGATCGATCGAGAAGAAATCCAGTTTTTTAAAATCGAAAAAAAAACAACTCGCCATTTAAAGAGTTGTAACTGGGGCACATCCCGTATTCGAACGGTAGTGCATCGAAGTTAAATGGCCGACGTTGAAATTTCGGCATAGGCACATAAATACTATGTTAAATGCCTTCGAAGGAAAAGCAAAAAAAAAACTTGTCCACCTTTCACGAATAAATTAAACTAAATGTAAACGGTACAGCAGCCAGACGGCCCCCTTCGGAAGAAATTCATTTAATAAACTTTTACTACCGTTCGCTTCGATTGCGAAATTATTTAAATAACTAGAAAAAAACCGTACAAAAACATTACGTAAGTATCACACAAGAAAACAGCAACTCGCATATGCTTATTATTTTAATAATTTTTTTCTATGTCCAAATCGACCAACTTTTTTGCTCGAAAAGTAGGCCAAACGAATTTTACAGTTCGCAACCAACTGTACGATGACCCGTGCTTGCTGTATTCAAAAAAAAAAATCGTTTTAGGTACAAAGTGAGCGTGACGGCGAGGGACGACGTGCCCTTCTTCGGGCCGACGCTGCCCACGCCGGCCATCTTCCGCAAAGGGCCCGAATTCAAGGAGTTCCTCCTCACGAAACTGGTGAACGCCGAAAACGCCTGCTACAAGGCCGAAAAGTTCGCCAAGCTGGAGCTCCGCACCCGCACCTCCCTCCTGCAATCCCTCACCGACGACCTCAGAGAGAAGACCAACGAATTTCTCGGCGGTAACGGCACCTTGATCCCGGGCACTCCGAAGAGCGATTCGGGCCCCGGCTCCAGATTCATCGACACCGTGAAAAAGGCCTGGAGCGCCAGGGTCAAGTCGAGCCAGAGCATCGACAACAACCTGTCCAACCCCCACGTCCACGAAAAGCTCTCGAAGAAGTCCAGCCAGCCGACCATTTCGGAGTCGACCCCTTCCGTAAGTTGAAAATGGGAAATTAAATCATAATAATCGGTTTCTTTTGTAGAGCGGAAGATCGTTGTCGAAGAGCTCGATCGTTTCCAATGGGAAAAAGAGCGGAAATTCGTCGACGGCCTCGTCGCCCGACCTGACGGCCCACGCCCATGCGAGGCCGGCCCTTTCGGAAGCGAGCGACGATTCTTCTTTGACCAGCGAAGATTTGGAGCACCTCGCCGGGGGCTACATCGATAGCGATACGGGGCTGGAGAGCATGTCGAGTGCCGAGACCGCGGCCAAGGCTTGTAGCGTTTGTCAGGAGAGGCCCATGTGCATGGCGGGCATCAACGGAGAGGCTTTGATCCAGGAAGTGACCAGGCTTAAGTGCGATAAGCTCGATTTATTAAAACAAAACGTTGTAAGTTGATTTTTTGAGGAATCCGAAGAAGTCTTGCGCTTTTTATTGTCTAATTTATAAGTCTTGTATTTTTAGTATTTTATAAAGTCGAATGTTATGCTTGTTTGAAAGAAAATTGTGGCCCTTGCAGGGGTGGATTTGAAATTGGGGTATTTAATGCTTAATTTAGTGTTCTTTGTTTTGGTGAAGGATTCGTTCGATTACCTTTACTTGCTTTTCAAGAAATCCTTGTTTTTTGTAATTTAAAATGTGATGTTTACCCTTTGATATTTGGAACTTAAACGTGGGGTAATTAAAAGTAATTATTTGTGGGAAAACTGAGAAATTAATTTCAATGGGGGCTCGAGTAATCGATAGAGGGTTAAATTTAAGCAAATAAGGGTTTGGGGGGAAGTTTTTAAATCATTGTTTTTAGATGTGACAACAGCTCAAAATTTCAGTTTGCAATTTTAGTCTTAGAAATTAAAAAAATTCGTAAATAGATATTTTTTTTAATAGTGTCTTTCGAAATCGACTTATAATAAGTAATTATTAATCGTCTTTCTTTAAAAAAAATTATGTCTTGTATTTTTAGTATTTTATAAAGTCAAATATGCTTGTTTGAAAGAAAATTGTGGCCCTTGCAGGGGTGGATTTGAAATTGGGGGTGTTTAATGCTTAATTTAGTGTTCTTTGTTTTGGTGAAGGATTCATTCGATTACCTTTTTTTACTTTTCATGAAAGCCTTTTTTTTTGTAATTGAAAATGTGATGTTTACCCTTTGATATTTGGAACTTCAACGTGGGGTAATTAAAAATAATTATTTGTGGGAAAACTGAGAAATGAATTTCAATGGGGGCTCGAGTAATCGGTAGAGGGTTAAATTTAAGCAAATAAGGGTTTGGGGGAATTTTTTAAATCATTGTTTTTAGATGTGACACCATCTCAAATTTCAGTTTGCACTTTTACTCTTAAAAATTTTAAAAATTCGTCCATATATATTTTTTTTAATAGTGTCCATTGAAATTGACTTATAATAAGTAATTATTAATCGTCTTTCTTTAAAAAAAAATTTGTCTTGTATTTTGAGTATTTTATAAAGTCAAATATTATGCTTTTTTGAAAGAAAATTGTGGCCCTTGCAGGGGTGGATTTGAAATTGGGGGTGTTTAATGCTTAATTTAGTGTTCATTGTTTTGGTGAAGGATTCATTCGATTACCTTTATTTGCTTTTCAAGAAAGCCTTTTTTTTTGTAAATTAAAATGTGATGTTTTGTCTTTGATTGTTGGGAGTTGAACGTGTGGTAATTAAAAATAATTATTTGTGGGAAAACTGAGAAATTAATTTCAATGGGGGCTCGAGTAATCGATGGAGGGTTAAATTTAAGCAAATAAGGGTTTGGGGGAATTTTTTAAATCATAATTTTTAGATGTGACACCAGCTCAAAACTTCAGTTTGCAATTTTGGTCTTAAAAATTTAAAAATTCGTCCATAGATATTTTTTTAATAGTGTCCTTTGAAATTCACTTATAATAAGTAATTATTAATCGTCTTTCTTTAAAAAAATACCCTAATTGAATAGCTCAACTAGTTCTCCGAAATTAAATTTTTTTGTAAATTTATGTCAATATATTTCAGAAAGGGTTGCGACAATTTATTTGTAAAAGGAAAACGAGCTTCTCAATTTAAATGCGGTTTTCACTAATCGAAAAAGGACTAAATTTAAGCAGATAGGGGTTCGAGCGATTTTTTTTTAAATTAATTTGTAACAACATAGTCACACCATAATTTACGATTGCCATATTTTAAAGCAGGTCTTTTAAAGACCTATGAGAAAACCTCAAGTTTGATCTCACCACCATCAATGTTTAAAGCCTTTTTTTTTAATTAGTTTTTTTTTCGAATTAAAACGATTTGGACATTTGTATTTCTTGTAAGAATCGAACGAAAGAATTTTTAATAAGCGAACGAGTGCCATCATTTTCTATGACTTTTGTCCATCTTTGCGATCAAATTTTGATATCCTTTTTTGGACCAATACGTCATTTAGTTTTCTTCAAAATCAACGTACATAATTTGTATGAATTTTCTACTTCTTTCTTTAAGGACGCCTAATCTAATTCCGTTCTTTTTGTAGAATTGTCAACGAGACATCAAACGACTAAGAGAGAAGGAATTCACTCTTCAGGGAGACCTAGCAATTGCCACCAAAGAAATCTTACGATTAAGAGAATTATTGAAAGATTACAGTCCTAACGGCGACTCGCCCCCCATGTAAAATGAATCTCGATCAAAAAATTGTAGTCGATGTGAGTTCTCATCGAAAAGAAGACAAAAAACTTAAAAAAAAGGATACGTAGATAGAAATTGCAATTGTTGTCAATTAATGTTTTGCACTACTTACACTGAAACAAAAAAAAGCCCCACACCACTTTTCGAACGAAGTACGTAAACGTTTCTTTCTATTTTTTTCCTTTTTGTGATATGTCGTTGCTTTAAATTTTTCTCGGGGAACGACGAGCCTAGGACCGCTCGCACGCCTCCCCCCTCTTTTTTTAGTTTTGTCTCTTACAATTTTAAGTACCTATTTATTTTTATTTTTTAATTTAAGTTATTTACAAAACTTTTACCAACAAATTGATACCAAAGTTAACATTCCCAAAAGTAAAGTTTTTTTTTTTTAAAGATACTTCAAAACTTAGTAAGTGTATATAACAAAGTATTTGTAGTTTAACTTCTTCGAAGATTAAATATAGTATTAATAAATAAATAAAGCGGGATTTCGTGAGATGACTCAGGAACAAATCGTACGCTCGCGCGAAGTGCGAAGAATTTTAGTTGTTTTATTTTTTCAAAATAAATTAAATATTTTTGATACGAATCGATTTGTTCTGAGCCGTCTCCGAGAAGCGATGGATGCTCTTGGGGCGACAAAATTTATTTTTATACTCCCCAAAAGGATCTGCCTCGCGTTTCTGTTTTGCTGAAAAAGGTATTGAGTTTAAATTAAGTATTTTGTAAATAGGAAACTTTGTGATCTTCATCTTGGGATTTAGATGTGTGTGTTTATAAATTCTTTTTGGATCGCAGAGGAAAATTAATGGCCTTTTTAGATGGTACTTTGTATAGTGTTGATCATAAATGAAAGAGTATGCTGCGGGAGCTTTAAGAATATTTTTTAAAGCTCGGGATTTATATAATGTTTCTTATTAAGCGATTTTAAGGATGGATTGTATGTATCGTACTTGTCTCTCTCTCTCTTCGAAAGCTTTCTGCATTTAAGTTATTAGTACCTAATAATGTTTAAGTTAAGTTTTTTTTTTGTATGTCACGTAACATTAACTTTATGTACCTTTGTCTCTGACATTAATGCAAATAAGAGTATTATCCTTTTGTAATTCTATTCACATGTGTTCAAAATCCAGTGGTTGATTTAAATTTTTCTAAACGCTCAATTTTGGCAGCTGAAAGGATGCGTTCTCAAAAAATCTTTTCCAAATTCATCCGTACTTTCTCGTCCGTGCAAAGCGAGATTAAAACAGGAGACATCTGTAAGTAGCATTTATTTGAGTCTTTGCGAGCTCACCTAAAAGACAATTTTTAGTGGGTTCCAAATCCGATGTGAATAAATTCATTAGTACCAAATTCCAAAACGAGAACATCGTGATAACGGGCGGAGCTGCAGGACTGGGAAAGATTTTGGCGGGAAAGCTTGGGAGATTGAAGGCGTCCGTTGCCATATGGGACGACAACAAAGAAGGTGTTAAAATCTTCAAAACTTAGCTTACATTTAATGGTTCTTTTTGTAGCCTTGGATGAAACCTTCAAATTGGCCAAAGTGACCGGCACGAACGTTTTACCTACTTCTGCGACTTGTCGAGGAAAGATGAGATTTATGCGACCGCCGAGAAGACCAAAAGAGAGATCGGACCAGTTATGTATAATCTCCCTTAATCCGCAACTGGCCCTCAAACTTTTTTATTAGGTCACGATGGTCATTAATAATGCGGAGTTCGCATCGGAGAAGCTCTTTTTGGATACGCCCGATTGCGTTATTCAAAGAGCTTTCGACATTAACACTTTATCGCACTTTTGGGTTAGTTTGTTTTGTTAAAGTTCGCTTTAGATTAATTAATTGAGTTTTAGACGACGAAGGCATTTCTTCCGAACATGGTCGAAGGGAACAAAGGTCACATTGTTACGATCTCTTCTATGGCTGGTCACATGGGAATTCAGAAACTAACAGATTATTGTGCTACGAAAGCGGCTGCGACCAATTTCTTAACGGCTTTAAAAACTGAACTCGATCGTGAAGGTAAATTGATCTATTGCCCAGATGTGTTTTGATAGTTTTATTGTAGGCTCGACCGGGATTAAAACAACTATAATTTGTCCGTATTTCATGCAAACTCAGAAATTGCACGGGTCTGCAAAGTTAAGATTGATTCGAGGTGTGACACCGGAAGAAGTGGCTGATCGGACGATCAAAGCAATTATCGATGATGAGCAGATCGTATTTATGCCTAGTTGGTTTAAATATGCTTTACTTGGAAGATGGTAATTAGATAACGAATATTTACAATCCAAAAGAAACTAAATTAAGCCGAGCAATTAGTTTTTTAATCAATTTTCTATTTAAAGAGTGACATCCTATTATTTGTAATTGTCAAGTATTGTTTTTCAAAATTAACGTTACCAAAAGTCTCAAGAATTGTATAAATTCCTTTTATTTATTAAGTTACAATATACAGAGGGTTTTAATTCAAAATAATTGTAGGATTTGTCCGACTGGTATGGCATCGTTGTGCAAGAGGATCCTAATCAAAGATCCGAATACAGCAAGTTCCGTTCAAGCAGGACCGATGAAGATCGTTCAGTTAGTGGACTCGATGCGATCGAAAAAAGGCAAAAAGGTACCCCCTTCGAACGAGCTAGAGCTAGTAAAGAAAACGCAGAAAAGATAATTAAGTTTTTTTTTAAATCAGATTTGATTTCAAATTAATATGTAATGTTTTTAATTTCCTGCATCATTAAAAATTAAATTTTGCAATTATTTACTTCTGTATATTTGTTATGATTACGAGTTGAGATAATTTTCACGTTTTTGGAACACTAAATTTAATTATATTATTGTGCTTTCACATAACATTTCGATTTCTGAATCATTTTTCAATTAACAGCGAAGCCGATCGTTTGTTTTATTATAAATAAGTGCTCCTAATTTTAATTACAGTTTCTAATCTACGGTGAATATGAATTCTACGTATTTCTTTTTAAATTTACCGGTTTCTCGAAATATTTGAACTAAAAGTTGATCTTCCCTTTATTTTACAGAAGGGAGAATATAGATGAAAAGGTACCATCGCACCATGTGCAGCCCTCTTCAGAAGATCAAATTTGGAAATAGCCTGCCTACCGGAGGGATGTCAATTTTGAAATGATGTAAGCATAAAGGTTTTAATTCTTTTTGCACAAGTATCTTCGGTTAGATTAAAGGGTTGTTCATATCGACAAGTGGTGGTTAATTTAAACATTTTTTGTTTGTTGCATTAAATTTTCTGAACGACTTTTAAACTCGCAACGTCTTTTATAATCATTAAGTGTATTACCTTCATCTAAATCTCAATTTTTAGTGTTTTTTAAACACATGGTGACCTCTTATTAAATTTAAAACATTGCGTTTTTTTGAATGGTTCGTTTGTGAATAGGTACTCATTTAATTAGTGCACAATTAAAGCACTTTGTGTTTCAATTATTTATTGTTACTACTACTATTTATATAAGCATATTATTATTACTTCTTATTAATTATTTAATTACTCTAATATGAAACTCGAAAGATACATTATACATAATCCACATATTCAACAACTAAAGAATTACATTAAATATTTATTAATTTATTTCAGAATAAACAATTTATACATTACTTCTTAAATTTTAAATTAAAACTAAATATTTATAAACAAAATCATTTTTTAAATTTGATTATTAAGTTTTTAATTAAATCTCGGATGATTTTATATGTAATTTTTGTGTTAAGTGACTTCAGAGCAAATATGTTTCTAAAAAAATTAATATTTCATTTACAACCCTTCTACTAATTCTAAAATCAATTCGTTATGTTTCATCATTACATTTAAAATGTGTTAACATTAAATTGCTTAAATTCCTAATGTTAATTCTTAGTTATTAGTCTATTAGTGTTTAAAACTAGCCCTTTAATGGTATTTCAGTGACCCAAATGAAGCTGTTGGTGAAAGAGCAATGGGCTGAAGTAAAAGTCTTTTATTAGATGGTATTCAACTGGAACTTGGGCAGATCCTTCCAGCTTTTGGGACCACATCAAACGACTCTTTGGTGAATGCTTTTATGACTATTTGATTTTCCTTTACCTGCAAAATAACAGTTATAAGTTTAAAAATAAAATTCCTGGGTTTCTTAGCGGTGAGAGAAGGAAACAAAACGTTTTATGAAAACTTTAAAGTTCAATATTAGTTTTGCGATAAAAAACTTTTATGGTAATTAACTGAGGTGTCTCTTGTTTTACCTAACTTCTTGCAAAACCATTGCATCTACCTTTTCTCCATGGATTTGTTTATCTTTGATTATGTCACTTGCGCCTATAATTTTTCAGAAATCGATAATTTTATTTAATATAATCTAGGCTATTTTAATTGGAGTTATCACTTTTGATATCAGGCAACTTAGCTTCGGGGGTCTGCGGATACGACGTATATCAGCACTTGCATAAAACTTTCGATTTCCGAATCATTTTTCAATATACAACGAAGTGGAACGGTTGTGTTTTAATTGTTATTAAATATTAGTGCATCTAATTTTTATTAAAATCCTTCATTTAAGGTAAATAGTAATTCCAACGATTTCTTTTAAATTTCACACATTTCCTAAAAGATTTCAGCTAATAATAATTTTTTTTTCAGCTCTTTTGCTCATTTTATTAATTTTATTTTCTTATGTGTTTAGGTGAAACTGAATTTCCCGGCGAGCCAAGCAGAGGTATCCGCAAAGGTCACCACTTCTGTGATCAGACTTCTTTCTAGCTGTTTATGGATTCAAAGGTAGGTCCCATCTATTTGGGTTTTTTCTTCTGTAATTCTTTTGCCTATGGTTTTTATTTGTAACATCGACACTCGGACGTGCATTATAATTTTTCGAACATTTTTACTTCGTTGCTCAGTTATTTGTGACCGTATCTTTAAAAACTTTTTGGATTGTGAAAGCTCGTTTGGCAGAGCAATAGATGAATTGAAAACATTAAGAAGGTCCTATGTGATGTTTTGGAGGATTACGCAATCAAAGCTTCTGAAATGTAATGGTTATTTATAAATAATTATAAAGGGAATGCATTCTGAAATGAGTTAATTGAAACCTCTCCATTTTATTAGACATCACTTTTTTTCGATTTCTTTCTTCGAACTATAGGTTTTAAATGCAGTGCCTAAAAAGCAATTTCAAATTTATGAATTAATCTTATATATAATCTAAACCCTATTACCTTTCGGTGTAAGTGTAATTGCAGCCCTAAAATTTTAATATGTTATTAATAAAGCTTTATTTTATTTATAAAAAAATCAACGTATTTGTCAGTAGCGTAGAAGTCCTTTTAGTATTTGTATTTCGAAACGTCGATTTCAGAATTATTAACAGTGAACTCTCAAAATTATTGGCGTTATCTTCGGCTGTAATTACAGTCTTCAAATTTTAATATGTTATTAATAAAGCTTTATTTTTCTATAAGAAAATCAACGTCCTTGTCAGTAGCGCAAAAGTCCTTTTGGTATTTGTATTTCGAAACGTCGATTCTAGAATTATTAACAGTTAACTTTCAAAATTATTCGCGCTATCTTCGGCTGTAATTGCAGCCCTAAAATTTTAATATGTTAATAAAGCTTTATTTTATTTATAAAAAAATCAACGTACTTGTCAGTAGCGTAAAGTCCTTTTGGTATTTGTAATTATTAAATTTTGGCGCCTGATCGTTAGGCAACAAATGGTGATTGCATAGTTAATTGCATATGTTGCTTTCTTAAATTTAGAATATATATTAACTATGTTTATTGTTCTTTTTCCACTTGTAAATTGTTCTTTATATTATACTATCAATTCTATATTAGTATAATTGTGTATGTTTATATGCTTAACAAGTAAAATATATAAAATTGGTATTAATTAAATAGCACTGCTACTTCATATAAGATTTAATAATTTGGTTAGGCCCGGCATATCAGGACGATGGAAGATAATTATATATTTCGTTAACACACAATATATTTAATCCCAATGTAGTAGGAAGAATAAGAAACATGTAAGCAGAGAATTGGAGCACTTTTTGGTTAGTAGTTTTAAAGGTAAATAAAGCAGCCATAGTAGTTGGCTAGTTCAGTAAGTCTCCAACAATCGGACCTTGTTTCGGTTTCTAAAAATAATTTTATAAATGAAGTGAGGTTAGGCAACATACCTGACATTAAATTAGCCACTAATACAAGATCCCAACGTATTCTCGAGATAACAACATATAATTAAATACATCGGTATCAATAATTCAAGGGTGTATATAAAATCGATACAAATCACTTGCTATTGTTGTTTTCAAGGGTGCTCTTAGACCTAATATTCCATTAATTCTTTCTTTATAGATTTACCGAAGATTATTCTGCATACAATTGTTGCCAGTAATATCGTGGTTATTAGAATGATTGTAATTAATCCTATTGTTTACTGTTAATTCAATAGTTGCTTCTCATTGATGACAACCATTTGTAAACTTTCTCTAATTGCTCGTGTTAGTTTCTAATAACTCATTGTTTCTGCATCCTAACAAAATATAAAAATTAACTAACAATAGATAACAGTAATTATTATTTTAAAGAATTAAAGGACCCAACTTACTGATAATAACATTTAAATTACATTTTATAGGTTTACTGGTAACTTGTACGCAGATTCTTCATGGTCTCCATATAATAACAACTTTTGCACTGATATCGGAGCACTCTATAAGACTTTAATAGCAAGGAAATAATAACTAATAATTTACCATTAGTTCTATCTTTTTCTTTCCTAACGGCATCACCAAAAGTGTTTTTAGGCCAAGTTTTTGTATAAATCGCTTCATAAATAAAATTATTTCCATATAGCTTTACTCAATAGTTTTGCTCATTAATATTGTAGTTATGCTTGTAATTAATCCAATTGTTAGTAGCAATAAATTCATTGTTGATCGATCTTACTGTGCAATGATTTGTAAACATTTTTCAATGGGTTATTTTACATTTCCACTTCTTATTATAACCAAGATTTATTAATAATTACAGGTGTTAATCTTTAATTCATGGTAATCTGAAATGAAAAGGTTATGTATTAAATATTATAAACTTTTGCAAATTAAACAATAATTCTAGAGATGTACTCATTGCTTATTAATATGTAACAAAACCAAAAAAAAGTCGTATCAACAAAAAATTTGATCTACTGTGGCTCAATATCCAGCTACGGGACTTTAATATGCCCAAATATTGAAATATTTGATTTTAATTTCTTTGTAATCTGTAATGTATTATATAAGGAAACAATTTGCATCATCTGTGCATCACACTAATATTCGTTTAAAGTAGTAATACATTGTTATTTATAGTTAATTATTTACTTTTCCCACAGGATAAAAAATCCCATTTGTTCAAATGCGTCAAACGAAATAGACAACCTCTACGGTCGTGTTTGAAAATAATAGCGGCTACTTTGCAAAGTGTAACCCGTGTATATCAGATGGCGCTAGTTGTGTTATTTGATGTTAAAAATTATTCCCACTTGTAATGTAAGTTTAGTTTTATTTATATAACCTCGAAAGATTACCATGTACAGAAATGTAAGTAGATCGTTAATTTTGTATTCCAGGTTTGTAAATTAGACAATATCAAGTATCAAAACCACCTTGTTCGGTACTTTAACATTTCCAGCTGATTTTAGAGAGCCAACCTGCGTCGACCAAACTATGCGAATGAGAAAGCCAATTTTAGTTCGGAGACAACGAAATAAAATTGGTTATATCTTTGACTTACATGGTTTTGACACTTAACTCTAACCGATTTATTTAATTGTTAATAAATTTAATTTTTGTAGGGTATGGAATTTGCATGGATGGAAGTATAATATCCAATTTAAGGATAATACTTATTGTGGAGGATTGGTTCACCGTGCTTTCACAGTCCTTACCTGAGGAAGACCAGCGAGCGAAGAATGTTTAGTTTAGTGGAGCGTTTAGTTTAGTGTGGAAAACTATTATATTTGTTGTTAGGAATTCAACAAACACAGAAGGGCTATTTTAATACACAAGGGAACAATGTGTTTAATTTTAAGCTAATGAATCCTGTGTAGTTTATTAACAATTTAAGTGTGCGTGTTTAAGACGACATTATATTAGGGCCACATCGTATCGTACTTTATTTTATAAGTGTTAACAAATTTAATTTCGGCCGGATGAAGAATTGAATGGATGTTACTTCAAAATTCAGTTTAAGGATCTTTAGATAATACATTTTATCGAGAGCCAACCATCAATTCACCGCGAGATCAATCCAAGTAACATGACTGCTGGACCAGCGAAAAAAAAAACACTTACGTTTAATTTATATATTAAGTTATTTAGTTAATAATAAGTATGGGGATGTACAGGGGGGAGACTTGGGAAAATAAATATAATTTCTGTACACGTCTTTTTCTTTATTTTAAAATTTAGCTACATAAAAAAATATAAAAATTAGAGAAAACTTCGTCAAAACGCTTTAAATATTTTTGATTTCGAATACCTCCTAATATATCATGTGATCCTGATACAAAGTGACAAAATTTCGTTCGGTTTCCAAAATTAAGAAAATGAACACTTTAAAAATTTTTGATTTCGAATACCTCCTCATATATCATGTGATCCTGATACAAGTTGACAAAATTTTGTTCGGTTTGTAAAATTAAGAAAATGAAAACGCTTTAAAAATTTTTGATTTCGAATACCTCTTTATATATCATGTGATCCTGATACAAATTGACAAAATTTCTTTCGGTTTGCAAAATTAAGAAAATGAAAACGCTTTAAAAATTTTTGATTTCGAATACCTCTTCATATATCATGTGATCCTGATACAAATTGACGAAATTTCGTTCGGTTTGCAAAATTAAGAAAACTATAGCCGCAGGCTACAAAAAATTTTGAAGAAAACTTGGACAAAATGCACCAAATTGTATTGATTTGTAACAGGAGTACAGAAGTGAGAAAAGGATAGCCAAAATATATTTTTGCAAAAATGTAATTTCAAATCGCAAGTAACAGTCGGCCGAGTCGGCCGAGTCGGCCGAGAGGTTTATCTTAGAGATTTTTAAAAATATTTTTCAAATCACGTGAATCCTACAGTCATTCGTCATTCGTCATTCGTCTCGTTCGGCTCGTTGCTCGTTGGATTTTTCTTAAAGATTTTTAAAAATTCGACCTGTATGGGAATCGAACTCGAGACCATTCGAACAAACAACCAAGATCTCCCCAACTGAGCTATGGCGTTATACACTAAATTTTGTGCTTTAGTGCTTTAGTACTTTAGTATATACGTTTAAAACCAATAATTTTTGAAGTTATAACTTTAAAAATTATTTTTAAACATTTACGTAGTTAGATGTGAACCCCACTCACTTAGATTTAATCCCACCTTTTAGCTGGTCTTACAATTAATTTTTATTAAAAGACATGTAACGATAAAGACTCTTTATTGTATATATTAAAATTGGTACATTTTACACATTTTATTACAATAAAAAGTTGCAACCCTAACGATTGTTTTATTGGTATAAATTAAAAAAGAACCTTATGGGCAATATGTAAACCAAAAGTGATTTAATTTGCACATCAATCTTGGGATTGCAACTTTTTTTACAATTGGTTATAAATTTAATACTATAAATAAAAGGGAAAAGGGTGAATATGTTTTAAGTGTGGGTGGCGTGGCGTTGTTATTTTACAAAAGTAATAATAAATAAAAGTTAAGTGTCCTTCAAAGTGCTACATAAATCAAACGGAAGACAACAAAGAAGAAAGGTAAGTATTTGAAAGATAAAGAAGTGAAATATTAAAAAAAGAAGTCCAAAAAATATTAAGTTAAATGAAAAGTATAAGAAGTGGTAATTTTTAACAAATTCCAATAAAATCTAAGTAAAAATGAATTAATTTTGCAATATAATTCAAAAGTTCACGAAAGTTCGAAGAATAAACAAGACGGGAAAAATTAATAAGAAATAAAAATAATAACATTCAAAACGCACGGTCCAATAATTAAATGAAAAGAGGGTAACTTTAATATTATTAAGAATTAATTAAATACGTACAAAGCAATACAAAAGGTAGCTCAAAAATGATGAGGAGTATTTATAGAGCAAACGCAGACAAGTTCTAAAAAATTACCGAAGTTAAAATAAATAATAAACTAAAAATTAAATAAATTGTGTCAATAGAATAGAAAAATATACAAAATAAGAGATGAGAATTAGCAAGATAAGTAAGTAGAAGTAGGAAAATAATTTTAATGCCGCAAGTTGAGATGTGAATAACAAAAATAATGTAACATAAGCAAATTATATTTCTTAGACATTATATCTTAAAACTTATTATAAATCAAAACGACCCTTTTAGTTTATTTTTCTCTCTACACATTTCAAATTTATCCCACCTTCTGTAATTATGTGAGTTGTGTGCGTTTGTTTAATTTCAATTTTTACTTTATCACCTTCCATAAATGAATATATTAAAAAAAATGTTTATTAAAAACTAAGTTCTAAATATTCGAAAGAAATATATTATTAAATTTTTAAGTTTAAAAAATAATTGAAATGTAATTATTAATTGATTATTATTAATAATGGTGTTTTACTCCAAATATATTTAACCATTTTTAATAATAAATTAATGATCAAAAATTAATTTCAAAAAGAAACTGTTGACTTAATTTCTTTCTAAAATATGTTATTAAGAGTTTGATTTAAAAAAAATAATTTAACAATGCAATACTAATTCAATTATCCATAACATACCGATTACTGTAAAGATACTTGAAAATCAAACAAATAAGTAAGTAAAGCCAAAAATGTGTGTACGTGTAAATGTGTGTACTTAGCAACTATCCTAATACAATGGATCAAACAGCAAGGACTCGTGCACAGCACAAGTGACCTTTGGTGTTATCAACTAATTTACATCTACGAAGATATAATGTCTAAGAAAACATCAGAGTTCATTTTATAAACCGCGTTGCTGTATTATTTTTTTTTACCAAAATAGAAACACCGCATTAGTATTTCTTGCAAAAGGGTATGACTACCCAAACTAAATTTTGGAACAAACGATTTATCATATCTCTATAAGACACAAAAGAACTAACAAATAAATAACAAAATTCTTACAAACTAAAGAGTATATATCTATACATAATATATAAAGACGTTTTCATAACGTCTGATGATATTTTGTGGAATCCAATCTCCAGGCCTCTCGGTTCCCCAAATCTCTCCCTGACAGGTTCCTTTCCGATATTGCTTTAGTAATTCTTCTTTTCCTGGTGTTGGGAGATCTTCCTCTTTTTCTTCTGGTGATGTCGTTCCTGGCCCAGTACAATCCTTCATGGGCTCAGCATTCATCGATGAATCAATGGTTGTCGCTCGATGAACGATTAACCAGAAATCCTCAAACTCCATATTGCAGTAACAACATGGAACATTGAACATGGGACATTTCATACCCTACAAAAATTAAATTCATTAATACTTATACATATTAAAAATAAAAGTACAAACCCACACATAAATGGAGTTGAAGAAACAATGTGACTTTAATGTAACCAAAGAATAACTAAATTATTGAATGGAGGTTAACTGTGGTTAAAATTTGCTTAATTCGAAGTAAATAACGATGGGCATGGTTGTTGTGGATTATATTTTAGATCTGTAAAACATACAGATTGAGATTACACCATTTAACTTTTAGAAGTGGAATTTGTATTATTTTGAAATACTCCACCAAGAATCGGTGTGAATGCATTAAAAAGGTATTTAGTAAAATTAATTGGTTATTAGAAAATGTTTACTTTTAATACATTTTAGGAAAAGGATTTGGAATAGTCCTTTACTTATTAAAACTTGAATAACTTCGTGGATCGAATTATTTATATGAGTATGTAAATACAATGGAAAAGAAGACAAACACCACTTTTCTGCATTACGTATAGAATGCTGTATGTTTTATGTCCTAATAATATTAAGTAGCAGTGCTATTTAATTAATACAAATTTTCTATGATATTTTACTCGTCAAGCATATAAACATAAACAATTACCCTAATATAGAATTGATAGTATCATACAAAGAACCAGTAAGTAGCTTTAATTTATATAATGTAATATAAATTCATAAATTTGAAATTGATTTTTAGGCACTGCATTTAAAACTTAACCTTTTGTTAGTCACCTCAAATATCGTACCATGTTAAGTCAATGGAGGTGGTCTACGATTGTAGACCAGGTGACTAACGAAGAGTTACCCCTTGCCCTGTGATGTAGATGGAAATATTTTTAAAGTGTTACATGCATAAGAACAACAATTTACAAGTGTGAAAAGAACAATAAACATAGTTAATATATATTCTAAATTTAAGAAAGCAACATATGCAACTAAGTATGCAATCACCATTTGTTGCCTAACGATCAGGCGCCAAAATTTAATAATTACAAATACCAAAAGGACTTTAGGCTACAGACAAGTACATTGATTTTTTTATAAATAAAATAAAGCTTTATTAATAACATTAAAATTTTAGAGTTGCAATTACAGCCGAAGATAACGCGTATAACTTTGAAAGTTAACTGTTAATAATTCTAAAATCGACGTTTCGAAATACAAATACGAAAAGGACTTCTACGCTACTGATAAGTACGTTGATTTTTTTATAAATAAAATAAAACTTTTTTAATAACATATTAAAATTTGAGGGCTGCAATTACAGCCAAAGATAGCGTGATTAATTTTGAAAGTTAACTGTTAATAATTCTGAAATCGACGTTTTGAAATACAAATACGAAAAGGACTTCTACGCTACTGACAAATACGTTGATTTTTTTATAACTAAAATAAAGCTTTATTAATAAAATAGATTGCAGTTTGATCTTTATTATTTATTTGGATTCAAAAAGGAAACGAATTAGTTGTATTGGGCAAAATATATAATGATTTTCGAAAATAATTAATTATCTTATTCGATATTAAAAGTATTAGTAGTTATCGACCGAATTAAATCATAACATTTATTAATACAAATTATTCGTAAACTAATTTTAATTTATTTTAAAGATTTCATTTTGTTCTATGATTTATTAAAAATCTATGATACTTTATCTTCAATGATTTCTCATTAAAACAGAATGGTGCGATTTGACTTGTAACTCGAGAGTTAATTGCGGTAATAGAAACGAATTTTCAAAGTCAAATGTTCGAAAAATTATAACACAAGTCCAAGTGTGAATGTTACAAATGAAAACCATAGCCAAAAACAATTACAGAAGAAAAAGGGATATTAACAAGCCCAAGTAGCCGGGACCTACCTTTGAGTTCCATAAACAGCGGGAAAACATCCTTCGAACGAGTCGACTGAAAGAAGTCCGATTGCACATGTGATGTCTTTGGCCCGTACCTCTGCTTGCCTCGCCGGGAATTGCCTTAGCACTGCTGACGGTGAAATTCGTTGTCTCCTAAACACATAAGAAAATAAAATTCATAAAATGAGCAAAATAACTGAAAAAATAATTATTAGTTGAAATCTTTTACGAAATGTGTGAATTTTAAAAGAAATCGTTAAAATTACGATTTACCTTAAATGAAAGGTTGTAATGAGCACTTATTTGCACTAATTTATAATAATAAATAACATACAACCGTTCGACTTGGCTGTACATTGCAAAATGATTCAAAAATGGAAAGTTTTATGTAAGTGCGGATATAAGTCATATCCGTAGACCCCCAAAGCTAAGTAACCTGATATCAAAAGCGATAATGCCAATGAAAAGAGCCACGATTATTTTAAATAAAATTTTCGATTTATTTTGTTCAAGGAAAAACATAATACAGGGTGTTACAAAGGTATTGGCTATTACTTTATTTTAATTAAACCCCTAATTTTTAGTTTATGATCGACAAGGGATTAAAAAACATGTCCAAATCCGGTCCTAGCTCAAAACCCCCAAAATCGGCCAAAAACATGGATGTTAATCCATTTGCAAAAACAGCAGAGTTACAGCATTTTGAAAATTAAAAAACTTTAGCAAGATTAAATTTTGAAAGCTGTAAACGGATTTGCTCTCGTTGAAAATCGAAAAAACTAAATAAACAAAGCCAAAGCAATGATTACAGGAAGACTTAATACGTAATTAGCAAAATTTCTATAAAAGGCCTCTAATTCAAACGAGAGGCACTAATAACAATGAGGAATATCATCTCGTTAGCAATTGTGGTGTCAAAAGGGGGTGATCGCTGTAATGGATTGTCATTATGGCTGTTATCACAGACAACCAGCACAAAATCCCCGGGGATACTAGGATTTAGACGATTTATTGAAACTCACAATGCGAGAAATTTCATTTTGTCGCCGCACACACGTCCCCCTACCCCCCCACACACGTCGGACACCAAATTAAAATCACCCCCCAAAAAATAAAAACTAAATTAATTTAGACACGAAAAAATAAAAACGTGCACGACGAAAATTTTCTGAAAGCGCAATTAAGAAGCGACGCAAAAAAAATAGGAAACGCAAAACGAACGAGAATAGAAAATCGTAAACGCAAATTTATTCCGAAATTTAAGAGTTGAAAGCTTTTCGAAGGTCTGGAAGGAAACGGCAGGTCACTTTTTGGTTGTTTTGGTAAACTAATTCGTCCCGAAAACTAAAAAGACAGCAGCCGAAGCTTTTAAAGCGATACGTGATATCCGAGGAAACGCCATCGATCACGATTAATGATAAAACAGTGGATTAAGGGAAAGAGCTTTTTCGATCTCTTAAAAATGATATCCCGCAAATTTAATTCGAGCGCAACATTGTTGCTTGTTTTTCTCGTTTTAAAGGGGTGTTTCGTCGCTCGCCTTTTACTTTTCGTTCCCCAAAGAATTCGACTTGAGAAACTTATAAAAATATTTGGAAATCTGCTAGTTTAAAAACTACTACCCCTAATTTTTTTTCTATTAATATAAGGCCCTATTAATAACATACTGAAATTTGGGAACCGTAATTAAACGGGAAGGGACTCAAAGGAGTTTTTAAAAACAGCAGTAAATAAATCTAAAAACAGCGTACCGGAAAAAAAATTATTAACCCCCCTTCTACTTTAGCGACAATCACCCCAATTTTTTTTCTAATAACATAAGGCCCTATTAATAACATACTAAAATTTGGGAACGGTAATTAAACAGAAAGGTATCCGAAAGATTTTTTAAAAGCAGCAGTAACTAAATCTAAAAACAACGTACCGGAAAAAAAATTATTAACCCCCCTTCTACTTTAGCGACAATCGCCCCAATTTTTTTACTATTAATATAAGGCCCTTTTAATATCATACTAAAATTTGGGAACGGTAATTGAACAGAAAGGTACCCAAAAGATTTTTTAAAAACTGCAGTAAATAAATCTAAAAACAGCGTACCGGAAAAAAATTATTAACCCCCCTTCTACTTTAGTCACAACCACTTCAATTTTTTTCCTATTACCATAAGGCGCTATTAACAACATACTAAAAATTGGGAACTGTAATTGAACACAAAGGCACCCGAACGATTTTTGGAAAACAACAGTTAATAAATCTAAAAACAGCGTACCGGAAAAAAAATTATTAAGCCCCCTTGTACTTTAGCAACAGTCATCCCAATTTTTTTCCTATTAACATAAGGCCCTATTAATAACATACTAAAATGTGGGAATCCTAATTGGACTAAAAGGCACCCAAAGGATTTTTTTAAAACAGCAGTTAATAAATCTAAAAACAACGTACCGGAAAAAAAATTATTAACCCCCCTTCTATTTTAACGACAACCACCCCAATTTTTTCCCTATTACCATAAGGCCCTATTAATACCATACTAAAATTTGGGAACTGTAATTGAACACAAAGGCACCCAAACGATTTTTTAAAAACAGCAGTTAATAAATCTCAAAACAACGTACCGGAAAAAAATTTATTAACCCCCTTCTACTTTAGCAACAACCACCCCAATTTTTTTCCTATTACCATAAGACCCTATTAATAACATACTAAAATTTGGAAACCGTAATTAAACACATAGGCACCCGAACGATTTTTTAAAAACTGCAGTTAATAAATCTAAAAACAACGTCCTGAAAAATTAAATTCGAGCAACTTCGTATTAAAAAATCGAAATCCTATCGACCGATACAAATAATTAACATCTTATCAAATTACCAGATAAATTAATGGGAGACGAAAATCGATGGGCCCCGTTCTAAGATAAACGCGAAAAGCCACTTAAAAAGTTGATAAATTTATTTTCTTTGCGGCGCGATTAAAGGGTCTTGAAAATTTGTCACTCGGAGCTCTTCTTGACAACTTTAAGTGACGTTAGTTAATTTACAAAATTAATGAGTAAACATCGCCACGCAGCAATTTTTAAAAACGATGTCCTAGAAATCGCTTTTCCTCAATATTAAATTACGCAATTCGATTTTTATGATGGGCAACCTCCTTCTCTCTCTCTCTCTCCCTCTTTCGATCGAACACTTTGCAAAATTATTTGTGGCTTGTCCATTATTTTATTTAAAAAAAAAAATGGTAGTTGTCACAAGAGAAATGGCATTATAAAAAAATAATCAATTCCCCTTTTATTAAATGCTTGTCATTTCCATCCATTTCAGCGGTGATTCGCTTGACAGGATAATAACATTTTGGTAGTTCGTTCAAGCTCTCTTAAATATCCATTAAATGTTTTTTTACGGGCCTTTTGTACGTCTTTATTTATTTAATTTTTTATCGAAAATTTTTATTTTAGAGGAGAAGCGCGGGGAAATGACACCGGTTATAGTCACTAGGGGTACGTAGGAACGTCCCCTCGCAATATAAAGCAATTCTATTTTTTTCATTTTTTATCCAAAATACATGGGTTAAAACCCATCGATTTTGAATTTTCAAAACGTTTTCCCAAAGCCCTGGAATAGCACGCCTACGCTTTCTTAGGCCTATCCGAAGCCAAAAAGGCTGCCAAATCCGATTCTGAATAGTTTTTAAAGATCCGTCCACAAATAACGGCGCTACAATTTTTTGAAAGTTCAAAATTGGCTCAAAATGAGCACTAAAAATCGCAATTTTTTATAATTGAAAAATTAACGTCGCACCCTATACATATTATACATGTATCTTATGTAAAAAAGCCTCAGGATTCCGAATCCGTGTCGTTTGTAATGATTGGATCGAAAATAAGGGCGCTACGATTTTTTTTGTGAATCAAGGGTACGTATTTCTATTCATTTAGTTTGTATCGAAAATTTTTATTTTAGAGGAAGCGCGGGAAATGACACCGGTTATAGTCACTAGGGGTACGTAGGAACGTCCCCTCGCAATATAAAGCAATTCTATTTTTTTCATTTTTTACCCAAAATACATGGGTTAAAACCCATCGATTTTGAATTTTCAAAACGTTTTCCCAAAGCTCTGGAATAGCACGCCTACGGTTTCTTAGGCCTATCCGAAGCCAAAAGGCTGCCAAATCCGATTCTGAATAGTTTTTAAAGATCCGTCCACAAATAACGGCGCTACAATTTTTTGAAAGTTCAAAATTGGCTCAAAATGAGCACTAAAAATCGCAATTTTTTATTTTCGAAAAATTAACGTCGCACCCTATACATATTATACATGTATCTTATGTAAAAAAGCCTCAGGATTCCGAATCCGTGTCGTTTGTAATGATTGGATCGAAAATAAGGGCGCTACGATTTTTTGTGAATCAAGGGTACGTATTTCTATTCATTTAGTTTGTATCGAAAATTTTTATTTTAGAGGGGAAGCGCGGGAAATGACACCGGTTATAGTCACTAGGGGTACGTAGGAACGTCCCCTCGCAATATAAAGCAATTCTATTTTTTTCATTTTTTACCCAAAATACATGGATTAAAACCCATCGATTTTGAATTTTCAAAACGTTTTCCCAAAGCTCTGGAATAGCACGCCTACGGTTTCTTAGGCCTATCCGAAGCCAAAAAGGCTGCCAAATCCGATTCTGAATAGTTTTTAAAGATCCGTCCACAAATAACGGCGCTACAATTTTTTGAAAGTTCAAAATTGGCTCAAAATGAGCACTAAAAATCGCAATTTTTTATTTTCGAAAAATTAACGTCGCACCCTATACATATTATACATGTATCTTATGTAAAAAAGCCTCAGGATTCCGAATCCGTGTCGTTTGTAATGATTGGATCGAAAATAAGGGCGCTACGATTTTTTTTGTGAATCAAGGGGTACGTATTTCTATTCATTTAGTTTGTATCGAAAATTTTTATTTTAGAGGGGAAGCGCGGGAAATGACACCGGTTATAGTCACTAGGGGTACGTAGGAACGTCCCTCGCAATATAAAGCAATTCTATTTTTTTCATTTTTACCCAAAATACATGGGTTAAAACCCATCGATTTTGAATTTTCAAAACGTTTTCCCAAAGCTCTGGAATAGCACGCCTACGCTTTCTTAGGCCTATCCGAAGCCAAAAAGGCTGCCAAATCCGATTCTGAATAGTTTTTAAAGATCCGTCCACAAATAACGGCGCTACAATTTTTTGAAAGTTCAAAATTGGCTCAAAATGAGCACTAAAAATCGCAATTTTTTATTATTGAAAAATTAACGTCGCACCCTATACATATTATACATGTATCTTATGTAAAAAAGCCTCAGGATTCCGAATCCGTGTCGTTTGTAATGATTGGATCGAAAATAAGGGCGCTACGATTTTTTTTGTGAATCACGGGGTACGTATTTCTATTCATTTAGTTTGTATGGAAAATTTTATTTTAGAGGGGAAGCGCGGGAAAATGACACCGGTTATAGTCACTAGGGGTACGTAGGAACGTCCCCTCGCAATATAAAGCAATTCTATTTTTTTCATTTTTTATCCAAAATACATGGGTTAAAACCCATCGATTTTGAATTTTCAAAACGTTTTCCCAAAGCCCTGGAATAGCACGCCTACGCTTTCTTAGGCCTATCCGAAGCCAAAAAGGCTGCCAAATCCGATTCTGAATAGTTTTTAAAGATCCGTCCACAAATAACGGCGCTACAATTTTTTGAAAGTTCAAAATTGGCTCAAAATGAGCACTAAAAATCGCAATTTTTTATAATTGAAAAATTAACGTCGCACCCTATACATATTATACATGTATCTTATGTAAAAAAGCCTCAGGATTCCGAATCCGTGTCGTTTGTAATGATTGGATCGAAAATAAGGGCGCTACGATTTTTTTTGTGAATCACGGGGTACGTATTTCTATTCATTTAGTTTGTATGGAAAATTTTATTTTAGAGGGGAAGCGCGGGAAAATGACACCGGTTATAGTCACTAGGGGTACGTAGGAACGTCCCCTCGCAATATAAAGCAATTCTATTTTTTTCATTTTTTATCCAAAATACATGGGTTAAAACCCATCGATTTTGAATTTTCAAAACGTTTTCCCAAAGCCCTGGAATAGCACGCCTACGCTTTCTTAGGCCTATCCGAAGCCAAAAAGGCTGCCAAATCCGATTCTGAATAGTTTTTAAACATCCGTCCACAAATAACGGCGCTACAATTTTTGAAAGTTCAAAATTGGCTCAAAATGAGCACTAAAAATCGCAATTTTTATTTATTGAAAAAATTTAAAGTCGCACCCTATACATATTATACATGTATCTTATGTAAAAAAGCCTCAGGATTCCGAATCCGTGTCGTTTGTAATGATTGGATCGAAAATAAGGGCGCTACGATTTTTTTTGTGAATCACGGGGTACGTATTTCTATTCATTTAGTTTGTATGGAAAATTTTATTTTAGAGGGGAAGCGCGGGAAAATGACACCGGTTATAGTCACTAGGGGTACGTAGGAACGTCCCCTCGCAATATAAAGCAATTCTATTTTTTTCATTTTTTATCCAAAATACATGGGTTAAAACCCATCGATTTTGAATTTTCAAAACGTTTTCCCAAAGCCCTGGAATAGCACGCCTACGCTTTCTTAGGCCTATCCGAAGCCAAAAAGGCTGCCAAATCCGATTCTGAATAGTTTTTAAAGATCCGTCCACAAATAACGGCGCTACAATTTTTTGAAAGTTCAAAATTGGCTCAAAATGAGCACTAAAATCGCAATTTTTTTTTTCGAAAAATTAACGTCGCACCCTATACATATTATACATGTATCTTATGTAAAAAAGCCTCAGGATTCCGAATCCGTGTCGTTTGTAATGATTGGATCGAAAATAAGGGCGCTACGATTTTTTTTGTGAATCACGGGGTACGTATTTCTATTCATTTAGTTTGTATGGAAAATTTTATTTTAGAGGGGAAGCGCGGGAAAATGACACCGGTTATAGTCACTAGGGGTACGTAGGAACGTCCCCTCGCAATATAAAGCAATTCTATTTTTTTCATTTTTTATCCAAAATACATGGGTTAAAACCCATCGATTTTGAATTTTCAAAACGTTTTCCCAAAGCCCTGGAATAGCACGCCTACGCTTTCTTAGGCCTATCCGAAGCCAAAAAAGCTGCCAAATCCGATTCTGAATAGTTTTAAAGATCCGTCCACAAATAACGGCGCTACAATTTTTGAAAGTTCAAAATTGGCTCAAAATGAGCACTAAAATCGCAATTTTTATTTTGAAAAATTAACGTCGCACCCTATACATATTATACATGTATCTTATGTAAAAAAGCCTCAGGATTCCGAATCCGTGTCGTTTGTAATGATTGGATCGAAAATAAGGGCGCTACGATTTTTTTTGTGAATCACGGGGTACGTATTTCTATTCATTTAGTTTGTATGGAAAATTTTATTTTAGAGGAAGCGCGGGAAAATGACACCGGTTATAGTCACTAGGGGTACGTAGGAACGTCCCCTCGCAATATAAAGCAATTCTATTTTTTTCATTTTTTATCCAAAATACATGGGTTAAAACCCATCGATTTTGAATTTTCAAAACGTTTTCCCAAAGCCCTGGAATAGCACGCCTACGCTTTCTTAGGCCTATCCGAAGCCAAAAGGCTGCCAAATCCGATTCTGAATAGTTTTAAAGATCCGTCCACAAATAACGGCGCTACAATTTTTGAAAGTTCAAAATTGGCTCAAAATGAGCACTAAAATCGCAATTTTTATATTGAAAAATTAACGTCGCACCCTATACATATTATACATGTATCTTATGTAAAAAAGCCTCAGGATTCCGAATCCGTGTCGTTTGTAATGATTGGATCGAAAATAAGGGCGCTACGATTTTTTTTGTGAATCACGGGGTACGTATTTCTATTCATTTAGTTTGTATGGAAAATTTTATTTTAGAGGGAAGCGCGGGAAATGACACCGGTTATAGTCACTAGGGGTACGTAGGAACGTCCCCTCGCAATATAAAGCAATTCTATTTTTTTCATTTTTTATCCAAAATACATGGGTTAAAACCCATCGATTTTGAATTTTCAAAACGTTTTCCCAAAGCCCTGGAATAGCACGCCTACGCTTTCTTAGGCCTATCCGAAGCCAAAAGGCTGCCAAATCCGATTCTGAATAGTTTTAAAGATCCGTCCACAAATAACGGCGCTACAATTTTTGAAAGTTCAAAATTGGCTCAAAATGAGCACTAAAATCGCAATTTTTATTTTGAAAATTAACGTCGCACCCTATACATATTATACATGTATCTTATGTAAAAAAGCCTCAGGATTCCGAATCCGTGTCGTTTGTAATGATTGGATCGAAAATAAGGGCGCTACGATTTTTTTTGTGAATCAAGGGGTACGTATTTCTATTCATTTAGTTTGTATGGAAAATTTTATTTTAGAGGGGAAGCGCGGGAAAATGACACCGGTTATAGTCACTAGGGGTACGTAGGAACGTCCCCTCGCAATATAAAGCAATTCTATTTTTTTCATTTTTTATCCAAAATACATGGGTTAAAACCCATCGATTTTGAATTTTCAAAACGTTTTCCCAAAGCCCTGGAATAGCACGCCTACGCTTTCTTAGGCCTATCCGAAGCCAAAAAGGCTGCCAAATCCGATTCTGAATAGTTTTTAAAGATCCGTCCACAAATAACGGCGCTACAATTTTTTGAAAGTTCAAAATTGGCTCAAAATGAGCACTAAAAATCGCAATTTTTATTTTCGAAAATTAACGTCGCACCCTATACATATTATACATGTATCTTATGTAAAAAAGCCTCAGGATTCCGAATCCGTGTCGTTTGTAGTGATTGGATCGAAAATAAGGGCGCTACGATTTTTTTGGAAATCATGGGGTACGTATTTCTATTCATTTAGTTTGTATGGAAAATTTTTATTTTAGAGGGGAAGCGCGGGGAAATGACACCGGTTATAGTCACTAGGGGTACGTAGGAACGCCCCTCGCAATATAAAGCAATTCTATTTTTTTCATTTTTTATCCAAAATACATGGGTTAAAACCCATCGATTTTGAATTTTCCAAACGTTTTCCCAAAGCCCTGGAATAGCACGCCTACGCTTTCTTAGGCCTATCCGAAGCCAAAAAGGCTGCCAAATCCGATTCTGAATAGTTTTTTAAAAATCCGTCCACAAATAACGGCGCTACAATTTTTGAAAGTTCAAAATTGGCTCAAAATGAGCACTAAAATCGCAATTTTTATTTTGAAAATTAACGTCGCACCCTATACATATTATACATGTATCTTATGTAAAAAGCCTCAGGATTCCGAATCCGTGTCGTTTGTAATGATTGGATCGAAAATAAGGGCGCTACGATTTTTTGTGAATCACGGGGTACGTATTTCTATTCATTTAGTTTGTATGGAAAATTTTATTTTAGAGGGAAGCGCGGGAAATGACACCGGTTATAGTCACTAGGGTACGTAGGAACGTCCCTCGCAATATAAAGCAATTCTATTTTTTCATTTTTATCCAAAATACATGGGTTAAAACCCATCGATTTTGAATTTTCAAAACGTTTTCCCAAAGCCCTGGAATAGCACGCCTACGCTTTCTTAGGCCTATCCGAAGCCAAAAGGCTGCCAAATCCGATTCTGAATAGTTTTAAAGATCCGTCCACAAATAACGGCGCTACAATTTTTGAAAGTTCAAAATTGGCTCAAAATGAGCACTAAAATCGCAATTTTTATTTTCGAAAATTAACGTCGCACCCTATACATATTATACATGTATCTTATGTAAAAAGCCTCAGGATTCCGAATCCGTGTCGTTTGTAATGATTGGATCGAAAATAAGGGCGCTACGATTTTTTGTGAATCAAGGGGTACGTATTTCTATTCATTTAGTTTGTATCGAAAATTTTATTTTAGAGGGAAGCGCGGGAAATGACACCGGTTATAGTCACTAGGGGTACGTAGGAACGTCCCTCGCAATATAAAGCAATTCTATTTTTTCATTTTTATCCAAAATACATGGGTTAAAACCCATCGATTTTGAATTTTCAAAACGTTTTCCCAAAGCCCTGGAATAGCACGCCTACGGTTTCTTAGGCCTATCCGAAGCCAAAAGGCTGCCAAATCCGATTCTGAATAGTTTTTAAAGATCCGTCCACAAATAACGGCGCTACAATTTTTGAAAGTTCAAAATTGGCTCAAAATGAGCACTAAAATCGCAATTTTTATATTGAAAAATTAACGTCGCACCCTATACATATTATACATGTATCTTATGTAAAAAGCCTCAGGATTCCGAATCCGTGTCGTTTGTAATGATTGGATCGAAAATAAGGGCGCTACGATTTTTTGTGAATCAAGGGGTACGTATTTCTATTCATTTAGTTTGTATGGAAAATTTTATTTTAGAGGGAAGCGCGGGAAAAAGACACCGGTTATAGTCACTAGGGTACGTAGGAACGTCCCTCGCAATATAAAGCAATTCTATTTTTTCATTTTTATCCAAAATACATGGGTTAAAACCCATCGATTTTGAATTTTCAAAACGTTTTCCCAAAGCCCTGGAATAGCACGCCTACGCTTTCTTAGGCCTATCCGAAGCCAAAAGGCTGCCAAATCCGATTCTGAATAGTTTTAAAGATCCGTCCACAAATAACGGCGCTACAATTTTTGAAAGTTCAAAATTGGCTCAAAATGAGCACTAAAATCGCAATTTTTATTTTCGAAAAATTAACGTCGCACCCTATACATATTATACATGTATCTTATGTAAAAAGCCTCAGGATTCCGAATCCGTGTCGTTTGTAATGATTGGATCGAAAATAAGGGCGCTACGATTTTTTTGTGAATCAAGGGGTACGTATTTCTATTCATTTAGTTTGTATCGAAAATTTTATTTTAGAGGGAAGCGCGGGAAATGACACCGGTTATAGTCACTAGGGGGACGTAGGAACGTCCCTCGCAATATAAAGCAATTCTATTTTTTCATTTTTATCCAAAATACATGGGTTAAAACCCATCGATTTTGAATTTTCAAAACGTTTTCCCAAAGCCCTGGAATAGCACGCCTACGTTTCTTAGGCCTATCCGAAGCCAAAAGGCTGCCAAATCCGATTCTGAATAGTTTTAAAGATCCGTCCACAAATAACGGCGCTACAATTTTTGAAAGTTCAAAATTGGCTCAAAATGAGCACTAAAATCGCAATTTTTATTTTCGAAAATTAACGTCGCACCCTATACATATTATACATGTATCTTATGTAAAAAGCCTCAGGATTCCGAATCCGTGTCGTTTGTAATGATTGGATCGAAAATAAGGGCGCTACGATTTTTTTGTGAATCACGGGGTACGTATTTCTATTCATTTAGTTTGTATCGAAAATTTTATTTTAGAGGGAAGCGCGGGAAATGACACCGGTTATAGTCACTAGGGTACGTAGGAACGTCCCTCGCAATATAAAGCAATTCTATTTTTTCATTTTTATCCAAAATACATGGGTTAAAACCCATCGATTTTGAATTTTCAAAACGTTTTCCCAAAGCTCTGGAATAGCACGCCTACGGTTTCTTAGGCCTATCCGAAGCCAAAAAAGGGTGCCAAATCCGATTCTGAATAGTTTTAAAGATCCGTCCACAAATAACGGCGCTACAATTTTTTGAAAGTTCAAAATTGGCTCAAAATGAGCGCTAAAAATCGCAATTTTTTATTTTCGAAAAATTAACGTCGCACCCTATACATATTATACATGTATCTTATGTAAAAAAGCCTCAGGATTCCGAATCCGTGTCGTTTGTAATGATTGGATCGAAAATAAGGGCGCTACGATTTTTTTTTTAATCAAGGGGTACGTATTTCTATTCATTTAGTTTGTATCGAAAATTTTTATTTTAGAGGGGAAGCGCGGAGAAATGACACCGGTTATAGTCACTAGGGGTACGTAGGAACGTCCCCTCGCAATATAAAGCAATTCTATTTTTTTCATTTTTTATCCAAAATACATGGGTTAAAACCCATCGATTTTGAATTTTCAAAACGTTTTCCCAAAGCTCTGGAATAGCACGCCTACGGTTTCTTAGGCCTATCCGAAGCCAAAAAGGCTGCCAAATCCGATTCTGAATAGTTTTTAAAGATCCGTCCACAAATAACGGCGCTACAATTTTTGAAAGTTCAAAATTGGCTCAAAATGAGCCTAAAAAACGCAATTTTTATTTTCGAAAAATTAACGTCGCACCCTATACATATTATACATGTATCTTATGTAAAAAAGCCTCAGGATTCCGAATCCGTGTCGTTTGTAATGATTGGATCGAAAATAAGGGCGCTACGATTTTTTTTGTGAATCAAGGGGTACGTATTTCTATTCATTTAGTTTGTATCGAAAATTTTTATTTTAGAGGGAAGCGCGGGAAATGACACCGGTTATAGTCACTAGGGTACGTAGGAACGTCCCTCGCAATATAAAGCAATTCTATTTTTTTCATTTTTTATCCAAAATACATGGGTTAAAACCCATCGATTTTGAATTTTCAAAACGTTTTCCCAAAGCTCTGGAATAGCACGCCTACGGTTTCTTAGGCCTATCCGAAGCCAAAAAGGCTGCCAAATCCGATTCTGAATAGTTTTAAAGATCCGTCCACAAATAACGGCGCTACAATTTTTGAAAGTTCAAAATTGGCTCAAAATGAGCACTAAAATCGCAATTTTTATTTTCGAAAAATTAACGTCGCACCCTATACATATTATACATGTATCTTATGTAAAAAGCCTCAGGATTCCGAATCCGTGTCGTTTGTAATGATTGGATCGAAAATAAGGGCGCTACGATTTTTTGTGAATCAAGGGGTACGTATTTCTATTCATTTAGTTTGTATCGAAAATTTTTATTTTAGAGGGAAGCGCGGGAAATGACACCGGTTATAGTCACTAGGGTACGTAGGAACGTCCCTCGCAATATAAAGCAATTCTATTTTTTCATTTTTATCCAAAATACATGGGTTAAAACCCATCGATTTTGAATTTTCAAAACGTTTTCCCAAAGCTCTGGAATAGCACGCCTACGTTTCTTAGGCCTATCCGAAGCCAAAAGGCTGCCAAATCCGATTCTGAATAGTTTTAAAGATCCGTCCACAAATAACGGCGCTACAATTTTTGAAAGTTCAAAATTGGCTCAAAATGAGCACTAAAATCGCAATTTTTATTTTGAAAATTAACGTCGCACCCTATACATATTATACATGTATCTTATGTAAAAAAGCCTCAGGATTCCGAATCCGTGTCGTTTGTAATGATTGGATCGAAAATAAGGGCGCTACGATTTTTTTTGTGAATCACGGGGTACGTATTTCTATTCATTTAGTTTGTATGGAAAATTTTATTTTAGAGGGGAAGCGCGGGAAAATGACACCGGTTATAGTCACTAGGGGTACGTAGGAACGTCCCCTCGCAATATAAAGCAATTCTATTTTTTTCATTTTTTATCCAAAATACATGGGTTAAAACCCATCGATTTTGAATTTTCAAAACGTTTTCCCAAAGCCCTGGAATAGCACGCCTACGCTTTCTTAGGCCTATCCGAAGCCAAAAAGGCTGCCAAATCCGATTCTGAATAGTTTTTAAAGATCCGTCCACAAATAACGGCGCTACAATTTTTTGAAAGTTCAAAATTGGCTCAAAATGAGCACTAAAAATCGCAATTTTTTATTTTCGAAAAATTAACGTCGCACCCTATACATATTATACATGTATCTTATGTAAAAAAGCCTCAGGATTCCGAATCCGTGTCGTTTGTAATGATTGGATCGAAAATAAGGGCGCTACGATTTTTTTTGTGAATCACGGGGTACGTATTTCTATTCATTTAGTTTGTATGGAAAATTTTATTTTAGAGGGGAAGCGCGGGAAAATGACACCGGTTATAGTCACTAGGGGTACGTAGGAACGTCCCCTCGCAATATAAAGCAATTCTATTTTTTTCATTTTTTATCCAAAATACATGGGTTAAAACCCATCGATTTTGAATTTTCAAAACGTTTTCCCAAAGCCCTGGAATAGCACGCCTACGCTTTCTTAGGCCTATCCGAAGCCAAAAAGGCTGCCAAATCCGATTCTGAATAGTTTTTTAAAAATCCGTCCACAAATAACGGCGCTACAATTTTTGAAAGTTCAAAATTGGCTCAAAATGAGCACTAAAATCGCAATTTTTATTTTGAAAAATTAACGTCGCACCCTATACATATTATACATGTATCTTATGTAAAAAAGCCTCAGGATTCCGAATCCGTGTCGTTTGTAATGATTGGATCGAAAATAAGGGCGCTACGATTTTTTTTGTGAATCACGGGGTACGTATTTCTATTCATTTAGTTTGTATGGAAAATTTTTATTTTAGAGGGGAAGCGCGGGGAAATGACACCGGTTATAGTCACTAGGGGTACGTAGGAACGTCCCCTCGCAATATAAAGCAATTCTATTTTTTTCATTTTTTATCCAAAATACATGGGTTAAAACCCATCGATTTTGAATTTTCAAAACGTTTTCCCAAAGCTCTGGAATAGCACGCCTACGGTTTCTTAGGCCTATCCGAAGCCAAAAGGCTGCCAAATCCGATTCTGAATAGTTTTAAAGATCCGTCCACAAATAACGGCGCTACAATTTTTTGAAAGTTCAAAATTGGCTCAAAATGAGCACTAAAAATCGCAATTTTTTATTTTCGAAAAATTAACGTCGCACCCTATACATATTATACATGTATCTTATGTAAAAAAGCCTCAGGATTCCGAATCCGTGTCGTTTGTAATGATTGGATCGAAAATAAGGGCGCTACGATTTTTTTTGTGAATCACGGGGTACGTATTTCTATTCATTTAGTTTGTATCGAAAATTTTATTTTAGAGGAAGCGCGGGAAATGACACCGGTTATAGTCACTAGGGGTACGTAGGAACGTCCCTCGCAATATAAAGCAATTCTATTTTTTCATTTTTATCCAAAATACATGGGTTAAAACCCATCGATTTTGAATTTTCAAAACGTTTTCCCAAAGCTCTGGAATAGCACGCCTACGGTTTCTTAGGCCTATCCGAAGCCAAAAGGCTGCCAAATCCGATTCTGAATAGTTTTAAAGATCCGTCCACAAATAACGGCGCTACAATTTTTTGAAAGTTCAAAATTGGCTCAAAATGAGCACTAAAAATCGCAATTTTTTATTTTCGAAAAATTAACGTCGCACCCTATACATATTATACATGTATCTTATGTAAAAAAGCCTCAGGATTCCGAATCCGTGTCGTTTGTAATGATTGGATCGAAAATAAGGGCGCTACGATTTTTTTTGTGAATCAAGGGGTACGTATTTCTATTCATTTAGTTTGTATCGAAAATTTTTATTTTAGAGGAAGCGCGGGAAATGACACCGGTTATAGTCACTAGGGTACGTAGGAACGTCCCTCGCAATATAAAGCAATTCTATTTTTTTCATTTTTTATCCAAAATACATGGGTTAAAACCCATCGATTTTGAATTTTCAAAACGTTTTCCCAAAGCTCTGGAATAGCACGCCTACGGTTTCTTAGGCCTATCCGAAGCCAAAAAGGCTGCCAAATCCGATTCTGAATAGTTTTTAAAGATCCGTCCACAAATAACGGCGCTACAATTTTTTGAAAGTTCAAAATTGGCTCAAAATGAGCACTAAAAATCGCAATTTTTTATTTTCGAAAAATTAACGTCGCACCCTATACATATTATACATGTATCTTATGTAAAAAAGCCTCAGGATTCCGAATCCGTGTCGTTTGTAATGATTGGATCGAAAATAAGGGCGCTACGATTTTTTTTGTGAATCAAGGGTACGTATTTCTATTCATTTAGTTTGTATCGAAAATTTTTATTTTAGAGGAAGCGCGGGAAATGACACCGGTTATAGTCACTAGGGGTACGTAGGAACGTCCCTCGCAATATAAAGCAATTCTATTTTTTCATTTTTATCCAAAATACATGGGTTAAAACCCATCGATTTTGAATTTTCAAAACGTTTTCCCAAAGCTCTGGAATAGCACGCCTACGGTTTCTTAGGCCTATCCGAAGCCAAAAGGCTGCCAAATCCGATTCTGAATAGTTTTAAAGATCCGTCCACAAATAACGGCGCTACAATTTTTGAAAGTTCAAAATTGGCTCAAAATGAGCCTAAAATCGCAATTTTTATTTTCGAAAAATTAACGTCGCACCCTATACATATTATACATGTATCTTATGTAAAAAAGCCTCAGGATTCCGAATCCGTGTCGTTTGTAATGATTGGATCGAAAATAAGGGCGCTACGATTTTTTTTGTGAATCAAGGGGTACGTATTTCTATTCATTTAGTTTGTATCGAAAATTTTTATTTTAGAGGGGAAGCGCGGGAAATGACACCGGTTATAGTTACTAGGGGTACGTAGGAACGTCCCTCGCAATATAAAGCAATTCTATTTTTTTCATTTTTTACCCAAAATACATGGACTAAAACCCATCGATTTTGAATTTTCAAAACGTTTTCCCAAAGCTCTGGAATAGCACGCCTACGGTTTCTTAGGCCTATCCGAAGCCAAAAGGCTGCCAAATCCGATTCTGAATAGTTTTTAAAGATCCGTCCACAAATAACGGCGCTACAATTTTTTGAAAGTTCAAAATTGGCTCAAAATGAGCACTAAAAATCGCAATTTTTTATTTTCGAAAAATTAACGTCGCACCCTATACATATTATACATGTATCTTATGTAAAAAAGCCTCAGGATTCCGAATCCGTGTCGTTTGTAATGATTGGATCGAAAATAAGGGCGCTACGATTTTTTTTGTGAATCAAGGGGTACGTATTTCTATTCATTTAGTTTGTATCGAAAATTTTTATTTTAGAGGAAGCGCGGGAAATGACACCGGTTATAGTCACTAGGGGTACGTAGGAACGTCCCTCGCAATATAAAGCAATTCTATTTTTTTCATTTTTTACCCAAAATACATGGACTAAAACCCATCGATTTTGAATTTTCAAAACGTTTTCCCAAAGCTCTGGAATAGCACGCCTACGGTTTCTTAGGCCTATCCGAAGCCAAAAAGGCTGCCAAATCCGATTCTGAATAGTTTTTAAAGATCCGTCCACAAATAACGGCGCTACAATTTTTTGAAAGTTCAAAATTGGCTCAAAATGAGCACTAAAAATCGCAATTTTTTATTTTCGAAAAATTAACGTCGCACCCTATACATATTATACATGTATCTTATGTAAAAAAGCCTCAGGATTCCGAATCCGTGTCGTTTGTAATGATTGGATCGAAAATAAGGGCGCTACGATTTTTTTTGTGAATCAAGGGGTACGTATTTCTATTCATTTAGTTTGTATCGAAAATTTTTATTTTAGAGGAAGCGCGGGAAATGACACCGGTTATAGTCACTAGGGGTACGTAGGAACGTCCCTCGCAATATAAAGCAATTCTATTTTTTTCATTTTTTACCCAAAATACATGGACTAAAACCCATCGATTTTGAATTTTCAAAACGTTTTCCCAAAGCTCTGGAATAGCACGCCTACGGTTTCTTAGGCCTATCCGAAGCCAAAAAGGCTGCCAAATCCGATTCTGAATAGTTTTTAAAGATCCGTCCACAAATAACGGCGCTACAATTTTTTGAAAGTTCAAAATTGGCTCAAAATGAGCCAAAAATCGCAATTTTTATTTTCGAAAAATTAACGTCGCACCCTATACATATTATACATGTATCTTATGTAAAAAAGCCTCAGGATTCCGAATCCGTGTCGTTTGTAATGATTGGATCGAAAATAAGGGCGCTACGATTTTTTTTGTGAATCAAGGGTACGTATTTCTATTCATTTAGTTTGTATCGAAAATTTTTATTTTAGAGGGAAGCGCGGGAAATGACACCGGTTATAGTCACTAGGGTACGTAGGAACGTCCCTCGCAATATAAAGCAATTCTATTTTTTTCATTTTTATCCAAAATACATGGGTTAAAACCCATCGATTTTGAATTTTCAAAACGTTTTCCCAAAGCTCTGGAATAGCACGCCTACGGTTTCTTAGGCCTATCCGAAGCCAAAAAGGCTGCCAAATCCGATTCTGAATAGTTTTTAAAGATCCGTCCACAAATAACGGCGCTACAATTTTTTGAAAGTTCAAAATTGGCTCAAAATGAGCGCTAAAATCGCAATTTTTATTTTCGAAAAATTAACGTCGCACCCTATACATATTATACATGTATCTTATGTAAAAAAGCCTCAGGATTCCGAATCCGTGTCGTTTGTAATGATTGGATCGAAAATAAGGGCGCTACGATTTTTTTGTGAATCAAGGGTACGTATTTCTATTCATTTAGTTTGTATCGAAAATTTTTATTTTAGAGGGAAGCGCGGGAAATGACACCGGTTATAGTCACTAGGGTACGTAGGAACGTCCCTCGCAATATAAAGCAATTCTATTTTTTTCATTTTTTATCCAAAATACATGGGTTAAAACCCATCGATTTTGAATTTTCAAAACGTTTTCCCAAAGCTCTGGAATAGCACGCCTACGGTTTCTTAGGCCTATCCGAAGCCAAAAAGGCTGCCAAATCCGATTCTGAATAGTTTTTAAAGATCCGTCCACAAATAACGGCGCTACAATTTTTTGAAAGTTCAAAATTGGCTCAAAATGAGCGCTAAAAATCGCAATTTTTTATTTTCGAAAAATTAACGTCGCACCCTATACATATTATACATGTATCTTATGTAAAAAAGCCTCAGGATTCCGAATCCGTGTCGTTTGTAATGATTGGATCGAAAATAAGGGCGCTACGATTTTTTTTGTGAATCAAGGGGTACGTATTTCTATTCATTTAGTTTGTATGGAAAATTTTATTTTAGAGGAAGCGCGGGAAATGACACCGGTTATAGTCACTAGGGGTACGTAGGAACGTCCCTCGCAATATAAAGCAATTCTATTTTTTCATTTTTATCCAAAATACATGGGTTAAAACCCATCGATTTTGAATTTTCAAAACGTTTTCCCAAAGCTCTGGAATAGCACGCCTACGGTTTCTTAGGCCTATCCGAAGCCAAAAGGCTGCCAAATCCGATTCTGAATAGTTTTTTAAAAATCCGTCCACAAATAACGGCGCTACAATTTTTGAAAGTTCAAAATTGGCTCAAAATGAGCACTAAAAATCGCAATTTTTATTTTCGAAAATTAACGTCGCACCCTATACATATTATACATGTATCTTATGTAAAAAGCCTCAGGATTCCGAATCCGTGTCGTTTGTAATGATTGGATCGAAAATAAGGGCGCTACGATTTTTTGTGAATCAAGGGGTACGTATTTCTATTCATTTAGTTTGTATGGAAAATTTTTATTTTAGAGGAAGCGCGGGAAATGACACCGGTTATAGTCACTAGGGGTACGTAGGAACGTCCCTCGCAATATAAAGCAATTCTATTTTTTCATTTTTATCCAAAATACATGGGTTAAAACCCATCGATTTTGAATTTTCAAAACGTTTTCCCAAAGCTCTGGAATAGCACGCCTACGGTTTCTTAGGCCTATCCGAAGCCAAAAGGCTGCCAAATCCGATTCTGAATAGTTTTAAAGATCCGTCCACAAATAACGGCGCTACAATTTTTGAAAGTTCAAAATTGGCTCAAAATGAGCACTAAAAATCGCAATTTTTATTTTGAAAAATTAACGTCGCACCCTATACATATTATACATGTATCTTATGTAAAAAGCCTCAGGATTCCGAATCCGTGTCGTTTGTAATGATTGGATCGAAAATAAGGGCGCTACGATTTTTTGTGAATCAAGGGTACGTATTTCTATTCATTTAGTTTGTATCGAAAATTTTTATTTTAGAGGAAGCGCGGGAAATGACACCGGTTATAGTCACTAGGGGTACGTAGGAACGTCCCTCGCAATATAAAGCAATTCTATTTTTTCATTTTTATCCAAAATACATGGGTTAAAACCCATCGATTTTGAATTTTCAAAACGTTTTCCCAAAGCTCTGGAATAGCACGCCTACGGTTTCTTAGGCCTATCCGAAGCCAAAAGGCTGCCAAATCCGATTCTGAATAGTTTTTAAAGATCCGTCCACAAATAACGGCGCTACAATTTTTGAAAGTTCAAAATTGGCTCAAAATGAGCACTAAAATCGCAATTTTTATTTTCGAAAAATTAACGTCGCACCCTATACATATTATACATGTATCTTATGTAAAAAGCCTCAGGATTCCGAATCCGTGTCGTTTGTAATGATTGGATCGAAAATAAGGGCGCTACGATTTTTTGTGAATCAAGGGGTACGTATTTCTATTCATTTAGTTTGTATCGGAAAATTTTTATTTTAGAGGAAGCGCGGGAAATGACACCGGTTATAGTCACTAGGGGTACGTAGGAACGTCCCTCGCAATATAAAGCAATTCTATTTTTTCATTTTTATCCAAAATACATGGGTTAAAACCCATCGATTTTGAATTTTCAAGATCCGTCCACAAATAACGGCGCTACAATTTTTTGAAAGTTCAAAATTGGCTCAAAATGAGCACTAAAAATCGCAATTTTTTATTATTGAAAAATTAACGTCGCACCCTATACATATTATACATGTATCTTATGTAAAAAAGCCTCAGGATTCCGAATCCGTGTCGTTTGTAATGATTGGATCGAAAATAAGGGCGCTACGATTTTTTTTGTGAATCACGGGGTACGTATTTCTATTCATTTAGTTTGTATGGAAAATTTTATTTTAGAGGGGAAGCGCGGGAAAATGACACCGGTTATAGTCACTAAGGGTACGTAGGAACGTCCCCTCGCAATATAAAGCAATTCTATTTTTTTCATTTTTTATCCAAAATACATGGGTTAAAACCCATCGATTTTGAATTTTCAAAACGTTTTCCCAAAGCCCTGGAATAGCACGCCTACGCTTTCTTAGGCCTATCCGAAGCCAAAAAGGCTGCCAAATCCGATTCTGAATAGTTTTTAAAGATCCGTCCACAAATAACGGCGCTACAATTTTTTGAAAGTTCAAAATTGGCTCAAAATGAGCACTAAAATCGCAATTTTTTATTATTGAAAAATTAACGTCGCACCCTATACATATTATACATGTATCTTATGTAAAAAAGCCTCAGGATTCCGAATCCGTGTCGTTTGTAATGATTGGATCGAAAATAAGGGCGCTACGATTTTTTTTGTGAATCACGGGGTACGTATTTCTATTCATTTAGTTTGTATGGAAAATTTTATTTTAGAGGGGAAGCGCGGAAAATGACACCGGTTATAGTCACTAGGGTACGTAGGAACGTCCCCTCGCAATATAAAGCAATTCTATTTTTTTCATTTTTTATCCAAAATACATGGGTTAAAACCCATCGATTTTGAATTTTCAAAACGTTTTCCCAAAGCCCTGGAATAGCACGCCTACGCTTTCTTAGGCCTATCCGAAGCCAAAAAGGCTGCCAAATCCGATTCTGAATAGTTTTAAAGATCCGTCCACAAATAACGGCGCTACAATTTTTGAAAGTTCAAAATTGGCTCAAAATGAGCACTAAAATCGCAATTTTTATATTGAAAAATTAACGTCGCACCCTATACATATTATACATGTATCTTATGTAAAAAGCCTCAGGATTCCGAATCCGTGTCGTTTGTAATGATTGGATCGAAAATAAGGGCGCTACGATTTTTTGTGAATCACGGGGTACGTATTTCTATTCATTTAGTTTGTATGGAAAATTTTATTTTAGAGGGAAGCGCGGGAAATGACACCGGTTATAGTCACTAGGGTACGTAGGAACGTCCCTCGCAATATAAAGCAATTCTATTTTTTCATTTTTATCCAAAATACATGGGTTAAAACCCATCGATTTTGAATTTTCAAAACGTTTTCCCAAAGCCCTGGAATAGCACGCCTACGCTTTCTTAGGCCTATCCGAAGCCAAAAGGCTGCCAAATCCGATTCTGAATAGTTTTAAAGATCCGTCCACAAATAACGGCGCTACAATTTTTTGAAAGTTCAAAATTGGCTCAAAATGAGCACTAAAAATCGCAATTTTTTATTTTCGAAAAATTAACGTCGCACCCTATACATATTATACATGTATCTTATGTAAAAAAGCCTCAGGATTCCGAATCCGTGTCGTTTGTAATGATTGGATCGAAAATAAGGGCGCTACGATTTTTTTTGTGAATCACGGGGTACGTATTTCTATTTATTTAGTTTGTATCGATAATTTTTATTTTAGAGGGAAGCGCGGGTAAATGACACCGGTTATAGTCACTAAGGGTACGTAGGAACCTCCCCTTGCAATATATAGCAATTCAATTTAAAAAATAAATAAATAAATAAACGTAATCGAAAACCATAAAAGCCCGACGCATTGTCGTGAAAAATCCATGTTAAAGCGTTCGAGTGCTCTTTGCACAAGAAACTTAAACTAAAACACGAGCTTTCCGCGCAAATTGTAGTTCCAATAACGCGAAATGATAGTCAAATATTTTTCCAAGCGAAAAATCCTCTCCAATTTGTGTGTTGAAATAAAACTCGGACTTTGACAGTTAATTTAATCACCTTCGGCCTGCTACGACACGGAAAAGTACGCGGGGGCGGCGCGTCGGGCAATAGTTTGGTCGGAAATTTGCGATCTTCCCCCACAATTGCGTGCCATTAAAAAGATAAACACATAAATCTAAAATTAATTTAACAAACACACACGCACATTGCCTCTCGAAACGCCTATTCTCGTCCTTTCTTTCGCAATATGACAGTCGTAAATTGTTGGAAAAGTTTTAATAATGCTGTACATAGTTGCTAAATCCACTAAAGTTTATGAAGTTTAAGGCAGTGGCGTTTACGGCTTAAGTTTAAAGAGGTTTCCGTTTTATTTTGCTTAAAAGTTTGCGAAGCCTGATTTTATTATTTAAGTCGCGATTAATCAACTTTAATTGGCGCCAAAATAATAGACGACTTTCGTTTTAAACGTAATCTTAGTTTTTCCCTTTTCACTTTCCGCCCGAGGTCGTAACGTGAAAAAATCGTTGGGGGATTCTTAAGATGAAAACTTTGCATTTTTCGGCGTCGAGTAGTTTTGCGAATGCCATTGTAAATAATAAAGTCTTAGCCAAGATGATTTTTATTGTTACAATAGAGCCTTAGTTGTGTCCTGGTAAAATTTCAGGACCGGATTTAAATCTGAAGGGACCCAAATGATTTTTAAAGGGTGCAGTTTGTAAATTTAAAAACGGCGTTTCGTACAACAAATAATTAACCCCATCTATTTTAGTAAAAGCCACCCCGATTTTTTTCCTAGTAAAATAAAGCTTTATTAATAACATACAAAAATTTCAGGGCCGTTTTTAAATCCAAAACCACCCAAATTATTTTTTTAGAGATTGCAGTTTATAAATTTACAAACGGTGTTTCGTAAAAAAAATAATTAACCCCCATGTATTTTAGTAAAATCTACCCTATTTTTTTCCTATTAAAATAAAGCTTTCATAATAACATACAAAAATTTCAGGGCCGTATTTAAATACAAAGACATAAAAATAATTTTTTAAAAACGACGTTCGGCAATCAAAATCATTAACACCCTTCCGCTTTAGTGACGACTACCCTAATTTTTTTCCAATTGGAATAAAGCCTTATTAATAATATATTAAAATTTCAGGACCGTATTTAAATGTAAACACAGCCAAATAATTTTTAAAATGTAGCTTATAAATTTAAAAACGACGTTTCGTAAAATAAATAATTAACCCCCATCTGTTTTAGTAAAAACTACCCCAATTTTTTCCTATTAAAATAAAGCTTTATTAATAACATAAAAAAAATTCAGGGCCGTATTTAAATCCGAAGGACGCCAAATGATTTTTTAAAAAAGAGTGCAGTTCATAAATTTAAACACGGTAATTCGTAAAAAAATAATTAACCCCCATGTGTTTTAGTAAAAGCTACCACTATTTTTTCCCATTAAAATAAAGCTTTATTAATAACATACAAAAATTTCAGGGCCGTATTTAAATCCGAAGGAACCCAAATGATTTTTTAGAAATTGCAGTTTATAAATTTAAACACGGTATTTCATAAAACAAATAATTAACCCCTATCTATTTTAGTAAAAGCCACCCTGATTTTTTTCCTATTAAAATAAAGCCTTATTAATAACATACAAAAATTTCAGGGCCGTATTTAAATCCGAAGGAACCCAAATGATTTTTAAAATAGTGCAGTTTATAAATTTAAACACGGTAATTCGTAAAAAAATAATTAACCCTCATCTGTTTTAGTAAAAGCTATCCCGATTTTTTCCTATTAAAATAAAGCTTTATTAATAACATAGAACAATTTCAGGGCCGTATTTATATCTGAAGGAACCCAAATGATTTTTTAGAAATTGCAGTTTATAAATTTAAACACGGTATTTCATAAAACAAATAATTAACCCCTATCTATTTTAGTAAAAGCCACCCTGATTTTTTTCCTATTAAAATAAAGCTTTATTAATAACATAGAACAATTTCAGGGCCGTATTTAAATACAAAGACATAAAAATAATTTTTTAAAAGCTGCCATTTAAAAATTTAAAAACGCCGTTCCGTAAGGAAAATTATTAACGCCCTTCCACTTTAGTGACAACTACCCTAATTTTCTTTCAATTAAAATAGAACCTTATTAATAACATATTAAAAGGTCAGGACCGTATTTAAACACTGTGCTCATATGATTTTTTAAAAATTGCAATTTAAAAATCGAAAAACGACGTTGCGCAAAGATAATAATTAACCTCTTTTCGCTTCAATGACAACTACCCTAATTTTTTTCCAATTGAAATAGCGCGTTATTATTACTATATTAAAATTTCAGGACCGTATTTAAGCACAAAGGCACGCAAATAATTTTTGAAATACTGCAATTTAAAAATCAAAAAACGATGTGGCGTAAAAATAATTAACCCCGTTTCACGATAGTGACATCTACCCTAATTTTTTCCCAATCGAAACAGAGCCTTGATATTAATATATAAAAATTACAGGATCGTATTTAGTCACTCGAACGATTTTTGAAAAACCGCAGTTTAAAAATTCAAATACGACGTTGCGCAAAGAAAATAATTAAACGCCCTTTCTTTTAGTTACAACGACCCCAATTTTTTTCCAATTAAAATGGAGCCTTATTAATAATAAATTAAAATTCAGACCCGTATTTAAACACTAAAACGCTCGAATAATATTTTAAAAACGTCAATTTAAGAATTATAAAAACGACGTTGTGAAAAAAAATTAAACAACCCCCTTTCGCTTTAGTCCCAACCACCCCAATTTTTTTCCTATTACAATAGGGCCTTGTAAATAACATACCAAAATCTCAGGACCGTATTTCAACACGAAGACACCCAAACGATTTTTCAAAAATCGCAGTTCGCAGTAAATCGAAGAACAACGTTTCAAAAAAAATCCATTTAAGGACCTTTTATTTCACCGATAGTTACGACGAATTTTTTCCCGTTAGAATAAATCGTCATTGATGACCTATTAATATTGCAGGACCGTATTAAATTGGAAACGTGGTTAATTGTTCGAGTTGGGCGAAAGAACTTTAATTCGTTCGAATTTTCGCCAAGAAAAGTAATTATTTAATAAAAACACTCACCCCCAAATTACTCCAGCGGTGCCTTTTGGTCCTTTTGTCCCTTGGTAAGCCAAGAAGTTCTTTTTTTTTTCGAAAACTGAAAATAAGACCGCACACGTATTAAACAATTATTAATCACCAGTTAATCAATTAGCAAAAGTATTTTTCCAAACCGTTACGGGCTTTTACATAACCGATGGAGTGTTTTTCGAAAAATTTTAATTCTGCTCGAAAATGATAAGCACGTGCGAAGCTCGTAATCGTTTCCGCTGATATGATTACCCGCTTTATTTGTTCGGAGCATTTGAAAAGCGTTCAAAAACGATGTCATTAAAAGCACTAAAATCGCATTAAAATTAACATCAGTAATTAATAAAAAGGCGGGGGACGATTTTAACTCAACATTCGATAAAATTCTGTAAAATAAAAGAGCAACTTACGTTGTAGGGGCGCTCACTTTACCTCGGTAATTATCGCTAATTAAGTAATACGAGAATTAATTCGCCGAAATCGTTAAAGAAAAAGGCACAATTATTTTCGTCCGAACGAAAGACATTCGCACCACACAAAAGTTCGATTAAAACTAAAGAAACAAGTCGGCGTAGCTTATCGTAAAACGCCTTATTTCACGTGTCGGCCAAAAAACAAGTTTTTCTGTGTTTTTCAATGAACAATTTAAATAATCGGATAATGGCTATTTGCAAAAAAAGGAGTAAAAAGTTAAAGTGATTAGGTCCTTTTAATTAATGAATAATGGAAACCCAACTTTGATTATTTTTTTTAATTATATTTTTAGTAGGAGTTCACATTGTGCCTTATTTGTTTTTTTTTTATTTTTATGGTCCTATAACAGCGGACTTGGAATCTGAAAAGTGTTTAAAGATGACCCTACAAATCGCCCAACGTGGTCAAAAATTTCACAAAAATAAAATTGTAAGTTCGAATACAGTCGAACCTCGATAAGTCGAAGTCGAAGGGCCACCAAAATTAATTCGAATTATCAATAATTCGAATTATTAAAAAAGCCTTAACAATTAAATATATATTTGTGTATGTATATATCTTTTAAAAAGCCATAGGAGCGATATTTTAACATGTCCATTTAAACAAAATTTAGAGAAAAAGCAGAAAACTAAAAACAATAAATTTGTCAAAGCAAAAAAACAAAAAATTGCTAAAAATATTGAAAACGGACAAAAATATTCGAAGTTTTTTCTCCCAAAAAGACCGGGAAAAAGAAACCGAATACATCATATGCAAAAAAAACTTTTGATAAAGACTGGATTCAATGTTACGAGTGCAAAGACTGGGCACATAAAAATTGTTTAGATATTAATTATTTTTGTGATGTTTATAAGGCCAAAACACGATTGGGCCACCAATAAGTACTAGTCCGGGGCTACCCGCCACTTTTTGTATTGCCAAAAAATAAGGTCAAATTGGATTGGCCATATTTCCTAAAAAAAAACAAATATATCATTACAAGTTTTTAATTAGTATAAACTTAAAAGTCCCTCCTTTTATTTTAAATCATAAAATATAAATAAATTTATTTATTTAGATTTTTTATTTCTAATTCTTTCAAGTGTCCGGGGCTACCCCATCTTCCCCTATATCTTTTATGTGAAATGGTATTTTATATAACGTAATTAGAACTGTAAGTGGTTTAAAGCATACTTTAAAAAACCCGCTTTAAATAAGTCACTGTGATTGGCTCATTTTTGATACACCATTATGGCCGGTAGCTAATTGACCAATCAGAAAGGTTAATCACTTCGTAACCATAGTTATATTAGAATAGTTTCAATTCTACCTTTTTGAAATAGGCATTTTGTCGAGAAACACTTTCCAACTTGAGTTATCGAAGAATTCGAGTTGTGGAGTTAGTAAAGTTAACTGTACATAAAATTTATTAAAGTGGTTAAGCTGAAAATTTTCATATTATTTACAACAATTATTAAATGATAAAGAAAGGTGCGTGTACTTATGCACGCCCGTGAGAAGTTATACTTCTTGGCATAACTAAATTAAATGTAATCATAAATGTAAATAAATACCAGGATGTGCGCATTCGAGCGAAAAGTGGCACATTTCCGAGCGAGGGAGGCAAATGAAGCGCGACGCGGAGCGGCGCGCTTCATTTTCCCGAGATCGGAATGTGCCACTTTGAGCTCGAATGTGCACACTCGATTTTAAGCACCATTCACAAAATTTAGGCTAATAAATTATTCAAAAACTAAATAAACAATTTAATCGTTTTCTCTCACTCGCACCTACTAAATTCTCGTATCTTTTCGCCCACTTCCACTCATTACTATGGTAAACACGTTTCTTGATCATAAAATTCATATTTACTTTTAATTTTTTGATTTGAAAATGAAATGATTAATTAAGGAAAATCAATAAATACGAGGATGTGCACGTTCGAGCGAAAAGTGGCACATTTCCGAGCGAGGGAAGCAAATGAAGCGCGACGCGGAGCGGCGCGCTTCATTTTCCCGAGATCGGAATGTGCCACTTTGAGCTCGAATGTGCACACTTCACATTAAGCACGATTCACAATACTTAACTTATTTTCTAAAAAAATTTAATTCTCCCAACTAATATTATAAAAGCAAAAGTAACTCTGGGTGTCTGTCTATCTGTCTGTTACCTTTTCACGCCTAAACATAAATTAGTTTTTAAATCGAATTGAAGTGCCGCCGTCAAAACGGTATAAAACCTTTTCATAGAACAGACCTTTTAAGCACCAATAACACCGAACCGCACCCGTCCTTAATCCTCTCTCAGGTAGTGTAATTTTTAGAAAAGTTGTAAAATTGAACTTCGAGTCTTCGACCTATTTACTAATGAAAACATGAATATACTGAATTGTAAAACGCTTCGACTAATTAAATAATTCGATTTATTAAATTTCGAGTTACTGACATAAAAATATTAACGTTGAGATAGGCAAGTCCTAGGGAAACAGGTTCGAGTTCGAGCTATCAAAAATTCGTCTTATCGGCGTTCGACATATGGAAGTTCGACTGTAATTAAAAAAATTCAAATAGCACGTTCTATAGGCCCATTCGGAACTGAAAAGTACGACGATTTCAAATCTGCAAAGTTTTTTAAAGATCCGTTCACAAATAACCGAACTACGAATTTTTAATCGTTCAACTTTGTCGCGAAAATAAACGAAAAACTTTAAGCCTCACTTACTCGAAAAATTAACATTGCGCCCTATGCGTTTTTTGCACGCATCTTATGGAAAAAAGTCTCAGGATTTCGAATTCGGGCCGTTTTGAATGATCGGATCGAAAATGAGGGCGCTACGATTTTTTTTTTGAGTCAAAGTGTATTCAAAAAGAAAAACGTTTTTTTCAAAGCTTTGAAATAGCACGCCTACGGTTTCTCAGGCCTATCCGAAGCCAAAAAGGCCGCCAAATCCGAATCTGAATAGTTTTTAAAAATCCGTCCACAAATAACGGCGGTGCAATTTTTTTAAAGTTCAAAATTGTGCAAAAAAGTAGACCTAAATTTGCAATTTTTAATTAATCGAAAAATTAACATTGCGCCCTATGCCGATTTTATAAAATACGAAAAATAGTAACGTACGTTCACAATAAAAAATGCTGTTTACGTGATTCGCGACGTAAACAAATTGAAATAGCGGAAATGGAAGAATAAAACGTGCTGAAATATTTAACGCGCCTATGAATAACTTATTTTCGAAAAAATTCGATTTTGACAGTAGGGAAGAAAATATTCAAATCGCATTAATCCCGCTCCTTTTTTATTTTCATTAAAAATTCATTCGCGTCGAAGAAAGGAAAAAAATAGGACAGGAAGCGAACGTTTATTTGCTTTTTTTATATTTACCTTTTTTCGGGTGTTTAGAGGGCAGTTCTTTATTTTCCCCCTTTTTTTTTGTGTGTGCATCGCAAAGTAATTTAATAACATTATCCTAAAACACACGATTTTTATCTGCCTGCTTTCTTCGGGGAAAAAAAGCAGGTCGCAAAAGATATTTATTTACGACGAGAACGAACCCGAGACGATATTTCTCTCTAATTTTGAAAGGACGAAGACCTTCCCACGTGAATACCGAAAAGATTATAAATAAAGAACCTTTCTCTACCATAATAATGGAGAATTCCATTATCTTAATTCAAAAGTCCAAATTGAAACGCTATCCGATCTGTCAGTAAAAAATAAGTACGCTTGCAATCGTGCGACAAGTAACAAACAACGTAATCAAATACCATAAAAGCTTGTCCTTGCATTATTGTTGAAGAAAATCCCAATAAAGCCGTTTCGTGTGCTCCGAAAGGACTTTTCGTCGGGAAAATCAAGCGCGACGTAGCTTTTCCGAGCCGAAATCGCATTTTCGTAAGAGGAGGCCCCCCATTTTCGAAAAAAGGCAACGTCCACGTCGTCCTCGACCCCGATTTGCTTTAAATAATTTTTTTTTGGAGATTACATAAACATATTTTGGTGGTGTGTCGCCCTTTTAAATTATTTTTTACGAATAAGGGAGACGCGAAGGCCGAAAGTGGCGCAAAGCGTAAAATTTGATTTTTAATTTAATATTTACGTTTTGAATTAAAAAGATTGGTGTTGCGCGCTTATTTTTGGGCGTATCGACGAAAGCGACACAAATTTGGAATCCCGAGACTTTTTCCCGTATGATCTGTGCAAAATGGGCATAGGGCACAATGTTAATTTTTCGAGTAATTAAGGGTTGAAGATTTCGATTAATTTTTCACATCAAAAAATTCGCAGTTCGTTTATTTGTGAACGGATCTTAAAGGAGTTTGGAGATTTACAACCCTCGGACTTTTTGGCTTCGAATAGATGGAAAAAACCATAGGCGTGCCGTTTGAAATTTTTGAGAAAAACGGGGTTAAAGAGTTGGACTTGTAATTCACTTTAGAAATTCTTTTTTTAAAAATTCACAGCTCGGTTATTTGTCATAGGATTATTAAAGACTTTTTGGATTGTAAAAGCTGGGTTCTTCGTGCCTAAGATCAGCAAAAAAAATCGACAAGGCCCAACGTTAAGTCTTTGAGAAAAACGCGATTCAAAATTCCAAAGTGTAAATTTTGCGAACAAAATTAATTTTCAAAATGCTGTAATGGACTTGCTTTAATTTTTTTGGAACGTTCCTATGGACCCCAAACCGACATAGCCGAAGCCATTCTTCCCTGCTCCCCCTTCAACTCCAAAAATTTTCGAGAAAACTAAGTAAATCGAAAAAAATACACTTCGACTCAGAAAAAAAATCGTAGCGCCTTCATTTTCGATCCGATCATTAAAAACGACGCAGATTCGGAATCCTGAGACTTTTTTCCATAAGATACGTGCAAAATAGGCATAGGGCGCAATGTTAATTTTTCGAGTAATTAAAATTAAATATTTGCACAAAAGTTTACGTTAAAAAAATTGTAGCGCTGTCATTTGTGGACGGATCTTTAAAAACTATGCAGATTCGGATTCCGCAGACTTTTGGGCTTCGGATAGGCTCAAAAAACCATAGGCGTGCTATTTGAAATTTTCGAGAAAAACGGCTTCGAAAAGTCGGACTTGTAATTAATTTTTTCAAAATTTCCACTTTGAAAAATCGTAGCGCGGTTAGTTGTGAACGGATCTTTAAAAGCTTTTCAGATTCTGAAAGCCCGTTTATCTGAGCATAAGATCAGCTAAAAAAATCAATAAGGCCCAATGTTAAGTATGGGAGAAAAACGCGCTTGAATCTTTCAAAATGTAAATTTTGGTAAAATGTTTAATTTTCAAAATACTGTAATTCAGCCGTCTGTGCGAATTTCGTCGAATCCTTTCATTTCTGAACGTTACCAACCCCTACGCGTCCGAATCCGGTCCTAAGTCAAAACCCCCAAAATTTTCAAAAAAACTAAATTAATCAAAAAAAATACAATTTGACTCACAAAAAAAATCGTAGCGCCCTCATTTTCCATCCGATCATTAAAAACGACCCGGATTCGGAATCCTGAGACTTTTTTCCATAAGATACGTGCAAAAAACATATAGCGCGCAATGTTAATTTTTTGAGTAATTAAGGGTTAAAGTTTTAGGTTCATTTTTACAGTACAAAATTTCCCATTAAAAAAATTGTGGCGCCGTTAAATGTGGACGGATCTTTAAAAACTATACAGATTGGGATTCATCGGACTTTTGGGCTTCGGATAAACCCAAAAAACCATAGGCGTGCTAATTGAAATTTGCGAAAAAAACGGCTTCGAAGAGTCGGACTTGTAATTAATTTTTTCAAAATTTCCACTTTGAAATATCGTAGCTCGGTTATTCGTGAACGGATCTCTAAAAACTATACAGATTCGGATTCTACGGACTTTTGCGCTTCGGATAAGCCCAAAAAACCATAGGCGTGCCATTTGAAATTCTCGAGAAAAACGGGTTCGAAGCGCCCGACTTGTAATTAATTTTTTTCAAAAATTTCCACTTTGAAAAATCGAAGTCGACTGTACTTGTATTTCCCACAGGGCCGATGGGGAGACGGGTTAATAATCGAGCGGTTTGCGTTTTGGGGATTTCTTTTAATTTTCTTTTGTGTACAGCTTAGAACAAATCAAACTAGGCGGTGGAAGGGGGGCACGCGTTCAAATAACGTAAGTAGCTTTCGAAATTCGGGCGAACTTAAGAAGGATTTCGGATTTGGATTAGAGCGGTCCTTCGTTCGCAAATCGTACGAACAATCGAAACGAAATTCCGGAGCCGCTCGAACACATTTAATGGGTTATTTATATTCACGGGGCGTAAGTTCTGAGGGCCCCCCAGTCGCTAAGCGCCTTAATTATTTATATTTTCCCCGGAAAACTACTCATTTGTAGGATTCGCGTCGTGCGGCTCGTCTTTCGCTTAGGCGCGCCCCCGCTCCTCGGGCTCGGAATTTTCTTTTTCGGCCGCGCGACGTGCCCCCGACGAAAGAAACGAGATTAATAACGATTTAGTTACTTTTGCCCGCAAAAAGCAACGATCTTTCGTCTTAAGAACTTTTCTAATTAAATCGACATTGTTTTGTTAACAAGTTAACTGTAATTTTTCGGTAGCTGCTGCGCGCTCTTTTTTGCGATAGCAAATCGAGGATTTTCCACCCCGCCTGCCCCCCAAAAAAAAACGAATTTCGTTTAAAATATTCCGAGGCATGTGTTTTTTGAAACTTTTTCAAAATCTGACCTCCAAAAATGAATTTAGTTTAAATATTTTTTTGGCAATGCAAAAAAATATAATCGGGCTTTTTAGATTTTTTTAAATTGATTGTGAATCGTGCTTAAAACCTTAAAAATCTTAATTTAAGTAAAAATTTTCGAAAAACCTATTTTTACCATAGCAAATAAGTGGGAGCGAGCGAAAAGATACGAGAATCGTGTCGGTGCGAGCGAGATGGAACGTTTCAAGTTATTGTATGGATTTTTCGTCTAATTTTTTGGTCTAAATCATTGTGAATGGGGCTTAAAACCGAGTGCGCACGTTTGAGCTCAAAGTGGCACATTCCGATCTCGGGAAAATGAAGCGCGCCGCTCCGCGTCGCGCTTCATTTGCTTCCCTCGCTCGGAAATGTGCCACTTTTCGCTCGAACGCGCGCATCTTCGTATTTATTACATTTTTCTAATTTATTCGTTCGCTCTTTTATATCAAAAATCTTAATTTAAATCAAAATAATCGATAAACCTATTTTACCATAGCAAATGAGTGGGAGCGAGCGAAAAGATACGAGAATCGTGTCGGTGCGAGCGAGATGGAACGATTAAAATGATTGTATGGATTTTTCGTCTAATTTTTTGGTCTAAATCATTGTGAATAGTGCTTAAAACCGAGTGCGCGCGTTCGAGCTCAAAGTGGCACATTCCGATCTCGGGAAAACGAAGCGCGCCGCTCCGCGTCGCGCTTCGTTTGCCTCCCTCGCTCGGAAATGTGCCACTTTTCGCTCGAATGCGCGCATCCTCTTATTTATTACGTTTTTCTAATTTATCTTTCGCTCTTTCGAATCATAAACTTAAATTAGTAGTAAATATCGATTTTATGTTCGAAAAATAAATTTACCATAGCAGGGAGTGGAAGGGGGCGACAAGATACGAAAATCTCGGCGGTGCGCGTGAGAGGGAACGATTAAAATGATGGCAATGCGTTTTTGTCTAATTTTTTGGCTTTGTTTGTAAAAATTAGAAGGACCTTTAGGTATAAAAAGAAATTGTTTTAATGCAATCGCCAAATTTAACTTTTTCATTCCTCAAAAATTAATTTAAATATGTGTAAAATTAATTTTGCGATTGAAACGATCAATAAAAGGCACTAATCTGACATCCAAAAGTGGAATTAGTTTTTATGTATTTTTTTTTAAATATAATCGAGCTTTTTAGATTTTTAAATTAATTTTTATAATGGGACGGGGGTCACGCTCAATTAAATTTTAATTTATTTGTTTCAATCGTCAAAGCACACACTTCGTTTCGTTCCATTTTCGGTTTTTTTTATTTCGCTTTAAGTGAACCAATTTTTTTTAATTTACACACTCAAAAAAATTAATTACTTTCTTTTCGAGAGAAAAAACAAACAATTTCAAAAAAGCGAAGTCGAAGCTGTGCGCAAAAGCAAAAATTGCCGAAAAAATCCAATTTCATTCTATAAAATTAATTTAAAAATGTGTAAAACTAATTTTGCGATTGAAACGATCGATAAAAGGCACTAATCCGACATCCCAAAGTAGATTTAGTTTTTATGTATTTTTTTTTAAATATAATAGAGCTTTTTAGATTTTTTTAAATTAATTTTTATAATGAGACGGGGGCTACCCTCAATTAAATTTTAATTTATTTGTTTCGATCATGAAAACACAAAATTGGGCTCGTAATATTTTCTTTTAAATCGATTCGCAAAAATCGACGGTCGCCCCCGCTGCGCTTATTTTCGATTTCGGTACGCGCGCGTCCCACTACCGCGATTTCACTGTAGAATTTTTTTTCCTTTCTCTAATTTGCCAGCGCTTTTTCGTCTAATTTTTTGGCTTTATTTGTAAAAATTAGAAGGACCTTTGGGTATAAAAAGAAACAATTTTAATGCAATCGCCAAATTTAACTTTTTCATTCTATAAAATTAATTAAAAAATGTGTAAAACTAATTTTGCGATTAAAACGATCGATATAAGGGCACTAATCCGACATCCAAAAATAGATTTAGTTTTTGTATTTTTTTTTAAATATAATAGAGCTTTTTAGATTTTTTTAAATTAATTTTTATAATGGGACGGGGCCACCTCAATTAAATTTTAATTCATTTGTTTCGATCGTTAAAGCCCAAAATTGGGCTCTTAATATTTTTTTTAAAATCAATTTGCAAAAATCGACGGTCGCCGCCCCCACTGCGCTTATTATCGATTTCGGTCCACAGGCGTCCGACGACCGCGATTCCACTGTACAATTTTTTCCTTTCTCTAATTTATTATATTAAAAATACCCGCGAACTTCGGCAACAAGAAGAAAACCGCGCCACGTCGAAATTAAATTTTCCAACTGAAAATTTAACTTTTTGCCGCATTATTAAGTTTGCTTTTGATATTTTCGAGTTGGCTGAGACGGGTTTCTGTGTCGACGCCTACGTTTCGCGCCTTCTTCGCCAAATTAAAATCGATCGAACCGAATTAGACAGTTTTTTGAAAAAAACCCAACAATTATTTCCGAAATTTCGACGACGAACGGGCGCGTTTCGAACGACCCACAAATCGAGCGCGACGAAAGGCGGAAAAAGGGGTAAATCGCGGGCGAATACAAAGTACTTAAATTTATGGAGGTTGAAGCACCGTTCAAGGGTAATAAACCAAAGTGTTAAGCCCTTAACATGTGTCTTAGGTGTCCTGACTAATTACAGTCTTTGGAGCTTTTGGACCTTCATTAATTTCCCGGCTTCGGTTCCCACTTCGATGATTTACTTTTAGCGTGACATCTTCGTCGATCGCACGAGATAAAAAAAGGCCAACAAAAAATCGGGGGCGGTTCGGATCGGAGAGCAAAATGCTAATCGGAGAATTAAACAAAAAAAAAGGGCCAAAAAGCGTAATACGCAAAGTCCTGAAGGCAATCATTAATCCGCTTTTTATTTTTATTTTTTTTTCTTTATTTATTTTGTTCGACGCTTATAAGCGTGTCCGCGCGGTTTTTTTGGCGACCGAGGGGCGGGGGACGAGATTAACTTTGTTATTTTTAAACGGCCTTTGATAAAAATAACGAGCGACAAAAAAGGAACAATCGCACAGTAATTATAAACGAAAACCGATACGGTCCGATTTTTTTTCGGATTTTTATTTTCGCATTGGGGGCGAATCACGAAAATAAATAAACAAAAATTGAAACGCGAAAAAAATTCGACGTGAAGGTAATTGGCTGCGATTGTTCCTTTGGGAAATCGCAAAATGGGGCTCGATTTCGTTCGGGGCGAAAATTGCACGCAGGACTGTACGTGCCGTTTCGAGGCCCCGCGGCGGCCGAACGTTCGAGAATGCATTTTTCGGCCGTTTTTGCTTTTGCGCACGGCTTTTTCGAAATTGTTTGTTTTTTGCTCTCGAAAAAAGGGTAGTTGATTTTTTTAAACGTGGCAACTGCATTTTTTTGGATTTGGCAAACGAAAAATTAATTTTTTTGAGCGTGTAAATCGAAAAAAATTGGTTCGCTTAATGCGAAAAACAAAAGCCCGAAAATGTAACGGAACGAAGTGTGTGCTTTGACGATTGAAACAAATAAATTAAAATTTAATTGAGTGTGACCCCCCGTCCCGTTGTAAAAATTAATTTAAAAAAATCTAAAAAGTCGATTATATTTAAAAAAAATACATAAAGACTAAATCCATTTTTGGATGTCGGATTAGGGCCTTTTATCGATCGTTTCAATCGCAAAATTAATTTTACACATTTTTAAAATAATTTTACAGAATTAAAAAATTAAATTTGGCGATTGCATTAAAATAATTTCATTTTATGCCTAAAAGGCCTTCTAATTTTTACAAACAAAGCCAAAAAATTAGACAAAAACGCATTGCCATCATTTTAATCGTTCCCTCTCACACGCACCGCCGAGATTTTCGTATCTTTTCGCCCCCTTCCACTCCCTGCTATGGCGAATTCGTTTTTCGAACATAAAATCGATATTTACTACTAAATTTAAGTTTTTGATTCGAAAGAGCGAAAGATAAATTAGAAAAACGTAATAAATAAGAGGATGCGCGCGTTCGAGCGAAAAGTGGCACATTTCCGAGCGAGGGAGGCAAACGAAGCGCGACGCGGAGCGGCGCGCTTCGTTTTCCCGAGATCGGAATGTGCCACTTTGAGCTCGAACGTGCGCACTCGGTTTTAAGCACCATTCACAACGATTTAGACCAAAAAATTAGACAAAAAATCAATACAATAAGTTGAATCGTTCCATCTCGCTCGCACCGACACGTTTCTCGTATCTTTTCGCTCGCTCCCACTCATTTGCTATGGTAAAATAGGTTTTTCGAATATTTTGACTTAAATTAAGATTTTTGATTCGAAAAAGCGATTGATAAATTAGAAAAAAGTAATAAATACGAGGATGCGCGCGTTCGAGCGAAAAGTGGCACATTTCCGAGCGAGGGAGGCAAACGAAGCGCGACGCGGAGCGGCGCGCTTCGTTTTCCCGAGATCGGAATGTGCCACTTTGAGCTCGAACGTGCGCACTCGGTTTTAAGCACGATTCACAACGATTTAGACCAAAAAATTAGACAAAAAATCAATTCAATAATTTGAATCGTTTCATCTCGCTCGCACCGACACGTTTCTCCTATCTTTTCGCTCGCTCCCACTCATTGCTATGGTAAAAATAAGTTTTTCGAACGTGCCAATGTGCGCACTCGTTTTTAAGCACCATTCACAACAATTAATTTAGTTTTTTTGACGGCTAACTTCGTCCCTCGAATTTTTGGCAGCTGTGCGCGCGCAACTTCCGTTTCCTCCTAATTTTTCGCTCGCGCCGCGCGCCAAAAGAAGTATAACTTCAAAAACGAAAATAATGGAGCATTGAATAATTCAGGAGGAGGCCGCGGGAAGCGTGTCCGATGCATTCGCCGCGAATGAAGTGTCCCGATCCCGTAAAATGGGGAATCCTGCTAAATCTGAAAGCGCTACCGCATTTGCAATCAGTTTGCGCGCATCTTTCGATGCCAACACACTCGGTCCCGAAGAAGTTCGCGTGCAAAAAGTCCGGCTTGGAAAAAACGCGACGTCGAATTTCAGCGCGAACGGTGCTCGTTAAGGGCGCGAGAGATGTTTGGTTTTTTTTCGACGAAAAACGAATTGCTTTCGTGAATTATGTCGATACTTAGGAAGTGCGTAAACTTGTGCTGAGAGAGGACTGCTAAACTGTTTTTGATCTTACGTAAACAGCTTCGAAGATTGAGAAAGTGCAGGTGAGCTGTTTTTTTTTTACGCGAAAAAAGTTGTGCGAAGCGCGTCGGGCGTTTTTCGGCTAATTTTAAACGGCGAGGCGGCGAGAAGTTTTTCGAATTTAATTTTTGGTCGAAAAAATGACTTCGATTGGCTCGAAAAAATTAAATTTCATCGATTTTGTGTTTTGTAAAAGTTGGGCGTGGGATTTTTTTTAATTTTCGTGTTACGAAATTTTTTCGTTTAAAGCCCTAATTTTTTCTGGCAATTTTTTTTGGAAATTTTTAACGAGCTTGGCCTAAAGAATTTTTTAGTTGCGTTACAAATAAAAAGAAATACGAAATTTTTGTTTAAAAGCAAAAAAAATGTTGTAACTCGAATTATTTCAAATTAAATTTTTTTATAAATAATTTCGTTAGCAAAAATCAATCTAAAATTAGCTAATTGTTTTTTTCTTGGCAAAGGAGAAATCAATAATTAAAAAAGTTAGGATACGTTTCGTTTGTTTTCGAAAATCGTAAAATTAAATTCAAAATTTTGGAAAACCAACTACAAAATTTTTGAAAATTAAATTCAAAATTTTGGAAAACTAAATACAAAATTTTTGAAAATTAAATTCAAAATTTTGGAAAATTAAATTCCAAAAACCCAACACGCTTTTTTAAGCTTAAATTAATTGTGCGCATAAACAAATTATTTATTAAAAAAACAAATTTCTTTATAAATCGGCGATTATAAGTCCAAAAGGCAGCTTTTATTAATTTCTTTTTCAAAAAAAGTCATCACAAGCGAACCACCCTCCGCCCGAGCCAAAAATCAACTTAGAAATTTTCTGAAAAAAATTCTTAAGCTCGAAAAAAAATACGCAAAATCCCGATCGCGCGCCCGTCTTCTTCGAATTAACGAAAAACCCGATTTTTTCGGTCCCGAAGCGCAATTGAAAAATAAAATAAAAAGCCCCGCAAATTTCCTACCAACAAAAACCCAATTTCTGTCGAAATGGGATTAAAACTAAATCGATTGCGCGTCCCTTAAAAAAAAAACAACCCGAAAGCGGCGCATTCTCTTCTCCTAATTTAATTCGGGGGCTAAGAAAAAAACGGGCGGAAAAAAAATTCGCGACGGCAAATTCGCACAAATCAGCCGCGCGCGTTTTTTCTTCTTTTTTTTTTTCGTTAAGCGATACGTATTCAATTTTCCGGCATAAAAAGCCATTAGAATTCGATATTCTCGCGAGATCCGACCGAATCCGGATAAAAAAAGAGAAAATAGTACGAGCAAATAATAATAAGAAAAAGGGGGTTGCGAGTGGCGGGCGCGGGGGAAGCGGGAACGTCCAATACGTTCCGCCCGCAAAATTCGAATCAAACATGCCAATTTAAAAAAAGAAAAAAAAAGAAAAAGGATGACGAGTTGCTTTTTCTGCGTTTTGTATGTCTTTCGGATTAAAACAAATAAAATGAGGCGTAGGGGGGAGGGGGGCGCCGAAAGACGCGACGCAAATAAAATGCGAGACGAAGACGACGCTCATTTATTAGCGAGAACAGTGATGAATCTTTGTTTTGTGAACGTCCCCCAATTTCAAAATTGGAAACGAGAAGAGCGATTGCTCGCTAAATATTTAGTTAAACTTATTTTTTGCGTTTTGGAACGAGACGCGAAAATCTGGTTTCTGTCCGCGTCGTCCGTCCTTGTCTTTTTTCAATTAATTTATTCGCGAGGCGGCGATTTTTGAGCTGGGGAGTCGCGAAAGAGGGCGCGAAACGTATTTTTTTCGGCGTTTCCTCGATTTACACGGTACTCGTCCAGCACGGTTCACGAATGTTATGATTTTTTAATTAAAAATTTTAAATAAATTAATTATTGTGAATCGTGCTTAAAATCGAGTGCGCACGTTCGAGCTCAAAGTGGCACATTTCCGATCTCGGGAAAACGAAGCGCGCCGCTCCGCGTCGCGCTTCGTTTGCCTCCCTCGCTCGAAAATGTGCCACTTTTCGCTCGAACGCGCGCATCCTCGTGTTTATTATGTTTTTCTAATTTATTCGTTCGCTCTTTTATATTAAAAATCTTAATTGAAGTCAAAATGTTCGAAAAATCTATTTTTACCATAGCAAATGAGTGGGAGCGAGCGAAAAGATACGAGAATCGTGTCGGTGCGAGCGAGATGGAACGATTAAAATTATTGTATTGATTTTTGGTCTGAATCATTGTGAATCGTGCTTAAAACAAGTGCGCACGTTCGAGCTCAAAGTGGCACATTTCCGCTCTCGGGAAAACAAAGCGCGCCGCTTCGCGTCGCGCTTTGTTTGCCTCCCTCGCTCGGAAATGTGCCACTTTTCGCTCGAACGCGCGCATCCACGTGTTCAAATCAAAAATTTTAATTTAGTTCAATAAATAACGTGCATAATTCAGTCATTTCAATGCATACGCATTCTTATAAATTAGATGTACAGTAAAACCCCTCTTCAACGGACAGTCGCGGGATCAACGACATTGTCCGCTGAAAAAGAGGCCCAAATATATTGTGTTCCAATACTTTTCTAACCCGGGACCTTTTTAAATTGTCCGTTGAAAAAAGGTCTTCGTTAAGAGGGGTTTCACTGTACCCACCATTGTATCACAGATACGTACACTCCTTAGTTGACGATTTGCAATCAAAAAATTCATAAAAAATTAATGAATTAATTTCCAAAGGTGACTGAGCAATTAATGCATATTTTGCGTCGTTTTCGTTTTACGCGGTTTTCTCCGGGCCCGCGTAAAACCAAAAATAGACGTGCAGTGGGCGAGTGCACAAAATTGAATGTTTTTAAGTAAAAGTTTGGCGACCGCTGCTTTAGAGTTGTGCGAGCCCGCCCGCCCCCGAAAAGCGCCGCAGCGAACCGCAGGTAATTGAGCAGAAAAACGTCCCCCGAAATTTGATTTCGAAACAGAGGCTTTGAATTAATTTAATTTCGTCCAAAGAGACTGTAAACAAAACGTCCTCTCGAACAATTGCGACGATTTGCTCGCAAAAAGATTTAGTTTCCAGATCTGCCTTTTGCGGAACGCGGGAAGGGGAAAAAAAGACAAAGCGCCGAATTAATTTTTTTTGTTATCTAAATTTTTTTTGGAAGAACATCAGCAAGCCCATTTTTTGCGGGCGAAGTGCTTAAAATGAACCGTTTCGGCGTAAGAAATGACCCGAAAAAAATGATTGGGCACTATTTAAAAATTTTGAGAAAATTGTCGAAGAAAATGGGAAAATGTGGAATGGCAAAAGTTTGCATTTTCTTAGAGGAAAATTATGGGACGACCCTAAATCTATTTCGTAATAAGTTTCAAGTATTAAAAATTTTTTGATTACTTTGAAAAAGCTCAAAAATTGGCTAAAAATGAAAATTTAATTTTGTGAGGCGATTTAAAGCACAAAAAAATTTGTAACTCGGTTGTTTGTAAAGATATCTTTAAAAACTGTAAAAATTTGGAATCCTGGTATTTTTTTGCATAAGAAAATGTTCAATAATTAAAAAAAAATGAGAAGAAAGAGTTTAATTTGTTTTTTAATTACAAAAAAACAATTAAAATATTTAGAAAATAATAATTCGGTTAGTTTTCAAAATATGTTAAAAAAGGGCATATTTTCAAAATTCTGAGACGTCTTTATATATGACGAGACCAAAATACCAGAAGAAACCGATATAATTTTTTTAAAACAAATAAATTTCTTAAAAAAAACACTAAATTTTAAAATTTTTGACTTGTCTTTGGACTTACAAAGTTCAAATTAAAAAGGTCTCCTTATATTTTGGCTCTAAGTCTTGTGCTCAAAAATAATTGAAATCCCCCCTAGTGGTTTTCGAGATAATTTTGCGCTCCCCCGGTCATACTATAAAAAAAAATAAAATTTTGCATTTTAGGCCATTAAAATCGCGACATCTCTGTTATTTTTTACGCTACAAACAAAAATGTTAAAGATTCAAAATCCTGAAACTTTTGGCATAAGAATTGAGTAAAAAAAATAATTGGGCACTATTTAAAAATTTTGAGAAAATTGCCGAAGAAAACATCGATGTTTATATCTCGAACAAAATTCGATCTTTAAAAATTTATAACTCGACTATTTGTAAAGATATCCTTTAAAACTGTACAAATGTGAAATCCCCAGACTTTTTCACATAAAAAATGTTCAAGTGTCCTTTAATAATTTGGAAAACCGCGAAGAAAAAATTTGATTTGTTTTTTAATTAAAAAAACCAATTAAATAATTTAGAAATTAATTTAGCGTTTAGTTTTCAAAATATCTTTAAAAACGGCACGTATTCCAAATTTTGGGCCTTCTTCGCACAAGACAAGACCAAAATATCAAAAGAATCCCATTAAAAAAATTTAAAAAACGGGTGATTAATAAAGTCAAAAATTTATTTCGAAAAAAACAAACTAAAATCAATTTTTTCGACTTGCCTTCGACTTACGAAGTTCAAATTAAAAAGGTCTCCTTATATTTTGGCCCTAAGTCTCGTGGTAAAAAATGATCGCGATCCCCCCGCTGCTTTTCGAGATAATTTTGCGCTCCCCTGGTCAAATTACAAAAAAAAATTAAATTTCGCATTTTGGGCAATTAAAATCGCCACATCTCCGTTATTTTTTACCCTAAAAGTAAAAACGTTAAAAATTCAAAAGCGCGAGACTTTTTGGCATAGGAAACGACCCAAAAAAAAAATTCGATTAGGCACTTTATAAAAATTGCCGGAGAAAACGTCGTTATTCTTATCTCAAAACAAAATTAGATCTTTAAAAAATTCGTAACTCAATCATTTGTGCAGACATCTTTAAAAACTTTTCAGATTCAGATCGCTCGGACTTTTTGGTACAAGAAAAACTCAAAAAATTTCGAACTTTAGACCTAACAAAACGCATCCATTTCGATTTTCGATTTTCAAAAGCTATTTTTCGACGTAGATGTCGTGCGAAAGCAACATTTTGGGGGTGAGTTGTTTACGGTACGACGAAGGGTGCAAAGGCGCCTATTAAAAGATCGCGTGAGCCCGTTTTGGGCTGTTTTGAGCCGAAGCTAATGAGTAATTCATTTTTGATGAGAATCAGCTCGAGATCTTTGAGGACGCATTTGTATGCAGACTTTGACGAGTTCTTAGGCAATATTAGTTGGCGAACTTTGCGAATACAATGGAGGTCCTAGAAGATGTTAAACAGAATATTATTAGTGGAACAACTTCCCGAAATGGGAATATCTGACACCCGATATTCACTCATCGATTATGAACTAATAACTTTGAAGAGCGAGAAACGGGACGAAATTATTGCTCCAAGTGGGGCTTATTTTGTTTGATCTATTTTCTTTTCGAATTAGAGACACGTTTAGATATTTGCTAATTAGATGAAGATTTTGAAATGTTAAATTAAGAACAAGATGGAATTCCGTTCGTTTAGGATGAGCGTGTTGAATTTTGAAGGAAATCGCTTCAAAGAAGCCGAAGAAAACCAATTTAAAATTTAAATTTTATATTTGAGCCAAAATTTGTAATATATATATTTTTTAATGTAATATAGAACGAGCGAGAAGATCTTTATTCATATTTAAAGTAAAACTAATTAAAAATCGGTCTGGAAATATTTCAAATAGCAAAGTTGCTACCAAAATAGGGACATATAATGGGCAGAAATTGTTTTCCGATTTTGCCGTCGTAAAGACCCAAAAAAGTTTTTACAAAAATAATTTATCTCAAGTAATAAAAAAATAGAACTGCAAAATTACATTTTTTACGAATTTCGATTCTTTTCTATATAACTCCGTCCATTTCGAAATATTCCCAGACAATTATGCGCCGTTGAAATCGAAAAAAAAACAAGCTTTTAAGTTCTGCCGAAATCGAGTAAGGTCCCCATTTAAAATAACAAAGTTGGTGCCTCAAAACGGTGACAAAAAACGGCCCCAAATTTTTTCGCCTGCTCCACCGTAAAGTGCGCAAAAAAGTACCCCAAGGAACTTTTTACAGAAGTACTTTATCTCAATTAATAACAAAGTTAAAAAATTTATTTTTTTCAATTTAATAATTTTGATTATTTTATTAATAACTTAGTTATTTTTCAAAATACTCCCAGACAATTATATATCGTTGAAACCGAAAAAAAATAAGCTTTAAAGTTCCGGAAGAAAAAATGGGTCCCCATTTAAAATAACGAAGTTGGTGCCGAAACGGGGACAAAAAATGGCCCCAACATTTTTTCGAATTCGCCATCGCAAACTACGCAAAAAAGTGCCCGAAGAAAGTTTTTACAGTACTAATTTATCTCGACTAATAAGAAAGTTAGCGAAAAGCAGTTTTCCCGATTTGGTGGAAAACCCTTCACAAGTGGAAACCCTTTTAATATTTAGGAATGGTCTTTTTTTAAATATCTCCGTCGTTTTTAAAGATTTTCCCCTACTGTTTGGTGTCGTTGGAATCGTAAAAAAATGAGCTTTTTGATGGGCACAAAAAAAATTCCAGTGCCTACTTGATTTAACGAACTTAGTGCCAAAACTGACGCAACCGAAGCCCGAATAAAAAATCTCATTTAACCATGAAATTTAACCAAGAAAGTTTTTACAGACTTAATTTATTTTGCTAAATAACAAAGTTACAGCTATTTAAACCTGATTGTCGTCGAAAATCAAGTAAGTCGAAAGCGCTTTTTAATGGAAACGTATTTTCTTTCAACCCTTTAGAAAATTTAAGGTCCGACGAACAACAAAAACAGTCCGCCCCAAAAGCTGCCTTAAGAAATTAATCGAAAGAGCCTTCAATTCGGAAAATTAGCATTTCGCGGAGAAGGCAAAAGATAATTCTCGGAGGTGTTTTATTCTCGACGCCTTTCCATTATTGGCTTTCCCGCATTTTCGTTCTCCGCCAGCTCCGATCCGTGTTGTGGCCGAATTTACATGCAAATTGCGTTAATTTTTTCGCACGAAACAGATTGGCCGATTTATTTCGATTTCTTTCATAAAAATAGTTGTTTTTTTTTCCTATAAAATCGAATAATTCAAAGTGGGTCCTTATCGGGGGCGCGAATAAATTTTCTCTTTTTCGAATTGCGAAAGCCACTTTCGATAAGGCTGTTAAATATGCGGAAAATTACATAAACGACGTTCTGATTTAAATGACGTCAATCTTTCTTCCGCTTCCTTTTTCTTCAAATATAATAAAACTAAACCGACGCCCGTAAAACTTTATCCATTATAGCGAAAAAAAAGCGACAATTTCCCCAATTTTATCGCTCTTAAAATAAAATCATTAATAATCAAGAGGTTTCCCGCGTTTTCGCGGCCCTTATTTTTACGGCAACTTTAAATTAAATTTCGACCGCGCGAAAAATACAAAGAATTTTTTAAAACGCCCAAACGGCGGAAAAAACAACTTTGTAAATCAATTTATTCGGATTCGATTAAATTTTATTTTATTTTTGTTTAAGAGGAAATAAAATCGCGATTCGAGCGAAGCTTGTTTTTTGCTATTTTCGCATTAAGCAAAATTAATTTTAAATTTCCCGCCTCGCCGGAAGGAAATGGAATAGAAAATTAAATGAGCGCGACGAACGAGCAAACTTAAAGTTTCTACGACGTTTATTTATCAAATGTGCTTTTTCGCATGCGAACGACGGCCCCAAAGATTTATTTTTAAAAAAGCATCCCCTAAGTGCGGGCATTCGTTAGCGTCAAAGTTGGCGGGGTAAGAAAATCGCTTGTAATATTTTTTCGGTCGGATTTTTTCTAATTTTGTTGTTCCGAGACGAGGAAAAAGCGGCCGCTCGGAATTTATTATTTTTTCGTTTCCGAAACGCACGTAAAAAAACAAAATAATTTTTTATTGATGTAGAAAGTAATTGTAATTCATAAATAAATTTTTTTAAATTCGAAATGGGCTTTTTCTAAGCGTCCCCGAAATTATTTTCAAACTAAAGCGTTTCGGGCGATCGGAATTTGATTTTCGGCGAAAGAAGCGCAAAAAATGCGACGCAATAAAATATAAAAAAAAAGAGCAGAAGAGAAAAAGAGCCGACACGAAAATTTCGCACGACAATTTCCGTCGACAAGCGGAAACAAGAAGACAACAATAATATCCGCCCAAAACTTTCGCAATATGTATGGGGGAGCCTAAAAAAAAAAACCGAAGTCTATTTCGACAGGATCAAGATTCGCATAATTCGCTCCGTTTCTTTGCTTTTCGGCCGAAAAAAAAACAGAAAAACTTTTTCAATTATTCTGAAAAATTTACATCTTTTCGTGAAACATCATCGCTAATATTTGGATCCGGAGTCGTTGGGGCGGAGGCCCCGAAGAAAAATTCCGCCCCATAAAATGTTTTGGCGAAGTTCGCGAAGGGACGCGGGCGGCTCTATTTTCGGGTTTTTATTAGTTTCGTCGGCGACGAAAGAACTTCGAGTTTGGCTCGTGGCGAATAAAATGCGAAAATGTGGAAATGGCGAAAGTTTGCAGTTCGAATGTCTTAGGAGGAAAATTATGGGGCGAGCCCTAAATCTATTTTGTAATAAGTTTCGAGTCTCAAAAAATTGTTGATTACTTTTAAAAGAAGTTCGAAGTTGGCTCAAAAACCAAAATTTAATTTTATTAGGCGATTTAAGGCAGAAAAAAATTTGTAACTCGGTTGTTTGTAAAGATATCTTTAAAAACTGTAAAAATTTGGAATTCCGGTATTTTTTTGCATAAGAAAATGTTCAATAATTAAAAGAAAAATGAGAAAAAAGAGTTTAATTTGTTTTATAATTAAAAAAAAACAATTAAAATATTTAGAAAATAATAATTCGGTTAGTTTTCAAAATATGTTAAAAAATGGCACATATTCGAAATTCTGAGACGTCTTTATATATGACGAGACCAAAATACCAGAAGAAACCCATATAATTTTTTTTAAAACAGAAGATTAAAAGCATCAAATAAATTCATTCAAAATAAAATAAAATTTTGACTTGTCTTTGGACTTACAAAGTTCAAATTAAAAAGGTCACCTTATATTTTGGCCCTAAGTCTTGTGTTAAAAAATAATTGAAATCCCCCTAGTGGTTTTAGAGATAATTTTGCGCTCCCCCCGGTCAAATTAATAAAAAAAATAAAATTTTGCATTTTAGGCAATTAAAATCGCGACATCTCTGTTATATTTTACACTAAAAATAAAAACGTTAAAGATTCAAAATCCTGAGACTTTTGGCATAAGAAATGATTAAAAAAAATAATTAGGCACTATTTAAAAATTTTGAGAAAATTGCCGAAGAAAATATCGATGTTTATATCTCGAACAAAATTCGATCTTTAAAAATTTGTAACTCGACTATTTGTAAAGATGTCCTTTAAAACTGTATAAATTTTAAATCCCCAGAGTTTTTTACATAAAAAAAAAGTTCAAGTGTCCTTTAATAATTTGGAGAAAACTGAGAATAAAAAATTTGATTTGTTTTTTAATTGAAAAAAACCAATTAAATAATTTAGAAATTAATTTAGCGTTTAGTTTTCGAAATATCGTTAAAAACGGCACGTATTACAAATTTTGGGCTTTCTTCACATAAGACGAGACCAAAATATAAAAGAAATTGCATTAAAAAAATTTAAAAAAAGGCGTTTAAAAAAATCAAAATTTCTTTCGAAAAAAAAAACTAAAATCAATTTTTTTGACTTGCATTCAACTTACGACGTTCAAATTAAAAAGGTCTCCTTATATTTTGGCCCTAAATCTTGTGCTAAAAAATGATCGCAATCCCCCCAGCGGTTTACGAAATAATTTTGCGCTCCCCCGGCCAAATTAAAAAAATAGAATTTCGCATTTCAGGCAATTAAAAGCGCCGCATTTCTGTTATTATTTACGCTAAAATTAAAAACGTTAAAAAGTCAACATTCTGAACCTTTTGGCCGACTAAAAAAATAATTTAAAAATTTTGATAAAGTTGACGAAGAAACCGTCGATGTTTATATCTCAAAACTTATAATCAATAATGAAGAAAAAAAACAATACCACAAAAACCCAAAAAACTTATTACCGAAATAGATTTTGGACCTAACAAAACGAATCCATTTCGAAGCGCCAAATTCAAAAAAACGCAATTATCGACAACAAAACTAATCAAAAATTGTTCGGGCGTCGTTTTTCCGAACGCCATTAAATTTTTTCCAGACAATTAGATAAAAAGGGCACCAACCGGTTGAATGTCAGTTTTTGATCTTTGCGAGAAAAGGGCGTCGAATGTGCCGGACAGATTTAGCAACTTTTTTCTTCCGCCCCCTTTTGTTCCGCGAATACGTCCCGACGCGAATTTTTTTTGCGGGTTAATAAAACGAGCCGGCGCAAAAAAGAAAAACCATAATCCATTTCCGTTTCTGTATGAATTACGATGTGCCATTATTATACTCCGAAAACGATTAAATTTGAAAAGCTACTTGTTTCTTTGTCAGAGATTAATGTAAATCTGGTGCACGGCACTCACATTTCGCTGCCTACTTGATTATACAGTAAATTAATCAGCGTTGCTTTTGATATTTAAAGAGCGGCAACGCGCGCGCAAAAAAAAACGACGAGCAGAATTAATGCCGAAAAAAAAGTGTTTTTGGGCCGTTTTAACGTCGCCGGACGGCGAAGATCGCCGGTCGGACCCAAAGAAATCGTAAATCTTTATGCGTATCCGATAAGCGATTGATAACGGCCTTTTGCGAGTCTTGCGTGCGCGAATTTTTTTTGCAAATTGCGTTTTTAAGGCGCCGATCTTGTTTGCGAGGCGTCAGCGAAAGTCAAAGGATAAATGATTTTTTAATGTTGGCGTCTCGTTCGCACGAGAAATGCACAAATATAAAAATATCGAAGAAAAAGGAAAAATGATTGGAAAATCCTACCTTTAGGGATGATCCTTTGGGGGCTCTGGGTACGTCGGAGAAGTCTGGAACGAAATTAAATTGATTAGTTAAGGAGGAACGATTAAATGAATGCGATCGCAAAAGAAAAATAATTGGGGCGGTTTGCGTTGAAATGGAAACATATCGATTTTTTTTGGGGTAAATATAGGATGGATTAATCGGCCCCTAAAATATGGGAACCGTATTTCCTTTCAATTAAAAGCTATCATTTTTTTAAGTTTCGATTATCAAAATTTTTAATTTAATTGAAAAATTTTAAACATGTATTGAAAAATTAACAAAAAAAAATTGGGGCGATGGCTCAGAATTAAACCTCCCCAATTTTTTTCTTGATCAATAACGGAGCGTGTTAATCACCCTCTAAAATATCGGGAGAAAATTCACCCCCCAACCTGATCAACGATTTTTTTAAATTTAGTGTATCTAATTTCTAAATACAAAATAATTAAAAACTTTTTTTAAGGATTTTCGTTTATGGGGAGGGGGGAGCTGTAGCAATTTTTTTCTAGTAATTAATAATTGCATTAATCGTCCCCTACGATATCAGGACCGTATTTGTCGCTCCTTTAAATCTATGAGTCTTTTGAAGTTTTAAATAGTAAACAGATCTAACTTTCTCAAAAAAAATTTGCTTGAGATAAAATCTTTAATTTTTTTTTTAATAAATAATAAATGTATTAAGCAGGCTCTGAAATGTCAGATTTGGATCTACACCCCTTTAAGAATTGCCATTTTTTTAAATGTACCACCATAAAAATTTTAATATAAAATGTTTAATAAAATGCCTATAGATTTTCGCTTATGAGAAACCTCCCGCGATTTTTTTATAAGTAGGCAATGAATGTAGTAATCACCCCCTACTATATCGGGGTTGTGTTTATATCCTGAAAAAACGTACGATTTTTTGAATTATAACATATCCAAATATTTCAAAACTCAAAACTGTAAAATATTATTTTAGGTTTTCGCTTAAGATAGAACGTCCCCAATTTTTTTCTGGATAGATAATAAAATCGGTAATCATCCCTTAAAAAATAAAAATTAAATTCAACCCCAAACAAAATATACAATTTTTTTAATTTTTCATGACAGAATATAACATACTTAAACATGTAAAATATTATTATTGATTTGCACTTAATATAGAAGCCCCCCAATTTTTGTCTGGATAGATAATAAAAACATTAATCATCCCTTAAAAAATGAGAAATAAATTTAACCCCCAACAAAATATACAATTTTTTTAATTTTTCATTACAAAATAAAAGACACTTAAACATGTAAAGTATTATTATTGATTTTCGCTTAAGATAAAAGCTCCCCAATTTTTTTCTGGATAGATAATAAAGGCATTAATCATCCCTTAAAAAATCAGAATTAAATTTAACCCCAAACAAAATATACAATTTTTTTAATTTTTCATAACAGAATATAAGACACTTAAACATGTAAAGAATTATTATTGATTTTCGCTTAAGATACAAGCTCCCCAATTTTTTTCTGGATAGATAATAAAGGCATTAATCATCCCTTAAAATATGGGAATTAAATTTAACTCCAAATAAACTCTATGATTTTTTTTAAACTCAAGCAAAATTTTCCTGCGAATTATTTTGAAAAATGTTGAAGTGCTAGTCATAATAAATTAATGGTTTTTGTTGTAAAATAAATACGGTCCTGATATTTTACAAGGGTCTTAATATACTTATGAACCGTTTGTAAAAGAATCAAAGACCTCTTACTTTAAATCAAAACATCCTGGGAATTTTTTAAAATACGAAATTTTGATTAACAATAACTTTAAAAATTCGTGGTTTCTTTTAGACCGTAAATGCGGTCCTGATATTGTAGAAAGCGATTAATACAGGCCCTATTTATTTACAAAAAAATTCAGAAGGCTCCACTTTAATCAGAAACTGTCAGATGCGCCAGATGCGACCAGTTCCAAAAATCCTAGTTCCTACTGGGTTGCAAATACGGTCCTGATATCTTAGAAAATAATTAATACGCCCATCCTTTAGCCGTAAAAATTGCGAAGCTCCTGCTTTGAGCCATCACGGCCCAAGAATTTTTTTAAAGTGCTTACACGATTTAGTTGTTGGGAAATTGAAAAAAAAATTGTACCTGCTGTCGGCGAATAAATACGGTCCTGATTTTTCGAAAAGGATGTTTAATAGATCCATTAGTTTTTCGTAAAAAAAATTAAACGCCTAGATTTGAAAATATTTTTAAAATGAAGTCTTATTTTGTGGAGTAAAAAAACTATTCAAATAATCTACGTTTAATGAGGGGGGGGGCAGTTTATTGCGATAATTTAAAACTAAAATTAAAAGTGCTCATATTAAATTTTAAAATTAGAGAAAACCGATAAGATCGCAAGCTATTTCGAGCCGAAAGCGCACTTAACCCGCAGATAACCCCAAATCCGGCCCTGCTAAGCAAACCTCACTTTCTATTTATCAAAAGAGTTACAAGGGCGCTCTTTCGGAGATTCTTTCAGATTCGTAATTAAATAATACCGAAAGGGTTTCTCATTAAATATCGAAAGGGCAAAGGGGGGGGCGAACAACCCCCCGCTCCTTCACGACTTCTTTCTTTTCCGCCACGGTGAAAAATAATTAAATATTTCCGTTCGTGTATAACTAATTAGAAAAGGAAAAAAAACGTAACAGCTTAATTGATCAAATTGGTCTTTAATTAGTTGTTTCGCCTTTCTAATTAGTTGCCATTTGAAAAATCCGCTCGCGACGCGAACGAAGCGCAAGACTTAATCCAATAACTTATAAAAAGGGGGCCTCTCCCTTAAAATACGAAAAAGGTTCGCGAATTACGTTTTTCGCTTTGGCGAATCGCGCGCTCCGACCGGGTCGTGCCCTTTTAACTGGTCGTTTTTTCGAAAAAGAAAAGAGACCAGCACTTAACCCCTTGACATACAAAAAAAACCGAACATAAAATAAATAATTAATAGTTTTAAAATATTTTGAAATATGTAGAGCAGTGTTTCCCAATCTTTTTTTAACATTCCCCACCTAAGTCATTCTAAAATTTTGATGCATATAATATATAACATATAAATATTTTTTTATATTTAAAAATTGAATTATTTCATAAATGAAGCCTAATTACAACTTGTTCAAGACACAAGATTTAGGTTTTAGCAAGAAATCACTAGGAAATTATTAAGAAAAAGAAACAATAAGTAAATTTTAAAAACATAAACTAAAAAATATTTTTATATCGATAGCTCGAATTTTTGATAAGCGAATTATTTTTAGTTTCTCTTCAACTTCGACCTATCGAGGTTTGACTGTATTTAATTTTATAAATTTAATATTTCTGAACAATTAAGATAATTTATTTATTGAGTTTTCTCCAATATTAATTTTATTTGCGTAAATTAATGATCTTCAAAGTTTTTTGAAAAACCACAAATTCTGTATTTACTCTATTTGAGTTTTTTGAAAATACATAATAATTTTTTCATCAAAATTTCCTTTTAAATTTACCGAATAAAGTTTTGTTTTATTCAATTTGTGCTATACAAAAAAAATTGATAATTAAAAATTTCTAAAGTGCTTAAATATATTTTAAAAATTTTCCAAGTTATTAATTTATTTAACTTGAGTTGTCTAAAAACTTAAAATAATTTATTTTTCGAGTTTACTTTAACAATTTTGCTAAATGTTTAAAACTGAATTTCATTCTATGTAACAAAAAACGGGTGCATGTACTTATGTGCGCACGTTAGAAGTAATACTTCTTTGGCGCGACTAAATTAAATATAACAACGCGCTATGTTGCGCTTGTGTATAGCTAGACCAGTGGTTATCAAACTATATGTTACTGCGCATATGTCGTTTTATTCGAATACATTGCTATTTCCTTTTTAAATCCAAAAAGTAATTTAAACAAATTGAATAAATACGAAGATGTGCGCGTTCGAGCGAAAAGTGGCACATTTTCGAGCGAGGGAAGCAAATGAAGCGCGACGCGGAGCGGCGCGCTTCATTTTCCCGAGATCGGAAATGTGCCACTTTGAGCTCGAATGCGCACACTCGGTTTTAAGCACCATTCACAATGATTTAGACCAATAAATTAGATAAAAAATCAATACAATAACTTTAATCGTTCCATCTCGCTCGCACCGACACGATTCTCGTATCTTTTCGCTCGCTCCCACTCATTTGCTATGGTAAAAATACATTTTTCGCACATTTTGACTTAAATTAAAATTTTGATATAAAAGAGCGAACGAATAAATGAGAAAAACGTAATAAATACGAAGATGCGCGCGTTCGAGCGAAAAGTGGCACATTTTCGAGCGAGGGAAGCAAATGAAGCGCGACGCGGAGCGGCGCGCTTCATTTTCCCGAGATCGGAAATGTGCCACTTTGAGCTCGAATGCGCACACTCGGCTTTAAGCACACTTTACAAGAATTAATTTACTCTCTGACAATTCGCAATTAAATATTACAGAATTATATTAATAACAAAATTCCCAAATCGCCAATTTTGTGCCTTTTAACAAAATTATTGTTGAAAACAAACCTTTTTCGGAAGTTAAGTCCAAAATAAAAAAAGTGGTTTAACGCACACGAATTTTAGGACCCGGAAAATCTTCAAAAAATTAATTTTCGACGAGTCCGACCCTGTTCGGCGCGCATAGTTTACAATATCGGGGGCGTAAAGATTTTCCGATGCGAGCGGAAATTAAATTTCTTATCGATACGAAAAATGAAGTTAATCTAAATTGCGAACTAAACCTAAGGGCTGTTTAATTAGGTTACGGCGCGCATATGGGGAGCCCCGGCGCTTTTTTCGACGCCGACAAGAAATATGTTTCGGGGGCCCTAAGCATCTGCTAATTAATTGCCGGTCCTTCGGTGGTGCATTAAGGAAAACGGTACAAAGCCGGCCGCTTATGAATAAATACGCGTCCCGGTTTTTGCAGACAAAGGGACCGTTTAAGTGCGACATTGATCCCTTCGTCATTAACGGGATTAAAGGTTTCCTTGGACGCTTGTCCTTTCGGACGGATGTTGCGGTCGCCGGCGAGCAAACGACGTCTTGTTTAAAGGACTCGCCGGGGGGCGTACGGTTTTTTTATGGCCGCCCCAAAATTGACCGAGATAAATTTCGAGATTTGAGGCTTCGAAAATAATGAGATTTAGGGACGTGCGTTTGAAGTTGTGAGCGGTGGAGTTTCGAAAAATTCTAGGTTTTTTGGCGGGGTCGATACGGTCCTGTTATTTTGGGAGATGATTCATTTACGGCTTAGTTGTGAGGGAAAAAATTGGGGACGTTTTTGCTTCAGCGAAAAGTTTAGGGGATTTTTTTAGTTATATTGTTGCTCGGATTTTGATGTGGCGAAGTTAAAAAATATTTTTGAAAAAATCTACCATCCGTTTCGGCTTAAGCAAAAACGTTCATAATTTTTTTCCGAATAATAAATAAGTGTATTAACAACTCTGTAAAAAATCAGGACGGTATTCAACCCCTAACAAAATCTAAGATTTTTTAAAGTAAAGAACATCAAAGTTGGCAATAAAAAATTTAAAAAAAATTCCCTGGCAAGTTTCGCTTAAAAGAAGTCCTTCCCGATTTTTTTACTAGTAATACATAAGTGCATTAATCACCCTCTAAAATATCAGGACCGAATTTACACCCCAACAGAAACAACGATTTTTTGAATTTCATATCATCGAAAACTAACAAAAATATAATTGGCAAATATTTTGAAAAAATCCACAACCATTTCGGCTTAAGCAAAAACGTTCATAATTTTTTTCCGAATAATAAATAAGTGTATTAATACCTCTGTCAAAAATTAGAACTTCATTCAACCCCTAACAAAATCTAAGACTTTTTAAAGTGAAGAACATTCAAATTCATATTAAAAGTTTTTTAAACAATTCTCTGGCAAGTTTCGCTCAAAAGAAATCTACCCCAATTTTTCTACGGGTAATAAATGTGTGCATTAATCACCCCCTAAAATATCAGGACCGGATCTACATCCCACCCGAAACAATGATTTTTTGAATTTCATGTCATCAAAAACTAACAAAAATATACTTGGCAAATATTTTGAAAAAATCCAAAACCATTTTGGCTTAAGCAAAAACGTTATTAATTTTTTTCCAAATAACAAATAAGTGTGTTAATAACTCTACATAAAATTAAAACTGTATTCAACCCCTAACAAAGTATAAGATTTTTTTTTTAAAGTAGAGAATATTAAAATTCGTATTACAAACTTTTAAACAATTCCCGGGCAAGTTTCGCTTAAAAGAAATCTACCCCAATTTTTCTACGAGGAATAAATGAGTGCAATAATCACCCCTTAAAATATCAGGACCGGATCTACATCCCAACAGAAACGACGATTTTGTGAATTTCATATCATTAAAAACAAACAAAAATATACTTAGCAAATATTTTGAAAAAATTCAAAACCATTTCGGCTCAAGCAAAAACGTTAATAATTTTTTTCAGAATAACAAATAAGTGTATTAGTAACTCTAAAAAAATCAGAACTGTATTCAACCCCTAACAAAATATAAATTTTTTTTAAAGTAGAGAACATTAAAATGTTTTAAATAATTCCCTGGCAAGTTTCGCTTAAAATAAATCTACCCCAATTTTTTTACACGTAGTAAATGAATGCATTAATCATCCCCTAAAATATCAGAACCGGATCTACACCCCAACAGAATCAACGATTTTTTGAATTTCATATCATCAAAAACTAATAAAAAAAATACTTGGCAAATATTTTGAAAAAATCCACAACCATTTCGGCTTAAGCAAAAACGTTTATAATTTTTTTCCGAATAATAAATAAGTGTATTAATAACTCAGTAAAAAATCAGAACCGTATTCAACCCCTAACAAAACCTAAGATTTTTTAAAGTAAAGAACATCAAAGTTCGTAATTAAAAATTTTAAAAAAATTCCCTGTCAAGTTGCGCTTAAAAGAAATCTACCCCAATTTTTATACGAGTAATAAATGAGTGCATTAATCACCCCCTAAAATATCAGGACCGGATCTACACCCCAACAGAATCAACGATTTTTTGAATTTCATATCATCAAAAACTAATATAAAAATAATTGTCAAATATTTTGAAAAAATCCACAACCATTTAGGCTTAAGCAAAAACGTTAATAATTTTTTTCCGAATAATAAATAAGTGTATTAATAACTCAGTAAAAAATCAGGACCGTATATAACCCCTAACAACATCTAAGGTTTTTTAAAGTAAAGAACATCAAAGTTCGTAATTAAAAATTTAAAAAAAATTCCCTGTCAAGTTGCGCTTAAAAGAAATCTACCCCAATTTTTCTACGAGTAATAAATAAGTGCGTTAATCACCCCCTAAAATATCAGGACCGGATCTACACCCCAACAGAATCAACGATTTTTTGAATTTCATATCATCAAAAACTAATAAAAAAATACTTGGCAAATATTTTGAAAAAATCCACAACCATTTAGGCTTAAGCAAAAACGTTAATAATTTTTTTCCAAATAATAAATAAGTGTATTAATAACTCAGTAAAAAATCAGGACCGTATTCAACCCCTAACAAAATCTAAGATTTTTTAAAGTAAAGAACATCAAAGTTGGTAATAGAAAATTTAAAAAATTCCTTGGCAAGTTTCGCTTAAAATAAATCTACCCCAATTTTTCTACGAGTAATAAATGAGTGAATTAATCACCCCCTAATATATCAGAACCGGATCTACACCCCAACAGAAACAACGATTTTTTGAATTTCATATGATCAAAAACTAACAAAAATGTACTAAGCAAATATTTTGAAAAAATCCAAAACCATTTCGGCCTAAGCAAAAACGTTCATAATTTTTTTCCGAACAATATATAAATGTATTAATAATTCTGTAAAAAATCAAAGCGGTAATCAACCCCCAACGAAACCTACGATTTTTTGAAAATGTGGATCATTCAAAATTCGCATTAAAATTAAAAAAAAATTGCCCGACAAGTTCGCTTAAAATGAAATCTACCCCAATTTTTCTAAAGAGTAATAAATAAGTGCAGTTAATCACCCCTAAAATATCAGGACCGGATCTACACCCCAACAGAATCAACGATTTTTGAATTTCATATCATCAAAAACTAAAAAAATACTTTGAGCAAATATTCGTTGAAAAAGTCGCACAAGCCATTTGCTTAAGCAAAAACCGTTATACTAATTTTTTTCCAATAATATATATAAGTGTATTTAATAATCTCAGTAAAAATACGAGACCGTATTCAACCCCTAACAGAAATCTAAGATTTTTGAAATATGTAAAGATAATCAAAAGTTGGTATATAGAAAATTTAAAAAATTCCTGACAAGTTCCTTTAAAATAAATCTTTCCCAATTTTTTACAACGAGTAATAAATGCATAATAATCCCGTAAAATATCAGAACCGGTATTCACCCCAACAGAAACTAACGATTTTTGAATTTCATCATATCAAAACATAAAAAAATTGCACTTAACAAATAAATTTAAAGAAATCAAATCCAATTTTAACAAACGAACTATAATGCCCAATTTTTCACGAACAATTTTTATCAGATGTATTGTAATTTGTACAAAATCTAAAGCGTAATTCAATTCCCCAACGAACATCCAAAATACGATTTTTCCGCAAAATTGTGGATCATTTAAAATTACGCATAAAATTAAAAAAAATTGCGAACAAGTAATTACGCACTAACCGCAATTCCTTTTAAATAAATCTTTCCAGCTTTTTCAACGGTCGTAATAAGGTGCGCACCAATAGCGCGAAAATTAATCAGCAATTGCAACCTTATTCGCATAAAAAACTTGGCCCGCCGAGGAAATTAGTTAACTTTTATTTAGCGAATAAAAACACACAAATTACATTTATTACGCACAGTTAAACTGCAATAAAATGTAAAGGCAAAGTTACAAGTCGCTATAAAATTCATGAACAAGCCCACTTTCGATACGTTTCGTTTCGTAATTATGCGTTGCGCAAAACGGAAGGGAAATTGGGCAAGTCGATAAATCTAAAAAATCGCCCGTTAATAGCAATAAAATGTTTAAGGTCAATCCTTTTCGAACTTGTTTTACGCTCGCACGGGAAAATTAAAAAGCACCTTGCGTTTCCCGGGCTTCGCGCCCCGGCCCGAAGAAGAAGAAGCAAAAAAAAACAACATATTTATTGGCGTGGAGCGGGAAAAAAATAAAAAGGCACGACACACGCGTGTATCTTTTTCATTACGCTCTCGTTGCAAAATGAAAAAAGTAATCAGGATCAAAGGTTAGGCGTCGTTTCTGATAGAAATTTATTGGGCGGGGGCCCTTCTGCGTGTTCCGTTCCGTAAAATTGTGTCTTGCGAAAAAAAACGGAAGGCGGCGATCAATTTGGGGGCGCCTCGATAAACAAATCCGAATAAAAATGCCTCGCTTTACGAAAAAGAATAAAAAATCTGATTTTAATGTCATCACTTTGGAACTTTGAGTTTTACTCGAGAATTTGAATAAGCACGCCTATGGTTTTTCGGGCCTATCCGAAGCCCAAAAGTCCGTAGACTTCGAATTTGTATAGTTTTTAAAGATCCGTCCACAATTAACGGCGCCACAATTTTTTTAATGTGAAATTTTGTGCTGCAAAAATGAACCTAAAACTTTAAGCCGTAATTACTCAAAAAATTAACATTGCGCCCTATGTCGCTTTTGTACGCATCTTATGGAAAAAAGTCTCAGGATTGCGAATCCGAGTCGTGTTTAATGATCGGATTGAAAATAAAGGCGTTACGATTTTTTTTGTGAGACAAGAGGTATTTTTTTTTGATTTATTTAGTTTTTTTGAAAATTTATATTTTAGGGCGAACCGACTGCGGCGCGCATTTGACCAACGCCCTAACGCAAATTCTTCGACCCGTAACGTTAAAAAACAACCCCCCACAAGATGTAACAAAAAAATCGAACCTCAAGCCCGGCGATCCATATCGATCCTTCGAGACGGCGGCGCACTTTCGTTTACACACACGACGCCACTGCTTAATTGATCTTAAGACGAAAAAAGGCCCAAAAAAAATTAATTGCAGAGCCAAAAATGCACTACGCGTGTTTACGCGGGCACGGACCACGCAAAACTAGAATTTTCCACAAAATAACAAGTCGTTATGTAAAAGGGGCCTTGGGTGTGTTTATCGCACGTGCACAGGCCAACTTTCGCGCTTATCGCAGGCACATGGCGCTCGACCGATATCGCCATAAATACATTTATCGAATAAAGACCGGGGGATAGTCGATTAATTTTCTAATTTGTAAGTCGCCCCCCGCCGGGGCCCCGGTCGAGCGAAAAAATAATTCGCGCCGCCCCTGCGAGTGCGTAGCTCGCAAAAGGCCTCGAAGTTCGAACAAACAGCCCCTACTTAATTTTTTTTAATTCGAAACACAAACTGTCATTAATCAAAAAAGTAATTTTCGAAATTCGCAGACGCTCGGCCCGCTCGCTTTTGTAGACAAATGTTCTTAACGCAATTTCGTTTATTCCCAAAACTAGAAATCGAGTCGGAATAATTAAGGCAGTCGTACCTGTGTGTTTTCAAGCCCGCAATTCGCTTTGGCCGTTGACAAAAAAAAGTATGCGTAGCCCCAGAGCTCGAAAATGAAATGACTAAACTCTCAAGAAAATATTAAATGCCAAAAAAATCGACAAGTGACTTTAAAAAAATTAGAAACGTATCCAAAGCTGAAAACAAATTAACAAACACTTTCAAAAATTCCCAAAATTCAAAATAAATTAATATACACCTTTAAAAAATTATTAACGCTCTAAAAAAGTCAACAAACGCCTTTCAAAACTTCTCAAAATGCTATTAAACACCCCCAATGTTCCAAAAAAAATTAATAAACACTTCCACAGCTCAAAAAAATACCCTCAAATTTTGAAATAAAGTTATAAAACATCTCCAAAGTTAATAAAATTAATAAACAGCTCTAAATCCCAAAAAAAAATTAGAAAAAGTCCAAACACTTCCAAAAAAAAATAACAAACAGGTTCAGAAAAATTTAAAACACTTCAAAAACCCTCAAAAAAATTAACTAACGCCTTCGGAGCTTCCAAAAATCTTGCAAAACATCCCCAAAATTCTCAAAAAAATAATAGGCACCCCCATAGCTCCAAAATGAATTAGAAAAAGTTCAAATACTTTCAAAAAAATTAAAACGCTCCAAAAGCTCAAAAATGTTCACAAACGCTTTCACGACGTCCAAAAATGTTATAAAACATCTCCGGAGTTCTCAAAAAAAAAAAATACCTCCAAAGTTTCAAAAAAATTTAGAAAAATCCCAAAAAAATTAACAAACAGTTTTAATTAGGTACAAACACCTTCGAATCTCGAAATAAAATTATAAAACACCCCCAAAGCTTCGAAAAACCTATAAAACAGCCCAAAAAATTAAAAAAATTCGCACAACACCAAAAGAGCAAATCCCACGAATTTTCTCGATCAATTTAAAAAGTACGACGAGAACGGATCGAAACTCGAAGGGGGCGCCCGAAATTAATTTCTGGCTTCGTTCGAAGGCTTGAAAACACACGGGTTCGACTGGCAGTCCCCGAATTAATCCAATAAACGGCTTTATCTTCGATACACACCTAAGTTCGCGCAAATTAGGCGAACTGTAGAAGCGGCAAGCACACGCTTAACGCAATTAATTAATTATTCGCGAATAATCGAATGCATTCAAAGGGGCGGCAGTTGCATCGCCGCCTTGCGAAATTTCAAAGTTGTAAATGGTAATTGCAACTAAACAGAGCTTCGTTGTGATAATAATTGAGTTAAGGAGTGTTTAACTACGGCCTTGTTTGTCAAACTGAGCACACGGTTTGCTTTGCCATTCCTCGATCAAACCGAAACGCACACACACACACACAAACACACACACACACAAACGCAGTTAAATTAACAACAACACTCATAGATAAACCATGTATCCGGAAAATTAGCCGAAAAGCATGAGCTAACCCGCTCCGATTATCGTTGAATTAGAACGGAAGGGTAAGAGTGCGCACGCCAGCCGCCGACAAAATGTGTGTCGTTACACCAAATAATTTCGTTCTAAATTTGAATAAACAACGGACGTTTGGCTTAATTTTCTTCAATATTGCAGAAGATGGGGGGCCGACAGAGAGGGGAGCAGGGCGCGAGATTGTGACAAAGAAAAGGGGGGAAAGTCTCGACGATTTTGGATTTACATAAATTTCTTAACCGTGCTTTATCCTCGATTAAATTTCCATTATCGTTATTAACGTTATTTAAGCTCTAGATTGTCTCTCTGTTAGATCTTCGACGATAATTTAATTTTCATTCAAACTATTCCCGCGTTCTAAGTTAACTCCATTATAGCTTTGCAGTGGTGTCGCTTTCTAATTAAACAGGAAAAGCTACCGAAAACGGCGCTCAAATTGGCTCGAGCCGCTTAGTTTTGTATGTGAAAAAATAAGAACAAATTGGTTTTAAATTTAGGGGGTAATAAATGAGTTGATTGAATTTTTTTTTATAGATAAATTGGTTTTTTTCAATTTAAAAAAGAACATGTCTTGGTTACTGATTAGAATGTTTTTTTTACAAGGGCACGGAGTGATTTTATTTTAAAATACATCCAATTTTAATTTTTTGAAGTTATCGATTCATTTTTGCAACATAAAATTTACTAAAAAAAATTGTAGCTCGGTTATTTGTGAATCGATCTTTAAAAACTTTGCAGATTTGGAATCCGCAGAATTTTTGGCGTCGGATAGGCCCAAACAACTATGGCAATGCTATTTGATTTTTTTGAGAAAAGTGGAGTTAAAGATTGAAAGTTGCGTGTACTTTTTTCAAAATGTGTAATTTGATTATTTGTGGAGATATTTTCAAAAACTTTTCGGATTCTAAAAGCCCGTTTTTCGGTACACAGGAATGGGCAAAAAACAATTAAGGCCCAATGTTAACTCGTGGAGAAAAATGCGCTTGAATTCTTCAAAAAAAATTATAAATTTTTGAAAAAGCTATAACTCGGCCATCTTTGCGAATTTTGAAAAATCCTTTCATTTCTGAACGCACGGGACCTTGGTGCGTTAGAAACTGATCCTAAGTCAAAACCCCCAATTTCGATCAAAAATTGAGAAAAAAATAAGGTTAACCCCTTTGATTTTTTAGACAAAATTTTGATTTCCATATAGTTTTTTTTTTTTCACAGGACATTTCAATAGGTCTCCAGTGCGCACGGTCGTAACCATTTTTCCCTCCTTCCCTTTCGTATCCCAAAAATTTTCAACATAACCAAAAATTTCCCGAAATTTACATTTTGACTCGAAAATATAGTCATAGCGCCCTTATTTTTGGGCGTATCGATAAAAACGCCCCAGATTCCGAATCCTAAGACCACCCCCCACAAGATCCACGCAAATTCAATATGGGGCACAATGTTAATTTTTCGAATAATTTATTGCTTTGTTTTCGCGACACAAAATCGAAGATAAAAAATCGCAGCGCGGTTAATTGTGAACAGATCTTCAAAAACGTTACAGATTTGGAATCCTCGGATTTTTTGGCTTCGCTTAAAACCAAAAAATCATAGGCGTGCTATTTAAAAATTTTGAGAAAAAAGGGGTCCAATTTAACAAGAACTAAAAATGACCAAACATTTACATTTTAACCCAAAAATAAATTCAGGGCCCCCGTATTTTTGGGGGCATCAATAAAAGCGACACAGTCTCAAAATCCTCGGACCTTTGCCCAAAAGGCAAATCAAAAATTCGCACAGCTCGTAATGTTAATTTTTTAAGATAAATTAAAAACAAATTTTTTATTTACAAATAAAATACGTTTTACGATCCCGGCATCGTTAAAAGGCAATTAAAATCGCCCGTCCAAAAAAAATAAAAATAAATAATTTCGTTCGCGAAAACCTCAAAATAAGAAATCGAAAAGCGTTAGAAGGCCGAGGAAGATCGGCGATATAAATACTCATCTTAAAAGCCCATTAAGCTTTTCCAGAGATTGCCGCCGCCGCCTCCTCCCGCTTTCCCTCGCTTATGTAAATAGATAAAAAAATATTACATGCATTACTGGCGCAATAAATCTTCCCCAAAATAAAAACATTAGATCTGATAAATCGTGCCGACAAAAACGCTTTATTACCGCGTGTTGCGGGACCGACGAAGAAGCGTGCCCGCTCGGAGCGCCCTGGGCTGGCGCCGGCCCACCCCCATTTTGACCAAATTTTGCGCCCCTCAAAAAAATTAATCCGATTTACTTCGCCTCCCGCGAAGAGGCCGTAAAAAGTTTCGTCGCTTAATTAAATTTGCCAAAAATAATTTCGCGCGCGAGCGGACCGCCTCGGCCCGATCGGCTTTTCGCCGAGCCAAAACGGCTCTTTCGTTCGGAAACGGGTCCGAGGTTCGCGCGAAACGTGTCGCCACATAAATTTGCGCGAAAAAGCGTTTATTTTTATTCGCGAACGTCGAAGGCGACCGTTTCGAGCCGGTTCGTCGCCCGAGTGCGGCCCTGCGCGATTATTGCGAGGATTCGCGCTCGATTTATTTTTGGCGAAAAGCCTCGGAAGTACAATGGGAGACTTAATATTCTCTCGAACTATAAACATAATACATCAATGTTGCGTAATCTTGGCATAATATTAATGGAGGAAGGCAAAGGAAAAGACGCCAAACAAGATTATCCTTTTGCCTCCCGAAAATAACTGGGGAATTTCGAAAAGGAACCCCCAAGTGAAATTTTTGCCTAGCCGAGGATCTGCGAGACGGAGTAAAAATCGCATGGTGACAGATTGGCCCTAATTTGTTGTCAAATTCAAAAATTGTTCGAAGAGAGGCAAAAACGAGAATTCAAATTTGAAAATTTAGTTTTTACATTAAAATTATTTTTTTAATGGAGATTTTCTATTTTTAGAGCCCGGCCTGTTTTTTTTTGGGCCCGCAATTTTTTTTTCTCAAAATTGTGGCTTAATTAATGCGCGCCTTGTACCGATCGCAATTAAATTGCAATAGCGATATTTTTGCGTTTTTTTTTCTGGGGGTCGCTTGGAAATTCAGGGGCACGATTTTCCTTAAAGGCTTAATACGGAAAACATTTCCGCAAACATTTGCTTTCGGTTTCTCCCGCGAGTGCAGGCGAATTTAAAATGCAAATAAAGTACATTCGGAAAATTATTATTTCGAAGGACGTTTCGAGCACGAAGAGCGTTTCTCCTTACGAAAGCGCACAATGGGCGTCCAATCATAAAAAAAAAATTTAAGTGCACTCGTCGCGAAATTAGGATATTTAAAAAAATAATGTGGGATTCGCGAGCAGCTGCTTTTTTCGATTATGAGATTTTTAATCGAGTTGTCGTTGATTTTTATTCGCACGGCCGCCCCCGCGTGTTTTCGTATGAAATTTTTGAGAATCAAATTATTTAAAAATGTTTTTGTGATATTGTCGAAACGGTCCTTAATGTATAAAGGTTTTTTTTAAGAAAATTTTAATTTAAATTCAAAAATAAGTCTTACACTTTTCGATAGAAAACCGGGCGCCCCTGATTTAATTTTTGATTTTTGGGAAAAGGGTTGAGAAGGAAAAAGTCTTTCATTTTAATTTAAAATCAACCCCAAAATATAAAGAACCGCAGATAAAAAATTGATTTTAGCAATATTCAAATCGAGAAGCCCATTTTTTGATAAAAAAATAATCGCCACTGCTTAATTTTTGATTATTAGACAAAGTGTTATTCAAAAAATAATCTTCCATTTTAATTGTAAAATCAACCAATAAAATAGAAAGGAACCCATTAAAAAAAATTAATTTCGCCAAATTTTAATTAAAACGAAAAATAAAATCTTATATTTTGCGATAGAAAATTGAGAGCCACTGCTTTAATATTGATTTTTGGGCAAAAAGTTATTAAGAAAAAAGTCTTCTATTTTAATGTAAAATCAACCCCTAAGATATCAAAGACCGCAGTCGAAAAATTAATTTTAGCAATTTTCAAATCCAGAAATGTTACATTTTTTGATAAAAAAATAATCGGCACTGCTTTATTTTTTAATTTTTTACAAAGTATTATGCAAAAAAGATTTTTTATCCTAATGTAAAAACAACCTCTAAAATAAAAATTACCCCCATTAAAAAGATCAATTTCCCAAAATTTTGAATTGAAATGACAAATAAAATATTACACTTTTGGATAGAAAACCAATCGTCCTTAAATTATTATCAATTTTTCAACAAAGAATCTTATATTTTAGTGCAAAATCAACCCCTAAAATACGTACAAAAATTCCTCAATTAAAAAAATAATTTTAACAATTCTCAACTTGAAAAACTCAAAAATTCGATAAACAAAATGAATGGCCATTGTTCGATTTTTAATTTTTCGCCAAAAAGTCATTAAGAAAAAAAACTTATATTTTAATGTAAAGTCGACCCCTAAAATGCAAAAATCCGCATCGCAAAAAATTAATTTACACAATTTTCAAAACGAAGCCCTACATTTTTTTGATTAATACAAAAATTAGTTTTAATTATAAGGCAAAAAACAAAAAGCAACTCTTTAAATTAAAAATCCCTAAATTTACCGAAGCCCTTCGTAAAACTCCACAAAAAAAAATTCGCAAAATCGCTCCCACCCCCAAATCAAAATCAGTTAATTAGAAATCATGGGCCAATCGTTGGACGCGGCGCGAAAGAGACAAAACACAAATTTCGAGAGATTAATATTAAATTATGTGGAATTATACATGACTGACATCGCTACCAAAATTTTAATTAAAATTCAATTTCGAACATCAGTTCGAATTGTTTTAATTTGTAAAGCAAACGTTCCGGAAAGGGTGCTCTCGACTCTAGCAAAAGTCACTTCGACCCTTGGCTTCTCAAAGGTGACGGCGACGTCCGCTCCACCCTCGTACGGCACACCTACACGTTTGCGGCCGGCAACCACCCCCAACCGCCCCCCAAATTCCGAATTTTCCGGATTCAAATTTCGCCTTGTCGCCATTGTGAAAGCGAAAACTCGCAATTCGCACAACAAAAAAAAACCTCTTCCGTTTCGGAGAGCGAAAGGCGTCGCGACGCCCTCTCGACCCCCTCCCTCTCAAGGGCCGTAAATATTTCATTCGAAATTACATATTTCTTTGGGAGGAAGTTCGGAAAACTTATCAAAAGCGGTCCATCCGCCGTTTTTATGTTGATACAGAAAAATGACGCGAATTTGTTCGGGGCCCCCGCCGGCCCCCCGGTCGCCCGCTCGCGCGAGGAAAGTACTTATTCGTTTTCTTTGAGCTTTTCACGATCGGCGAAGCGGAGAGCGAAGGATGGCATAATACACTTCGGTTTCGTTCACGCAATTGCACAATTTGCTAATATTCGACGTTTGTCTACAGTTTTATTTATTGGAAAACGATTTTTTTTTGCGCTGCCGAGAGCTCGTTGTTCTCCTTCGAGCCGGATTGATTAATAACGCAATTCTGCGAGAAGGGGGGCGGCTTTTAATCTTAAACGAATTGTTTTGAATAGACGGTCGATTTCGTTTTGAGGGGGTTGAAAAATGCGTTTTTAAGGTTCGGCGAGTTTTTGAATTTTTTTTCAATTATTAGCATCCGGAGAAAATCGATTTAATTCTTTATAAATGTATTACGGACGTTGTCAAAGAATTTATTTAAAAAAGAATTCGTACTGGGCCGATAGAACAGGAATTTTATTCGAAAATAATAAATTTAAATTTGAAAATTAAAATAAATGTGAATATTCTTGAAACTTTGTAGATTTAATACGCCCCCGGAATCTTCTTGTCGGAGTGCGCCTTTTTAATTTTTTTTTGGGGGGGGCACCGTTAGATTAATTGCTCACAAATAAAGTTTTAAAGCAAAAGACATATAGGAATGGTAATTAATTTTTTACGGGCTTATAAGGCGAGCTACAACAAAAGGTACTTGAAAGAAAATGTATCTGAGGGTCCCTTCTAAACAGCCCTTGCGTTAGAATTAAATAATTTTGAAAAAAATTCGCCTTTTTTGTAAATTGAAAAACAGTTAGAAACGGTCATTAATTTTTTACGCGCTTATAAGGGAAGCTACAACAAAAGGTACTTGAACGAAAATGTGTCTAAGGGTCCCTTCTAAACAGCCCTTGCGTTAGATTTGAATAATTTTGAAAAATAATTTTTGGCTTTTTGTGTAATTTCAAAAACAAATAGGAACGGTCATTAATTTTTTACGGGCTTATAAAGCGAGCTACAGAAAAAACCTAATCAATATAAAATGGTCCAGAAGGTCCCTTCTAAACAGCCCTTGTGTTAGATTTGAATAATTTCGAAAAATAATTTTTGGCGTTTTGTGCAATTTCAAAAACAAATAGAAACGGTCATTAATTTTTTACGGGCTTATAAGGCAAGCTACAACAAAACGTACTTGAAAGAAAATGTGTCCGAAAGTCCCTTCTAAACAGCCCTTGCGTTAGATTTAAGTAATTTCAAAAAGAAATTTTGCCTTTTTTTGTAAATTGAAAAAGATATAAAATTCTTTTTCAAAAAGCCTTTCCACAAAAATTAAAAAACTAAGACCATGTAAATTCGATTAAAACACTCCGCCCCCGAATTTTGTCCGAGTTGCCGCTTTTCTTCCGATTTTGAGTTTTTTGCGCAGACGAAAAGTTTCGGATTTTTAAAAAGCAACGGCACTAATTGGTTTTTAATTTGCCTTTCGAAATTTGTCCGTTGTTTCACGATCGATTTTTCTGCGGTTACATTATTAGACATCCGGTGGGCATTTCTTGGAGAAGAAAAAAGCAAAGCAAAAATATGCAATAAAGCTTCCTTTTTACTAAGTGAGGAGAATGCTCGGAATCAACAGAGAAAACATTTATTACGATTCCTCCGTTTCTGTTTTCCCTTCCGCCCCGCCGCCCCCAGACCGCCCTACACCGATAAGCGAAATAATTAGATTTTAATATAAACTCGGGTGGAATTTGACAAGGGTAGAAGAGCTTTCTCGGATTGTTATGAACGTAAGGTAGTTTATTAGTTTCTGTCTCTTGTTTAAATAACGCATTCTTAACTGATTAATGTACAGGGCGTTGTAAAATTTCCGTTCGTTAATTAATTATCCTCTTCGCATCCGAAACCATAAATCTAAATTTTCGCGACATTAAACGACGCCCGGCCAAATTAATTGTCAACCGGAATCTTTACCATTTAAAGTTGAAATGAATAGGTAGCGGTTGGCGGGGGCGGAGAGCGGAATCGAAAAAATTCGAAAAAAACTTTTGGAAGTGTTGTTTGAAAATTTTTAACAAAATTTTTGGTTTTCGATAGGAAAGAAATCGTCAATGCTTTAGGATTAATTTTGGAAAAATATCTTTCGTTCAAATGTAAAGTCCACCCCCTAAGGTTTAATCAAAAAATTTCTTTACATTTCGAAAGCTTCAAGCGCGTTTTTCTCCCATACTTAACATTGGGCCCTGTTGATTTTTTAGCTCATCTTACGCTCGAATAGACGGGCTTTCAGAATCTGAAAAGTTTTTAAAGATCCGTTCACAAATAACCCACCCACGATTTTTCAAAGTGGAAATTTAGAAAAAAATTATTACAAGTTGGAGTCTTTGAACCCGTTTTTCTCGAAAATTTCAAATAGCACGCCAATGGTTTTCTATACCTATCTGAAGCCAAAAAATCTGGGAAATCCGAATCTGTATAGTTTTTAAAGATCCGTCCACAATTAACGGCGCCACAATTTTTTTAATGTAAAATTTTGTGCTGCAAAATAAACCTAAAACTTCAAGCCTTAATTACTCAAAAAATTAACATAGTGTCCTATACGTTTTTTGCGGGTGTCTTGTGGAAAAAAGTCTCAGCATTTCGAATCTGGGTCGTTTTTAATGATCGGATCGAAAGTGAGGGCGCTACGATTTTTTTTCTGAGTCGAAGTGTATTTTTTTTTATTTATTTAGTTTTCTCGAAAATTTTGGAGTTGAAGGGGAAGCAGGGAAGAATGGCTCCGGCTACGTCGGTTTGGGATCCATAGAAACGTCCCAAAAAAATTTAAAACAAATCCATTACAGCATTTTGAAAATTAATTTGTTTCTCAAAATTTACACTTTGGAAGTTTCAATCGCGCTTTTCTCGAAGACTTAACATTGAGCCTTGTCGATTTTTTTCGGTGATCTTAGGCATGGAAAAACGGGCTTTCACAATCCAAAAAGTCTTTAATAATCTTACGACAATTACCCGAGCTGTGAATTTTTAAAATAAAAATTTTGTAAATAGTGAATTACAAGTCCAAGTCTTTGATCCCGTTTTTCTCAAAAATTTCAAACAGCACGCCTATGGTTTTTCTATTATATCCGAAGCCAAAAAGTCCGAGGATTGTAAATCTCCAAAGTCCTTTAGGATCCGTTCACAAATAAACGAACTGCGAATTTTTAAGTGAAAAATTAATCAAAATCTTCAACCCTTAATTACTCAAAAAATTGACCTATGCCTTATGCGAATTTTCTACGTATCTTGTGGAAATAAAACCTTCTATTTTAATTCGCCATCGTCCACTACGCAACCAAAAAAAATCAAATACGAAACGTTTAAAAACCGAACGCCGCAATTTCGCTAATTTTTCGATATCCACCCCCAAAAAAAGCAAAACCTCGACAACGACAACAATAAAAGGTGTTAAAGCCTTCTCATCACGTGTTGAATTGTATGTGACGGGAATTCAACAATCGTCAATCACGATTCGCCCCTCAAAATCGGCTAAAGCTGTGTACGCACGCGAAGGGCCCGCCGATCAAAAGAACAAGCCAACAACCGCATTATTCGAAGGGCAAAAATCGCCCAAATCCGTTTCTCCAACCCCATCCGCAAAGCGGGGGCGGCGGACTCGGTCCGTCGCCAAATGGACGTCCGATGTAATTCGGAAAAGGGTGCCGCCGCCGAAAAGGGCCGCTTTTGCATTTCGCCAGCTCTAAGTACCGTTCGGGGTCGACGATTAGAACACGTTTTCCCAAAAATAAGTCGGGCTGCGGACGCGGGTCGAATTCGGAATTAGGGCTTTTTCGCCGGAAACGAAGGTACGACTATCGTTTTATTAAAATCGCATTAGAGCCGTGTCCGGTCCGGCGCGACCCGTAAAAAAAAACGTTACACGATATTTTCGTTGATTGGATTCGTGTTTTGACAATTAAATGTAAATGTCCGATGGGAAAAGCACTTTTTGGTGGACGCATCCCGGAAATGCATTTTAATCGGATTTATTTGTTTTTAGCGGGCGAAATAAATCGGGTTTTAAGTAAACAAGCCGGAGAGAGGAAAAAGGGATCGTCGAAGTTCGACGAATAAATAATTTAAAAAAGTAAATCCTACCTTAAGTCCTTGCCCGAAGTCGCTAAAGTGGAGGGTTCCTGAAACAAAAAGGACAAGTTAAGATCTTGTAACGAGCCAAAGTTTGTTAGAAACACACATAAAACATTTAAGTAGATAATTTTTTGGGTTTTTGTAGTTATACTTCTTGTGGCGCCTATTACAATCGTAAAAGCGGGGTGAAATTTAATTTGTGACCGGTAATTGCCCTAAAATGTAACGTTTTCCCATGTAAAATAATTTCTAGAATACATTTCCGAAAAGAACAATCGATCGTTTCGAAAAATAAAAAAGTTATGGCCCTATTTACAAGTTGAGAGCACCGGCACAATATGTACATTGGAGGTGGAGGTGCAATTTAATTTGTTTTAAATCATACTAAAAAAAACTGAACGTGTCCCAATGTAAAATAATCCGTAAAATACATTTCCGAAAAGAAAAATCGATTATTTCCAAAAATAAAAAATTTATGGCCCTATTCACAAGTTGACACCACCGGCACAATATGTAAATTGGAGGCGGGGGTGTAAACTAATTTCTTTTGAATAATATTATAAAAAATTAACGTTTTCTGAAGCAAAAAATTGATTATTTTAAATAATAAAAAAGTTATATCCCGTATTATAATTCTACACCCCCAAATAAATGTGTAATTATTAAATTTTTTTTGTTATCGGTTTGATTATAAAAAATTAACATTTTTCCATTTAAAATTATCTCTACAATACATGTCCGAAGAGAAAAATCGATTATTTCCAAAAATAAAAAAGTTATGGCCCTATTCACAAGTTGACACCACCGGCACAATATGTAAATTGGAGGTGGAAGTGCAATTAATTTGTTTTAAATAATACTAAAAAAAACTGAATGTTTCCCAATGTAAAATTATCCGTAGAACACATATCCGAAAAGAAAAATCAATTATATCCAAAAATAAAAAAGTTAGCCCCGTTTAAACTTTTGATTTTGAAAAATAATTGGCGTCTAAATATGCCAAAACATTTTGACGTTAATGGGGTAGCAAGGCAAAACGGCTCCGGCTATGGACACGAGGGACCCATAGATGCCTCCCCTTAAAATATAAAGCGCATCTATTTTTTTGATTTTTCCAAAAAAAAAGGGTTAGTTAACCCATGTTTTTTTGGATTTTGGGGATTTTGAGTTAGCACCGGTTTCCGATAGAATAAGGTCTAATGCGTTTGGATATAAAAGGATTTCGGAAAATAATAAAAAATTTATGGTCCTATTCACAAGTTGATACCACCAGCACAATATGTACATTGAAGGCGGGGGTGTAATCTAATTTGTTTTAAATAATATTACAAAAAATTAACGTTTTCCCATGTAATATTATCACTAGAAAAAAAATTCCGAAGAAAAAAATTGATTATTTTAAATAATAAAAAAGTTAGTGCCCGTATTATAATTCCACACCCCCAACTAAACCTCTAATTATCAAAATTTATTTGTTATCGGTTTTATTATAAAAAATGAACGTTTTCCGATGTACAATTATCTCGAGAACACATGCCCAAAGAGAAAATCGATTATTTCCAAAAATAAAAAATTAGCGCCATTTAAACTTTAAATTTTGAAAAATAATTGACGTCTAAATATGTCAAAAAAAATTTACCGTTAATGGGGTGGCAGAGCAAAACGGCTCCGGCTATAGGCACTAGGGGCCCATAGATACCTCCCCTTAAAATATAAAGCACATCAATTTTTGGAAAAAAAGTCAAAGGGGTTAATCCATGTTATTTTTTTCGATTTTGGGAATTTTGAGTTAGCACCGGTTTCCGATAGAATAAGGTCTATTGCGTTTGGATATAAAAGGATTTCGGGAAATAATTAAAAATAAAAAAATTATGGCCCCATTCACAAGTTGACACCACCAACACAAAGGGGCGTAATCTAAATTTTTTTGAATAATATTATAAAAAATTAACGTTTTCCCATGTAATATAACCGCCAGAAAAAATTTCTGAAGAAAAAAATTAATGATTTTACATAATAAAAAACTTATACCCCGTATTATAATTCCACACCCCCAACTAAGTCACTAATTATTAAAATTTATTTGTTATCGGTTTGATTATAAAAAATTAACATTTTACCATGTAAAATCATCTCTAGAACACATTTCCCAAGAGAAAAATCGACTATTTCAAAACAATAAAAAAAATATAGCCCGTCTTACAATCGTACAACCCCCCGCTAAATATCTAATTAGTAGGGTCGGAGCGAATTCGAAAAAGTTTCGCCCCCGAACGAACGCGCACGAAACCGCAAAAAAACTTCAAAAGACAAACAAAACGTTGCTCGACGAGGTTCGCATCGAGATAGGGGCTCTTGTAAATTAGCGGAAAAAAAATCAATTAAGTGGGCAATCAAAGCTAATTAAAATCCCGAAGTGTAACTTAAGCAAAGGCGTAATTAAACGCCGACAGATTAAACCAATCAAAAAATGAAGAAGAAGAAAAAAATAAAATAAAAAAGAGGCAAAGTTAACGAGTAATCGGAGGAGTCGGGCTCAATCAAGGAGCACAATCGAAAACCACGTGCTCGAACTAAATTAAAAGCGTTCGAAAAATTTAATTAGTTGATTATAGGAATTAATTTCTTGGATCGAATCCCCCCGCGCCCTCCTTTCTCGCGGTCTTTTCGAAATTTCGCAAGCTCCGTTCGGAAACAATAAAAGACCGATGAAAATAAAAATTGTTTTCTATTCGAAACAGAAAAGCGAGGAAATTTTATTTGGAGGGGAAAAAATAATTTTTTTTATAGGCTTAGGGCGGCTAACCGATTAATCGATGGAGTTCGGGCTGGCCGGAGACGTTTTTCAAAATTTCGTTTTTCTTTTTGAAGATATACTTCTTTTGGCAAATTTTTTACCGGCTTATAAAGCGAGCTACAACAAAACGTACTTGAAACTAAATGTGTCCGAAAGTCCCTTCTAAACAGCCCTTGCGTTAGATTTAAATAATTTAAAAAAAATTTGATTTTTTTTGTAAATGGAAAAACATATAGGAATGGTAATTAATTTTTTATGGGCTTATAAGGCAAGCTACAACAAAACGTACTTGAAGTAAAATGCGTCCGAAAGTCCCTTCTAAACAGCCCTTACTTTAGATTTAAATAATTTTGAAAAAAAAATTTGACTTTTTTTGTAAATGGAAAAACATATTGGAATGGTAATTAATTTTTTACGCGCTTATAAGGCAAGCTACAACAAAACGTACTTGAAACAAAATGTGTCCAAAAGTCCCTTCTAAACAGCCCTTACATTAAGATTTAAATAATTTTGAAAAAATATTTTGACTTTTTTTGTAAATGGAAAAACATATAGGAATGGTAATTAATTTTTTATGGGCTTATAAAGCAAGCTACAACAAAACGTACTTAAAACAAAATGTGTCCAAAAATTCCTTCTAAACAGCCCTTACATTATATATAAATAATTTTGAAAAAATATTTTGACTTTTTTTGTAAATAGAAAAACATATAGGAATGGTAATTAATTTTTTATGGGCTTATAAGGCAAGCTACAACAAAACGTACTTGAAACAAAATGTGTCCGAAAGTTCCTTCTAAACAGCCCTTGCATAAGATTTAAATAATTTTGAAAAAAAAATTTGACTTTATTGTAAATGGAAAACATATAGGAATGGTAATTAATTTTTTACGCGCTTATAAGGCAAGCTACAACAAAACGTACTTGAAGCAAAATATGTCCAAAGGACCCTTCTAAACAGCCCTTGCATTATATTTAAATAATTTTAAAAAATTTTGACTTTTTTGAAATGGAAAACATATAGGAATGGTAATTAATTTTTTGGGCTTATAGGCAAGCTACAACAAAACGTACTTAAAACAAAATGTGCCAAAATCCTTCTAAACAGCCCTTCATTTATTAAAAATTTCTGAAAAATATTTTGATCTTTTTTGTAATGAAAAGACATATAGGAACCGTGCGTAATTAATTTTTACGGCGTTATAAGGAATACATACATAATCGTACTGAAGAACAATTGTCCAGAAGGCCCTTTAAATGGCCTTGAATATAAATAATTTTAAATTTTGCGGTTTTCGAAATTTCGCAACTCCGTCCGAAAATTTCTTCATTTTTAAATCAAGAAAATAGTCGTCGGCTCGTCAAGCTTGCGACCTTTGGGCTTAGAATTTAATTTTATTTACTCCGAATTATTATTTTGGGCGAAGATAATTTTGTTAAACGTGCCGTTTCTGAAAGCCGGAGACGATCGGGCGGCCTTAAAAGTTCGCATCTAAATCAGAAATTTTTAAAACGAAAATCCCGAGGGCGGGAAACGCGATCGGGTCGGTCGAACGTAAGGAGCCTTATTTGGGATCTATTTTCCCATTTCGCTGCCCGAATAATTATTTTGGGGACGCAAGACATTCGGAACGTGCCCAAGAAAATTGCCAAGAAAAATGGGGGCTTTAAGTTCGCCCAATAATCGAAATCCGGCGTTTGTGTACTCGAAGGAAATGCATTCCTCCAGTCTGAAGGACGATTCGGATCAGAAATGTCAGCTTGCTTTAGGGTTTTTATCGCCGATTTGGTTCTGGGAAGTAAAAGAAAGTATTTGGGTCATTCTTTGCGTTTGACAACTTCGAGCTCGTTTATTTGGAGCAAAAAATTATATTTTCTTATTTTTTTTTTGATAAATAAAAGCGAAAAGTAGGTCGTTCGGCTCGTACGAAAAGAGCTTTGCGACTTCTTTTTGGGTCGTTAAGAAATGTTAATTATTAAAGTTTTTTTTTTAACTCCCCCGAAACCGATTTTATTAAAGCGATTTTTGGGGTCGTGGGGGGAAGATAATTTTGTTAGCGGCTCTTTCACTTAGAAACTGTAAGCCGGAGACGTCGTTCTCCATACGAGACGCCTTAAAAGCTTCAGCATCTTAAATCAGAAATTTTTAAAAGAAAACCCGAAGGGACGATGGAAACGCGATACGGGGTCGGGCAACGCTTAAGGACCTTTGGCCTTCGCGAGCATCTAATTTTCCCAATTTCGCTCCCCCGCAATAATTATTTTGGGGCGCAAGATCGATCGAACGTGGCCCAAGAAAATTGACCGAGAAGAGAAAAAAATGGGGGGCTTTAAGTTCGCCCAATAATCCGAAATCCGGCTTTCGTGTTCGTCGAAGGGGATTATGCATTCCTCCACGTCTGTAAGGACGTGTCGGATCAGAAAATGCTCGGCCGCGCCGTTGCCTCTCTGGGGTATTTTTATACGCCGACTTTCGGTTCGTGGGGAAAGAAAAAAAAAGAGGTATTTGGGTCTTTCTCTTTTGGCGTTTGACAACTTCGAGCTCGTTTGATTTGGATGTAAAATAATTTGGAGTCGGTTGGACGGAACTGGGGGGATTTAGATTTTGTTGTGGGGGTGGCGAAAATAAAACGGGATTAAAATAATTTTGAAGAGTCGATGGTTAATTACAAAAAATGTTAGTTATTATGGTGGAGAAACAACCCCTAAAATACAAAGAATTGCGTTCAAAAAAATATTATCGGTCGAAATAAATTTGCCCTTGATTTATTTTGGATTTTTGGACTATGGCTTATTAAAAAAAATCTTTTATTATAACGTGCAATCAACCCCTAAAATATAAAAGACCTCCCTTAAAAAAATTATTTTGCAAATTACGAAGCACGAAAGTGAAATAAATTAGACACTTTTAACAGGCAAAAATTTTTTCTTAACGGGATCCTTCATATTTTAGGGGTTAATTCTACCCTTTAATAGAAAACTTTTTTATTAATAAACCATAGTTGAAAAAGCAAAAATAAGATGTGGGGAATTTATTTTAATGGAACATTCTCGATTCGATATTTGGAAAAATATGTTTTTTACAGAAAGTGCTTCATATTTTTGGGGTTGATTCCACCCTATAATAGAAAACTTTTTATTGATAAACCATATTTTAAAAATCAAAAATAAGGCAAGGCCGAATTTATTTCCACCCAAAAATGTATAATTTAATCCAGTTTCTGGTTTGCATATTTGGTAAATTTTTTTTTCAAAGAAGGTCCTTCATATTTAGGGTTGATTCCACCCTATAATAGAAAACTTTTTTATTAATAAACCATATTTAAAAAAAATAGAGCAAGGCCGAATTTTATTTGTCGTAAAATGTCGAATTTAATGGACTTTTTCGTTTCCTTGTTTGACAAAGTATTTTTTTTTAAAGAAAGTCATTCATATTTTAGGGGATGGTTCTAAACTATAATAAAAGACTTTTTTCTTACAAAAACATATTTTAAAAATCAAAAATAAAGCAAGGCCGAATTAATGTCTATCGTCCTTGCTTTATTTTTGATTTTTAAACTATGGTCTATTAAGAAAAAAGTCTTCTATTATAACGGAAAATCAACCCCTAAAATATAAACGACCTCCTTTAAGAAAAATATTTTGCCATATGTCGAATCAGAAAGCCAACGAAATTAGACATTTTTGGGTAGAAATAAATTTTCCCTCTTTAATTTGGATTTTTTAAATATGGTATATTAAAAAAGTCTTCTATTATAAGGGGAAGTCTACCCCCAAAATATAAAGGACCTCCTTTAAAAAAATAATTTGCAAAATATCAAATCGAGAGAGCCAACGAATTAGACATTTTTGGGTAGAAATAAATTCGCCCCTCTTTTAATTTTAATTTTTTAAATATGGTATATTAAAAAAAAAGTCTTCTATTATAAGGGGAAATCTACCCCCAAAATATAAAAGACCTCCTTTAAAAAAATAATTTGCCAAATATCAAATCGAGAGAGCCAACGAATTAGACATTTTTGGGTAAAAATAAATTCGCCCCTCTTTTAATTTTGATTTTTTAAATATGGTATATTAAAAAAAAAGTTTTCTACTATAAGGGGAATTTACCCCCAAAATATGAAGGACCTCCTTTAAAAAAATAATTTGCCAAATATCAAATCGAGAAAGCCAACGAATTAGACATTTTTGGGTAGAAATAAATTCGCCCCTCTTTTAATTTTAATTTTTTAAATATGATATATTAAGAAAAACGTCTATTAAAAAAAATATAAAATTATAACAAGGAATCAACCCCTAAAAAGTAAACCACAATAAAAAAACTAATTTTTTCATAATCCGAGGGAAAAGGCAAACCACATTCGGCATTTTTTCGATAAAAATTAATTCGCCAAGTCCTTTGCTATGCTTTTTTAACACACCGTACTTTAAAAAAAAATCGTCCATTGCCCGCCTTAGGACATTCAAAAAAACCCCATTAAAACAAATTAATTTTCAAAATAGAAAAACGTGCGTTGTTTGCGCTTTGCGCAAATCGAGCTTTAATTAAAAGCGCATAACTTCGAAAACGAAACCTCAAATTTCACGCAAAAAAAAACAACCCCATCGCTAATTAGCGATTAGTCGTTCCAACAAAAGAAAACCGAAAAAGATCACCTCGCTCGCGAGCGCACGCACGTCCTTTCCTTTTCCACTTTAATTACTTGCAAATCCCGACGAAATAAAACAAGCAATCTTAAAGTCCCTTCGACAATGTTATTACGCAAAGACAATGACAAAATGTTTAAGACAATACGCGAAAAAGAAAGCCTCGCTTTACCTCAAAATTAAAAGCGTCGGAAAAGTTTCGGCGCTAAACTCCTCTAAGTCCATGAAAGAGAGAATAAAATAAATTCCAACAACCCCCTACTATCGTATAACAAAGAATAAAAATAATACTTAACTCGACTTTTTCGCAAGCGAACTTTTCCAAAGAGCCATTCCGCAGCGCGCACGCTTTCCTAATCACATCATCCCTTAATTCGACCCCCCACACACATCTCGATCACCCCTAATCAAAGAATCGAAAAAAAGCGAGGTTATCTCAATAGTCAAAAAGTCAATCCAATTTCCTTATTATGAAAATTGGTATTCCGGGCCCAAGACGACGACCTCCAAAAAAAAGTCGAAAGTCAAAAGTCGATCCTGTGCCAACAAAGGACCCTTCGCTTTTGTTGCAAAAAATCGCGAAAAGAGCGGGACGCGGGCAGAGAAACGCAGTTTACGCTTAATAATTCCATTATAAAATATCTCCTTTATGTTTTACGAGTAAGAGCTAAAATTTCTTCGATTTCCGAATCGTAACTTTATTTTATTGCGATACGTCGGATCGATGGCGGCGGCTCAAACAATAAAGACCGATGAAAATAAAATTATTTTCTATTCGTAAAAGAAAAGCGTCGAAATGCTATTTGGACGCTTTCCTAATCACATCATCCCTTAATTCGACCCCCCACACACATCTCGATCACCCCTAATCAAAGAATCGAAAAAAAGCGAGGTTATCTCAATAGTCAAAAAGTCCAATCCAATTTCCTTATTATGAAAATTGGTATTCCGGCCGAAGACGACGACCTCCCCAAAAAAAAAAAAGTCGAAAGTCAAAAGTCGATCCTGTGCCAACAAAGGACCCTTCGCTTTTGTTGCAAATAATCGCGGAAAAAAGAGAGGCGGGACGCGGGGCAGAGAAACGGCAGTTTACGCTTAATAATTCCATTATAAAATATCTCCTTTATGTTTTTCGAGTAAGAGCTAAAAATTTCTTCGATTTCCGAATCGTAACTTTATTTTATTGCGATACGTCGGATCGATGGCGGCGGCTCGGAAACAATAAAAGACCGATGAAAATAAAAATTATTTTCTATTCGTAAAAAGAAAAGCGTGGAAATGCTATTTGGAGCGGGAAAAAAATAATTTTTTTATTGGCTTAGCGAAGGGGCGAGGGCGGCTGAGCGATTAGTGGATGGGGGTCGGGCTGGCCGGGGACGTTTTTCGAAATTCGTTTTTTTTTGAAGATGTACTTCTTTTGGCGAATTTTTTACGGGCTTATAAGGCGAGCTACAACAAAACGTACTTGAATTAAAATGTGTCCGAAAGTCCCTTCTAAACAGTCCATGTATTAGATTTAGATAATTTTGAAAAAAAAATTTCAACTATTTTTGTAAATTGAAAAAAATAGAGGACGAGTAATTAATTTTTTACGGGCTTATAAGTCAAGTTACAACAAAATGACCTTAAAGTAAAATGTGTCCGAAAGTCCCTTCTAAACATCCCTTGTATTAGATTTAAATAATTTTGAAAAAAAATTTTGACTTTATTTTGTAAATGGAAAAATATATAGGAATGGTAATTAATTTTTTACGGGCTTATAAGCCAACTTACAACAAAACGTACTTGAAGTAAAATGTGTCCGAAAGTCCCTTCTAAACAGCCCTTGCATTAGATTTAAATAATTTTGAAAAAAATTTTGACTTTATTTTGTAAATGGAAAAATATATAGAAATGGTAATTAATTTTTTACGGGCTTATAAGCCAACTTACAACAAAACGTACTTATAGTAAAATGTGTCCGAAAGTCCCTAAACAGCCCTTGTATTAGATTTAAATAATTTTGAAAAAAAATTTTGACTTTATTTTGTAAATGGAAAAATATATAGGAATGGTAATTAATTTTTTACGGGCTTATAAGCCAACTTACAACAAAACGTACTTATAGTAAAATGTGTCCGAAAATCCCTTCTAAACACCCCTTAATTAGATTTAAATAATTTTGAAAAAAAATTTTGACCTTATGTTGTAAATGGAAAAATATATAGGAATGGTAATTAATTTTTTACGGGCTTATAAGCCAACTTACAACAAAACGTACTTATAGTAAAATGTGTCCGAAAGTCCCTACGAAACAGCCCTTGCATTAGATTTAAATAATTTTGAAAAAAAATTTTGACTTTATTTTGTAAATGGAAAAATATATAGGAATGGTAATTAATTTTTTACGGGCTTATAAGCCAACTTACAACAAAACGTACTTATAGTAAAATGTGTCCGAAAGTCCCTAAGAAACAGCCCTTGTATTAGATTTAAATAATTTTGAAAAAAAATTTTGACTTTATTTTGTAAATGGAAAAATATATTGGAATGGTAATTAATTTTTTACGGGCTTATAAGCCAACTTACAACAAAACGTACTTGAAGTAAAATGTGTCCGAAAGTCCCTTCTAAACACCCCTTGAATTAGATTTAAATAATTTTGAAAAAAAATTTTGACCTTATGTTGTAAATGGAAAAATATATTGGAATGGTAATTAATTTTTTACGGGCTTATAAGCCAACTTACAACAAAACGTACTTGAAGTAAAATGTGTCCGAAAGTCCCTTCTAAACACCCCTTGAATTAGATTTAAATAATTTTGAAAAAAAATTTTGACTTTATTTTGTAAATGGAAAAATATATAGGAATGGTAATTAATTTTTTACGGGCTTATAAGCCAACTTACAACAAAACGTACTTGAAGTAAAATGTGTCCAAAAGTCCCTTCTAAACAGCCCTTGCATTAGATTTAAATAATTTTGAAAAAAAATTTTAACTTTATTTTGTAAATGGAAAAATATATTGGAATGGTAATTAATTTTTTACGGGCTTATAAGCCAACTTACAACAAAACGTACTTATAGTAAAATGTGTCCGAAAGTCCCTAAGAAACAGCCCTTGCATTAGATTTAAATAATTTTGAAAAAAAATTTTAACTTTATTTTGTAAATGGAAAAACATATTGGAATGATAATTAATTTTTTATGGCCTTATTAGGCAAGCTACAACAAAACGTACTTGAAACAAAATGTGTCCGAAAGTCCCTTCTAAACAGCCCTTAAGGTAGATTTGAATGATTTTGAAAAAAAAATTTGACTTTATTTTGTAAATTAAAAAACAAATAGAAACGGTCATTAATTTTTTATGAGCCTATAAGGCAAGCTACAACAAAACGTACTTGAAACAAAATGTGTCCGAAGGTCCCTTCTAAACAGCCCTTGCGTTAGATTTAAAATAATTTTCGCTTTTTTTTGTAAAATTGAAAAACAGAAAATAAGACGGCTAGAACAGAAGTGAATGATGGCGACCTACTTTCCACTTATCTGCTAGGGATGAAACTTGGAACAATATACACAAAGTAATGAGTAATTTATGTCGCTCGAATTAAGCTCCAAGAGATACACATACAATCTTCGACGATGTATTACACACGTCTAAAGCTCGCACAATTTAATTACCAAACCGAATATTTCACTAGCGCGAGGGAGAGCGAGAAGAAAGCTGTTTGTCGGAAGTGCGAATAAATTAAGTCGAAATGCGTTTTAAATGCTCCCCAAAGTTCAAATATTTATGTTGGAATATGAAAAATGAATTTGTAATATCAACTAATTTTACGGACCGCCTGTTCGGACGAGTTCCGAAAAGGATAATAAGAAGTTCGGTGTGGCGGAAAAGTTGACAAAGATAAATAAAAGGAGTTTTCATTTGTGCTTTGGCTTGTCTCTGTAATTTTTCTTTGTTTCGTGCGGTTAGATGCAAATTAGCGTTGTTTTTTGCGGCCCGAATAAATTAATTCGATCGCCTTTGGTTCGAAAGGAAGTTTTTTCGAAGTTGAGAGCGCGCGAATAGGGTGGGGAGGGGCGGAAATTTGAGATTTTTGCCGGCTCGTAGGAAATTGGAAAATTGGTCGGGAGGGAAACGCGGAGACACCTATCGGCTTAAATTTAGTGCTTTTTCCGGGGGTCGATTAGCTCGTTTTAATCGGATTAGCCATTTTCGAAAAATAAGAAATTTTTGGAACTAAAATTGGTTGTTACTCTTGGATTATTTTTTTCGAAAACTTACAGATAATTACATATGGCTTTTACAAAAGAAAAAAAACTAACTGTACAATCCTATCTGAAATTTAGAAAAAGAAATCTGAAAAAATAGCATATATCCGAATTTTTGTAACTTCGATCTTTGTGTGCGCACAAAAAAATCAAAAAGCGTTTTAAAAAAAAATGCCGAGACACCTATTGGCTTAAATTTAGTCCTTTTTCATTTGATTTAAAGCAAATTCGAATCGGACTCTTCGTTTTCGAAAAACGAATAATTTGTGAGCACCATCTGTAATTTTAATAACCAACATTTGTTGGTTTTGTATTTAAATTTAAAAAAAATATATATCTTTTTAAAAAATAATTAAATGTAGCCTTAGTTAAATGAAAAGGACTAATTATTAAGCCTTGGTGAAAATTTTTGGAAAAAAATTCGTAGAAATAAAACAATGGCAAATTTTTTAATGATTGCAGAAGTGTTCAAAAATCAAAAATTATTACATTAGTTGTGGCGTTCTGCACCTTCCACCCCCTTCCGTACGCTTAACTTTATATTTAATTTAGTTTTTCAAAAATTTACATTTTAATAAATCGATTGTTGCTTATTGGCGAATTTTTGAACGATTTTGAAAGTGTTCAAAAACCAAAAATTATTTAAATTGGATGGGGCATTTTTGTTTTTATTTAGTGTTCCCAAAATTCGCATTTTAATAAATCAATTGTATGTAAGTCCGAACCTGTAACAAATTCCGCAACGAAACGCATTCAATTTTAGGTCCCCCACTCTTTCGAATAATTTTTATAACACAAATGTACATTTTCAAAATTAAAGAATTCAAAAAACCACTGGAATAAAACCAAAATATTTGCAACTATATCTTTTCAAAATTAAAAAATTCGATTAATTCCAGGGGCTTATTAGACGAAAAAAATTCAGTCCTACCTTTGCAGATGTTGGGCTGTGGCCGTTTCCTCGAGCTGTCCCCTTTCCTGGCGAAAGTCCATTTTCACTCACTCCCGATTTTAACACTCCCGTTTAACACTTTTTTTTAAAATTACGTTAAAGTCTTTTGGCAAAACACAAAAGAAATGGTACCAACTTTTTTAAACGAACGAATAATCTATTTTTATAAGGGACATCACTTTTTTACTGGGAGGGCACTGGACGGTTGAAAGACTACGATTCAAAACGCGAAACTCCCGAAAAACGATTAAAAAAAACGGTAACACACGGTCTGCACAGAGCAGGCACCTGAAACTAAAAAAAACCAGTTCAATCAAAAGTTTTTACAAGAACGAACACTTCGTTCTTGGATTTTTGGCTCTTTGACCAAAATGTTGAAGCATTCATTTTTTGGGCGTTGGCAAAACATTCGTTAGATCCAAATTTTCAATATTAACCTTTGATTATTTAATAGAAACCTGTGATTTTTTTTTTTTGAGAAAACTCACCGTTGCAACGTTTCGAAACGACATCCCTCAGGACCGGTTGGCCTCCTTCGAGAAACTCCACGTTCGGACACGACATCTGTAACAATAAAAACATATTAATTTGGTTAATCAAAAAATACAAATCAATTAAATTAACTTTTTTGGATTGTACAATAATAATTGGTCTTGCTCAAAATTGGATTAATTTGCTACGATTTTCTATTAAAAACAATTTTTTGTTTCGATTTAACCCTTTTTTCGTGGAGGAAATCTTACCTCAACACGAAGTGTTCTTCCACTTCTTTGAAAACTGTATTTTTTATTAAAAACGGCTCCGCTTTGGTTGCTGTAACGTTCACGACCGATGCGGACCGTTAATGGTCACCTACTAACGCGGGCAATGCAAAAATAAATATTTTTCTAGAAGCAAGCGTTAAACGGGTTGCAAAACTGACCTTTACCGCCCGTACGCGAAAAGAACCATTTTCGTTCGAAACAAATCGCATGCGAAAGTTTATCGTATCGGCCGGATGCGATTACTTTAATTTATTCAAAAGGCGAAAAGGTCGAATTAAAACTGATAGCGCACGTGGACTTTTACACGGGAATAAAATAATTTCTTTTTCGGTGTTTGAATGCAATTTAATGACAGGCGAATTATTTATTTCGCCCTTGCATATAAAAAATATTAATTGCACCCCCTGATTAATTTAAAAATTGCGCTTTGATTGGTTACTAAAAATTAATACCTTTTAAACGAATCTTTAGGGCAGTAGTATCAAGTTATATTTAACACCCCGCGACCCAATCGCACCCCCTTCTATTTCAAAAAATTAGTTTTAAAAGATTATCAGAGAAAGGGGCTTTGGAAGAAGCCTAAATGCGCAGATTTGGCCTAGAACGTTTTCGCTAGGAATCGTAATTAATTTTTTACGGGCTTATAAGCGCAGCTGCAAAAAAAACGTAATTTAAATAAAATGTGTCCAAAGGTCCCTACTAAACAGCCCTTGCGTTAGATTTACATAATTTAAGAAAAAGCTTTTTTTGTAAATTGAAAAATATATAGAAATGGTAATTAATTTTTTGCGGGCTTATAAGGCAAGCTATAACAAAAAGTACTTGAAATAAAATGTGTCCAAAAGTCCCTTCTAAACAGACCTTACATTAGATTTAAATAATTTTGAAAAAAAAATTTCAATTCTTTTTGTAAATTGAAAAACATATAAGAACGGTCATTAATTTTTTACGGGCTTATAAAGCAAGCTACAACAAAACGTACTTGAAGTAAAATGTGTCCGAAGGTCCCTTCTAAACAGCCCTTGCGTTAAATTTAAATAATTTTGAAAAATAAATATCGCCTTTTTTTGTAAATGGAAAAACATATAGAAACGGCAATTAATTTTTTACGGCCTTATAAGGCAAGCTACAACAAAACGTACTTGAAGTAAAATGTGTCCGAAGGTCCCTTCTAAACAGCCCTTGCGTTAGATTTAAATAATTTTGAAAAAATCTTAAGTTTGCCGCGTAAATAACTCGTATTTATATTTTTCTCTTGCAGAGATCATTAATTTTTTTTGGGGGCAAACTTTAAAATTGGCGTGCGGGCGCCGTTATTAAAAAAACGGGCGTTTTCGCTAGAAAAATTTAATCAATCGTACGTCTTGGTGTCTCGGCGTTATAAAATGAAGAATAACTGTGTCGTAAATTGCAGCAGACCTTCATCCTTCCACATATACGTCAAATATTACGGCTTCCAGATAATAATTTCTACCTGACAGCATTATCCCGCAGGAGTATAACTTCCTCTATAAATTCAGCCGACTAATAAGGATAAAAGACGATATGCATACAGTCTGCGACGTATTTGCTTTAAAATTGCTTTCGGCAGAGACACAAATGCGTCACATCGCAAAACTATTGCCCCCGCATAAATTAAATACGCGGCCCTCCGCGTACAAAGTACGGAACAATAAAATCTTCGGCGAAGTATAGTTTTATTTCCGCCCCAAAAACGCGCGCGTAAAACGCCCCATAAATTTTGAATAAAGATGCAACTTTGTTAATTGCAGATTTGGGGAAAAATGGGGAGCACGGAGTTGTCGGCGAACGCCACCTTCGACTACGATTTCACCACCAGGGACCCCGACAGCATGTACACCCCCTACAACGAAAGGCCCGAGACCTACATTGTGCCCGTTTTGTTCTTTATTATTTTCGTCGTGGGCGTTTTGGGCAACGGCACGCTGGTGATTATCTTTTTGAGGCACAGGGCCATGAGAAACGTGCCCAACACGTGAGTATTTTGCTATTGATTTTTTTTTTTCAAAATTTGAATTTGAACAAATCGCAGCGACACCGGTTGGGTGGAATTTCGTTCTTTTTTGATTGGTGAAAACCGCGTTTTGATAGAGCAATTCGTTTTGAGAAATTAATTATTTGTGATCAGCCCATGTACTTTTTTTGAGTCAACCTATTTTTTTTTTAAATCGCAGAGACACCTATTGGCCTAAATTTAGTCCTTTTTCGATTGGTGAAAACCGAATTTAAAAAGGCACTTCGTTTTCGAAAAATTAATTATTTGTCATCTCCCCATGTAGTTTTATTAAACCAAACTTTTTATGTATTATTTTTGATTTAAAAAAAAATTAATTTCTCAAAAACTATCAAGAATAATTAAATGCAATTTTAAGCACATTAAAAGTAATTGAATTGCAGATATTAGGTGAAATTGTAAATAAAAAATTTAAAGAATTAACTTGGTAAAAATTCAAAAAAAAATTAATTTAAAGTTGAATGGTAGCGCGCTTGTAGAAAATCGAAAATTTTTTTTTAAATCGCAGAAACACCTATGAGCCTAAATTTAGTCCTTTTTCGATTGGTAAAAACCGCAATTTAAAAAGGCACTTCGTTTTCGAGAAATTAATTATTTGTCATCACCCCATGTAGTTTTATTAAACCAAACTTTTTATGTATTATTTTTGATTTAAAAAAAAATTAATTTCTCAAAAACTATCAAGAATAATTAAATGCAATTTTAGGCACATTAAAAGTAATTAAATTGCAAAAATTAGGTGAAATTGTAAATAAAAAATTTAAAGAATTAACTTGGTAAAAATTCAAACAAAAAATTAATTTAAAGTTGAATGGTAGCGCGCTTGTAGAAAATCGAAAAACTATTTTTTTTTAAATCGCAGAAACACCTATTGGCCTAAATGTAGTCCTTTTCCGATTGGTGAAAACGGCGTTTTAATAAGGCCCTTCGTTTTCAATAAATTAATTAATTGTGATCTCCCCACGTAATTCTTTTCAATCAAACTTTTTACGTATTATTTTTGATTTAAAAAAAAATTAATTTCTCAAAAACTACCAAGTAAAATGTAATTTAATTTTAAGCACATTAAAAGTAATTTAATTGCAGATATTACCTAAAACTTTAAATAAAAAATTTAAAGAAGACAAACAATTAAAAGCCGTTTGTACCATAATAAAATACATTATTTCTGAATGTTAATGCAACGTATTTGCTTACAAAAAATTCAAAATTAATTTTCAAAAAAAAATGTACAAAACTCAAATTTAATTGCCAAAAACCCCAATTTAAATTAAACGGCCCCTTTTCAAATAATTATTTACTTCCGACTACCTTCCGCAATTTTTTGATTGCATTTTTGCGGTCTACATTTTCAATTGACAATTTTTCGAAAAAGCAACAGCGACAACTCAGACACCAACCAAAAACACATTAAGCCACACGTACTTTCGAAAAATAAAATCGCCCAATTAAATCGTCTTCGTCCGATGCGAATTAATATTCCGTACGAATTCGCCGATCCCCTGTTATTTTTTTGCAAGTCTGAAAACTTTCGCCTAATCCCCTTCAAGCCGCCTCCGAACACTTAATTGTTCGAATTTAATAATTCTTTCGTGCGGAAAGGAATTCGGGGGCGGCGTGACCGCGCTAACTATCCTCCTAACTTACTTAAACGAGTTTTTATCACCTTTTTACGCAAAATTCCTGTGGGAGCTTCGGCCCGCCGAAAAAGCGCTTTTCCCATCATTACACGCCTCGCCGGATTCGCAAAAAGGTCGGCGGCGGCGGCGGCATTCGAATCGTTTAATCGAGGAAAAAGAGGCATCGCTGCGATTCGATGTTAAAAATCAACAGGTCCTTCTTGTTTGGCGCAAGATTAATTTTCGCGCGTAAAAAGGGTTTAATTTTTTTTTTTTGCAGATACATCTTGTCTTTGGCCCTTGCGGACCTTCTGGTGATCATGACGTGCGTCCCTTTCACCTCCTTGGTGTACACGTTGGAGTCGTGGCCCTGGGGCGTGACGGTCTGCAAATTGTCGGAAACCGCCAAGGACATTTCGATCGGCGTGTCCGTTTTCACGCTGACGGCCCTTTCGGCCGAGAGATATTGTGCGATCGTGAATCCCCTAAGAAAATTGCAGGTGAGTGGGGTTTTCGGTTTTTGGCGGCGCCTCGGGCGCGAGGAAGGCGGCGAAGGCGCGCGGCCCCGAAAAGGGAAGGCCCTTTAATTATCCCGAGCGCGCCTCAGAAATTATGTTAATTCACGCGTTAATAAATTTTAAAAGGTTTAATAATGTCGGTTTATGGGACCGAAGGTAAGTGGTTTTCGTACGTGGGGGTGGGCGTCGCGGCACGGGTTGTACGAGACAAAGAGTCTTAAGTCGCTTACGAATTTAATCAAAAAAAAAATTAATTGCTCAAAAACTAATGGAGATTTTTTAATGGGGTTTTGAACGAATTAAATCGCATTAAATGAAGTATTTAAGATTTAATTTTGAAATAAATTAGTATCAAATTGGACAAAATGGTGGACACTTGTAGATTAAGTTTGATCAAAAATTTCAAGCGTTCATATTTAAATAAATAATTATTTTTTTAAATTGCAGAGACACCTATAGGCTCAAATTTATTTTAATTTCGATTAATCGAAACCCCACTTAAATCGGACCTTTAGTTGTTGAGCAATAAACAATTTGTGCCCACGAAATGTAATTTTTAAAACGACTACTCCCATCTGGCGGTTCAATTGCGAAAAAAATTAATTTCTCAAAAACTAACAAAGATATTTTAATGCCGTTTTGACTAAATTAAATTAAACTAAATTAAGTATCTAAGATTTAATTTTGAAATAAATTGCTAAAGAATTAACCCAATGACGGATACTTAAAAATTGCGCACTATAAAAAATTTTATACGGCCATATTAAAATAAATAATTTTTTTAAAAAAAATCGCAGAGATACCTATTGGCTTAAATTTAATTTAATTTCGATTAATCAAAACCCCACTTAAATCGGACCTTTAGTTGTTGAGAAATAAACAATTTGTGCCCACGAAATGTAATTTTTAAAACGACTACTCCCATCTGGCGGTTCAATTGCGAAAAAAATTAATTTCTCAAAAACTAACAAAGATATTTTAATGCCGTTTTGACTAAATTAAATTAAACTAAATTAAGTATCTAAGATTTAATTTTGAAATAATTTGCTAAAGAATTAACCCAATGACGGATACTTAAAAATTGCGCACTATAAAAAATTTTATACGGCCATATTAAAATAAATAATTTTTTTAAAAAAAATCGCAGAGACACCTATTAGCTAAAATTTAATGTTATTTCAATTAATTAAAACCTCACTTAAATCGGACCTTTAGTTTTGAGCAATAAACAATTTGTGACCGCGAAATGTAATTTTTAAAACGACTACTCCCATCTGGTGGCTCGATTGTAAAAAAATTAATTTCTCAAAACTAAGAAATAAATGCCGTTTTGACTAAATTGAATTAAACTAAAATAAAGTATCTAAGATTTAATTTTGAAATAAATTGCTAAAGAATTAACCTAAAAACGGATACTTAAAGATTGCGCACTATAAAAAATTTTATGCGGCCATATTAAAATAAATAATTTTTTTTTTAAAAATCGTAGAGACACCTATTAGCTAAAATTTAATGTTATTTCAATTAATTAAAACCCCACTTAAATCGGACCTTTAGTTTTTGAGCAATAAACAATTTGTCACCGCGAAATGTAATTTTTAAAACGACTACTCCCATCTGGTGGCTCGATTGTAAAATAAATTAATTTCTCAAAAACTAAGAAATAAATTTTAATGCGGTTTCGACCGAACTAAATTAAATTAAATTGAGTACCCAAAATTAAATTTCGAAATTAATTACTAAAGGATTAACCGAACGGCGCGTGTTTAAAGATTGCGCCCTTTGTGCGTTCAGTATTTAAATAAATAATTAAAAAAAACATTCAAATCGAAACGTCCGTTTCCTCGTCGCAAAACGCCCCCTTTTTAAACAGGCTTCGTCCCAATTTAGAACTAAAAAATTAATTTTAAATCGAACGCAAGTTTGAAAAGAATTTTAATCTTCCGGCCGTCATTTTATTACTTAAATAATTAATCGAATAGAAAAGGAGACCATCGAAGTGAGATCGACGAGAAACTAATTAAAATTTCGCCCAACGCTTCGACGAAAAGGCAAACAACTTTGAAAAATTTCGCACGCACGTCCTATTAAAAAAAATCGTCCGTTATTTACAAAAATCAAATTCATAAAATAAGTTTTTTGAATTAATTAATTTGGGAAATAAAACAACCCCACCCTTGCAGAACAGATTAGTTCAAAAAAATACACGTATAGGTACAAAATTATTTAATCAAAAAAATTAAATAAAATAAATAAGGGAAGGGACCCCCATACCCGATCAACTATTTCTTTGTGTTGAACGAAATAAAGCCATATCGTTTAATAATGGTCTTCAGATATAAAATTAATAAAATTTTAAGTGTCAATTGAAAAGCAATTGCTTAGATTAATATTTTCAAATTATTAATCGCGCACCCCAATACCCGATCAAGAGAATTTGTAGTCGATCAAAGTATTTTTATAAAAATATTAGTTTAATTCCGTCATCTATTGTTCAGATCGGTGCCAGGCATCGCCCAGTCAAATATCGGTACCCATTCGTCGGACACCCTGTATAATAAATTTAATTTCAACAATACTATACCGAATTATTTGCAAAATACCAAAAATTTCACGGGTGATCGGGTATTGGGTGTTCCTTCCAATGTTTTTTGACTATAATTTTTTTTTTTTTGGGTTTTGCAGACGAAGCCCTTAACGGTCCTCTGCGCGGTTTTGATATGGATTTTGGCGTCGATCTGCGCGCTGCCCGACGCCATATCATCCCAGCTCGAGTACATCGTTTTGGACAACAACAAAACGATCATAGTGTGCACCCCGTTTCCGGACGCCGTCTACGGCAAAGAGAACGCCAAGTACATGGTGGTCGGAAAGGCCTTGGTCTATTACATTCTGCCCTTGTGCGTGATAGCCTGCTTTTACATCCTGATGGCCAAAAGGCTGCATGCCAGCGCGCGCGAAATGCCGGGGGAGCTGCAGGGCGGCCAGGGGGTGGCGCAGGCGAGGGCGCGCAAGCACGTCGCCCGCATGGTCTTGGCCTTCATCATCGGTGAGCAAAAAAATTCTGCGCCTCACCGGAAAAATCGCCGAAGTTATACTTCTTTTGGCGCGCGCGAAGCGCTAAATTCCAATTTAGGTCGATTTAGGTCAATTTAGGTCGATAAATATCGATATCATGTCGGGCCGAAGAAGTATAACTTCAGGCGCGCGTGCGTAGTACATTATTACGCGTGTTTCAGTGTTTTTTCTCTGCTTCCTTCCGCACCACCTGTTCATGCTGTGGTTTCACCTGAATCCGGACGCCGAGGACGAGTACGACGACTTTTGGCACGCACTCAGGATCATCGGGTTTTGTTTGAGGTACGAAGGGCGCGTTCCCCCTCTCTCCCCCCTACCACTTTGTTTTTTTGGTGAATTAATTGTGAGTTGTAGCTTTTCGAATTCGTGCGTGAATCCGGTCACTTTGTACTGCGTGAGCGGCGTTTTTAGGCAGCACTTCAATCACTATTTGTGCTGTCGGAATCCGAGGAGGCTGCAGAGGAACATGCCGTCGAACGCCAACTGCGAGACGAGCTTCAACTCGACCTATCGGAGGCACACGCAGGTACCTTGCTGTGTTTATTTTTTTGGGGAATTTTTGGTCGGTTGTTCGATTTCGAAGTCGGATTTGTTTGAAGAACTGTTTTTTATGTAAATGACGGATTTTTTTTGAGAAGTGAAAGCTCGTAAAAGAGAACAGAGTTCTGAAATGTCAAAATGTAGAGTTTCCATTACTCTTATTCTTGTTATTTGAAGGTGATATATTATTTGGAGCGGAGAGAAAGGCTGGGTTGATTTGAAATGCACGTGTTGCAAGTTTTAGAAGATAATTTTTGTAATTTCCGGTTGATGATTGTGTTGTTTTGGCTTTGCGAATAATTATTTATTTTGTTGTTTGTTTGTATTAAATTCAATATGTTAATGAATTTTTTAAAAATCAGTTATTATAGGAATATTTTATTGCCTTCGATGTTAGAATGTTTTTTTTATTAAATTTCAGAGCATCCCGTCTAATTTAATTGCATTCAATATTATTTAATTTTTAGCAACAATAATATCGATCCGAAAGCGAAGCGCGACGTTGCAATTCGATGCACTGAATTCGGAATTTTTGCAAAACCAAAAGTCGCATTAAAACGAGCTTTTCGCCAATCGAAAAAGGACCAAATTTGGCCCAAAATAGGTGCCACTAAAATATTTTAAAATACTGTACGAAGTGCTTCCACGAGCTTCCAAAATTAAAAAATTAAAATCTTTTACTAAATTTTTGAAAATCCCGCCATTAATTCGTCTTTTGAAAAAAATACTTCTAATTAACGATAAAGATACTTCATAAGGTCTACTTTAACACAGTCTAAACCCCATTCAAATATCTCAATTATTTTTGCCAAAATTAATTTTTCCCCAAAGCCACCCGAAATGGATTTGAAAAAAAAATACACGCCGGCCTCTTATTTTAGAAAAACCGGGGAAACGGCTGTTCCGATCGAAACGCAGTTTTTGCTAGGCGAAAGCCCATTAAATTTAGACAAAAACAGTCTTTTGGGTTTTTCGAAAAAACGCTTAATTTTGTTTTTTGAAAACATTAATCGAAATTGAGCGAAACTCGCGCTCTAAAAAATGGATCAATTCATACAAATTAATTTTTTTAATACAAAAACTCAAAATTTTAGTAAAATATATGTGCCTAAACAAAAAGGCTTCGGTTTGGTGCAAAATAAAGTTAAATATAATACTTCGTTTAGCCAAAATTAATTTTATTCTCAAAGAGCAGCAAATCAAAACGCGACCCAGCACTTCGATCAACTAAATTCGAAATTTTAGCAAAACCAAAAATCGCATTAGGACGAGCTATTCACCAATCGAAAGTGGACCAAATTTCGCCCAGAATAAGTGCAATTAAAATATTTTAGAACGGTGCCCTAAGTGCTTCCACGGGCTCCCAAAACTAAAAAATAAAAATCTTCTACTCAATTTTTGAAACTCCCGCCATTAATTCGTCTTTTGAAAAAAAAACTTCTAATTAACTCCAAAGATAGTTCATAATGCCTATTTTAATACAGTTTAAACCCCATTCAAATATCTCAATTATTTTCGGCAAAATTAATTTTTCCCCAAAGTTACACGAAATAAATTTGAAAAAAAAATACACATCGACCTCTTATTTTAGAAAAACCGGAAAAACGGCTGCTCCGATCGCAACGGGGTTTTCACGAGACGAACGCCCATTAAATTTCGACAAAACAGTCTTTTGGGTTTTTCGAAAAAACGCTTAATTTTGTTTTTTGAAAACATTAATCAAACTTGAGCGAAACTAGCGCTCTACAAAATGGGTCAATTCCTACAAATTAATTTTTTAAATAAAAAAATTCAAAATTCTAGTAAAATATAGTGCCTAAACAAAAAGGCTTCGGTTTGGTGCAAAATAAAATTAAATATAGTACTTCGTTAAGCCAAAATTAATTTTATTCTGAAAAAGCAGCAAATCAAAACGCGACCCAGCACTTCGATCCACTAAATTCGCAATTCTGGCAAAACCAAAAATCACCTTAAGACCAACTATTCACCAATCGAAAGTGGGCCAAATTTAGCCCAAAATAGGTGCAATTAAAATATTTTAGAACCGTGCCCCAAATGCTTCCCGGCTCCCAAAAATAAAAACCAAAAATCTTCTACTCAATTTTGAAAATCCCGCCATTAATTCGTCTTTCAAAAAAAAGCTTTCTAATTAACCCCATAGATACTTCATAAGGCCTACTTTTATACGGTCCAAACCCCATTTAAATATCTCAATTATTTTCGCCAAAATTATTTTTTTCCCAACACCTTCCAAAATTGAATCGAAAAAAAAACACACCCCGACCTCTTATTTTAGAAAAACCGGAAAAACGGCCGTTCCGATCGTAACGCGGTTTTCGCGAGGCGAAAGCCCATTAAATTTAGACAAAAACAGTCTTTTGGGTTTTTCGATAAAACGCTTAATTTTGTTTTTTTAAACATTAATCAAAATTGCGTGAAACTCGCACTCTAAAAAATGGGTCAATTCCTACAAATAAATTTTTCAAATGGCGCCATTTCATAATTTAAAAAAAAAAACTCAAAATTTTAGTAAAATATAGTGCCTAAACAAAAAAGGGGGATTTTCGAAAAGTAGCCTAATCTTGTTTTTCGAGAACATTATCAAAAACGACCGAAAATCGAGCCAACCACCAAGCATGCCTTTTTTGCCCAACAAAACGACCTAAAACCGTTTGATCGAAGGGCACGACGATCGAGGGCCAAAGCATATACAGGAGGAACACGCTCGCCCGCCAAAACACGCAGGACACGACCGTCATCACCTTCGAGACGCCGAACAAGAAGGAGGCGAACGACGTCGCCGAAGCCAAGCACAACAAAAGGGGCAGCTTCGGCACCTGAGGACAGCGCATCCCAGATCACAGGAAGGTCATGTTCAGCGAGACCAGGTTTTAGTGGGGGCCTCCGAAAAATTTTCGATCCGAAGGTAAGCGGGGCGCGGGGGGGGCCCGCGCGCAAAAATTTTCTCAATTCGCCCTTAAATTATTCATGAGGCGAAAATTTGGCAAAAGTCGATGTTTGCCGAAAGTTCAATCGGCGTCGTAATAATGGGAGATCTTCAAAGGGCAGCACCTTTGATGTGGGAATTTCGCAAATTGGCGGTGGGAAGTTTGGCGTCGGGGCGAAAAAAAAGGGCTGGAGGAGCAGGTAGAGGAAGATTGGGGAGGGGGGCGATCCCGAGTAATTTGTACGAGCAAATTAGATCTTGTGTGCAATATTAAGGCGGTTTGCCGCGCTTGATTTGAATTTGTTAACGAACTTAACAAACTCGGAACTAATTACAGGAACTTCCGACGTTAAGACTTATTTGCATTTTCTGCTGATAACCCTTTTCGCGCAGACGGCTCGGAATACATTACGAAGCACTTATAAATTTATTTATATTTTTTTTGGTTTTGAAAAGCCCGCTAATTATGTTTTTTTTTGCGTACGAAATGAGTCGGTGGAAAAATTAAAAAAAAGGGCGCAAAACTCTGCGAAAAAAATATTTATGAAAAGTGATCCTACCTTAAGTCCTTGGGCAGCGTCGCCGAAATGGAGGGCTCCTAAAACAAAAAAAAAAAATTTTAATCGAGTAAAGCCCCAAAGTTTGTTAGAAACAACATTTTTTTGATTTTTAAATAATAAATTCAGAAATTATAATAATTATATGGATTCCCTACGACTTTTCTGCTTATAACTAATAAATTTATGAAGTTATACTTCTTTTGGCGCACCGCGAAAAAAATTGTAGTGGGCAAACGAAGTTGCGTGCGCGCGCAGCTGAAGAAACAAGGTGGCCGCCTTAAAAAGTAAATTAATTATTGTGAATCGTGCTTAAAACCGAGTGCGCACGTTCGAGCTCAAAGTGGCACATTTCCGATCTCGGGAAAATGAAGCGCGCCGCTCCGCGTCGCGCTTCATTTGCCTCCCTCGCTCGAAAATGTGCCACTTTTCGCTCGAACGCGCGCCTCCTCGTATTTATTACACTTTTTTAATTTATTCGTTCGTTCTTTTATATCAAAAATCTTAATTTAAGTCAAAATGTTCGAAAAACCTATTTTTACCATAGCAAATGAGTGGGAGCGAGCGAAAAGATACAAGAATCGTGTCGGTGCGAGCGAGATGGAACGATTAAAATTATTGTATTGATTTTTCGTCTGAATCATTGTGAATAGTGCTTAAAACCGAGTGCGCACGTTCGAGCTCAAAGTGGCACATTTCCGATCTCGGGAAAATGAAGCGCGCCGCTCCGCGTCGCGCTTCATTTGCCTCCCTCGCTCGGAAATGTGCCACTTTTCGCTCGAACGCGCGCATCCACGCGTTCAAATCAAAAATTTTAATTTAGTTCAATAAATAACGTGCATAATTCAGTCATTTCAATGCATACGCATTCTTATAAATTAGATGTACAGTAAAACCTCTCTTCAACGGACAGTCGCGGGATCAACGACATTGTTCGCTGAAAAAGGGGCCCAAATATATTGTGTTGCTGGAACCTTTTAAAATTGTCGATTGAAAAGTGGTCTTCGTTAAGAGGGGTTTCACTGTACCCACTATTGTACCATAGATACGTACACTTTTTAGTTGGCAATTTGCACTCAAAAAAATTTAAGTAAAAAATTAATTAATTTATTGCATTCGATTAATTTATTCGTCGCTCCTTCAAATCAAAAATTTTAATTTAGGCCGATAAGATAAGCGAGCCCTCTACCGGACAGTTTCTTTTAAAGCAATATTAAAAATATTAATAAAGAATATATAATTAAATTTGTGAAAAACTTTAAAAAAAAGGCCAATAATATCAATTAGAATGTTAATAATAAATGATATCATTATTTAATACAATTGCTTTGAAAAAAGTAATTATTATTATTATTGGAAAATAAATACAATCGAATAAAAAAAGTATTTTTAATTAATCTTATAATTTATTTATTAATTAAGGTCTCTTTTGCTCTTTTAGTATTCTTTTGATTGTGCATGCAAAGCCACTTTTATTGTACGTATGCTCGGACATCTTATTTTTAGTTTAAATCGATAAAAAATAATTAATTTGTTTATTTTTTTCAATTATCCCACCCTATACTAATTAACTCAAAAATATTTGGTGGATTTTATAGTTGTCATTTTATATTTCAATTATTTTTTTGAATTTCGGATTATTATTTTATTGTACGTATGCTCGGACACCTTATTTTTAGTTTGAATCAATAAAAAGTAATTAATTCGTTAATTTTTTTAATTATCTCACCCCACACCAATTAACTCAAAAATATTTGGTGATTTTATAGTTGTTGTTTTATATTTCATTTTTTTTTGAATTTCGGATTATTATTTTATTGTAAGTATGCTCGACACCTTATTCCAGTTTAATCAAATAAAAAGTAATTAATTCGTTAATTTTTTTAATTATCTCACCCCACACCAATTAACTCAAAAATATTTGGTGATTTTATAGTTGTTGTTTTATATTTCATTTTTTTTTTGAATTTCGGATTATAAAGTGTTTCGGTAAAGTGCCACGAGCTTATAACTCCCAAACTAATAACAAATTCAAAAAAAAGCTTTTGCAATTTTCTAAATCTTTAAGACTTTATGCGATTTGTAAGCTCGGGGCACTTTAAACGACACACCCGGTATATCGTATTTAAAAAAAAACATCAAAGCACGCACTATACTATTTTTCAAAAGAGAATAAAACGCCCTAAATGTTTTTAAATTGCAAAAAAAAATCGCTTTTACTTTTAGAGAGAAAATGGGACACAGAACTCGCCCTTTTCTGAAAGGGAAAAAATTCCACGAAACCGTAAGTTCCCCCCCATTTTTTTGCTTCGCGCGATTTTAATATTCCTCCAGCGAATCGTTGAAAAGTGAACGAAATAAAATAAGCAAAAAAAAAGAAACGAAACTAAATAAAGCTTATTGAGTCTATGTATTGCATTCACGTATTTAATAAAAGGTATTTAATGTGAAAAAATAAACACTCGCGAGCTTTTCTCAGCGCGGCGAAAAGCTCCGCCCCAAAGTGGAAAATCCGACAACATTTTCGCGAGACACGTACGTCTCTCGATGTTTGCAACAATAACAAAAAAAAAAGGAAAGCCCCCTTTTATTTTTTTATGATTTTTTTTCTGGTCTCGTAAGCCGCACTAATTATTTATAAATTTCTGTTTGTTCGCAGGGGAACAAGAAAGAAGACTATTCGTTTTATTTATGCGCGCGCAAAGAGGAAAACTCGCCGCCCGCCTATGTTAGATATGAAAAATTTAGATTCTAAAGTGTTTTCTTCTATTGACGTACGTCTGTGTGTACGAATCTTAAAGACTGTTTTATGCAAAGCCATAAAATGCTTTTATTGCGTAGTTACGAATTTTTTATAATATAAACATAATGGAAGAGAAGTTTGTGGCGGCGCATTTCTCTCTCTCTTTTTTCTCTCTCCGAAAACGTCCCGAAGCGTTTTTGGATTTACGACGCCGACAGTTTACGACCTTTTCGCAGCTTAATTAAACGAATTCGAAAAATCGAAGGGCGAAGTTGGCCCGAAATTTGAGGTTATGGGTTCGATTTTCGAAATCGCAAAAATGGGACTTTTTGTCGAACCCAAAAATTGTTTCGGTTTTTGGATTTTGGGCGTTTAGTCGCAAGCTTCTCGGACACACCTTTGTAAATATTTAGGGGGTGAGGTGGGGGTTAAAGGGCAAAAATTTTCGTCCCTAATTTTGCACTTGTATTTAAAAAAAATGAAACAAGGGGAAAACGCATGTGCTTCAATATCTAAAATTAGGTTATGTGTGTTTTAAAAAAATTAAATAAATCAAACGTCCTGTTCGATGTACATAGACGTCACTTCCTTCTCTCGATGTTAAATTATATTTTTCTATCCTAAGACATATCAGATAAGTGTAGCTTGAAAGAGCGGCACGGGGGCCGAAACCGACGAAATCAAAAAAAAAAATTGTAAATTTAAATTTAGCGAGTCGCAAAAAAGGACAAACGCAAAGGACCATTCGGTGCGCCCTCGTGCCCTCTCCCTACAATGGATGTTGATTTTTCGCTAGAATTTACAAAATATATATATATATGTATAAAAAATACGAATTTTAAAGAATTTAATCGACGCCCAGATTTGTAACGATTTTTGTAATAAAATTCTGCAGAGAAAAAATCGAAAAGCCTCCTTACTTAAGTGCCCTTCGAGAAAATAGTCGACGCGCTTTAATTTAAAAAATAAATCATTGTTTTTTAATAACAAGAAAAACCACAATAGTGTTTCAAAGAAAAAAAATGTTTTAATTTTAAAAATAAATAATTCTGCGTTAACATTTTTAAATAAACAGCGTTAAGACATTGTTGGACACTAGTGGGATAAATGTCTTCGTGCGACGTTTCGTCCACGTTTCGATTCGCATCTTCAGGGCTGAATACAGTGGTAGCAGTCTTAGATCGCGCTGTGCTCGTACACTCGCGCGCGCGTAATGGAGCAACGGATTAAAATTTATTCGACCGCAACATCAAAAATCAAAATCAAAAAAAGAAAAATTCAAAATCGAGTAACGGCCCAAAGTTTGTTAGAAACAACATTTTTTTGATTTTTAAATAATAAATTCAGAAATTATAATAATTATATGGATTTCCTAAAACTTTTCTGCATATAACTAATTAATTTATGAAGTTATACTTCTTTTAGCGCATCGAGAGTGAAATTGTAGTGGGCAAGGAAGGTTGCGTGCGCGCGCAGCTGACGGAAGAAGGCAGCCATCTTAAAAAGTAAATTAATGATTGTGAATCGTGCTTAAAACGAGTGCGCACGTTCGAGCTCAAAGTGGCACATTTCCGATCTCGGGAAAATGAAGCGCGCCGCTCCGCGTCGCGCTTCATTTGCCTCCCTCGCTCAGAAATGTGCCACTTTTCGCTCGAACGCGCGCATCCTCGCATTTATTACGTTCGTTTAATTTATTCGTCGCTTCAAAAATTTTAATTTAGGCCAATAAGATAAGCGAGCCCTCTACCGGACAGTTAAGCGAACAGTTTTTTTTAAAGCGATATTAAAAATATTAATAACCAATATATAATTAAATTTATGAAAAACTTTCGAAGATCACACCTTTAACTTAAAAATAAAAAAAAAAGGCCAATAATATCAAATTAGAATGTTAATAATAAATGATAATAGTATAAATGAGCGATGTCCCCTCTATCGGCCGGCCTGTCCCACAAAATCGCAAAATCAATCAATATTTAATAAAATTTGTTTGAAAAAAGTAATTATTATTGTTGGAAAAATAAATACAATCGAATAAAAAAAAAGCCTCCTTACTGAAGTGCCCTTCAAAAAAGTAGTCGACGCGCTTTAATTTAAAAAATAAATATTTGTGTTTTAATAACATAAAAAAACCATAATAAAGTGTTTTAAAAAAAAATTGTTTTAATTTTAATAACAAATAATTCTGCGTTGCCAATTTTAAATAAACCAAATTGCTGCGTTGAGACATTGTTGGACCCGACACTAGTGGGCTAAATTTTGGATTTTCTTGCGACGTTTCGTCAACGTTTCGGTTCGCATCTTCAGGGCTGGATACAGTGGTAGCAGTCTTAGACCGCGGTGTGCTCGTACACTCGTGCGCGCGCAATGGAGCAATGCATTAAAACTTATTCGAGCCTAACATCAAAAATCAAAAAAAAAATTGGTTTTTTGAATTTCCAACATATGAAAATCAGCAATAGATCTTTTCGAAGAGAAGGCGTGGGTTCAAACCGTGAAAAATTTCGCCCCGCTCTTCTCTGAGCGCCGCCAAGCCGACAGCAAAAAAAATGTTCCATAAAAAAATCGGCGCGCGTACTTTGGAAGTTGTACTTCTTTGGCGCGACTAAATCATATACCGGGTGATTCGTTTAGAGTGCCACGAGCTTATAACTCCTAAACTAATAAAAATTTCAAAAAAAGTGCACGTATAAAAGTGTCTTTAATTTATTCTATCTATGCAATGGCATACATATAAATTTTTTGCTACTTCCGGTTTAACCGGAAACGGTGTCAACTTCCTTATCTTAAATAGAAGGGTTATTATTTTTTATATAATTTGGATAGAGCTCATCGAGTGCTTTCCAAAAATGTATAACAAGTTACCATTTGATTAATAAATAATTTCAAAAAAAATAAATAAATACCCTTCTATTTAAGATAAGAAAATTGACACCGTTTTTGGTTAAACCGGAAGTAATACGAAATTTATATTTAGGCCGGTAGAGAGATTGTATAAATTAAAGAAATTTTAAAATTTTGATTATTTTACGAATTAAACTTAAAGGTACTTTACTGTAGCAATACAAATCCAAATAAAAATTTTTTTTTGACCAATTGGTAACTTGTTATACATTTTTGGAAAGCCCTCAACGAGCTCTATCCAATTATATAAAAAAATACCCTTCTATTTAACATGAGAAAGTTGACACCATTTTTTATTATTATTATTATTTTAGGAATTATAAGCTTGTGGCACTTTTAATAAACACCCGGTATAACTCACGCGTAAAAAATCGATAAACAAGAGGATGCGCGCGTTCGAGCGAAAAGTGGCACATTTCCGAGCGAGGGAAGCAAATGAAGCGCGACGCGGAGCGGCGCGCTTCATTTTCCCGAGGTCGGAAATGTGCCACTTTGAGCTCGAACGCGCGCACTCCATTTTAAGCACGATTCACAATAATTAAATTGATAACAACCCCTAAATGACAAACAGTTCAAATCGCAAGGAGGGCGCGTTCGAATTTAATAATGGCGACAATAAAAAGGATAAGGGCGCAAAAGGAAACGTCCGCAAACTTCTCCAAATCAAACTTTTTTAATAAAACGAAAAGAGGAAGCCATCTGTTATTGACGATGCGCCTTTAAATATCAAACTTTGGCTCTGACAATTTCGTCTCGACAACCCCTAATCTCTCCCCATTTTAAAATACAAGCGGTGACAGTAGCACAAAAAAAAATCTCAAAAAACTAACAGTGGCGCGCGAGCCTCCTCATGCAAACCGACTAATTAAATCGTCCCCCCGTTTTCAAAAAGCTCGTAATTAATGCAATTCTGGGTGGTGACCTTATTAGCAATTAACTTACGATTGTTATCGGGACACCGCCATTACTCCCGGAAACGTTTCCGGAAAAATTAAGCGCGTCCTTCCTCCCTACCGGCTCGACGCTTTCGATCGTCAAATCAGAGGGGGAAGGGGGCTTGCGATATTTTCAGTAAATTCGACAAAAAATCGCGTCGTTCGACGATTTTTTCGGCGCCATTTTAATAATTTCTTTAAGCGGCGAGGGGAACGAGGAGGGCGCCGCTCCCCTCGCAACCCTTTATGTTTTTTTTCTCTTAGGATTAAAATCGAGCAAATTAGCAAAATCCCATCAAAATTAGTCGCGCGCGAATTTAAACGTGTTTCCGCCGCCGAGCGTTTCCGCTTTTCGATTTTGATTCCGGCGAGCACGATTTCGCCTTAGTCAAACATAAGCCGAAACGGCATAAATAAATATTAGGGAATATGTATAAACAGAAGACGAGTAGCTTAAGGCTTTTTCGCCTATTTTGAATTTCAAAAACGTTCTCGCCGTCCGCCCGAATTAGAATAAAATCCGAGCTGTGCGCGATTTTTTTTTATTGCCCCCGTCTGCGAAAAAAAAATCGCGGCCCACTTTAATGGAAGTTTTCGAATCGGAGGTAATTAAATCGGTTCTGCGCTCGGCTAGAAAAAAAATTAATTTTCGATTTAATTGGTCCGAAAATTTCTTTGCGCGGGAGAAAAATCGGCGCCCTGGCGGAACTGGGGGCGGTTAAAGTTTTCGAAGGAAGTTAGATAAACGAAGAAGAGGAAAATTAGAGTTTCGGTAAATTAGGAAGTAAGAAAGCGAAAAGTTTAATTACGTCTCTCTTTTCACCTAAAGAAAATTTGGGGAAGGAGCGGAAGACGTTTGTTGGAATGGGGTCGTTTTAGATTTATTTCGCGCCGGTCGGACGGGAGTGTATCAAAACCGACGAAATGGGGGCGGATTCGCCCTTAGTTACTTACTAACCGTCCGCACACCCTCGCTCCTCGTCCTCCCAGTTTGCGGTATGCAAAGTTGACGGAGCGTCGGAATGCAAATGGGCCTCCGCATTTGCATGAAAAGGTTTCTTTTACATATGCTACTTAAGGTTTTTCGTGTTTTTTTTTTTGGACGAAAGATCTTTTGAAGAGAATTGGAACGAGTAAATTACGTAATTTGAAGTCGATGGAAAAACAATTAATTACATTAAATGAGATTTAAAAAAGAACTGACGGTGGGTTTCGATAAATTTGAAAAAAAAAAACATTTTTGGATTTTCTGAGAATTAAAATAATAGGGTGGCCTGTTATTTAATTTTTTCCAGGCTTATTTGTGGGAATACAAAAATCTGTTAAATAAATAAAATGCTCCCGAAGGACCATATTAAACAGCCCTTGCGTTAGATTTAAATAATTTTGAAAAAAAGAATTGCCTTTTTTTCTAAATTCAAAAACAGATAGGAACGGTAATTAATTTTTTACGGGCTTATAAGGCGAGCTACAGAAAAAACCTAATCGATATAAAATGGTCCAGAAGGTCCCCTCTAAATAGCCCTTGTGTTAGATTCAAATAATTTCGAAAAATAATTTTTGGCTTTTTGTGTAATTTCAAAAACAAATAGGAACGGTCATTAATTTTTTACGGGCTTATAAGGCGAGCTACAGAAAAAACCTAATCGATATAAAATGGTCCAGAAGGTCCCCTCTAAACAGCCCTTGTGTTAGATTCAAATAATTTCGAAAAATAATTTTTGGCTTTTTGTGTAATTTCAAAAACAAATAGGAACGGTCATTAATTTTTTACGGGCTTATAAGGCGAGCTACAGAAAAACCTAATCGATATAAAATGGTCCAGAGGTCCCTCTAAACAGCCCTTGTGTTAGATTTAAATAATTTCAAAAATAATTTTTGGCTTTTGTGTAATTTCAAAACAAATAGGAACGGTCATTAATTTTTTACGGGCTTATAAGGCGAGCTACAGAAAAAACCTAATCGATATAAAATGGTCCAGAAGGTCCCCTCTAAACAGCCCTTGTGTTAGATTCAAATAATTTCAAAAAATAATTTTTGGCTTTTCGTGTAATTTAAAAAACAAATAGGAACGGTCATTAATTTTTTACGGGCTTATAAGGCGAGCTACAGAAAAAACCTAATCGATATAAAATGGTCCAGAGGTCCCTCTAAACAGCCCTTGTGTTAGATTTAAATAATTTCAAAAAATAATTTTTGGCTTTTCGTGTAATTTAAAAAACAAATAGGAACGGTCATTAATTTTTTACGGGCTTATAAGGCGAGCTACAGAAAAAACCTAATCGATATAAAATGGTCCAGAGGGTCCCCTCTAAACAGCCCTTGTGTTAGATTTAAATAATTTCAAAAAATAATTTTTGGCTTTTGTGTAATTTCAAAACAAATAGGAACGGTCATTAATTTTTTACGGGCTTATAAGGCGAGCTACAGAAAAAACCTAATCGATATAAAATGGTCCAGAGGGTCCCCTCTAAACAGCCCTTGTGTTAGATTTAAATAATTTCAAAAATAATTTTGGCTTTTGTGTAATTTCAAAACAAATAGGAACGGTCATTAATTTTTTACGGGCTTATAAGGCGAGCTACAGAAAAAACCTAATCGATATAAAATGGTCCAGAGGGTCCCCTCTAAACAGCCCTTGTGTTAGATTTAAATAATTTCAAAAAATAATTTTTGGCTTTTGTGTAATTTCAAAACAAATAGGAACGGTCATTAATTTTTTACGGGCTTATAAGGCGAGCTACAGAAAAAACCTAATCGATATAAAATGGTCCAGAGGGTCCCCTCTAAACAGCCCTTGTGTTAGATTTAAATAATTTCAAAAAATAATTTTTGGCTTTTTGTGTAATTTCAAAAACAAATAGGAACGGTCATTAATTTTTTACGGGCTTATAAGGCGAGCTACAGAAAAAACCTAATCGATATAAAATGATCCAGAGGGTCCCCTCTAAACAGCCCTTGTGTTAGATTTAAATAATTTCAAAAAATAATTTTTGGCTTTTGTGTAATTTCAAAAACAAATAGGAACGGTCATTAATTTTTTACGGGCTTATAAGGCGAGCTACAGAAAAAACCTAATCGATATAAAATGGTCCAGAAGGTCCCCTCTAAACAGCCCTTGTGTTAGATTTAAATAATTTCAAAAAATAATTTTTGGCTTTTTGTGTAATTTCAAAACAAATAGGAACGGTCATTAATTTTTACGGGCTTATAAGGCGAGCTACAGAAAAACCTAATCGATATAAAATGGTCCGAAGGTCCCTCTAAACAGCCCTTGTGTTAGATTTAAATAATTTCGAAAAATAATTTTTGGCTTTTTGTGTAATTTCAAAACAAATAGGAACGGTCATTAATTTTTACGGGCTTATAAGGCGAGCTACAGAAAAACCTAATCGATATAAAATGGTCCAGAAGGTCCCTCTAAACAGCCCTTGTGTTAGATTTAAATAATTTCAAAAATAATTTTTGGCTTTTTGTGTAATTTCAAAACAAATAGGAACGGTCATTAATTTTTACGGGCTTATAAGGCGAGCTACAGAAAAACCTAATCGATATAAAATGGTCCAGAAGGTCCCTCTAAACAGCCCTTGTGTTAGATTTAAATAATTTCAAAAATAATTTTTGGCTTTTTGTGTAATTTCAAAACAAATAGGAACGGTCATTAATTTTTACGGGCTTATAAGGCGAGCTACAGAAAAACCTAATCGATATAAAATGGTCCAGAAGGTCCCTCTAAACAGCCCTTGTGTTAGATTTAAATAATTTCAAAAATAATTTTTGGCTTTTGTGTAATTTCAAAACAAATAGGAACGGTCATTAATTTTTACGGGCTTATAAGGCGAGCTACAGAAAAACCTAATCGATATAAAATGGTCCGAAGGTCCCTCTAAACAGCCCTTGTGTTAGATTTAAATAATTTCAAAAATAATTTTTGGCTTTTGTGTAATTTCAAAAACAAATAGGAACGGTCATTAATTTTTACGGGCTTATAAGGCGAGCTACAGAAAAACCTAATCGATATAAAATGGTCCAGAGGTCCCTCTAAACAGCCCTTGTGTTAGATTTAAATAATTTCGAAAAATAATTTTTGGCTTTTGTGTAATTTCAAAACAAATAGGAACGGTCATTAATTTTTACGGGCTTATAAGGCGAGCTACAGAAAAAACCTAATCGATATAAAATGGTCCAGAGGGTCCCCTCTAAACAGCCCTTGTGTTAGATTTAAATAATTTCGAAAAATAATTTTTGGCTTTTTGTGTAATTTCAAAACAAATAGGAACGGTCATTAATTTTTACGGGCTTATAAGGCGAGCTACAGAAAAACCTAATCGATATAAAATGGTCCAAGGTCCCTCTAAACAGCCCTTGTGTTAGATTTAAATAATTTCAAAAATAATTTTTGGCTTTTTGTGTAATTTCAAAACAAATAGGAACGGTCATTAATTTTTACGGGCTTATAAGGCGAGCTACAGAAAAACCTAATCGATATAAAATGGTCCAGAGGTCCCTCTAAACAGCCCTTGTGTTAGATTTAAATAATTTCAAAAATAATTTTTGGCTTTTGTGTAATTTCAAAAACAAATAGGAACGGTCATTAATTTTTACGGGCTTATAAGGCGAGCTACAAAAAACCTAATCGATATAAAATGGTCCAGAGGTCCCTCTAAACAGCCCTTGTGTTAGATTTAAATAATTTCAAAAATAATTTTTGGCTTTTTGTGTAATTTCAAAACAAATAGGAACGGTCATTAATTTTTACGGGCTTATAAGGCGAGCTACAGAAAAACCTAATCGATATAAAATGGTCCAGAGGTCCCTCTAAACAGCCCTTGTGTTAGATTTAAATAATTTCAAAAATAATTTTTTGGGTTTTGTGTAATTTCAAAACAAATAGGAACGGTCATTAATTTTTACGGGCTTATAAGGCGAGCTACAGAAAAACCTAATCGATATAAAATGGTCCAGAGGTCCCTCTAAACAGCCCTTGTGTTAGATTTAAATAATTTCAAAAATAATTTTTGGCTTTTTGTGTAATTTCAAAACAAATAGGAACGGTCATTAATTTTTACGGGCTTATAAGGCGAGCTACAGAAAAACCTAATCGATATAAAATGGTCCAGAGGTCCCTCTAAACAGCCCTTGTGTTAGATTTAAATAATTTCAAAAATAATTTTTGGCTTTTTGTGTAATTTCAAAAACAAATAGGAACGGTCATTAATTTTTTACGGGCTTATAAGGCGAGCTACAGAAAAAACCTAATCGATATAAAATGGTCCAAGGTCCCTCTAAACAGCCCTTGTGTTAGATTTAAATAATTTCAAAAATAATTTTTGGCTTTTGTGTAATTTCAAAACAAATAGGAACGGTCATTAATTTTTTGCGGGCTTATAAGGCGAGCTACAGAAAAAACCAAATCAATATAGAATGGCCCAGAAGGTCCCCTCTAAACAGCCCTTGTGTTAGATTTAAATAATTTCAAAAAATAATTTTGGCTTTTTGTATAATTTCAAAAACAAGTAGGAACGGTCATTAATTTTTTACGGGCTTATAAGGCGAGCTACAGAAAAAACGTAATCAATATAAAATGCTCCCGAAGGTCCCCTCTAAACAGCCCTTGTGTTAGATTTAAATAATTTCGAAAAATAATTTTTGGCTTTTTGTATAATTTCAAAAACAGGTAGGAACGGTAATTAATTTTTTACGGGCTTATAAGGCGAGCTACAAAAAAAACCTAATCGATATAAAATGGTCCTGAAAGTCCCCTCTAAACAGCCCTTGTGTTAGATTTAAATAATTTCGAAAAATAATTTTCGGCTTTTTGTGTAATTTCAAAAACAAGTAGGAACGGTCATTAATTTTTTACGGGCTTATAAGGCGAGCTACAAAAAAAACCTAATCGATATAAAATGGTCCTGAAAGTCCCCTCTAAACAGCCCTTGTGTTAGATTTAAATAATTTCGAAAAATAATTTTTGGCTTTTTGTATAATTTCAAAACAGTAGGAACGGTAATTAATTTTTTACGGGCTTATAAGGCGAGCTACAAAAAAAACCTAATCGATATAAAATGGTCCTGAAAGTCCCCTCTAAACAGCCCTTGTGTTAGATTTAAATAATTTCGAAAAATTATTTTCGGCTTTTTGTGTAATTTCAAAAACAAGTAGGAACGGTCATTAATTTTTTACGGGCTTATAAGGCGAGCTACAAAAAAAACCTAATCGATATAAAATGGTCCTGAAAGTCCCCTCTAAACAGCCCTTGTGTTAGATTTAAATAATTTCGAAAAATAATTTTTGGCTTTTGTATAATTTCAAAACAGGTAGGAACGGTAATTAATTTTTTACGGGCTTATAAGGCGAGCTACAAAAAAAACCTAATCGATATAAAATGGTCCTGAAAGTCCCCTCTAAACAGCCCTTGTGTTAGATTTAAATAATTTCGAAAAATAATTTTCGGCTTTTTGTGTAATTTCAAAAACAAGTAGGAACGGTCATTAATTTTTTACGGGCTTATAAGGCGAGCTACAAAAAAACCTAATCGATATAAAATGGTCCTGAAAGTCCCCTCTAAACAGCCCTTGTGTTAGATTTAAATAATTTCGAAAAATAATTTTTGGCTTTTTGTATAATTTCAAAAACAGGTAGGAACGGTAATTAATTTTTTACGGGCTTATAAGGCGAGCTACAAAAAAAACCTAATCGATATAAAATGGTCCTGAAAGTCCCCTCTAAACAGCCCTTGTGTTAGATTTAAATAATTTCGAAAAATAATTTTCGGCTTTTTGTGTAATTTCAAAAACAAGTAGGAACGGTCATTAATTTTTTACGGGCTTATAAGGCGAGCTACAAAAAAACCTAATCGATATAAAATGGTCCTGAAAGTCCCCTCTAAACAGCCCTTGTGTTAGATTTAAATAATTTCAAAAATAATTTTTGGCTTTTTGTGTAATTTCAAAACAAATAGGAACGGTCATTAATTTTTACGGGCTTATAAGGCGAGCTACAGAAAAACCTAATCGATATAAAATGGTCCAGAAGGTCCCTCTAAACAGCCCTTGTGTTAGATTTAAATAATTTCAAAAATAATTTTTGGCTTTTGTGTAATTTCAAAACAAATAGGAACGGTCATTAATTTTTTACGGGCTTATAAGGCAAGCTACAGAAAAAACCTAATCGATATAAAATGGTCCAGAAGGTCCCCTCTAAACAGCCCTTGTGTTAGATTCAAATAATTTCGAAAAATAATTTTTGGCTTTTTGTGTAATTTCAAAACAAATAGGAACGGTCATTAATTTTTACGGGCTTATAAGGGAGCTACAGAAAAACCTAATCGATATAAAATGGTCCAGAAGGTCCCCTCTAAACAGCCCTTGTGTTAGATTCAAATAATTTCGAAAAATAATTTTTGGCTTTTTGTGTAATTTCAAAAACAAATAGGAACGGTCATTAATTTTTTACGGGCTTATAGGGCAAGCTACAGAAAAAACCTAATCGATATAAAATGGTCCAGAAGGTCCCCTCTAAACAGCCCTTGTGTTAGATTTAAATAATTTCGAAAAATAATTTTTGGTTTTTGTGTAATTTCAAAAACAAATAGGAACGGTCATTAATTTTTTACGGGCTTATAAGGCGAGCTACAGAAAAAACCTAATCGATATAAAATGGTCCAGAAGGTCCCCTCTAAACAGCCCTTGTGTTAGATTTAAATAATTTCAAAAAATAATTTTTGGCTTTATGTGTAATTTCAAAACAAATAGCAACGGTCATTAATTTTTTACGGGCTTATAAGGCGAGCTACAGAAAAAACCTAATCGATATAAAATGGTCCAGAAGGTCCCCTCTAAACAGCCCTTGTGTTAGATTTAAATAATTTCGAAAAATAATTTTTGGCTTTTTGTGTAATTTCAAAAACAAATAGGAACGGTCATTAATTTTTTACGGGCTTATAAGGCGAGCTACAGAAAAAACCTAATCGATATAAAATGGTCCAGAAGGTCCCCTCTAAACAGCCCTTGTGTTAGATTTAAATAATTTCGAAAAATAATTTTTGGCTTTTGTGTAATTTCAAAAACAAATAGGAACGGTCATTAATTTTTTACGGGCTTATAGGGCAAGCTACAGAAAAAACCTAATCGATATAAAATGGTCCAGAGGGTCCCCTCTAAACAGTCCTTGTGTTAGATTTAAATAATTTCAAAAAATAATTTTTGGCTTTTTGTGTAATTTCAAAAACAAATAGGAACGGTCATTAATTTTTACGGGCTTATAAGGCAAGCTACAGAAAAACCTAATCGATATAAAATGGTCCAGAAGGTCCCTCTAAACAGCCCTTGTGTTAGATTTAAATAATTTGAAAAATAATTTTTGGCTTTTTGTGTAATTTCAAAAACAAATAGGAACGGTCATTAATTTTTTACGGGCTTATAGGGCAAGCTACAGAAAAAACCTAATCGATATAAAATGGTCCAGAAGGTCCCCTCTAAACAGCCCTTGTGTTAGATTCAAATAATTTCGAAAAATAATTTTTGGCTTTTTGTGTAATTTCAAAAACAAATAGGAACGGTCATTAATTTTTACGGGCTTATAAGGCGAGCTACAGAAAAACCTAATCGATATAAAATGGTCCAGAAGGTCCCTCTAAACAGCCCTTGTGTTAGATTTAAATAATTTCGAAAAATAATTTTTGGCTTTTGTGTAATTTCAAAACAAATAGGAACGGTCATTAATTTTTACGGGCTTATAAGGCGAGCTACAGAAAAACCTAATCGATATAAAATGGTCCAGAAGGTCCCTCTAAACAGCCCTTGTGTTAGATTTAAATAATTTCGAAAAATAATTTTTGGCTTTTGTGTAATTTCAAAACAAATAGGAACGGTCATTAATTTTTACGGGCTTATAAGGCGAGCTACAGAAAAACCTAATCGATATAAAATGGTCCAGAAGGTCCCTCTAAACAGCCCTTGTGTTAGATTTAAATAATTTCGAAAAATAATTTTTGGCTTTTGTGTAATTTCAAAACAAATAGGAACGGTCATTAATTTTTACGGGCTTATAAGGCGAGCTACAGAAAAACCTAATCGATATAAAATGGTCCAGAAGGTCCCTCTAAACAGCCCTTGTGTTAGATTTAAATAATTTCGAAAAATAATTTTTGGCTTTTGTGTAATTTCAAAACAAATAGGAACGGTCATTAATTTTTACGGGCTTATAAGGCGAGCTACAGAAAAACCTAATCGATATAAAATGGTCCAGAAGGTCCCTCTAAACAGCCCTTGTGTTAGATTTAAATAATTTCGAAAAATAATTTTGGCTTTTGTGTAATTTCAAAAAAAAATAGGAACGGTCATTAATTTTTACGGGCTTATAAGGCGAGCTACAGAAAAACCTAATCGATATAAAATGGTCCAGAAGGTCCCTCTAAACAGCCCTTGTGTTAGATTTAAATAATTTCGAAAAATAATTTTTGGCTTTTGTGTAATTTCAAAACAAATAGGAACGGTCATTAATTTTTACGGGCTTATAAGGCGAGCTACAGAAAAACCTAATCGATATAAAATGGTCCAGAGGTCCCTCTAAACAGCCCTTGTGTTAGATTTAAATAATTTCGAAAAATAATTTTTGGCTTTTGTGTAATTTCAAAAACAAATAGGAACGGTCATTAATTTTTACGGGCTTATAAGGCGAGCTACAGAAAAACCTAATCGATATAAAATGGTCCAGAAGGTCCCTCTAAACAGCCCTTGTGTTAGATTTAAATAATTTGAAAAATAATTTTGGCTTTTGTGTAATTTCAAAACAAATAGGAACGGTCATTAATTTTTACGGGCTTATAAGGCGAGCTACAGAAAAACCTAATCGATATAAAATGGTCCAGAAGGTCCCTCTAAACAGCCCTTGTGTTAGATTTAAATAATTTCGAAAAATAATTTTTGGCTTTTGTGTAATTTCAAAACAAATAGGAACGGTCATTAATTTTTACGGGCTTATAAGGCGAGCTACAGAAAAACCTAATCGATATAAAATGGTCCAGAAGGTCCCTCTAAACAGCCCTTGTGTTAGATTTAAATAATTTCAAAAATAATTTTGGCTTTTGTGTAATTTCAAAACAAATAGGAACGGTCATTAATTTTTACGGGCTTATAAGGCGAGCTACAGAAAAACCTAATCGATATAAAATGGTCCAGAGGGTCCCTCTAAACAGCCCTTGTGTTAGATTTAAATAATTTCAAAAATAATTTTGGCTTTTGTGTAATTTCAAAACAAATAGGAACGGTCATTAATTTTTACGGGCTTATAAGGCGAGCTACAGAAAAACCTAATCGATATAAAATGGTCCAGAGGTCCCTCTAAACAGCCCTTGTGTTAGATTTAAATAATTTCAAAAATAATTTTTGGCTTTTGTGTAATTTCAAAAACAAATAGGAACGGTCATTAATTTTTACGGGCTTATAAGGCGAGCTACAGAAAAACCTAATCGATATAAAATGGTCCAGAGGTCCCTCTAAACAGCCCTTGTGTTAGATTTAAATAATTTCAAAAATAATTTTTGGCTTTTGTGTAATTTCAAAACAAATAGGAACGGTCATTAATTTTTACGGGCTTATAAGGCGAGCTACAGAAAAACCTAATCGATATAAAATGGTCCAGAGGTCCCTCTAAACAGCCCTTGTGTTAGATTTAAATAATTTCGAAAAATAATTTTTGGCTTTTGTGTAATTTCAAAACAAATAGGAACGGTCATTAATTTTTACGGGCTTATAAGGCGAGCTACAGAAAAACCTAATCGATATAAAATGGTCCAGAAGGTCCCTCTAAACAGCCCTTGTGTTAGATTTAAATAATTTCGAAAAATAATTTTTGGCTTTTGTGTAATTTCAAAAACAAATAGGAACGGTCATTAATTTTTTACGGGCTACAACAAAACGTACTGGAAGTAAAATGTGTCCGAAGGTCCCTTCTAAAGAGCCCTTGCGTTAGATTCCATTAATTGTGGAAAAAATATTTGCCTTTTTCGGATTTTAAAATAACAGTTTAGCCTCTTATTTAATTTTTCCCGGGCAGTAAAATTCAAAAACGTTTAATAAATAAAATAGTCCCGAAGACCATTTAAACAGTCCTTGCGTTAGATTCAAATAATTTAAATATTTTTGCCTTTTTCGAAATTTAAAACAACAGGTACCTTTTATTTAATTTTTCCGGGCTTTTTTAACAAAAACGTTAAAAGAAATAAAATACTCCCGAAAAACCATATTAAACAGTCCTTGCATTAGATTCAAATAATTTAAATTTTTTTTTGCCTTTTTCGAAAATTAGAACAACAGGTGACCATTTTATTTAATTTTTTCCGAGCTTATTTGTAAAAATTCAAAAATCTGTTAAAGAAATAAAATGCTCCCGAAGGACCATATTAAACAGTCCTGGCATTAGATTCGAATAATTTTGAAATTTTTTTTTCCTATTTCAAAAATTAGAACAGGTGACCATTTTATTTAATTTTTCCGGGCTTATTTCTACAGCAAACGTCTGTTTCACTTTACTAATGCCCGTTTATGTCAAATGTACGTTTTCCATTCAAAAAACAGTAACTCAACTTCTGAAGAACAATATTAAAAAAACGTCGATATAAAACAATTAAAAAAAAAAAATAATAAAACTACAGCTTAAAACTAATAAATATTTTAAAAAATTATTTTTAGCTTTAGTAAAACCTTATTCTGTGCAATTTGGAAAAAATTAAAAAGAAACATCCAATTTTCCACACTCCAAAAAAAAACAAAACCACAGCACCTCAATATTAATAAAAAAATCGACCGAAAACAACTAAAGCAAACCCAAAAGTTCGAAAGCAACGCCAAATCGACACGGCGACAACCTCCCAAAAAAAAAAAAACCACAACAACAAAACAAACTTTTACGTAAGTCTTCCCCACGCGAACGTAGGGCGACTGCAGGCCCATGGCCAGCTGTCAGCGAGCAGCTGCCGCTCCTCGAACTCCGTCGACGAAGCGGCCAACTGCGATCCACAGCACCACCACAAAAACCAGTCCGTTCGATCTTCGACGCTCCCACAAAATAGCGACCTAATTTTTTCTCGAAATTCGACCGTTCTTCGTGCACGACCCCTCGCTCCGTCTCTCTCTTTCTCGGCGGCAGGCGCGCCCGGCGCAACGAAGAGAGGCTTCGAAAAGGCCGCCGAAGAAACGACCCATTTTCAACAGCACACACACACACATGTCACACACACAAGCACACCTTCGGCCCGGCTTTTCTTCGAGTTGGCACATTAAATTTGCAGCCTTCGGTGAAGTGAAGCACGTGGTGGTGTGCGCCCGAACCGTGAAGCATGAAACGGCCCATCAAAGAAGGCGATCGCAAGGAGCGCAGCGGGACGAGGGGAAGGATCAAGCATTTAAGGGTAAGTCATGCCAAAATTAGAAAGGGCTCGTTTAATTTCTGCGGAGAAAGCCTCTGGGAATTTGCGAATTTAATTCGTTTCGGCGGATCCGGCCCCCGGCCGCGCGACCCCCGCGCGCCTCGTTACGAATTTAATCGCGAGCGTTAATTACAGGGTGTTTCGCAAGAGAGTCGTCTGAAGGAGCTTTTGAGGAGCTGCCTGGAGAAGATCGGCGAGATCCAGGGCGATCTGCAGAGGGGCGAGGATCCGGAGGCGGCGGGGTACGTGGCCTGCGCCTTGGAGACGTTGAGGTTCCTGTCGGCGGAAGGAGTTCCTCCGGAGCACCCCATGGTGCGGGGGCTGGCCGAGCACTTTATGCGTAACGAGGATAATTAAAGTTAAAAGATAAAAATAGTCTGTGATTGTCAGGAAATCGATTTTAAGTGGGTTTACTTTGTTTACTATTCATATTAAGGCTTAAGGGTAAGTTTGCTTTTCGTACAAACATGAAATATTATATTTCAAAAATTAATTTTTGAAAAGTGCCTAAGCTCAGCCGCGACTTGTATTTAGTTTTAGTTCTGCAAGCGTTCTAGTCATTATTTTATTGTTTTGTATCGAACGGAACACCCTGTATTTATTTTTTACTAAACGTTTTTAATTGTGTTAGGAAGATTAAAGTTTATTGATCTTAATACGAAAGATTTACAAAATAGAATTAAAACTCAATTTAAAAAAATCGATCAATTGAAACCAAAAAAGAACTTTAAACTTCAAAATTCACAACCATAAAAAAAAAGAATCAAAAAAAATTGGTTTAAATCAAAAAAGCACATTTTTTTGATTTGCTTTGAGCAGAATTGCAAAAATCATGAAAACCTCAAAATTCCGCTCATTAATTTAAGCCACAATCAAAAAATTAATATATTAAATTAAAAAAAAAACATTTTTTTAGTTAAAAGAAATCAATTTAGGTAAAATCCAGCGGGCCTTTTAAAAAGAAGCCCAAAAAACGCATTATTATTTTAATGAGCAATCAATTTTCTCTTCGTTATTAATTTTTTATTTTTAATGAGCAACAAATTTGGTCATTATTTTTTTTTTATTTTGAATGAGCAATAAATTTAGTGCCCTTAATTTTTTTTTTAATGAGTAATGTATCGATTTTTCATTGCTCATTTTAATTTTTGATGAGTACTAATATGTTATCCCTCAACACCCATTTTTTAAATAAGTCCCTCGATACTAATTTTTTTAAATCGGTAATGTATTGTTCTACAATACTGATTAATTTTTTAATGAGCAATGAAATATTTTTATTAACGCTTATTTGTTAAAAAAAAACCCATTACCATTTAAAAAAAACGACAATTGCATTAATTTTGTAAATTTTTGTAACTCTGCTCGTGTCTAAATTCAAAAAAAAAAACAAATACAGGACGTTTCGTATATTTAATTTAATCTAATTTTTAAGCGCCCACTTTTTAGATTGTTAATTTACTTCTTTTTTTTTAATTTAAACTAAAGCTGGATTAAAAGGATGAGAACGCCATTGATCAGCAAAAGCAACTCTTTGAAAGTAAAATTAAAAATATTTCAAACAATCGGCCCCCTTTTGTTCGCGGCCCTTTTAGAGATAACCAACACAAAAGAACGTGGGAACTTTGACTGATCAATAGTGCCTTTCATGAGCTTCGATTTCGAGCAGGAAATCAACGATTAAAGCGACACCCTTTAGAATAATTAGTTTTAATTAAGGCAAAACAGAAATCTCTAGTCAGATCTATTTTTGTATAAGAATTTATCTAGTCAAATATAGTGTGCTATCTACACCTCCAATTTATTTATTTATTGCAACCTAAGACTAGAAGTTGGCGTCTCGTGCACGCGCACACGCGAACAATAACAACAACAACAACAAAAAAAATTAATGAGCACCGCGGCCGCCACTAAAAAACAGGTCGCAGCCCTTGTAAGCGTGCAGAAGCAGCTTTCTGGCCTCTTCGGAAGTCGGTCTCGCTTCCGCCCCCGTCAACAGATTTATCAGTTCGAAGTGCGCCTGTTTTTTCAGCATCAAAGGCCTCAGATTGGAATTTTCGGCGACGCCTTTGAGGACGCGTTCATGGTAGCCGCGCAAATATTCCTCTTTGGCAGACATTTTGGGCCCAAAAAAAAAAAAACTGGTCGAACTATTCGTCGGGCACTGACTAAACTTTTCTATGTGCCTAGATCGTACAAGGGGGGGTGGTCCGTCGATGGTGGTGGTGGTGGTTGTTTAGGGTCCGTTAATAAATCGTTACCCTTCAGGACGGGAACATCTGGCCACCAGTTGGGATTTATCAGCTGTGACATGCCTTCGTCAGATGTTGTTTGTTTTGTACACAAATCCCTCGGGCTCGTTTTTGATTTTTTTTTTCGGTTGTCGAAGCGCGTTTTGATTGTTTGAATTTCGCGGGCCGGCAGCGGCGAGGCCGTTCCTAACGCAACCATATAAATACATACGGGGGTCGTACAAGTTTAAAACAAATATACGAGGGATCTTCGAAAAGTTGTCAAATCCAAATTTTGGTACTTTTTCGTCGCAAAATGGGAAAGTTGGCCTTTTTTGGTGAGGAAGCGAAATTAAATCACTTGTGGCGTGTTTCGAACGAACAGCTGGTTTCTGGTCGTATTTATTAATTAAAGCAGCTGCTACGGGTGTGCGTGAAAAAGAAAGAGAAAGAGAGGAACAGCTTTTTTCGGGCAGCTGCCGCCGCCTTTTTAATGTTCATTAAATTAAATTTGAAATTCTACGAATTAATAGTTTTAATTAAAAGAGTTTGATAGTTTGCCAGAGTTTTTATTGAGAGCGCATTCGTCCTCAACAAATATTCTAAAAATTAAATTGAGGGTCGAGTTTATGGCTTGTAAGGGTTGGGGGATGGGACTTGGAATTCGTAAAGTTACAGATGGACATTTCTTTTCGCACTTCTTTTCTACGGTTATAAAATTTAGTGGTCTGTCAACTTTTCTTTGGTAAACCTACAAGAGTCGTTTTTAAATCTAATTGGAACTAAGGCCTTTCGAAATAAAATTTAATTTAATGAGGTTTTTTTTTGGAAATAAAGAAATTACTTTGCCATAATAACGGAGAAAACAAGATTGTGTGCTTCGTAATTTAAATATGTGCGCTGATGTAATTAAAAAATTTTTTTTTGAAAATCGCTGAGACACCTATTCGCTCAAATTTAGTCCCTTTTTCATTAATGAAACGCTCGTTTAAATCGGAAGAGCCGTTTTCGAGTAACAAACGATTTGTGATCGAAAAATGTAATTTTTATTATTTTAGACTAAAAAAAATTATTAATAAATTAATTTTTCGAAAACCAAAAAAGATAATTAAATGCGGTTTTAGCCAAATTAAAATAGACTAAATTATGTATTTGTTACAAAGTTTTCAATCGATTGCGTTTGAAATTAACAAAAGGGCGATTTTTTTATAATCGAAGCTTCGAGTTTAATTTAGGCGCGCCTATGTAAGCTACTAATTTTTTTTTTCAAAAACGGCAAGACACCTATTCGCTCAAATTTAGTCATTTTTCGATTAGTAAAAAGCTCGTTTAAATCGGAGCAGCCGTTTTCGAGTAACGCACAGTTTTTGACTAAGAAATGTAATTTTTATTATTTTAGATTTTTTTAAAATATTATTTATAAATTAATTTTTCGAAAACCAAAAGAAATAATTAAATGCGACTTTCGCCAAATTAAATTAGATTAGATTAAATTTTGTGTTTCTTACCAAATTTTGAATCGATTGCCTTAGAAACGGGCAAAGTGACGATTTTTTAGATTTGAAGATTTGAGTTTACTTTTGACGCCCCAGTGTACGAACCAAAATTTTTTTTGCAAAAACGGCGAGACACCCATTTGCTTAAATTTAGTCCTTTTTCGATCAGTTAAAACCCCATTTCATTTAAAGCATTCGTTCTCGAGCAATAAACAATTTGCGATGAATAAATGTAATTTACAAAACAGGTAACGACATCTATTTAGTATCATAACTATTAAATATAAATAATTTATCGAAAACCAAAAGAGATAATAAAACTCGGTTTTCACTCAATTAAAATTAATAAAATTTTGTATATTACATCTAATTTTTGTTAATTGTCCTTTGTACAAAATTGTCTACAAAAATTAAAAATCCCTTTTGTCCAACTGTATTTTTTTAACGGACTTCACTAAATAATCCTTCGAAATTCAATTACAAATAAAATACATCATTTACGAGAAAAAATCGGCTTAATACTAAAGGACAAAAACTAAATTATCTTATAAAAAAATTATTTTCCGAAAAATACGTAAAAACGTTACATGTTTAAAATCCTAAGGCTCTTCTAAACATTCAAAACTACTAATTTAAAAACAATTCCATTACGCGAAGAATTTATTAACCTTTTTATATAAAAATACCTTTGTCGTCATTTCTCCGTTTTTGAACAAAGTAATTTCACTTCAAGTAAATTCATTTTTCACAACGAAAGAATCCTCGACATTTAATATAAAACAAAGCTGCGACGAGATTCACGATTTATTTACTTTTATTTTTATTTTTTTCAAATTGCAAATGTACATATTTTTAAGCGCAAAACCGTTTAAACTAAAAAAAAAAATAAGAACGCAAGTATTCGTCCTCATCCAAACACAAGCCCGGAAACGATTTTCAAAACTAAACATCTAACCCTCGATTCCTTAAAAATATTAAATCCCAAAATTAGCGAAGCCCTTCTAGCCACAAAATCAAAAATGTCCATCGATTTCGCCACAAAATTCTGCGTTTTTTGAGGGGTCACTCGATGTGTTTATTTTTCAAAATAAAGCTACAAAGGGCGCAATAAAGTTTCTATGGCGACGCCATTTTCGAAAACAACTTAAACGGCCTCCTTTTTTAATTCGACGATCCTGTGGTTCTCTTCGGGATAAACGGGGGAGTGCCGTTTCAGGTACCACACGACCGCCTCCAAGTCGGTGATGTCCTCGGAGACGACGTCGAAGGCGCCGTTCTTGATGGCGTCGTGCCCGTCCCCTCCGTCGAACAAGAACGCCGCCATTATGATGCGGTACGTCTTGTGGGGAACGACTTTTTCGTACTTGGGCACGATGCAAAAGCCGCACCTGGCGTAGGCCTCGGTGACCCTCGAGCCCACGGGCCGGGACCTGTCGAAGGTGTAGCGCAGCCCCGAGACCTGGAGGAACTCGCCGAAAGAGGTCTCCCCGTCGCTCCTCAGCCCTATCTCGAGGGTGGCGAGGAGGTCGCTGCCGTTGAGGCTGAGGGCGTAGAGCTGGTCGCTGTAGGGCATGGCGCCCAGAGCTCGCCCCGGCCGATGGTGCCGTCGGCCACCTTCGGCTCCACGCTGCCCCTGATGGCGCCGCCGTTGATGATGCCGATGGGCACGTCGGTCCAGTAGGCGCCGCGGTAGAAATGGGCATGGTAGGCGACCCAGGCGTCCGCGATCAAATTTCCAAAATTGCATTCGACGTGGCGGCAGGTCTTCTCGTTGCCGTCGAGGAAGACGCGACTGGAACCGACCACCTCTTCGTTGAGCTTCGTGATTCCGCCCCTGTACGTCTCCAGCAGCTGCAGCACGTCCGCGTCCTCGGGGATGGAATGGTCCAAGAGCAAGGCGACCCCCCGAAGCGGACCAAGTGGCCTTGGTCGTCGAAAGTGAGGTTAAGTCGTCCCATGTACTTGGTATGGGCGTAGGCCTGCACCACCGGCACCTTTTTCCCGCTGCTCTGCGTGACGACGGTGGGATAGGGCCCTTCGACCTTTTCCAGGTCGGGCTGCGGCCCGTTCCAGAGGAAGGTGTTGGTGTGGCCGCCGACGACCACGTCGACCAAGGGCACTTCGCGGGCGATCCTCTGGTCGATTTCGTAGCCCGAGTGCCCCAGGCCAATTATGATCTTGACCCCTTCCCGATCGAGCTTTTCGCTTTCGGCCCTTAGGGCTTTCACCTCGTCCTCGAACTTGACCTTTGCCGGTGTCCGAAAATAAAACAGTGTCGCGCGTTAAATAGCCAATCACGCCGATTTTTTCTTCGGCCACTTTGAGCACGTGCGATTTGACGACTCGGCCCAATTGGGGCTCTTCGGCGAAGTCCAAATTGGCCGCCACGATCGGAAATTTCGAAGCGTTTACGTAGGGCACGAGACCCGCCACCCCCTCGTCGAACTCGTGATTGCCCAAGCACTGGAAAAAATAGAAGGGCCGGTTTTTGGAGTGCTTTTTTAGATACAGTCGACCCTCGATAAGCCGAATTTTTGATAACTCGAACCTGTTTGCCTAGGACTTGTCTATTTCAACTTTAATATTTTTATATCGATAACACGAATTATTTTTAGTTTCCCTTTCAACTTCGACTTATCGAGGGTCGACTGTAATTTTCATCGACTTACGGCGACGTCCGGTCCGAGAAGGTTGAGGAAGGTGGCGACGATCTCCCACTTGTGGACGGTGAACCAGGGCGAGCCCGTGTACGTGTCGCCGGCGTTCAAAAAAAGGACAGTGGCGTTCGTGGCGGCCGCCCGCTCTCTGGCGGAGCGGACGACGTGCGCGACGCGGGCGAAGCCGCCGTAGCAGCGCTTCTTGTCCTTGCAGAGGCCCGACCGTTGGGAGACGGCTTCGAAGCGCGCGTGCATGTCGTTGTTGTGGAGGATTTGGAGGTCGAGGTCGGCATGGGTGGCGGCCAGGTTGGCGAAGAGGATTAGAAGAGGTAAGAGGCCGAAGAGGTTCATTTTTGGCGAGTGTTTGGGAACACGATGCGGTCGTGGTTCAGAGGTGCACGATACTGGTTGTTTATCGGTTGGTATGATTTGTGGTTCGAAGGTTCATCGCGCAAATAACCTTTGTGCGAGCAGTGGCGTGCTGGGTCCGTTTTGGGATTTGGTTGTGCGTTGCGGATGGGGCTTCGTAAATTAAAATTGGGGTGAAAAGGTGGCTTATTTGTTGTTTTAAGCAGTTAATAAAATTATAAACTTATTAAAGAAGGGATTTAAAAAAAAAAACAAGAAGTGTACTGCACTGTTTTTTGTTGTTATTAAAAATTTTAATTCGTGTCGTAAGATATGAAATATTTGGTAATGAGATTATATATGTCACCATATAAACATGGGCTCTTATGCAATCTATAGTAATTATTTTTTTTTGAAAATCGCTAAGACACATATTTGCTTAAATTTGGCCCTTTTTCGCTTAGTAAAAAGTTTGTTTGAATCGGAGCAGCCGTTTTCGAGTAACGGACAATTTGCGACCCAAAAATGTAATTTGTATTAGCTTAGAATTTTTTTAAAAAATAATTAATATTTTTATTTATCAAAACCCACAAAAAAAATAATTAAATGCGGTTTTCGGCCAAATTAAAATACATAATTTCGAATTGATTGCTCTCGAAACGAAGAAAATCGCAATTTTTTCAAGTCGAAGGTTTTAGCATTTGCACTAATCCTAAATGTTGTTTTTTTTTTGGAATCGACGAAACCCGGATTAGCATACATTTAGTCCTTTTTCGATTAGTTAAATCCCCCGTTTAATTTAAAGCATCGGTTCCCGAGCATTAAACAATTTGCGATGAATAAATGTAATTTCCACACACGTGGCGACATCTAGTATTATAAGTTGGAAGGATAAACGATTTCGCAAAGCTATAAATAAATTAAAATACTCTAAACGTTGTGTTTGTTACTAAATGTAAAATAAATTGCCCGAAAAATTAACAAAACGGCACTTTTTTCAAAGTTTAAGGTTATCTTCGCAAAATCGGCTTAAACTTTCCCATAGAAAAATTAAAAACGCTTTTCAAAAAATTTTTCGCATGGCTATTTCGCTCAAATTTAACACGTTTTTTGATTTTGGTGAAAACTCCATTTGAATCTTTCTCGTTGAAAAAATTTCTTAGGGCCATTTGTATTTTTGGGTATTATATGGTACCATATCATATTTATTTTTTTTGAAAACAACTAAATATCTAATTCAAAAAAAATTTCAAGTCATTTTCTTTAGTAATAATATAATAACAATTATATATAATTAAGAACTATTTAAGGGGTCATTAATTTTTTTTTAAATACCAAATAAATTATTTTCTAAAAATTTTCACTCCTTTTTACAATTGAAATTTTTTTTAAACAATTTCTCGTCGCCCTCTTTTTTTTTCAACCATTCACCATGCAAAAATCTCATCACAAAAGAACCGTCTTCCTTTTCTTTTTTTTAATAAATATCGTTTCATAGAATTAGTAATCAAACCACAAAAAGATTCTTACAAAATAAATTAGTCACTGCCATCTTTTATTCGAAACATAACATTAAAAAAAAATACTAAGAAAGCATAACAAATCTTTAAAAAAAAATCCGTTTTGATCTTCGTCTCAAACTAAAAAAAAAAAATTATTAACTAATAAACTTAAGTCCTAATAGAAGACCAAGAACGACAAAAACCGAAGAGAACCGAGAGTTTCCATCGTTATTCTGATCATCCTCGTCCCTTTTCAGGATGACCACGACCCTCCATCCTCCTCGGGAAAAATCGGCGACCTCTTCTTCATGTACCAAACCACGGCGTCCAAATCGTTCAGGTCCTCCTTCACCTTGTTATAGCCCTTGTCCCTGATGATGGAGTGCCGTCGCCGCCGGCGTCCAAAAATCCCGTCGTCAAAACCCGATAGGTGTGGTGGGCCACCAGGGGCTCGTACCTGGGCACATTGCAAAGTCCACAACGCACTTTGACGTCCACGATCCTTTTTCCCTTCGGCTTCGACCTGTCGTAGCTGTACCGAACGCCGGACACTTGCAAAAGCTCGCCGAAGAGGTCTCCCGTTGCTCCGCACCCCCAGCTCCAGGGTGTCGAGCAGGTCCGTCCCGTTCAGGGTCACGCCGATGATTTGGTCGTCGAAGGGCATGGCGCCCAGCATCTCCCCTCGCGTTATGGTCCGATCGGTGGCGTTCGGCTCGACGCTGCCCCTGATGGCGCCTCCGTTGATCAGAGCTATGGGGGCGTCGGTCCAAAACGCGCCCCCGTACACCGACGAATGGTAGGCCACAAAGGCGTCCGCGATCAAGTTGCCAAAATTGCATTCCTTCAGGCGGCACGCTTTTGCACTTCCGTCCAAAAGGACCCGACTTTTGCCCACGATTTCCTTGTCCAGCGCGGCCACTTCGGGCCTATACACCTCCAGCAGTGCCAAAACGTCTTCCTCCTGCGGCACGGTGCTGTTCACGAGCAACGGCAGGCCCGAATAGTCGATCAAGTCGCCTGCCGCGTCGAAAGTGACCGTCAGGTGGCCCATGTACTTGGTGTAGGCGTAGGCTTGGACCACGGGCACTTTTTTCCCGCTCTTCTGTTGGACCACGGTGGGATAGGGCCCTTCGACTTTTTCGAGGTCGGGCTGCGGCCCGTTCCAGAGGAAGGTGTTGGTGTGGCCGCCGACCACCAGGTCGACCAGGGGCACTTCTCGGGCTATCTCTTGGTCGATCTCGTAGCCGGAATGGCCCAGCGCGATTATGATTTTGACGCCCTCTTTGTCCAGGCGTTCGCTTTCGGCCCTTATGGCCGAGACTTCGTCGGAGAATTTGGTTTTTCCCGGTGCCGAGATGAGGATGGTTTCGCGGGTCAAGAAGCCGACGACGCCGATTTTGTGGCCCGCCACCTCCAGGACGTGGGACTTGGTGACGTTGGTGGCGGCCAGTGCCGGCTCGTCGGCGAAGTCCAGGTTGGCCGCCACCAGCGGAAAACTGATGGCGTTCAGGAAGGGCACGACGCCCTCGACTTTGAGGTCGAATTCGTGGTTGCCGAAGGACTAAAAAAATTTGTGTTTTTTTGTGGTTCGTGTAAAATTAAGACGTCGGGGCGCTCGTTTGGTTGGTTTTTTGCTTTTTGCGAATTATTAATTGCGTGGGAATTAACAAGGAAAATGCGCGGCCGCCTTAAAAGAATAATTAAATACATTATTCAAGAAATGCGAATTTTACCAATTTCGAAAACAAACAAAGGGCTTGTCGGAAAAGCCGGCAGGTTTCGTGTATTAATTATTAATTATCGCAAATTTAGCTTTTGCGATGACCTAATTGTGCTTTGGATCTTTGTGCGGCCTTTTTTTTGAAGCGAGCCGAAGATTGTGGTCTGTTTATGAGATTAGGCTTTTAAAAAATTCGATGATGTAATTATTTAAATAAATAACGCACCGAAATAATTATTATTCATGCCATTAATTAATGCGATCATTGGAAAAATGTTGCGTGCCGTTATTTTAATGAATCGTGTCGATTTGTTTACAAAATGAAAAAAACGACGCTTTTAATTGAAGTTTGTCTTCGAGAAAAAAAAATCATATCTCGATTATTTGTTGGGACATCGTTAAAAACTGGTCAGATTCGTATAACTGAGACTTTTTGGCATAAAAAATAGTTAAAAAAAGTGGTGGTTTATTTTTTTGAAAACCTTGGAAAAAATCGAAAATGAAGATATCGTACGATTTAATTTTTTTTAAGTCACTTTCTCGCCCAAAAAAAAATTCATATCTTCCTTATTTTTAAAGTTAAATAAAACTGAGCTATTCTGGCATAAGACAAGCCCAAAATACTTACGGGCTTTAATTTGATAATCTTGAGGAAATCGAGAATGAAGACATTGTACGATTTAATTTTTTTTCTGATCCAAAAAAAATTCACATCTCCGTTATTTTTAAAGATCTCCCCAAAAACTCTTCGGATTCATAAAACTGAGGCCTTTCTACATAAAAACAGTCAAAAAAAGTGGTGGTTTATATTTTTGAAAGCCTTGAAAAAAATTGAAAATGAAGATATTGTACGATTTACATTTTTTGAAGTCGCTTTCGCGCGCAAATAATTCATATCTTCTTTATTTTTAAAGTTAAGTAAAACTGAGCCATTCTGGCATAAAACAAGCCCAAAATACTCACAGGCATTAATTTAAAAATCTTGAGGAAATCGAGAATGAAGACATTGTACGATTAAATTTTTTTCTGATCCAAAAAAAAATCACATCTCCGTTATTTTTAAAGATATCTCTAAAAACGCTTCGGATTCGTAAAACTGAGACTTTTTGGCATAAAAACAGTCAAAAAAAGTGGTGGTTTATTATTTTAAAAACCTTGAAAACAATCAAAAATAAAGATATCGTACGATTTAAATTTTTTAAGTTGCTTTCTCGCCCAAAAAAAATTCAAATCTTCCTTATTTTTAAAGTTAATTAAAACTGAGCCATTCCGGCATAAAACAAGTCCAAAATACTGAGGGTTTTAATTTGAAAATCTTGAGGAAATCAAAAAAGTACGATTTAATTTTTTTTAAATCGTTTTCTGATCCAAAAAAATTTACATCTCCGTTATTTTTAAAGATATCTCCAAAAACTCTTCGGATTCGTAAAACTGGAACTTTTTGGCCCTAGCAACTCACAAACTTTAATTTAAAAATTGCGAAAAAATCACAATTGAAATAATCAAAGTGTTCTATCATATTTTTTTTCTTTTTCAAAAGTAGGTCCTTCAATTTTTGAGATAACGTCGAAAACCATCAAAAAAACAAAATCTTTGGACTTTTTACGTAGGTAAAATTCGAAAAACAGAACCGTACCCGTAGAATTTTTCGTATAATCGACTGCTCGTTACGGACGTTTTACGATTTAATTGATTCGTTACTCAAAAATTAGTTCCGAGCCAAAAATCAACTTTATTGCCGATTCGTGACCGTCCAGGCGCAAATATCGAGCAAACTTATAAATAAATCGACAATACAATGGCACATTTTCCAAGCCAAAACTCGTAATTAGTGATAATTAGGTGATCGACACAAAACAATCAGTGTCCTCGTCGTAATCTCGACTACTTTACAGATAAACTAGGAAAAAAAACTTTAAAAAAAAATGCAAAAGCGTTAAATTATCTAACGAGCAATCTATTAATCTCAAGGACCCCCATTTTCTATTTATTCCTATTTGCGCGCCTCCATAAAAAATTAAAATAATAGGAAGAGACGCGAGGCGCAATAAACGGTCCAATTTACGAGATTAAAATTTAGAAGAAAAAAAAAGCCGGGCCGCCAAATTTACATTTTATTTCTTCGCGTCGAAATGTGCCGACAAAGTCGTAAAAAACAATACGTAATTCGCTTTTGTCGGCGCGCGCTCTCGCGACCCGATAAATTTTCGAAAAGTCGTTAAAGCGCCCAATCAAAACCGGCACTTTACGATTTTCCGCCGAAAGACGCGTCCGAAAATAATTTTTCCGACCACGTGCTGAGTGGAAATTAATTTTTAAAAATTTCTAACGCGTAAACGTTTCAAGGCACGATGCAATTCGATCGAGGCGTGCCATTGCACATTTCCGATGCGATTTGCATGAATAATGAAGACGGACAGTTTTGCGCGAACGATCGATTGATTTTTTTTGGAACGGACGCCAAAATTTTGCGCTTGGAAAAATTTGGCGTCGAAAAACCAGTAAAATTAATTGATGGGGAGTTTTACGAGCGGCCAAAAACGCCGCCGATGTCTTAATTGTCTCCAAAAAAATTTGTTATTTTGGGAAGAGTTAATTTCTTCGAAAGGAATGCGGGGAGCCGACCGTTTTTTGGTCGAAAAAATAATTAAGTCGTTAAAAGCCGAAGCGATCTTTCCATAAATCGACGCGCAATTTTTTAAACGACGCCACAATATTTTTTTTTTTAATTAAAAACCAATTAAAATTGATCCTTTAAGTGTTTGTTGTTTTTTTAATTGATGACGTCGCGCGCGCCGTGAAAAGCACGCCAATGCAAAAAGAACGAATCTGCTAAAAATGTTCGGAGATTTCTGTTTTTTTTTGGCGAATCGCGAAAAATGCATCGGGGACGACGTCGACGACGACGCTTCTATTTTCGCAAATGGATTTTTCGATCGAAGCCTCAGAGGAAGTACAAAGGCCTTTTTTTTTGAGCGTCGAAATTTTTGTTGTGTAATATTTTTTTTATGGAGGAAAGGATGCAAGGTCGACGCGAGATGTGCTGTATTAATTTGAAAAATTGTTGTTATTTTCGAGTTGTGCAACTCGTAACCGACCATTATACGCTTTTGACTTTGTAATTGGGACTTATTGTCTATTTTTTGTCGATAAAAGTGCGCCGTTTTTTTTTGCTTTACGGGTAAGGCAACAATGCCGTTGGATAATTAAATACGTATCTCGTGTTTTTTTTTGGCCGATTAAAAAGTAATATTTTATTTGTCGTCAATGTCAGAATGATTTTTATAATTAAATCAGACTTTGTATTAAATTTGAGGTCATCGGCTCTAATTGAATTCCGTTTGATTTAATGTAATTTTTATTAACAATAATCGGGGGTCGTACGCACTTAAAAAATTCGTTTTTCTAATGGGATGCCTCGCGAAAAATTATTAGTCGTTTTCCATCCGCGTTCGTACGGCCAAACTTTAATTTTGCCCCCGGCGCGAAGGCGCCGCTGCGATTCCCAATTTTGGCAAAACCAAAGGCGCAATCGAACGAGCCGTTCGCCAATCGAAAAAGAAATAGATTTGACCCAATATAATTGCAATTAAAATATTTTTAAATAGCGCCCCGCGTATTTCCACGAGCTCCCAAAACCAAAAAGTAAAAATCTTCTACTCAATTTTTGAAAAACCCGCCATTAAATGATCTCGTGAGAAAAAAAATTGTAATTAACCACAAAGACGCTCTACTAGTCCTACTTTAATGCAGTTCAAACCGCATTCGAATATCTCAATTATTTTCGCCAAAATTAATTTTTCCCCAAAGTCACCCGAAATTCATTCGAAAAAAATACACGCCGGCCTCTTATTTTAGAAAAACCGGGAAAACGGCCGCTCCGATCGAAACGCGGTTTTCGCGAGGCGAAATCCCATAGAATTTAGACAAAAACACTCTTTTGGGTTTTTCGAAAAAACGCTTAATTTTGTTTTTTGAGAACATTAATCAAAATTGAGCTAAACTCACGCTCTAAAAAATGGATCAATTCCTACAAATTAATTTTTTAAATAAAAAAACTCAAAATTTTAGTAAAATATAGTGCCTAAACAAATAGCTTTAGTTTGGTGCACAAATAAAGTTAAAAATAGTCCTTCGTTTAGTCAAAATTAATTTTATTCTCAAACAGCAGCAAATCAAAACGCGACCCGGCACTTCGATCCATTAAATTCGCAATTCTAGAAAAACCAAAAATGGCATTAAGACGAGCTATTCACCAATCGAAAGTGGACTAAATTTGGCCCAAAATAAGTGCAATTTCAAATATTTTGGAGCGGTGCCCTAAGTGCTTCCACAAGCTCCCAAAAATAAAAATAAAAATCTTCTACTCAATTTTTGAAAACCCCGCCATTAATTCGCGTTTTGAGCAAAATCCTTCTAATTAACCCCAAAGATACTTCATTGTGCCTATTTTAATACAATCAAACCTCATTCAAATATTTCAATTATTTTCGCCAAAATTAATTTTTCCCCCACAAGACCCCAAAACAGATTCGAAGGTAAAACACACCCCGGCCCCTCATTTTAAAAAAACCGGGAAAACGGCCGTTCCGATCAAAACGCGCTTTTCGCAGGGCGAAAGCCCATTAAATTTCAGCAAAAACAGTCTTTTGGGTTTTTCGAAAAAACGCTTACTTTTCGTTTGGCGACCGCATTATCAAAATCAAACGTAACGAGCGCTGCGTAACGCAGAGCCGTATTAATTTTTTTCCTATAGCACAAAAAAAACGCCGTAAAATCACTAGCTGGTCACACTTCTACAAATTTTAGTTCAAAAAGTCTCAAAACAACTTTTATTAGTAATCCAAAAAAAAAAAAAAACAACAATATATCATCTTTGCTTTAAAGCAACGAGTAGCCATAGCAACGACAATAAATTATCCAACGACGGGCCCGTTTCAAATTTAAAAATGTAATATTTATTAAATTTAAAAAAAAACGATTAATTTTGAATCGCAAAAATAAGTTTGGCGCTCATTTTTTCGTGCCCACGCTCCATTTCGGAAATTTAATTGCAAAATAATGGCGTCCCGTTCGATTTAGTTTATCCGCAAAGTAGTCATGGTTACCTCATCAAACGAAACAATAAAAGGCGGTAAATTCGTATTTTTTAAACGGTTCCGAGTACTAATCGCGCAAGCAAACCAATAAAAAGCAAATTATTGAACGTAAAACAATTTTTTAATTGCCTAACCTCACAAATAGGTAATAATTTTAATGCTCCACTTAAGCGATTCTTAAGTATCGACATATTTGTACAAAGTTCAAATATTTAAACTTCCTGTACGCGATTTAATCGATTACTCATTAATTTTTTATGTAAGTCGTCAAAAATCGTAGCGTTTTCGCTTATCAGGGTTTTTTTTTGTCAAGCGTACCAACCAAAAACGAAACGCGCCTCGACGCGCCAAAAAAACCGCAATTCAACTCACGGCGACGTCGGGATGCAGCAAGTTCAAGAAGTCGGCGGCGATCTTCCACTTGTGGACGCCGAACCAGGGCGTCCCGGTGAAGGTGTCGCCGGCGTTGAGGAAGACGACAGGCGGCCCTCGCCCTTCGGCGGCCGCCTTCCGGGCCTCGCGCACCAGGTGCGCCGTCCGCGCGAAGCCACCGTAGCAGCCCTGCGTCCGCCGGCCCAGCTCCTTGCAGACGCCCGACAGCGCCGACGTCTCCTCGAAGCGCGAATGCATGTCGTTGTTGTGCAGAATTAACAGTTTGAAGTTTTCGGAGGCGACGGCGGCCGTTTGGGCCGCGAGCAGGAGGAGCGCCAGGGCGCGATGCGGTGCCATTTTTCGGAGGCGATTGGTGGGTACGAGCGCCGCGCTTGTTTGGGGACCGCTGCGCTGCGACTTGTTCACGAGGAGTCGGGTTCGAGACTGAGCCGCGGCGCGTTAAGTTTCGTATCGTAATGCATCGTTATACTTAACTTTTTGTTGCGACGTACGACATTGTGATAAAATAGTTTTGTTTATTTTATTTCGCTTATTTACATTAAAAGAAAATGCGGTGTTGGGACGTGGGCCGCATTTATAAATAAACAAGGCTCGTATTTAATTCGCATTTGTGCCTTAATTTATTTTTTTTTGTTATCCGAGAAGCTGATTATATATCTTTCGATGAAAGTGAGTCAAGGGTACAGAAAAAAACTATAGCAGTTATTTTTTTTTAATTTTAAAATTTTTAAAGAAGCCCACCGAAAGGGGGCCGCCACAAATAAAAAAGAAGCGAGCTCGCAGATTTAAATGCCCCACTCGCAAAAAAAAATTAATTTAAATACAGAAGGGGGCAGCGATTTTTAATTAAATTTTGAATTGAAAGTTTGCAATTTTTGATATCAAAATTTAATAAATTCGTCGTTGGTCATTTGTGTATTGTATTTTTTTTTAAATTTATATATACATAATAATTGATTCCTTTTATTAAAAAAAATCCAATTAAATATGGCAACTAGTTTTCCCTAAATTATTTTTTTTTCGAAGTTGACCAAAAGATCCTTCGAGTTTCACGAAGAGTTGCAAAAAAAATTTTTATAATAAGAAGACGAGCCCCCTTATTAAAATACGACTTTCATCAACCAAAAAAGGGGTAAATTTAAATACAGAAGGGGCTCGAGCGATTTTTTTTCGAAATGAAAGTTTGCAATTTTTGATATCAATTTTAATAAATTTGTCGTTGAGCAATCGTTCGATTGTATTTCTTTTTAAACTTATTTATACCTAATAATTGATCCCTTTTATTAAAAAAAAATCCAAATAAATATCGTAACTAGTTTTCCCTAAATTTTTTTTTTCCAAGTTGACCAAAAGAACCTTCAAGTTGCAATTTTCTTTATATTAAGAAAACGAGCCCCCTGATTTAAATGTAACTCTCAACAACCGAAAAAAAAGTAAATTTAAAAAGAAGGGAGTCCAGAATATTCTTTCTATTATTTTTACGTTGTGAAGGAGGCTTAAGGTTTAAATTTGCAATATTTAGTAGCAAAATTTAATAAATTCGTCGCGGGGGCAATTTTTCGATCGTATTTTTTGAAACTAATTCGTGCCCTTTTAATTTAATAAGAGAAAACTGATTAAATATTACAGTTAATTTTCCTAAATTTATTATTTTTCGAAATTCGTCCCAAAGAAATTTCTTTTAGCAAAAAAAAACGAGCCCCCCTGATTTCAATGCCGCTTTCAGTATCGGATTTAAAATTGTCACAATAATAAAATTAAAAATAAATTATTTAAATCAAATTACTGCTATAGCTTTTTCGGGAACGCAGTCACCAAAAAAAAAAAAGAAAGAAAGAAGAAAATTCGAAGACGAAAAAACAATCTTCCGTAAAATGCGTTCGAACCCATTTCCCTTTCACCGTTATCTTCCTCATTTATAAACAATTATTCATAAGAATAGTGTGCAGAATAAATCACGCTTACTAGCCGCGTAGATAATTACGAAATAAATTTATTGCGAAAGAGAGAGAGAGAGAAAGAGAAAAAAATCCTACCTTTGTTGGATGTCTTCATACTCCTTTTAGCAGAGGCAAGCGGGCAGAACGGCAAGAGCACTTTGCCTGCAATTTAAATCAAAGAATTATTTACAATTCGAATCGGAAAATTATGTAAAAAAAAAGAAAAAAAAGGAGAGTGGGTCACTGGGAACGCGTTCAGCAATTACTAATTAACACGGAATTATTTGACGTACACGTAATTTTTTCTTCAATATACATATTAAAAAATATTTTTAAATGTGGCGCCAAAAATGGCTCAGAATTTTTAAACAGATATTTAATAATTTATTTCTAAAAAAATCTAATTTTTAAGATTTTAGTGGATTCTTGTTTAAAAAAAAATTAATTTCTTTAAAACCAAAAGACTTATTCAAAAGGGGCTTTCATCAAACGAAAAATAATTAATTAAATTCGCATATAATTTTGAAAAAATGCCCCCCCTCCATCAATTTTACAATAATTTTTTATTTAAACGCTTAGATTAAACTAATTTAAAATTAATGCAACAAAGAATTACTCGAAAAAAAAACAGTGCCACAGGATTTTTTTTTTAATTAATCCCCTTGTCTTTTTGACTAGAAATCAAAGTACCCGTTCGTTAATTATAAATTAATTAAAATAATTAATCGCGCGGATGCGTTTCTGCTTTGTACAAGGCTCCATCTTCAAAAAGCATTTTTCTAAAAACCAAAATGGAAAGGCGCTAATCCTTTACATCACACGAATTTAATAAAACAAAAAAAATCCAGAAGCCGTTTATCAGGAATAATTATGTTAGTCCTTAAGATAATTAATACTTCCCTCATTAAAAAATTAAACCTTGGTTCTAGTTTCCTTATTTCAAAGAGCACTTTCATCAATTGCGACAGGTACGACTTACGCACAACGAACAAGAACAAATATGCAGAAAGCGAAAGAAAAAAAAAACAGAAAGGGGGAAAAGGAAAATTTATGAAATCCTTGTCCTCCTCTCGGTATAAGTGACACATTGTTATCCTTTGAAGTTCTCTCCTTTATAAGGCAAGAAACCTACATTTTCGCTTCCAGCAACCATTTCCATATTTACAAAATCATTTATTTAAAGCGCAGAAGAGAATATGCGTTTTGAAATATTTAAAGTAGCTTCTTTTTTTTTAAATAAATTGAACCAGTGCTGAGATTTACAAGTCCTGTCGAGAAATTGTTTATTGCAAGAGAACAAATGCCCAGATTCAAAAGCGGTTTTTTTTAATCGATAGAAAATAGAATTTAAGCAAATAGGTGTCCCAGCGATTTTTTCGAAAATCGATTTTGAATTTAATATCGGAGCTCAGATTTAAAGTTATCGATTTCGGTAATTAAATTTTTAAATAGTTGTCGTTTTATTAATTTTTGTGAACATACCTTTAAATGAGAAAAATTTATAAAAGATTTGACGTGTGTTTCGATTTGCCAAAAACCGCATTTAAAAATCTTAATTAGTTTTTGAGTAATTAATTTTTTTCTGACCCGAAGGGCCGAGGACTGTATCATCTCGAGGAGATTTACAAGTCCCATCGAGAAATTCTTTATTGCAAGAGAACGAATGCCGACATTCGAGTGCGGTTTTTTTTAATCGATAGAAAATAAAATTTAAGCGAACAGGTGTCCCAGCGATTTTTTTGAAAATTGATTTTGAATTTAATATCGGAGCTCAAAATCAGATTTAAAGTTATCGATTTTGTGTAATTTAATTTTTAAATAATTGTCGCTTTGTAGATGCCTGTGAACAAGCCTTTAACCCCTTGACATACAAAAAAAAAACCGAATTTGATGAGTCCGAAAAAAACTATTAATTTGGCTCAACTTAACTGCTATGAGCATACACAAATAACATAAAATAAATAATTAATAATTTTAAAATATTTTGAAATATGTAGAGCAGTGGTTCCCAATCTTTTTTTAACATTCCCCACCTAAATCATTCTAAAATTTTGATGCATATAATATATAACATATAAATACTTTTTTATATTTAAAAAATGAATTATTCCATAAATGAAGCCTAATTACAACTTGTTCAAGACACAAGATTTAGGTTTTAGCAAGAAATCGCTAGAAAATTATTAAGAAAAAAAAAACAATAAGTAAATTTTAAAAACATAAACTAAAAAATATTTTTATATCGATAGCTCGAATTTTTGATAAGGCGAATTATTTTTAGTTCCTCTTCAACTTCGACCTATCGAGGTTTGACTGTATTTAATTTTATAAATTTAATATTTCTGAACAATTAAGATAATTTATTTATTGAGTTTTCTCCAATATTAATTTTTTTGCGTAAATTAATGATCTTCAAAGTTTTTGAAAACCACAAATTCTGTATTTACTCTATTTGAGTTTTCTGAAAATACATAATAATTTTTTTATCAAAATTTCCTTTTAAATTTACCGAATAAAGTTTTGTTTTATTCAATTTGTGTTATACAAAAAATTGATAATTAAAAATTTCTAAAGTTCTTAAATATATTTTAAAAATTTTCCAAGTTATTAATTTATTTAATTTGAGTTGTCTAAAACTTAAAATAATTTATTCTTCGAGTTTACTTTAATAATTTTGCTAAATGTTTAAAACTGAATTTCATTCTATGTAAAAAAACCGGTGCATGTACTTATGTACGCACGTTAGAAGTAATACTTCTTTGGCGCGACTAAATTAAATATAACAACGCGCTATGTTGCGCTTGTGTATAGCTAGACCAGTGGTTATCAAACTATATGTTACTGCGCATATGTCGTTTTATTTGAATACATTGCTATTTCCTTTTAAATCCAAAAGTAATTTAAACAAATTGAATAAATACGAAGATGTGCGCGTTCGAGCGAAAAGTGGCACATTTTCGAGCGAGGGAAGCAAATGAAGCGCGACGCGGAGCGGCGCGCTTCATTTTCCCGAGATCGGAAATGTGCCACTTTGAGCTCGAATGCGCACACTCGGTTTTAAGCACCATTCACAATGATTTAGACCAATATATTAGATGAAAAATCAATACAATAACTTTAATCGTTCCATCTCGCTCGCACCGACACGATTCTCGTATCTTTTCGCTCGCTCCCACTCATTTGCTATGGTAAAAATACATTTTGACTTAAATTAAAATTTTGATTGTATGTCAAGGGGTTAAATGTATATAATTTTTAAAAGATTTAATATATTTTGATTTTCCAAAAACCCCATTTAAATACCTGTATTAGTTTTCGAGTAATTAATTTTTTTCTAAGTTGAGAGGCCGAGGACCGTATCATCTCCAAGAGATTTACAGGTCCCATCGAGAAATTGTTTATTGCAAAAGAACCGATGCCGAAATTTGTGTGCGGGTTTTTCTGGCCGACAAAGAATTAAATTTAAGCTAACAGGTGTCTCGGCGAATTTTTTGAAAACGCATATTTTTTTTCGAAGGTGCGAAGTTCAAATGCGCAAAAACGCAACCGGAAAATTGCGCGAACAGTCGTTCCCCGATACAATTCCGCACAAAATAATGGCGCAAAATACGGACAAATCGAAAGAAAAATTTAGAAAAATTGTGTACTGACCTTTAGATGACTTCTGCGTCGAAGATCTGGAACTGCATCAGCTCCAGACTGGACCATTCCTTCGTCCAAAGGCAGGAACCACTCGCGAACCGCGCTCCCAATTTTTTGCGAATATTTAGGAAGGTTCACTGGTTTAAAAGGCACTAAAACCGGAAGTTAAAATCGCGCGATTTTTGATTTAGGGGATTTTTTTTTAAATACTGGGAGGATGCATTAAACGGTTGAAAGACTACGCACTTGGTCCAAGCGAAATCGCGTTAAAAACGTTAAAAAATTGGTGTCCTGAAACAATCCAAAAAGGCTTTGGTTAGTCCTGAAAATTGAGCAGGTTTGAAGGGTGTACTTACATGCTTACGTGGAGGAACATTGTCGGGCCCCGATGGACTTCCTTCTGGATGGTATTTTCCCATGGGTTGAGTACCACTGCTGTAACAGAATTATTTTTTTATTATACCTGAACCAACCCTTAAAATATTGCAAAACACATATGAAAATTTAATAAAAAAAGTCAACCTTTTGCACGAATTTGAAATGCTTAAAAAGCGTTCGAAGTCTTGCAATGAATATATTAAGGCCCTTCGTTAATTTTGCATGGATACAATTCACACCCATTTAAACTGCATAAAGGCACAAACAATACTAAAATGATGATTTAATGGTACAACGATTGGGTCATCGATACCTTATCAAGTCGGCCGCACAGGTGGCCCGATAAAGCCAGTGTGTTTACCAAAATAAATTCGAATTGAAAGAAATCATTCTAGAATATTCTTTATAGCTCTAAACAAAAATTTTGTAAAGCAAATTAGGCCTTTTTGCACGTCAGATTTCGCAAAACTAACATGCCAATTCGATTCGTACAATTTTAAGCTTTCATTTGATGTTTTTTCAAAATTGAAATATCACCAAATTGAAGCACAATCAATATTTTGGAGTTCGTAGGGCCTAACTCAAAAGGAAAAATCAAAAAACTCCCACCACTAAGTCCCCAAGTCAAAATGCAAGCGATCGACATGAAAATTTTGCCAAAATTATGAAATCGTACTCACGCTACTGAAAAAAAAAATTTTTCTCAAAAACCACTTGCGATAATGGAATGCCCTTTTCGCCAGGTCAAAGCACATTAAATCCCGCATGTGTGCTACAGTTTTTGAAAATATTCCTGAAGGAATAACCCAGCTGCGAATTTCTTAAGATTCAAATTAAACGTAACAACCAAGAAAAAAAATATTTCTCAAAAACCCCTGGAGATATTAAAGTGCCTTATAGGCCTAAGTAAATTCATTTGTTTACACGTCTAATTGTCAAGTTACCAATCATTTTCTCCAAAGATAACAGAATGACAATTTTTTAAAGATTGCTTTTTAGCTCTGAATTTGAGCAGCTGGAAAAAAACATAATAAACTATTTTGAAAATAATTGCAACAACCCTTATTAACTTATTTTTGTACCCTTTTTCGATTGCTAAAAACCCCATTTTAAAAGATCTTTTAGTTTTTCTGTTATAAACAATTTCTTGTCGCCATCTGTATTTTAATTTAAACAAATTTGGTAAAACAATTGGTAGGTACAAAAATTAATTTCTCATAAGCAAATAAAAATTTTGATTCATACTATTGTGCGCCCTTAAGCTCAAATCAAAAATAAAAATCAAAAAATACCCAAAACTAGGTCCCATAGTCGAAATGCAAGCGATCGACATGAAAATATTTTTTCAAAAATTATTAAATCGTACACACACAAGTAAAAAAAAATTATTTTCTCAAAAACCACTTGTGATAATCGAATGCCCTTTTCGCCAGGTCAAAGCACATTAAATCACGCATATGTGTTGCAGTTTTTGAAAACATTCCTAAAGGAATAACCGGGCTGCGAATTTCTTAAGATTCAAAGTAAACGTAACACTCAAGAAAAAAAATATTTCTCAAAAACCCATTGAGTTATTAAAGTGCCTTCTGGGTCTAAGTAAATTCATTTGTTTAGACGTTTAATTGTTAAGTTTCAAATCATTTTCTCCAAAGATAACAGAATGGCAATTTTTTAAATTGCTTTTTAGTTCCGAACTTGTGACGCTGGAAAAAAAACATGAAAAACTGTTTTGAAAAAAATTGCAACAACCCTTATTAACTTATTTTTTTACCCTTTTTCGATTGCTGAAGACCCAATTTTAATAGAACTTTTAGTTTTCCTGTTATAAACAATTTCTTGGCGCCATCTGTATTTTAATTCAACCAAATTTGGTAAAACAATAAGCAGGTACAAAAATTAATTTCTCATAAGCAAATAAAAATTTTGATTCATACTATTGTGCACCCTAAGGCTCAAATCGAAAAGAAAAATCAAAAAATACCCAAAACTAAGTCCCATGGCCGAAATCCATGAAATTGGAACTAAAATTTGGAAGGGCCAAATAATCTTCAACTCAAACATTCAAATAAATGCAAATTACACAATAAATACATTTAATTACTCTTTAAAAATAATTATCTTTGTGGGGAACAGCGATAAATTTACTCTAATTATTGTAATTGTTAAATCCCATGGGCATCTCTCCAAATGCAGTCTCCCTTCTGGGAGTTTAAATGGCGCCATTTTTGATTTAAGGGATTTTTTCCTGTGTGTAAAAAGTTGTTTCGCAATACGACAATTCCCCACAAAAAAATGGCACAAAATACAAAAACAACTCATAAGAAATCATAGCAAAAAAGGTGCACTGACCTTTAGATGACTTCTACATCGAAGATCTGGAACTGCCTCAGCTCCAGACTGGACCATTCCTTCGTCCAAAAAGCAGGAACCACTCCCGAACCGCATTCCCGATTTTTTGCGAATAATTAGGAAGGGTCCCTATTTAAAAGAGACCAAAACCGGAAGTTAAAATCGCCCGATTTTTGATTTAAGGGATTTTTTTTTTAAATACTGGGAGGGTGCATTAGACGGTTGAAAGACTGCGAATTTTAGCAAAACGAAATCGCGTTAAAAACGGCAGACACTTAAAAATTTGAGGTTCTGAAACATAAGAAAAAAAGGCTTTAATTAGTGCTGAAAATTAAACAGTTTTTAAAGGAGTACTTGCATACTTACATGAAGGAACATTGTGGGGCCCGATGGACTTCCTTCTGGATTGTATTTTCCCCTCAGTTAAAGGCGACTGCTGTAAAACAATTAATTCTTAAGCACAAAATAATTATTCAGGATTTATAAACATTGCTAAATGCACACGTGCAAATATAATAATGTAGTAATAAAATCAAACGAACCTTATTGTTAAATATGAATTGTTTAAGACACAATTAAAACACTGCGATTTCTAAACACGTCTAACTTCCAAAAAGACAGTAACAAGTGTCCGAAACCATAGCAACGATTGCAATTTTCCTCAAAAACTCCGCCCTCCCAGTCGGCCAAATGCAAAGCGCTACCGTCTCGCTACTGAAGGCACGGGGTTTGCGCTCTGGTCGACTGGACGCACGTGAACATCAGTCTGGCGCAATTCTTGGAAAGCCGTTCCACTATAATTATAAATTAGGGGTGTCTAGAAGTATTCTTTATTATAATAATAATTATAAACTTTTAAATTAATTTTAGGCCTTTTGTAATTCAATCTATGCAAATCTGATATTAGAATTCGATCGGCGTAATTATTCATTTTAATTTGGCGTTTTTTAAAATTCGAAATATGTTATAATTAAAGCGTAATAAATATTTTTGTATCTCTAGGGCCCAAATAAAAAGCGAGAATCAAAAAATCTTTATTGCTAGGTCCTAAATTGAAAATACAAGGAAAGGATACAAAAGTTTTTGAGAAACATTTAATCGCACACTTAAAAATTGAAAAAACTAAATTACTCAAATGCCCTTGGAGATAATCGAATGCCCTTTTTACACGTTAAAGTACCCTAAATCCTTTATATTCTCTGCAAATTTGAAAAGGATATCTCAAAGAATAACGAAACTACGAATTATTCAAAATAGAAATTGAACACAATAATCAAAAAAAGCAATTTTTTCAAAAGCCAGTTGCAATAATCAAATGCCCTTTTATATCATATTAAATTATACTAAATGTGGTATAATTTTTCCGACTGTGAAAGGGATTCATTTAGAAATTACAATAATGTAGTGCATTAAAAATTGAACTTCCAAGTAATAACTAAGAAAGACATTAATTTTTTTAAACCTTATGAGATATCAAAATGCCCTTTTTACATGTTAAAGTATACCAAATTCTGTATCTGTCCTGCAATTTGAAAAAGATTCCCCAAAGAATAACACTTCGTACGAGTTTTGTTACCATTCAAAGAGTAAAATACGAAATTTACAAAAATTGCCAGAATGGCCGTTTTAATGCTGCTTGATTATTAATTAAAGGTTACTAAACACCAGAAAAATAATTAAAAAATTTCAGCCAAGCTATCAAAAGAAAGAACAATTTTTTTCCTATTAGTTTTGAAAGATTTTAAACAGAAACATATGAAATTTTCAAAAATTGCCAAAATGGCCGTTCTGATGCTGTATAATTGTTTATTCGAGATTAATAAATACCAAAAAAATAATTAAAAAATTCCAGCTAAGCTATGAAAAAAGTACAATTTTTTTCGTACTAGTTTTGTTACCATTCAAAGAGTAAAATATGAGTTTTACAAAAATTGCCAAAACGGCCGTTCTGATGCTGAATGATTATTTATTAAGGGTTACTAAACACCAGAAAAATAATTAAAAAAATTCAGCCAAGCTAACAAAAGAAAGAACAATTTTTTTTCTATTAGCTGTGCAAGATTTTAAACAGAAACATAGGTAATTTTCAAAAATTGCCAAATTGGCCATTCTGATGCTGCATAATTGTTTATTAGAGATCAATAAACACCAAAAAAATAATTAAAAAATTCCAGCTTAGCTACCAAAGATAGTACAATTTTTTTTACTAGTTTTATTACCATTCAAAAAGTAAAATATGAGTTTTACAAAAATTGCCAAAACGGTCGTTCTGATGCTGCAAGATTGTTTATTAAACACAAATAAAATAATTAAATAATTCCAACTGAGCTGTCAAAGAAAAAAATTCCTATTAGTTTTATAAGCTTTTAAAAGGGCTGCTTTATATTTTAGGGCTTGTTTCCCCCCACTACAATAGAAGACAATTTTCTCAATACACCTTAATCGAAAAATAAAAATCAAAGCAGTGGCCCCCAACGTAAAAAGGACCATTCACCGCACAAAAAAGAAATAAACCAATTCTCGATTAAAAAACAACGTTCCCCGATTTATTACCCATTAAAAATAGCCGGAAAACGAACCAGAGTCCCTCGCCCATCAAAAAAACGAGGCCAGGACTTAAATCTTCGCACACCAAAAATTACGTAAAATCGCCCAACGGAGCCTCGAAACGCTTCAAGAAGCCGCGCGCGCGCCTAATGGCAAAATAATAAACCGATAAATTTCTGTTATGTTTTAGGATACATTTGCCAAGATTTTAAGTGCCATAGCAAATAAATTCCGGCGGGACTTCTCTTATCTAATTTTAAATAAACAAACCGAACGAGTCTCTGCAAGTCCACAATGGGGCTCCTTCGTTCCGCCACGGTGCCCCCCTCGCAAGAACGTAATTCGAGCTTATATGCCGATTAAGCAATCTTTGTGCCTAGGTACGCTTTTCCTTCTGCGCGTTTCGAAACGTCTCCACTTTTTCTTATTTTCTATTTTTTTTTTATGTTAAAAATAAAATTTGCCGAGTTTGAACATGAACTTCGCTTTTCGCGAAGAAACATCAATGTTGTTTTTTTTTTGGCGAAATCCCTCGCGATTATTATTAGTACGGCATCCGTACGAGTTTTGTTTGTAATGTAGAAATATTAAGGGTGGTTTTATGTATTTTTTTGGATTTACGAAAGAAAGTCGGCTTCGAACGGTAACCCGTGGTTACGCGCCCTTTTGGCGTGCCTAATCTCGAGGCGGACGTTAAAAATAAATAATATCAAAAGCCCACTCGCGTTATCATCGTTTTTATTATTATTATTACAATTATTGTAATTGCAAAAGTGATCGTCGTCTCGGATTTAAATTAATTCGACTTTGAAAGCGAAGATTGGCTTAGCGCAGGGCCGGACTTTGCGTCGTTTTCGGTCCGACTCAGAAATTAATGCGTGCAGCTCTAATTTTAGGGCCTAGCGTAGAAATCGACTCAGATTCAAAATCCTAAGGCTATTTTGTATAAGGTCCATGCCAAATTAGCATTGATTTTTTTGAAAAAATTGTACACTCCAAGAAAATCACACTTTGTCATCAAAAAAAATTCGAATCTCGATCGTTTCGAAAGATACATTCGAGAACTTTGCAGATTCTTAATCTTTGGACTTTTTGGCGTAAGAAAAGTTAAAAAAAATTATAAACTTTAATTTAAAAATTTGGAGGAAATCGAAAGAAAAGAAATTGAAATGCGATTCGTAGACCAAACTAATTTAAAAATTCGCATCTCTCTTATTTGTGAACAGACCTTTAAAAACTTTTCAGATTCTGAACGCTGAGTCTTTCGAGCACACGATTAGTTTAAAAAATTAAGAATCCCAAAATTAATTAGCGGGGAAACCAGCCTTAAAACAGCTACAAGTGTACATTTTTTGAAAAACAACCTCAAATTCCTTAAAATTTACATTTTGACTGGAAAATTAATCCGTGTTGCTCTTATTTTAGGGCATATCGAGAAATCCGACCCAGATTCAAAATCCTAAAACTTTCTTTCATAAGATAGATTTTTTTGAAACAAAAACGCCCTCAAAAAATCAATTTTTTCCACAGCACGTCTTCAAAAAAATTCATATCTCCGGTATTTTAAAATATACATACAAAAAATCTATAGATTCTTAATCTTCGGACTTTTTGACGTAAATGAAGTTAAAAAAAATAATAGGTTTTATTTTAAAAATTTTGAGAAAATCGAAAGAAAACGAATTGAAATGCGCTTAGCACAAATAAATAAGTTTAAAAATTCGCATCTCGCTTATTTGTGAACAGACCTTTAAAAACTTTTCAGATTCTGAACGCCGAGTCTTTTGAACACAAGATTCGTTAAAAAAATCGCGAATCCCAAAATTAATTCATGGCGAAACCGGCCTCAAAAAGCTGCAAGTGTAAATTTTTTGAAAAACAACCTCGAATTTACATTTTGACTCGAAAATTAATCCGTCCTGCTCTTATTTTAGGGCCTATCGAGCAATTCGGCCCAGATTTAAAATCCCGAGACTCTCTTCCGTAAGATCCAAGCCCAACTAGCATTAATTTTTGCAAAAAAACACGCTTAAAGGAAATCACAACATTTTTCCACACTTGGTCGGCAAAAAAATTCAAATCTCGATCATTTCGAACGCCACGTTAAAAAACCTTACAGATTCTTAATCCCCGGACCTTTTGGCATAAGAAAACTTAAAAAAAATAATGGGCTTTAATTCAAAATTTCGGAAGAAATTCAGTTTAAAGAAAACGATCAAGTTTTATTAGTTAATTCAAAAACTGTAAAAAAATAGTTTTCCCGAATTTTTTCTACGTAACGCACGTAACAAAACCGATACGGTCCTGGCCACTTTTCGAGAAATTTTGCAAAACGTTTAAAAAAGGGTCGGCGCCGAAAACTTTTGAGAACGTCGCCGAACCTGGAAGAACATTATTCGTTCGCAAATTTTTTGCTTCAATTGCAAATTGAAATAGCAAAAGATCAAACAATGGGGCGCGACCGATTTTTTGCAAATCCATTTAGCATTAAACAACGAGCTGCGAATAAAAGGAGGTGGCTCTTTTACCACCCCGGCGCGCTTTGATGTCTGCATTTTATTTCATCGCTCGCACCTGGCCTGCATTTTAAGTGCATCTTGCAGAAGTGCAATCGCCTATTTTTTATTTTTTTTATTTAGGGGGCGCCCGTAAAAGCAAATAAGACACAAGCTCAAAACGACATGCGTTTATTGCCGAAAATGGCGTAACACTGTTTGAGTATTTCTTGCACGTCCGCCAACTCTTTGCTGGGCCTCGACCTTTCCAACTTGTTAGCGGCCTTCTCCAACTTTGCTAAAATAGTTTTGGCAACTTCGGCGTTTCCGTTCCTTAAGTTGGTTATCTCCTCTTCGCCGATTTCGGCGTCGAAGTGCTTCGCAGGCAAATTACGGTAGAGGGGCCAATCGTCGGCGCACGCCTCGCAGACGCACTCGAAGAAGTATTGCTTCTTCAGGCGCCCCCGTCGCTCCTCTTTGTCCATCATCGCGTGATGGTAACTGAAGCCCGAAAAAAGAAATCTTCAGCGAAAAACAAAAATTAAGAAGGACCTCTTCGAATAAAAAAAAATCATCGCTCAGTACCCTTAAAATCCAAATTTATTTGCAGACTTTCCAGCGGTTGCCAAACTAAAATATTTTGGAATTTTATTAAATTAATTTAAAAAAAAAATCGTTTCAGTGACAACCGTTAACTTCTTAAGGGTGTCGCCTTGTTTAAATTAAATGTTTTGGAAAAAAAAACAAAAAAAAAATAAAGAAGTGGGGGTCGATTTTTTGTACAACCGGAAGTGTTACAAAAACGAAAGTATTTCAAATAAAAACTCTTAGAATTAAAATTTGGTTTCAATGTTGCCAGCGGTTCCCAAAATAAACAAAGTTCTTTGCACGTTATCGAGATTTCCGAAGAAAATTAGAAAATGTTTTTTTTTTGGGCCAAAACTATTAATTTTTTGTGAGGAACACCCTGTATAAAATTTATTTAAAATTCAATAAAATCAAAAAAAAATTAAAGAAAGGGGTGCACTATTTGAAATAAGGGAGTAAGGATCGATTTCTGCTACAACCGAAAGTGCTACAAAAACGAAAATCGTTTCAATAAAAAGATCCCAATTCAAAACCCCCAAAAACCAAAATTTGTAACACAATTCGCAGTAGTTCTCAAAATACAAAAAGTTCGTTATTTTTGGGGGTTCCCAAGTAAATTAAAAATTAATTTTCTTTCGCCAAAACTATTAGCTTTTTGGGGGTAACACCCTATACGAAATTTATTTAAAATTATAGATTATCAAAAAAAAAATTAAAGGGGTGTTCTATTTAATTTAAGGAGTACAAATCGATTTCCGCTTCAACAGGAAGTGATAAAAAAACAAAAATAATTCCAACAAATTGAACACAACTCGAAACTCTCAAACCCCAAATTTGACCACAACAATCCCAGCGGTTCCCAAAATTCATAGAACTTGTTTCGGCATTTTTGCTATTTCCCAAAAAAAAATAGAAATTATTTTGACCAAAACTAATAACTTTTTGGGGGGCAACGCCTTACGTAAATTGTATTTAAAATTTAATAAAGATTTCGAAAAAAATTGAAAAAAGGCTGTTCCATTTAAAATAAGCGCGTGGGGCGCGATTTTCGGTACAGCCGAAAGCGATAAAAAAACAAAAATCGTTCCGCACCCCAAAAATCCGCAAACCTCCAATTTTATAACAAAATTCCCAGCGGTTCTCAACGTATCCAAAAATTTGGTCAATCTCCCCAAAAAAACCCTCAGTTTTTCTTAAGGACGCACCCTTATATAATATTATCTCTAAAAAATACAAAGCCAATAAAATTTTACGAAGAGGCCCTTCTTAAATTGCCGCGAGCGGCCCTTACCCGTAATTATCGAACAGTTGTTCCCCGTTTCGAATGGGCCTCAGGGCCCGCAGCACGATGACGTCGCCGTAACAGTGCCGCACCACGTTGGGGGCGCAACTGTGGTTGAGCAGGCTCAGGAAAGCGTACGCCCCCGCGCCCACCTCCTCCAAGCCGAAAAAATCGTCCTCGCCCCCGACGAGCTCCGATATTTCGTGAAAGTTCGAAGGGCCCGTCTGCATGTGCAGCAGGAGCCGGCCCTTGAACAGCTCCTCGGCCCGCTCGCCCCCGAAGAGCGTCGTCCCCTCCACGAACAGGTGGAAGACGGCGGCTGCCTCGACGGCCCTCCGGAACAGGTCGGCCCCCGTTCGCAGCTCGGCGTTGGAAATCAAATTATGTATTTCCCGATAATTTTGGGATTTATAGGTGGAGGACCCTTTTAGCATATCAATGTCCTGATTAGGCGTCTCGGGGTCGTTGGTCAGGATGCAAATTCGCGCCGCCACGAGGGTCAATTTATTGACGTCCAAATCTAATAAAGCGCTTAAGATTGGACATTCATATTTATGAGAGGAATTCCAGGATGCGGCCCTGCAATTTGCGCGGCAGAAGAGGACGCGGGGGCAGCGGTCGCAGGGAATCATGTTATGGCAGGGCCGCAGGCAGTTGTAGCAATGGCTGAGGTAATTCTCCCTTAATAGGATCGAGGCGAAGGGCGTTTCGGCCGCGATCACGTCGCCAACTTCGATGTCGCTCGTCGCGACTACGTGGCGGCCCAGTTTCGGCTCGAAACGCATTGCCAGGCAGGCCCCCGCGCTTTCGATCAGCTCGTTGCGAGCGTGTTTTAGTGGGGGCAGGGGCTCGTGGTACGAAAAGGTGCGTTTTTCGCCCAAGAGCGATTCGGCTTTGGTTTTTCGCTTCGAGAGCTTTTCTTTGAGATGGGCCGGGTAGTTGTGCGAGAGGGCGCGCGATATGTCCTGAAAATTAATTGTGGAAAAAAGGAAATTATTGGAAGAACACAATGTCGGCCCTTTTGGGAAAACGGGCGTGCGGAAAGAAGTGTCTTTCGGCGGATGTTTGGGCGGTTTCGTGTAATTAATAATTTGAGGAAGAAATTAAAGATCAAAGCGTTTTCCTCCGAGAGGATTTTTCCCAAATAAAACGTAATGGATAAATACGCGAATTGAAAATGAAATAAATATTGAAAATTTCAATTTAAATTATAAATAAATACTCAATCGAAATAAATGTAAATAAAAGAATCGAAGAGTTAATCGAAAAACTAAATTTTCTGACGCTGGGAAAGTTTGATCGTTTTTTTTTGGTTTTTCGAAGTTCCCAAAACTCAAAAAAAATATGTAAAATAATTAAAGATGTTTCCAAAATTGAGAAAATATATTTTTTCAGAAGAAACGTTCAATAATTTTTCCAAAACACAATCTGCTCCTTTTTGAACCCAATCTAACTCAAAAAATACAAAATTTTCATTTTTTTGAATCAATTAAAGTTATTCCTTAAATTGATCGAGTTACAGGTTTTTTTTTAAAGCAAATCGACGCGTAATTTTTGTTTCTCAACGAATCTAACCCAAAAAGAAATCCAAAAAACAAATTTGACCACAAATAAATTAAAATGGAAAAATTGACAGGGCTGAAACTTAAAAAAAATTAACATACAATAGGGTGGGACGAAAAAAATTTTTTTTAGCTTGAGGGTGTACGTAAATTTAACTTAAATTTTTTTTTTTAATATTTTGAGATGTCCTACTAATTTTTAGAATAAATATTGAATGTAAACTTTTTGGATTTAGGAGAAAACAATTTTTTTCGGCTTAGAATCGTTCGAAACATCCCAAAATTGCAAAATTTCAGAAATCGGTCCTTCAAAAAAAATTCCGAAATATATTTGTGCAGAAGAACCGTTCAATAATTTTTCCAAAACACAATCTGCTCCTCTTTGGACCCAATCTAACTCAAAAAAAAATGCAAAATTTTCATTTTTTTGAATCAATTAAAGTTATTCCTTAAATTGATCGAGTTACAGGTTTTTTTTTAAAGCAAATCGACGCGTAATTTTTGTTTCTCAATACAAAAAACTTTCAATAATTTCTTTCTCAACTTTTTCAAAATGTAATCGATTTTTTTGTAAACGAATCTAACCAAAAAAAAATCCAAAAAACAAATTTGAGCACAAATAAATCAAATTCGAAAAATTAGCGGCGCTACAACATAAAAAAAATTAATATAAAACAGGGTGAGTCAAAAAAAATTTTTTAGCTTTAGGGTGTATATTAATTTAACTTAAATTTTTTTTAATATCTTGAGGTGTCCCACTAATTTTTAGAATTAATATTGAATTTAAATTTTTGGTTTTAGGCGAAAACAATTTTTTTTCAACTTAGAATCGTTAGAAACGTCCCAAAATGCAAAATTTCAAAATTGGCCCCTTCAAAAAAAAATTTCGAACTCAAAAAACGAAAACAAGACACTCCTCCCGCCCCGCAACCGCAAAAATATTCACCTCCAAGCATTCCTCGTAGTATTTCCGCGCGAACAAGACGGCCGAGCGATTCGCAAAGGCCAAAGCGAGACTTTCGCCCGCTTCTTCGGCGAAAGCCACACTTTCCGTGTACTTGATCAGCGCTCGGTGATCCTCTTTGCCCCTAAACAGCCTATTTCCTTCCTCGCGTAACTCGTTTGCCAGCCGTTCGTTCTTGAAACACGTGCGAACTTCGGGCAGCAAATTAAATTTGCGTAAAAATGCGTAGGCGAAATCGACGCGTGCAGAGTCCGACTTCAAGTCCGCGAAATTCGCAGAAATCTGTGGCGCGTCGTGCGAATTGTCCGATAGGCGGCGGCACAGGCTGGAAAACGTTTCGTCAGCTGTTCGTCGGGACTTTGAACTGCCACTCATATTGATTAAGTACTTTTTTTTTGCTTTCGGTCACTTCGGAAAATGTTCGGGCTTGTACACTTCACTTTTGAGTTTTTAATTTGCGAAATTATTTGTTTTAGGGTTTCGTGAACGGTGCGGGTTAAAATTACGCAGAAAAAATGCACGAGCGGTGTTGGATTATTTTTAGGCGAATGGGCTGCGCATTGCTTTCTATTTTGGCTTTGAGGAAGCGCGAAATTTGAAATGTACGAAGTTGCTAGAGGGGTTGGTTTTGTATTAAAATGCAATTAATTTAAGAGAAACAATTAGGAATTATAAAATAATGTGTCTGATAAATACAGCAATATACTATTTAACAGGTTACCTTGTTATTTAATTTTTTCCGGGGTTATTAGTCGAAATTCGGCAATCTGTTAAATAAATAAAATGCTCTCGACGGACCATATTAAACAGCCCTTTATTAGATTTAATGAATTTTGAAAAAAAGTTTTGCCTATTTTTTCTAAATTGAAAAACAGATGGGCACGGTAATTAATTTTTTACGGGCTTATAAGGCGAGCTACAACAAAAAGTACTTGAAAGAAAATGTGTCCGAAGGTCCCTTCTGAACAGTCCTTGCGTTAGAATTAAATAATTTTGAAAAATTATTTTTGCCTTTTTTTGTAAATTGAAAAACAGATAGGAACCGTAATCATTTTTTTACGGGCTTATAAAGCCAGCTACAGAAAAAATCTAATCGATTTAAAATGGTCCAGAAGGGCCCCTCTAAACAGCCCTTGTGTTAGATTTAAATAATTTCGAAAAATAATTTTTGGCTTTTTGTGTAATTTCAAAATCAAAGAGGAACGGTCATTTTTTTTACGAGCTTATAAGGCGAGCTACAGAAAAAACCTAATCGATTTAAAATGGTCCAGAAGGGCCCCTCTAAACAGCCCTTGTGTTAGATTTAAATAATTTCGAAAAATAATTTTTGGCTTTTTGTGTAATTTAAAACAAATAGGAACGGTCATTAATTTTTACGGGCTTATAAGGCGAGCTACAGAAAAACCTAACGATATAAAATGGTCCAGAAGGTCCCTCTAAACAGCCCTTGTGTTAGATTTAAATAATTTGAAAAATAATTTTTGGTTTTTGTGTAATTTCAAAACAAATAGGAACGGTCATTAATTTTTTACGGGCTTATAAGGCGAGCTACAGAAAAAACCTAAGCGATATAAAATGGTCCAGAAGGTCCCCTCTAAACAGCCCTTGTGTTAGATTTAAATAATTTCGAAAAATAATTTTTGGTTTTTTGTGTAATTTCAAAATCAAATACGAACGGTCATTAATTTTTTACGGGCTTATAAGGCGAGCTACAGAAAAAACCTAAGCGATATAAAATGGTCCAGAAGGTCCCCTCTAAACAGCCCTTGTGTTAGATTTAAATAATTTCGAAAAATAATTTTTGGCGTTTTGTGTAATTTCAAAAACAAATAGGAACGGTCATTATTTTTTTCCGGCCTTATAAGGCGAGCTACAAAAAAAACCTAACCGATATAAAATGGTCCAGAAGGTCCCCTCTAAACAGTCCTTGTGTTAGATTTAAATAATTTCGAAAAATAATTTTTGTTTTTTTGTATAAATTGAAAAACATATAGAAACAGAAATATTTTTTACAGGTTTATAAGGCAAGCTACAACAAAACGTACGTGAAATAAAATGTGGTCGAAGGTCCCTTCTAAACAGTCTTTGCATTAGCTTCAATTGATTTTGAAAAAAAAAAATTTCGATTTCTCAAAATCCAAAAATATATGGCCATTTTATTTAATGATTTTTGTTTTTATTTGTGGCTATACAGCAAACAATTATTAAAAAAAATGTGCTAAAATCCATATTGATTTTTATAGGTCTTCATAAAGGATAACTCCAAAATCCCAAGTTCGAGGCGAAACCCATTCAACGTCAAATATAAGAAATCCGAAACTGGAAGCCTTTTTTTATTACAAAAGAAAACACCAAAAACAATAAATAAAGCTCATAAAGGTAAGTCATTATTTTAACTACCTCTTTACTAATATCGTATTATTTTAGGGCGAAGAGCTTCAAAGTAAAGGAAAAGAAACAGGAAGAAAAATATCTAACAATAATCTGAGAAGAAACACTAAGACGCCCTTCAAGAACAAAATTGTTTAAATAATAGTTGGAAAGTGGCTCAAAAAACATATAAACATGCCCACAAACCGCTTTCATTAGAATTTAGTTTACAAAAACCAAGAATTTGTTTATAAATCAATAACTTAATAATTATTGCAATTGTACTCGCTGTTATTTTATAATCCGCAATTTAATTTTTAAAAGTTTACTTTTCAATCAATTTTTTGTTGCATTTAATTGTTTAAAGTTGCAGAGACTCGATCCCGAGCAATTTTCATACACAAATAATCATTTTTGGCAATAACAAATTTAAAAAAACCACTGGAACAAAATCAAAAGCTTCTTATTGTGAACTTATTCAATTTAGAAGGACTTTTCCATTAAGTCCAGTAGTTTTTTGAAAAAAAAATGCAATCCTACCTTTGCCGATGTTGGACTGCGTTGGTTCCCAGAGCTTCGCTGTTGGCCGAAGACCATTCACCCACATCCTGAAACTCGAAACAGTTTTAGGACCACGATCAGAACGCAAAACTCTCGAAAACGATTCCAAAAAAAACGACCACCTTTTGAGGATCGAACGGCCACCTGCAACCAAAGCAGATTATTTTGGAAATAATTCAAAGAGAAACTTATTACAAGAATAAGTTCAACATTTTTGTGTTTACAATTAGATTTTTGAGTTTCGCACAATGTTGGGGCTTTAATTTTTTTTAAACATAAGTAAAATAGTTTTAATATTAAACGTCTGATGGTGGGTTTTGATTATCGAACTAAAAGTGGGTTGTTTTTGCAGGTAGAAATTTACATGATGGTATTAAAGCAATTATCTAAGTGATTTTATAATAATTACTGTTGGTGCCCAAAATGTGGTACTTTTTTTTTTTTTGGTTATAGGCACTTGCAATTTGTTAATACTTTTTAATGAAGTTTTTAAATGAAAAAAGATCTTACCATAATAATAGTTGCACTTGCACTTATTTCGCATATACATTTATTTAATTAATATTTTGTAATTATTAGAATTAGTTGCTAAACATTGTCAGAGTGGTTAATAAATAAAAAATCCAGCATTATTTTAGATTAATTTTAATCTAAGCACATTACTTTAATTTCCAAAAACTTATTTTTCAATTGAAAAAAGTAAACCACCAAGAGCGAATTACTTATGGTTTTAATTAATGTTTTAGAAATATTTTGTTATCATACTCTTTCGTTCACAAAAAGAAAATTAGGCATTTTTTTGAAAAACCTAAAAGACCGTTTTTGCTTAAATTTAATGGACTTTCGCTTGGCGAAAACCGCGTTTTGATCGGAGCGGCCGTTTTTCCGGTTTTTCTAAAATAAGAGGTCGGCGTGTATTTTTTTTTCAAATTTATTTCGGGTGGTTTTGGAAAAAAATTAATTTTGGCGAAAATAATTGAGATACTTAAATGGGGTTTAATTTGTATTAAAATAAGCACAATGAAGTATCTTTGGGGTTAATTAGAAGGATTTTGCTCAAAAGGCGATTTAACGGCGGGATTTTCAAAAATTGAGTAAAAGATTTGTATTTTTTATTTTTGGGAGCCCGAGGAAGCACTTAGGGCACCGCTCCAAAATATTTTAATTGCACTTATTCTGGGTGAAATTTGGTCTTCTTTCGATTGGTAAATAGCTCGTCTTAATGCGATTTTTGGTTTTGCTAGAATTACAAATTTAGTGGATCGAAGTGCTGGGTCGCGTTTTGATTTGCTGTTGTTTGAGAATAAAATTAATTTTGACTAAACGAAGGACTATATTTAACTTTATTTGTGCACCAAACTAAAGCTATTTGTTTAGACACTATATTTTACTAAAATTTTGAGTTTTATCATGTAAAAAATTAATTTGTAGGAATTGATCCATTTTTTAGAACGCGAGTTTCGCTCAATTTTGATTAATGTTTTCAAAAAACAAAATTAAGCGTTTTTTCGAAAAACCCAAAAGACTGTTTTTGTCTAAATTTAATGGGCTTTCGCCTCGCGAAAACCGCGGTTCGATCGGAACGGCCGTTTTTCCGGTTTTTCTAAAATGAGGGACCGGGGTGGGTTTTTCGTTCGAATCTGTTTTGGGCCCTTGTGGGGGAAAAATTAATTTTGGCGAAAGTAATTGAGATATTTGAATGGGACTTGAACTGGATTAAAGTAGGATTAATGAAGCGTCTTTAAGGTTAATTAGAAAGATTTTTCTCGAAAGACGAATTAATGGCGGGATTTTTAAAAATTAAGTTGAAGATTTTTAACTTTTAATTTTTGGGAGCTGGTGGAAGTACATAGGGCGGCGCCTTAAAATATTTTAATTACACTTATTTGGGGCTAAATTTGATCCTCTTTCGATAGGCAAATAGTTTATCTCAATGGGATTTTTGGTTTTGTTAAAATTGCGAATTTAGTGGTTCATGTTTTAGAAATATTTTGTTATCAAACTTTTTCGCTTAAGATTGGCTTAAAAAGTAATTAAACTCGATTCAAAAACTTCTGCAGAAAAAGGCTCGTTCAAAGTTAGCTCCGATAATCCACATTTTGTTGGCAATTTAAAAAAAGGACACGCTCCAAGTTAAACAGTAAAACAGTAAAACCCCGCTTAACGCGTGCAATACGTTTCAATGAGTTTAAGTGCTAAACGAAATCATTTGGAAATACAGTCCAACCTCGATAAGCCGAATTTGTCCCAATTCGATTTTTTTTTAGTTTCGACTTATCGAGGTTCGACTGTATATCACAATACGTTGAATGAAAGTAAATTTTGAGCTATTTTGAAGCAGACGCGAGTTCTGTCGAATCAGCGTTAATCGAGGTCTTACTGTACATTTACAAACCAAAAAATCGTATCTCCCTAATTAATTAAGACACCTTTTCGAACATTTAAAAAAATTCAATCTCCGATCGTTCGCTCACACGAATAAAGCAAAATCCATCGAGTTTTACACAAAGAGGTTACGAAAATGATTGGGTGAATATTTTTGCTTAAATAAACACCTTTCGTTATCAGAAATTCAGATTTGACAAGCCCTCGCCGACGTCTCCGAAAGAATTCCCGCCGCAAATGAAGTGTGTGTGTGTGTGTGCATTATTTAATTTTTTCCGTGGGGGCGTCCCTCTTCGGGGAAGCGGAGCAACGGCGCGCCCCTCGGGACCGAATTAAAAAAATATGAGACTTTTGTGCGGACGAATTTAATTTCGCGGGGCAATGAAAAAATAAGGTTACGCGAGCCCCTTTTTATTTTTGAGGATTTGTAAATCGAATTATAAAAAAGGGGGGGGGCGAAAGGTAAGGAGCGCGACGCCGCGCGAGGCGCCGCAATAAAAAGGAAAGAAGAGACTTATCGATTGCTGGAGGAGCTTCGTGCCTTTTGGAAGTTGTGATAACGTTTTTTATGGAGATTACGATGTGAAAATTTTTGGTAATGGTTTTTCGATGAGTAATTAAATTTGGGGAGGACGTAAGTCGCGACTAAGTGCGGCCCGTTTTTTCCTCGGCGCGCCTCCAATTAAACGGCTTCATTAATTTTGATTCTTTTGGACAACCAAAATGTATTTTTTGAAAAAGCGCCTTGTTTGCTTCCCCCCCCCCCCACCCGCCCTTAATTTCAAAATAGGGTTGACAAGTTTTTTTTTTTTGTTTTAAATTATAATCAAAATACGATGTTATGCGAGGCATTTATCGACCGCCCAAAATTAGAATTCTCGAGATTTTATCTGGCGATAGTATTTATTAGTGAAAGCGGGCACATATAAAATGTTATCGATTAGCGTGATTTGAAGGGCCTAAGGGCCGCCTTTCGAATCACGTGATCCTACGAAATTTACGCGATGTACTAAACCAACAGGGCGAAACTTAAAGCAAAGTTGGCGGAATGTGTGTGTGTGTGTGTGTGTGTGCGTACGTATGTTTGATCAAAGATTATTTTATGGCATGCGAAGTTTTGATATGTAATCGGGAAGTTTTGATTAAAAAATTTTTGCGAGGAGCTGTCGACGACGTTCCGATCGCATTTTGGGGATGCCAAAGGGCGCCCCTCGCGCGCCCGGACTTGTTGAAATCGCAGAAACGAGCGCTGCGGACGAAGACAAAGCGTCAAAGGGCTTGGAGAAGTCTTTACGAAATTTTTTGAAAATGTTCGCATGTGTTTTTAGAAGATTCGGTGGAGGAAGGGATGATTTTTTCTTTTTATTTTAGTTTGTAATTTTTTTTGATGTATAGTAATTAGAATTGATAATTTTAATAAATTAATTTAAAAACTTGCAATAATATGAAAAGAAATTATTTTTTTGATGTTTTGTAGTCTATTATAAATAATCATGTAGTATCAGAATGGCCATTTTGGCAATTTTTGAAAATCTTACTTTTGACAAGCTTACAAAACTAGTAGGAAAAAAATTGTTCATTCTTTTAATAGCTTAGCTGGAATTTTTTAATAATTTTTTTAGTGTTTACTAATTAATAATAAACAATTATGCAGCAGTAGACGGCCATTTTGGCAATTTTCGATCATTTCATATGTTACTGTTTAAAAGCTTATAAAACTAGTAGGAAAAACATTTTTTTTCTTCGACAGTTCAGCTGAAATTTTTTAATTATTTTTTTGGCATTTATTAATCTTCAATAAACAATTATGCAGCATCAGAACGGCCATTTGGGCAATTTTTGAAAATTTCATATGTTACCATTTAAAATCTTCCAAAACTAATAGGAATAAAATTGTTCTTTCTTTTAATAGCTTGGTTGAAATTTTTTAATTATTTTTCTGGTATTTAGTAACCCTTAATAAACAATCTTGCCGCATTAAAGCGGTCCTTTTGGTAATTTTTGTAAATCTCGTATTTTACTCTTTGAATGGTAACAAAACTAGTACGAAAAAAAATTGTACTATCTTTAATAGCTAAGCTGAAATTTTTTAATTATTTTTTTGGTATTTATTGATCGCTAATAAACAATTATGCAGCATCAGAATGGCCATTTTGGCAATTTTTGAAAATTACATATGTTTTAGTTTAAAATGTTGCACAACTAATAGGAAAAAAATTGTTCTTTCTTTTGATACCTCGGCTGAAATTTTTTAATTATTTTTTTGGTGTTTAGTAACCCTTAATAAATAATTATACAGCATCAAAACGGCCATACTGGCAATTTTTTGAAAATTTCGTATTTTACTCTTTGAATGGTAACAAAACTAGCACGAAAAAAAATTGTACTATCTTTAATAGCTAAGCTGAATTTTTTAAATATTTTTTAACCTCTAATAAACGGTTATGCAGCATCAGAACTGCCATTTTGGGAATTTTTGAAAATTCCATATGTTTCTGTTTAAAATCTTGCACAACTAATAGGAAAACAATTGTTTTTTCTTTTAATAGCTTGGCTGAAAATTTTTAATTATTTTTTTAATGTTAAGTAACTTTTAATAAATAATTATTCACCAAAGGAAGGGCCATTCCGGCAGTTTTTGAAAATCTCGTATTTTATGCTTTGAATGGTAACAACACTAGTACGAAAAAAAATTGTACTATCTTTAATAGCTAAGCTGAAATTTTTTATTTGTTGTTTTGGTATTTATTGATCTCTAATGAACAATTATGCAGCATCAGAGCGGCCATTTTGGCAATTTTTGAAAATTCTATATGTTTCTGTTTAAAATCTTGTACAACTAATAGGAAAAAAATTGTTCTTTCTTTTGATAACTTAGCTGAAATTTTTTAATTATTTTTTTGGCGTTAAGTAACCTTCAATAAATAATAATGCAACATTATAACGGCCATTCTGGCAATTTTCGTAAATCTCGTATTTTACACTTTGAATGGTAACAAAACTAGTACAAAAAAAATTGTACTGTGTTTCATAGCTAAGCTAGAATTTTTTAATTATTTTTTTGGTATTTTTTGATCTCTAGTAAATAATTATTCAGCACCAGAACGGCCATTTTGGCGTTTTTTGAAAATTTCATATATTACTGTTTAAAATCTTGCCAAACTAATAGGAAAAAAATGTTCTCTCTTTTGATACCTTGGCTAAAATTTTTTAATTAGTTTTTTGGTGTTTAGTAACCCTTAATAAATAAACAAACAGCATCAAAACGGCCATTCTGGCAATTTTGGAAAATCTCGTATTTTTCTCTTTGAATCGCAACAAAACTAATACGAAAAAAAATTGTACTATCTTTAATAGCTAAACTAGAATTTTTAATTATTTTTTTGGTATTTATTAATCTCTAATAAACAATTATGCAGTATCAGAACGCCCATTTTGGCAATTTTTGAAAATACCATATGTTTCTGTTCAAGTTCGACATTTTACGCTAGAAATAAATTCGCCCTTGCTTTATTTTTGATTTTTAATTATGGTCTATTAAAAAAAATCTTCCATTATAGGGTAGAATCAACCCTTAAAATATGAACGACCGCCTTTAAAAATATTTCGCCAAAAATCGAATCGATAAAGCCGACTAAATTAGGCATCATTCGGCGGAAATAAATTCGCCCTTCTTTTATTTTCGATTTAATAAGTACCACTCTGTTAAAAATATGTCTCTAAGACCAAACAGAATCACTCAAAAATCTCACCAAAATTGCTTCCTTTTTTTTTGTGCATTAAAACAAATTCATTCTTCGAACACTAACAAAGCCATATAATCGAACACGACTTTCGCCACATCAAAACCTCTCTATCGCTAAAAATTTTTAAACGGCCTCCGCATCGACCACCCCCAAACGCAATTTTTTTCAAAAAGCACGTCCATCGCCCAAGTGCATCCACCCGCAACCTCTCTTTCGCCCGAGCAAATCGCCCCCTAAAAAAAAAGGTAAACATTGTAATTCGCGAGACGATTTGTTCTCGTAACTTAAACGTGTCCTCGGGACAAGTTAACAAAACGTGTCTGGAACAGAAACACAAAGCCAGAGAGCATAATTTGGGGACGGAGATCGTCTCTCGTGGAAGAGCCCCGTGATTTACGCGGTCCTGCAGCATCCGCTGCAACGCATACCAATTGTGCTCGCTAAGGACGAGTTGATTTCAATGTTATTATGATCTACAGCTGGGCCCCCTTTCTGCATGGCAAACGGCAGCGCCCCGCCGCCCGCCGCCGCCCCCTTTCCGCTTCGAAATTAAAGCTTTATGGTTTTACAACTTTCTCTCGTCGTTCTCCGTCTTTTTTTCTTCGTTCCGAGGGACCCGTCGTAATTAACTTTTATCAAAAAAAAGGGGGGTTGCGTGCGCCCCCCGGAGAAATCGCGATTAGAAAAATTAACTTTCGGTAAAACGGGTAGGTACGCGACGAAACACGCGAAACGTGCGACTCGGGAGGAAATTGCCTCTGGCATGTTGGTTTACGTTCCGCAGGAAAAACGTTTTATTTAATATTTTAATTTCTAATTACGTTCAACACCCGACCTAAGAAAGGGCACAAGGGGGCGAAATTGCGAGTTGGGGGCGAGCACGGGGGTGGAGTTTAATTTGCCGCCGCGAAGCCGCAACGAGAAGACGACCGCCGTCGACTTGCTCGGAGGTTTCGGTAATTTCGCACGTGCCAAAGTGGTCGTGATTGATAGTTCTTCGGACTTGTCTGAAATAATAGACTTTCGGCCGCCCCCGAAATGCGGCCCCCGGTATGGTTGGCGCCGAAAAAATTCCACCCTCCGGTGAATGACTCGGAGCTCTCGTTTTAAAAGAACGGATTTGGAATGGAAGTCGCTCGATGTTCAAGAATTGCCAAAAGGGCCATTCTAATGTTACATGATTATTTATTAAGGGTGGCTAAACACCAGAAAAATAATTAAAAAATTTTAGCCCGGCTATCAAAAGAAAGAACAATTTTTTTCCTATTAGTTTTGCAAGATTTTGAACAGAAACATATGAAATTTTCAAAAATTGCCAAAATGGCCGTACAGATGCTGCATTTTTGTTTATTAGAGATCAATAAATACCAAAAAAATTATTAAAAAATTTCAGCTTAGCTATTAAAGATAGTACAATTTTTTTTCGTACTAGTTTTGTTACCATTCAAAGCGTAAAATACGAGATTTACAAAAATTGCCAAAAGGGCCATTCTAATGTTACATGATTATTTATTAAGGGTGGCTAAACACCAGAAAAATAATTAAAAAATTTTAGCCCGGCTATCAAAAGAAAGAACAATTTTTTTCCTATTAGTTTTGCAAGATTTTGAACAGAAACATATGAAATTTTCAAAAATTGCCAAAATGGCCGTACAGATGCTGCATAATTGTTTATTAGAGATCAATAAATACCAAAAAATTATTAAAAAATTTCAGCTTAGCTATTAAAGATAGTACAATTTTTTTTCGTACTAGTTTTGTTACCATTCAAAGCGTAAAATACGAGATTTACAAAAATTGCCAGAATGGCCGTTCTGATGTTGCATGATTATTTATGAAGGGTTACTTAACACAAGAAAAATAATTAAAAAATTTTAGCCCGGCTATCAAAAGAAAGAACAATTTTTTTCCTATTAGTTTTGCAAGATTTTAAACAGAAACATATTTAAATTTCAAAAATTGGCAAAATGGCCATTTTGATGCTGCATAATTGTTTATTAGTAATTAATAAATACCAAAAAAATTTAAAAAATTCCAGCTTAGGTATTAAAGATAGTACAATTTTTTTTGTACTAGTTTTGTTACCATTCAAAGAGTAAAATACGAGATTTTCAAAAATTGCCCGAATGGCCGTTCTGATGCTGAATGATTATTTATTAAGGGTTTCTAAACACCAAAAAAATAATTAAAAAATTTCAGCCAAGCTATCAAAAGAAAGAACAATTTTTTTCTATTAGTTTGGCAAGATTTTAAACAGAAACATATGTAAATTTCAAAAATTGCCAAAATGGCCATTTTGATGCTGCATAATTGTTTATTAGTGATCAATAAATACCAAAAAAATATAAAAAATTCCAGCTTAGCTATTAAAGATAGTACAATTTTTTTTCGTACTAGTTTTGTTAGCATTCAAAGAGTAAAATACGAGATTTACAAAAATTGCCAGAATGGCCGTTTTGATGCTGCTTGATTATTTACTAAGGGTTACTGACCACCAGAAAAATAATTAAAAAATTTCAGCCAAGCTATCAAAAGAAAGAAAAATTTTTTTCCTATTAGTTTTGCAAGATTTTCAACAGAAGCATATGTAATTTTCAAAAATTGCCAAAATGGCCGTTTTGATTGTGCATAATTGTTTATTAGAGATTAATAAATGCCAAAACAATTATTAAAAAATTCCAGCTCAGGTATTAAAGATAGTACAATTTTTTTCATACTAGTTTTGTTACCATTCGAAGAGTAAAATACCAAATTTACCAAAATTGCCATATTGGGCGTTCTGATGCTGCATGATTATTTATTAAGGGCTACTAAACACCAGAAAAATAATTAAAAAATATCAGCCAAGCCATCAAAAGAAAGAACAATTTTTTTCCTATTAGTTGTGCAAGATTTTAAACAGAAACATATGTAATTTTCAAAAATTGCCAAAATGATCATTTTGATGCTGCATAGCTGTTTATTAGAAATCAATAAATACCAAAAAAATAATTAAACAATTCCAGCTTAGCTATTAAAGTAGTACAATTTTTTTTCCTACTAGTTTTGTTACCATTCAAAGAATAAAATACGAGATTTACAAAAATTGCCGGAAGGGCCTTTCTGATACTGGATAATTATATATTAAGGGTTATTAAACACCAAAAAACTAATTAAAAAATTTCAGCCAAGCTATCAAAAGAAAGAATTTTTTTTTTCTATTAGTTTTGGAAGATTTTAATAAACTTTTTCCCTTCTATATTTGGCAAAATATTTTTTTAAAGGAAGTTTTTTATATTTTAGGGGATGATTCCACCCTATAATAAAAAACTTTTTTATTAATAGAACATAGTTCAAAAATCAAAAATAAAGCAAGAACGATAGAAATAAATTCGGCCTTGCTTTATTTTTGATTTTTAAAATATGGTTTTTAAAGAAAAAAATCTTCTATTATAAGGTTGAATCATCCCTTAAAATATGAAAGACCTTTTGTAAAAAAATACTTTGTCAAATAATAAAGCGAAGAAGTCCGTTAAATTCGACATTTTAGGACAGAAATAAATTCGGCCTTGCCTTATTTTTTATTTTTAAAATATGGTCTATTAATAAAAAAGTCGTCTATTAAGAGTGGAATCAACCCCTAAAATATGAAGCACTTCCTGTAAAAAAAATATTTTGCCCAATATCGAATCGAGAATGTTCCATTAAATTTGACATCTACGGTATAAATAAATTCGCCCTCGCCTTATTTTTCCTTTTTCAACTATTGTTTCTTAATAAAAAAGTCTTCTATTAGGGGGTAAAATTAACCCCTAAAATATGAAAGATCTCGCTTAGAAAAAAAATTTCCTGTTAAGCGAGATAATTTTCAAAAAATGTAATTTTTCGGATATCCCTAGAAATATTAAAACGCAACAAATCCGTGACCTTTTTGCGGCCCCTTAGATTAAAAAAACACCAAAGGGCAGCTCAAAAATTCCATAACAAAGTGTTGGCATAAATCATCGTACTATTGCAAGCCATTTTCAGTCAACAGAACCACGTCTTTCACGTAACACATTCAACCCCACAAAAAAAATCAAACAAAATCCTACCTTAGGCGAACGCTCGCATCCGAAGGCCTTCCGGCGTTTCCAAAATTTTGGGCCCGCAACCAAGGAATTCACAAAAATGGCACAAAAGTTCCACACGGGTCGCACACCACGAACGCCCGGCCGCAACTACTTAAGTTAAGGCACTTTCGCCTGCGCATTTTCGAATACTTAAATTTCATTCGTCGAAACTCAAATTTGATTTGCGAAAATTTAATTGCAGGTGCACGTGTGCCAATCATTTTGCAAGCCACGCCTATTCGCTTTGGCACGTACATTTCAAGTCCACGTGGACTGGTGACGTCACGATGCGTGTTCTGGAACGTGCGGGACCCCCCACGTCGTTTACCCAATTTTCGCATGCGGACTTTCTCTTTTGAGTGCGATATCGTTATTGTGGAATTTTATGCGAAGTAATTGAAAATAATTATTTGGAATTCTAAAACTGGATTAAAAAAAAAACAACCCCGTTGACTCTATGGGCACCCCCAACAAATTCCTCGATTTATTAAGCCGTTCTACGTCGACTCTTTAAAATGCAAAATGTTTTAATTATTTTGACTCGTTAAAAAAATTAATAATTAAATATTAATTCATAATTTCCTGACTCAAGAGCCCTTAATAAGAATTTTTTTTTATACAATGCTTCAACTAATCCAACGATCACTAATTAATTTTCCAAAAAACAATTTTAATTTGCGACGCTATAAGTCGAAGACTTTTTCCCCAGTTTTGGGCATAAATAAATGCAAGCGAAAAAAAAAATAAATCCAAAATTATTTGCAAGGATCACAAGGGCGAAGTAGATGCTGCGCACGATGGGAAAAAAAGGGTGTGTTGGCAAGTTACGTTTTTAAAGGAAAACGAACAATGTTAACTGTAAACCGAGTTTTGGCCCTAAATTATTGCTAAAAATTGGTTGTTTTGAGCGCCCTAAAGACATAAACAAATATTAATATTGCCCCGAAATAAAAATTCTTGCAAATGTGCAGTCGACTTGGCCGACGAAATTTACATCTTTCGATGGAAATAAATTTGGCCTTGCTTTATTTTTGATTTTTGAATTATGGTCTATTGAGAAAAAAGTTTTCTATTATATGGTGCAATCAACCCCTGAAATATTAAGTCTCTCCTTTAAAAAAAATAAATTGGCAAATATCGGATCGAGAATGTTCCATTAAATTGAACATTTCACGGTTGAAATAAATTCACCCTTGCTTTATTTTTGATTTTTAAATTATTGTATATTGAGAAAAAAGTCTTCTATTATAAGGGGTAATCAAGCCCTAAAATATGAAGGACCTCCTTTAAAAAAAAATTGTCAAATGTCGAATCGAGAATGTTCCATTGAATTCGACACTTTACTGTAAAAATAAATTCACCCTTGCTTTATTTTTGATTTTTAAATTATTGTATATTAAGAAAAAAATCTTCTATTATAAGGGGTAATCAGCCCCTAAAATATGAAGGACCTCCTTTAAAAAAATTGTCAAATATCGAATCGAGAATGTTCCATTAAATTCGACATTTTACGGTATAAATAAATTCGCCCTTCCTTTATTTTTAATTTTTAAATTATAGTTTATTAAGAAAAAAATCTTCTATTATAAGGGGTAATCAGCCCCTAAAATATGAAGGACCTCCTTTAAAAAAAATTGTCAAATATCGAATCGAGAATGTGCCATTGAATTCGACATTTTACTGTAAAAATAAATTCACCATTGCTTTATTTTTGATTTTTAAATTATTGTATATTAAAAAAAAAGTCTTCTATTATGAAGGGTAATCAACCCCTAAAATATGAAAAACATCGTTTAAAAAAAAATTTGTCAAATGTCGAATCGAGAATGTTCCATTGAATTCGACACTTTACTGTAAAAATAAATTCACCCTTGCTTTATTTTTGATTTTTAAATTATTGTATATTAAGAAAAAAGTCTTCTATTATAAGGGGTAATCAAGCCCTAAAATATGAAGGACCTCCTTTAAAAAAAAAATTTGTCAAATGTCGAATCGAGAATGTTCCATTGAATTCGACACTTTACTGTAAAAATAAATTCACCCTTGCTTTATTTTTGATTTTTAAATTATTGTATATTAAGAAAAAAGTCTTCTATTATAAGGGGTAATCAAGCCCTAAAATATGAAGGACCTCCTTTAAAAAAAAAATTTGTCAAATGTCGAATCGAGAATGTGCCATTGAATTCGACATTTTACTGTAAAAATAAATTCACCATTGCTTTATTTTTGATTTTAAATTATTGTATATTAAGAAAAAGTCTTCTATTATAAGGGTAATCAACCCTAAAATATGAAGGACCTCCTTTAAAAAAAATTTGTCAAATGTCGAATCGAGAATGTTCCATTGAATTCGACACTTTACTGTAAAAATAAATTCACCCTTGCTTTATTTTTGATTTTTAAATTATTGTATATTAAGAAAAAGTCTTCTATTATAAGGGTAATCAAGCCCTAAAATATGAAGGACCTCCTTTAAAAAATTTGTCAAATGTCGAATCGAGAATGTTCCATTGAATTCGACATTTACTGTAAAAATAAATTCCCCCTGCCTTTATTTTTGATTTTTAAACTATAGTATATTAAGAAAAAAGTCTTCTATTCCAAGGGGTAATCAACCCCTAAAATATGAAGGACCTCCTTTAAAAAATTTGTCAAATGTCGAATCGAGAATGTTCCATTAATTCGACATTTCTGTAAAAATAAATTCACCCTTGCTTTATTTTTGAATTTTAAATTATTGTATATTAAGAAAAAGTCTTCTATTATAAGGGTAATCAACCCTAAAATATGAAGACCTCCTTTAAAAAAATTTATAAATTCAATGAGAATGTCCAATTGAATTGACTTTTACTGAAAAATAAATTCACCATTGCTTTATTTTTGATTTTTAATTATTGTTATTAAAAAAAGTCTTCTATTATAATGGGTAATCAACCCTAAAATTGAAAAGCTCCTTTAAAAAAATTGTCAATAAGTCAATGAGGAATGTTCAACATTGAAATTCGACATTTCTATGTAAAATAAATTCCCCCTGCCTTTATTTTTAATTTTTAAACTATGGTATATTAAGAAAAAAGTCTTCTATTCCAAGGGGTAATCAACCCCTAAAATATAAAGCCTCCTTAAAAAAAATTTACAAAATTGTCAATGCAAGAATGTCCATTAAATTCGACATTTTACTGTAAAAATAAATTCACCATTGCTTTATTTTTGATTTTAAATTATTGTATATTAAAAAAAGTCTTCTATTATAAGGGTAATCAACCCTAAAATATAAAACACCTACTTATAAAAATACCATGGAAATCAAATGAGAATTCCATTGAATAAATTCCTTCTAAATAAATTCCCCCTGCCTTTATTTTTAATTTTTAAACTATGGTATATTAAGAAAAAGTCTTCTATTCCAAGGGGTAATCAACCCCTAAAATATAAAGCATCCTTAACAAATATGTTCAATTAAATTCGAATTTAGGTACCAATAAATTCGACCTTTTTATTTAAATTAAATTCCTTCTTTATTTAAAATTTTTAAATTATGGGATTAAAAAAAGTCTTCTAAAAGGGTAATCAACCCTAAAATATTTAAAAACATCCTTAAAAAATTTATCAAAAATCCAATGGAGAAGCCAAGAATTAGACATTTCTGTAAAATAAATTCCCCCCTTTCCCTTTTTTTTTATTTTAAACTATGGTATTTTTACAAAAAAATCTTCTATTATAAGGGTAATTTAACCCATAAAATTTGAATAAACATCCTTTAAAAAATTTAAAAATGCCAAAATGAATCAATCAAACCCAAAATTAGAATTTTTGGTAGAAATAAATTCCCTTGCTTTATTTTTAATTTTTTAATTATTGTTTATTATAAAAAGTCTTTTATTATAAGGGGAATCAACCCTAAAATATAAATAACATCTTTAAAAAAAAATGCCAATAATTGAATCTAATTAGAATGTTCCATTAAATTCGACATTTTATGGTAGAAATAAATTCGCCCTTGCTTTATTTTTAATTTTTGAATTATTGTTTATTATAAAAAAAGTCTTCTATTATAAGGGGTAATAAACCCCTAAAATATGAAAAACATCGCTTAAAAAAATATTTTTAAAATACCGTATCGACCAAGCCAACAAAATTAGATTTTTTCGGCAAAATAAATTCCCCCTGCCTTTATTTTTAATTTTTAAACTATGGTATATTAAGAAAAAAGTCTTCTATTCCAAGGGGTAATCAACCCCTAAAATATAAACGACCCCTTTAAAAAAATATTTTGCCAAACATCGAATCGAAAATGTTCGATGAAATTACACATTTTGAGATGGAAATAAATTCGCTCTTGCTTTATTTTTTGTTTTTAATTTAAGGTCTATTAGGCACAAAGTCTTCTATTTTTTGGTGGAACAAACCCCTAAAATACCAAGTCCCTCATTAAAAAAAAAATTTTGCCAACCGAAAAAGTGCCTTAACATTGGTAAATTAAATGTCCCACATTTGCATTCGGAGCTCCCCTATCCTCTTAGGGGTAGTTAGAACATTTTAATTATTTTTCTGGTCGTCTACCGAAAACGAAATTATTTTATTCTCGCGTAAAAGTGCACGTGCGCTATCAGTTTTAATTTGACCTTTCCGACTTTTGAATAAATTAAAGCAATCGCATCTGGCCGATACGATATAGTTTTGCGTTCGATTTGTTTCGAACGAAAGTGGTTCTTATCGCGTACCGTGCGTAAAGGTCAGTTTTGCAACCCGTTTAACGCTTCCTTCTAGAAAAATATTTATTTTTGCCTTGCCCGCGTTAGTAGGTGACCATTAACGGTCCGCATCGGTCGTGAGCGCTACTGCAACCAAAACGGAGCCGTTTTTAATAAAAAATACAGCTTTAAAAGATGTCGAAGAGCACTTCGTGTTAAGGTAAGATTCCCTCCCAAAAAAGGGTTAAATGTAAACAGAAATTTTTTTAATAGAAAATCGTAGCAAATTAATCCAATTTTGAGCAAGACCAATTATCATTGTACAATCTAAGAAAATCAATTTAATTGATTTTTATTTTTTGATTAACCAAATTAATATGTTTTTCTTGTTACAGATGTCGTGTCCGAACGTGGGGTTCCTTGAAGGAGGCCGACCGGTCCTGAGGGATGTCGTTTCGAAACGTTGCAACGGTAAGTTATCTCAAAAAAAAAACTCACAGGTTTCTATTAAATAATCAAAGGTTAATATCAAAAATTTGGATCTAACAAATGTTTTGCCAACGCCCAAAAAATGAATCCTTTAACATTTTGGTCAAAAAGCCAAAAATCCAAGAACGAAGCGTTCGTTCTTGTAAAAACTTTTGATTGAACTGGTTTTCTTTAGTTTCAGGTGTCTGCTCTGTGCAGACCGTGTGTTACCGTTTTTTTAATCGTTTTTCGGGAGTTTCGCGTTTTGAATCGTGGTCTTTCAACCGTCCAGTGCCCTCCCAGTAAAAAAGTGATGTCCCTTATAAAAATAGATTATTCGTTCGTTTAAAAAATCGGGTGTGCTTTTTTTTGTTTTGCCAAAAGACTTTAACGTAATTTTTCAAAAAGTGTTAAACGGGAGTGTTAAAATCGGGAGTGAGTGAAAATGAACTTTCGCCAGCTGACGGGAATTTTCGAGGACACAGTCGAAGCCCAACATCTGCAAAAGGTAGGACCGATTTTTTTATTCAAAAGCCCTGGAATCTATCTAAATGCTCTTTTAAATTTTGAAAAGGTTAAGCTGAAAATATTTTGGTTTTATTCCAGTGGTTTTTTGAAATTATTTCTTGTTCTTTGTGTTATAAAAATTGTTCGAAGAGGGGGAGACATGAATTGAATGCGTTTCGTTGCGGAATTTGTTACAGGTTCGGACTTAGCACAATCGCTTTATTAAACTGAGAATTTTCGACGCACTAAATAAAATATAAACTTAAGCGTACGGGGGAGGGGTGTAAAATGCCCCATCCAATTTAAATAATTTTTGGTTTTAAACGCTTTCGGAGTCGTTCGAAAATTCGCCAACGCTTTATTTCTTCGAATTTTTTGCTTAAAATTTTAAATAAAATTTATTAAGTAGTCTTTTTTGTTTAATAAATGTTACATTTAATTATTTGTATACATTTTCAAAAAATGAATATTTTTTAAATTTGTTACAAAGTGAACAAATGTGAGTTGTTAAAATTACAGGTGGTGCTCACAAACTATTTATTTTTCAAAAACGAACAGTCCGATTTGAATGTGCTTTTTATTAATCGATAGAGGACTAAATTTAAGCCAATGGGTGTCTTGGAATTTTTTTTTTAAAACGATTTTTGATTTTTTTGTTCGAAGCCAAAGAACAAAGTTAAAATGTATTATTAAAAAATTTATTTCTTCAAATTTCTTTTTAAAATTTTGTTAAAGATTCAACAATTAGTTTTTTTAATTTTGTGAGAACCATGTTTTATTATTTTTGTCAATTTTAAAAAAAAATTTAAGAGAAATAGGAAACAACAAATAGTTCAAAAAATCACAAATGCTTATCACAAATAATTTATTTCTCGAAAACGGCTACTCCGATTAAAATGGGCTTTTTGGCAATCGAAAAAGGACTAAATTTAAGCCAATAGGTGTTTCGGCATTTTTTTTAATACGATTTTTGATTTTTTTGTGCGCACACAAAGATCAAAATTAAAATATATTATTGAAAAATTTGCATAGACGTTATTTCTTCAGATTTTTTTTTCAAAATTTTGGAAGAGATTCAACAACTAGTTTTTTTTAATTTTGTGAAAGCCATGTTTCATTATTTTTGTCAGTTTTCAAAAAAAAAAAATTCTAAGAGAAATAGGAAACAACAAATAGTTTCAAAAATTACAAATGCCAATTACAAATAATTTATTTCTCGAAAACGGCTAATCCGATTAAAATGGGCCTTTTGGCAATCGAAAAAGGACTAAATTTAAGCCAATAGGTGTTTCAGCATTTTTTTTTAAAACTATGTTTGGTTTTTCGTGCGCACACAAACATCAAAATTAAAATAATTTATTCAAAAACTCGCATAAATTTTATTTTTTCAGATTTTTTTCTTAAAACTTCAGATAGAATTTAACAATGAATTTTTTTGATATTGCCAAAGCCATATTTAATTATTTCTTAGCGTTTTAAAAAAAAATTCTAAGGGTAGGTAATAGACAACAACAAAAATTACAGTTGCCCTTCAAAAATTATTTATTTCTCAAAAACGGTTACTTCGATTAAAATCGGCCTTTTGGGAATTGAAACAGGACTAAATTTAAGTCAATAAATGTCTCGGCATTTTTTTAAACGATTTTTGATTTTTTTGTGTTAACTCAAAAATCAAAATTAAAATAATTTATTAAAAACTCCCATAAATTTTATTTCTTGAGATTTCTTTTTTAAAATCTCAGATAGGATTTAACAATTAGTTCTTTTGATATTGCAAAAGCCATATTTAATTATTTCTTAACGTTTTCAAAAAAAAAATTAAGGGAAATAGACAACAACGAAAATTACAGTTGCCCCTTCACAAAATTATTTATTTCTCGAAAACGGTTAATCCAACCAAAATGAGCTTTTCATCAACGGAAAAAAAATTATTTAACAACTAATTACAGCCAAACATGCAAAATATAAATAAACAATTAAAAAATATTGCGCCAGCGAACGCTTACCGTTGAACTCAAAATCTTCCCCTAAATCCGCAATTAATTTAAACAAATAAATAAATCCTCGTCGAAAACAAATTAAATGGCCGCATTAAGCGAAAAACAAAGCCCCTACACGCTTTTTCACGAATTGCCTTCGATAAGCCACCCGGAAAAAAAACTTAGGAAAAACGTCCTAATGTTTTTCCAATCTAAATTATCGCCTTCTCTTCGCCTCCCTTTGTGTTTTTCGCGCTCTCGCCCTTCAAACCGCCGCCGCCAAAAAAAAAACCTTATTTAAACGTCCGCTAATTTATGAGGCCCCGTCGGCCCCATCGATTTCCCGTCATAAAATTAAGCAATTAAGACGCAAGTCAATTAAAAGCGGCGCCGACATTTTATTGCCGCAAAAAAATAACATTTTTTTTTCCGACAAAGAATTTCGTACGCGATTTTAAGAGCAGAAGGGACGGCGCCTAATTTCGGAATTTCAAAAACGAAATGACAGGCAAATCGATTATCGGCAATTTGCGTCCGGAAAATGGGGTTTTTCATCGGCAACAATGCCTTTTAGTTGCGGAGTGAATCATCTGTGGAAATGACGAAGTCAAACAATGCAGACAATCAGGGAATGCTTCTTCTCGTGTTCTTTGGTGTCATTTAATTTTTTTTTTTTTTTAGCGCATAAAAACGGCATTTGAATGGGAAAAAGGGGGTCGGAGGCACGCGACTCGTCGCAGCGAGGGGGCGACTTGGCGGTCGGCGGGTTGGGGGGGCTCCTGCGGGTTCGGTCGCATGAAAAGGGACGTAATGGACAGATAACAAATTGAAGCGACATTTAAAACAATCAGGGCCGGACCCATCTTCCCCGCGCATCTGCGTCCCTCGGGCGTCGTTTCGCCCAACGATAAATTCGGGCAAGACGCACTTTATTTCATAATTACGCGCGCGTACGGGGGTCGCCGGGCTCGATTAATTTTCCTTTTGCGGAAAATCGCTACCTGACTCCGCTCGGACGCAAATAGAAACGGAAATGCATTAGGTTTTCTCGAAGCGCCGCTGGAATCGCGTTTAAAAGCTTCCTTATCGCGGCCCGACTGTTGTGCATTAGCCGGGGAATTTTTTTTTTCGAGGGTTCGCCTCTTGGGAGCGCGCCTTTTCTATTTTTTTTTAATTTGTGCTCTTTGCTGATTAAAGTTGTTCGAGCGTTTTGGTATTTTTTGAAGTTATACTTCTTTAGGGTGACGAAAGTTCGACGGCCACCGAAGAAAATAAATTGATCATTGTGAATGGTGCTTAAAACCGAGTGCGCGCGTTCGAGCTCAAAGTGGCACATTTCCGATCTCGGGAAAATGAAGCGCGCCGCTCCGCGTCGCGCTTCATTTGCCTCCCTCGCTTGGAAATGTGCCACTTTTCGCTCGAACGCGCGCATCCTCGTGTTTAGGCAATTTGTTTTACATTAATCTTGCGATTTTAGAACGAATACTGCCATCTGGTGGTTTTACATTAAAGTTGAGTTAATTTTCAAAAAATATAATTAAGATAATTGACGAAATCTGTTAGTTCGTTAAAGTACAATAAAATTTTATGTTACTTTTCAATTCGGACAAGTTTTATTTCTCAAAAATTAATAAAGGTAATTAAATTTGGTTTTGACTGAATTAAAATACAATAAATGTTGTATGTTTTTTAAAATTTTGAAAAATTCTACTTATTAAATAAGGCGGGGGCGATTTATTGAATTTGATGATGTAAATTTAATTTTAGAGTGATCGTAAAAAATTCAAATTTTTTTTCAAAAATCGCCGAGACACCTATTGACTCAAATTTAGTTCGCTTACCATTAGTGAAAGCCCTATTTAAATCGGATTGACCGTTTTTGAGAAATAAATATTTTGAGTCCAAGAGTTGTAATTTGTAGGACAAATTGTCGCATCTTTTGACCTTACATAAAAAAAAAATAATATCTCAAAAACTAATTGAGATAATTAAACAGGGTTTTTATTAAATTAAAACACAATAAATTTTGTGTATCACCAAAATTTTTGAAATTATTTTCTTATTAAATAACGTAGGGGTGATTTTTTGAATTTGATGATGTAATTTTAATATTGGAGTGATCGTAAAAAATTCAAAAATTTTTTTTCAAAAAATCGCCGTACACCTATTGACTCAAATTTAGTCCTTTTTCAATTAGTAAAAGTCCTATTTAAATCTAATTATTCGTTTTTGAGAATTAACAATTTTGAGTTTAAGAATTGTAATTTCTAAGTCAAATCCTGCCATCTCTCAACCTTACATTAAAAAAAAAAAATTTCTTAAAAACTAATTAAGATAATTATACAGGGTTTTTACTAAATTAATGTACAATAAATTTTGTGTATTATCAGAATTTTTGAAATGATTTACTTATCAAATAACGTAAGGGCGATTTTTTCAATATGATGATGGAATTTCAATTTTGAAACACACGTAAAAAATTCAAAAACGTTTTTAAAACAAAAACCTAAAACACCTATTGACTCAAATTTAGTCCTCTTTTAATGAGTAAACGTCTTATTTAAATCGAATTATCCGTTTTTGAGAAATAAGAATTTTGAGTCCAATAGATGTAATTTGTAAGACAAATCTTGCCATCTCTCAACCTTACATTAAAAAAAAATAATTTCTCAAAAACTAATTTTGATAATTAATCAGGGTTTTCACTAAATTAAAATAAAATAAATTTTGTGTATTATCGGAATTTTTGAAATGATTTAATTATCAAATAAGGTGAAGGTGATTTTTTGAATTTGATGATGTAATTTCGATTTTGGGAACAACCGTAAAAAATTCAAAAACGTTTAAAAAAAAAACGCTGAGACACCTATTGACTCAAATTTAGTCCTCTTTCAATTAGTTAAAACCCTATTATAATTGAATTGGCCGTTTTTGAGAAATAACAATTTTGAGTCCAAGAGTTGTAATTTGTAGACCAAATCCTGGCAATTCCAAACCTTACATTAAAAAAAAATAATTTCTCAAAAACTAATTAAGATAATTAAACAGGGTTTTTACTAAATTAAAATGCAATAAATTTTGTGCATTATCTGCAATTTTGAAATGATTTACTTGCCATATAACAAAAGGACGATTTTTTGAATAAGATGATGTAAGTTAAATTTTGAAACGTTGGTAAAAAATTCAAAAAAGTTTATAAAAAAAATCGCCCGAAACACCTTTTGCCTCAAATTTAGTCTTTTTTCAATTAATAAAAGCCCCAATTTAATCGGATTAATTATTTTTGAGAAATACATTTTTTTATTCCAAGAGTTGTAATTTATAAGACAATTCCTACTATCTTTCAATCTAATAATTAAAAAAAATAATTAATTTCTCCAAAACTAATAAAGATAATTAAATAAAATTGTTACTAAATTAAAACACAATAAATTTCGTATATTATCTGCAATTTTGAAATAATTTACTGATCAAATAACGTAGGTGCGATTTTTTTAATACAACGATTTAACTTCAATTTTGCAGCGTACGTAGAAAATCCAAAAACGATTTTTTGAAAATTTGCCGAAACACCTATTGGCTTAAATTTAGTCCTCTTTCGATTAGTAAAAGTCCCACTAAAATCAAACAAACCGTTTTTGCGAAATAACAATTTTGTGTCAAAAATTGGTAAAACAAATAACGTCATCTGAGAATCTTAAATTAAAAAAATTAAATAAAATTTTTGCTAAATTAAAACAGTATATTTTCTATGTTTTCTAAGTTTTTGCAATAATTTACTAATCGAATAATTAACAAAAAAATTTTATTTTTACATTATTGCCAAATTTTCATTTAGTCCCCGTCGACTTCCGCAATCGTCCACAACTCAAAATCTTAACTTAAAAAAAAATCACAGCTTCCCAAACCTAATCCCCATTCAATTCGCAAAACCCTCCACGAAACCTCCACCACCAACCCTCTCAAGACAACCAAAAATATTTATCAAAAAAAACAACCTTCGAACGAACAAAAGCGATAATCCGAAACTCAAAATTTTAGCGCGACGCGTAGGGCAAAAGGCACCGACTCATCGACGAGTTATTGTTAACAAACCGTGCGTAAGATATGGGGGATGGAATAGGGGTTGTAGTGCCTTCGCACAAAGCCTCCGAACCGAATTTATCTTTCAGCTTTAAATAACCTTTTGTATTTATCTTTTGCCGAATTATTTGTTCGTTAAAACATTCGTCTGTTATCTTCGGGCGTCATCCCTCTAAAACATTCGGCAATAATAGATTGCGGCGGAGCAGCCCCAAGTCGGGGGTGTTATCGAGCCCGACGAAGACATGGGGGTGGCGCGTGATGGATGGGGCCGGGGGCGGAAGGCGAACTGACCACAGTAATGACCGCTGCAGTCGTCACATCGTACATCAGGGTGGTAAACGAGCCCTTGCACGCACTCCGAAAGGGCCATCCCTAAACAACTCGAGACGTTTATTGCCCGTAGAAATTCTAATGGCATCCCTTAAGCATCTGCCAGCGTAACTTTAACGCTGTTAAACAAGACGCCTAACTAAAATTGCTCGGGGGCGAGCATCGAATAGGTGCACAAAGAGGCGACAGGTATACAGGGGTCGCTTAAACAACCACCCCCGCAGTCGTTTATTAAGCTCGTTACCGAAACGACTTCCGAATTGTTGCCTTCTCGAGCTTTTATGAATCAAAACGCTTTGGACGCGCGGGGGCGGCCCTTTCGTTGTCTCGGCTCGAGGGGGCGAAGACGTCGCCGCAGCAGTCCTTTAATTAAAGAGGGGTTTATGCAAACCGCCCGCGTCTACGTTAAGGGGCTGATCGCCGATGAATATTAATCGAACGAGACATAACACCTCATGCAAATCGGGCTTCGTGCGACACAATACAACAATGGAAACAGCCCGATATATTCGCTAATTTATAGCCCCCATGAAGACGTTTGTGGCCTAATGTGGGGGTGGGCGGTGGATGCGATTAGCGATGGGAGTAAAATTCGAGGATGACACTCGTTTTGATTCGGGCCGGCTTAACTAACTGTTAAATTGTTTCTGAGCGCTTTAGTTCGGCTTGATTCCCTTCGATTAATTTTTTATTTTATTTTTTGAGTGCTTTTAAGACCCCCACAAGGGCGACGGCGAACAGTTAATTAAGTTAAGCGCGTTTTTTTATTAGTTGGTCTTCTAAAACGTTTTAATTTAGTTTAATTCAAAATTTTGCTAGTTGGCCACTTGAAAAAATCGCACTTGCGCTGTTTGATGAGATTTTTTTCAAAAATTGGAATTCTATAAAGAATTAAGTGTGCTTTAATGTGGTGAAGACCGCGTCTAAGTATCTTTATTAGTTTTTGAAAAATTAATTTTTTTTTGATATGGGATTTGCCTTAAAAATTACAACTCTTGGATTCAAAATTGCAATTTTTTAAAAATGGCTAATCCGATTTAAATAAGGCCTTTATTAATCAAAAGAAAACTAAATTTGAGTCAATAGGTGTCTTAGCGTTTTTTTTTAAACACATTTTTGAATTTTTTACGAACGTTCTAATATTGAAGTTGCATCATGGTGTTTAAAAATCGTTCATACGTTATTTGACAAGTAAACCATTTCAAAAAATCAGATAATATACAAAATGTATTGTATTTTAATTCAATGAAAACCCTGTTTAATTATCTTAATTAGTTTTTGAGAAATATTTTTTTTGATATGGGATTGAAAGATGGCATGATTTGATTTGGAAATTACAATTCTTGCATTCAAAACTGCGATTTTTCAAAAATGATTAATCCGATTTAAATAAGGCCTTTATTAATCAAAATAAAACTAAATTTGAGTCAATAGGTGTCTCAACGTTTTTTTTTAAACACATTTTTGACTTTTTTACGAACGTTCTAATATTGAAGTTGCATCATCGTATTAAAAAAATCGCTCCTATGTTATTTGACCATTAAATCATTTCAAAAATTCAGATAATACACAAAATTTATTGTGTTTTAATTCAGTAAAAACCCCATTTAATTATCTTAATTAGTTTTTCAGAAATTAATTTTTTTTTGATATGGGATTGAAAGATACCAGGATTTGCCTTGAAAATTACAACTCTTGGACTCAAAATTGCGATTCTTCAAAAATGGCTAATTTGATTTTAATAGGGCACTTACTAATCAAAAACGGATTAAATTTAAGTCAATAAGTGTCTTAGAGTTTTTTTTTTTTAAACATTTTTGTATTTTTTACGAACGTTCTAATATTGAAGTTGCATCATCGTATTCAAAAAATCGCTCCTACATTATTTGGCAAGTAAATCATTTCAAAAATTCAGATAATATACAAAATTTATTGTATTTTAATTTAGTAAAAACCCTGTTTAATTATCTTAATTGGTTTTTGAGAAATTAATTTTTTTTTATATGGGATTAAAAGATGCCATGATTTGCTTTAGAAATTACAACTCTTGAATTCAAAATTGTGATTTTTCAAAACCGGCTAATGCGATTTAAATAGGGCTTTTATTAATCAAAATAAAACTAAATTTGAGTCAATAAGTGTCTTAGCGTATTTTTTTAAACACATTTTTGAATTTTTTACAAACGTTCTAATATTGAAGTTGCATTATCGTATTTAAAAAATCGCACATACGTTATTTGACCAGTAAGTCATTTCAAAAATTCAGATAATACACAAAATTTATTGTGTTTTAATTCCGTAAAAACCCCAATTAATTATCTTAATTAGTTTTTGAAAAATTAATATTTTTTTGATATGGGATTGAAAGACGCCAGGATTTGCCTTGAAAATTACAACTCTTGGACTCAAAATTGCGATTTTTCAAAAACGGCTAATCCGATTTAAATAAAACTTTTACTAATCAAAATAAACTAAATTTGACTCAATAGGTGTCTCACCGTTTTTTTTTAAACACATTTTTGAATTTTTTACGAACGTTCTAATGTTGAAGTTGCATCATCGTATTAAAAAATCGCACATACGTTATTTCACAAGTAAACCATTTCAAAAATTCAGATAATATACAAAATTTATTGTATTTTAATTCAGTGAAAACTTTGTTTAATTATCTTAATTAGTTTTTGAGAAATTATTTTTTAATGTAAGGTTGAAAGATTTGTTTTGAAAATTACAACTTTTGGACTCAAAATTATTATTTCTCAAAAACGGCCAATACGATTGAAGTGGGATTTCACTAATCGAAAAAATGTCAATTTTGGGGGCCATAGGCGTTCCAACAATTTAAAAAAAAAATTATTTCAATTTAATATCGCCTCCCTTTTCCCAAAATTAAAACACTCCCTTACAAAAATTCGCTCCTTTGGTATCTCATTAGGAAACCATTTCAAAATTTAAAATAATACAAAAATTTAGTATATTCAATCTGACCAAAATCCCATTTAATTATTTTGAGAAGTTTTTGAGATATAATTTTTTTTTAATTACAACTATCCGTAAATTCAAATCTTTCTATCTTAAACTATTTTTCCAAAATTGTTTCCAAAATCCTCTTCAATTGTATCGCACATAAAAAAGCCCCGATTATAATTTCCTCGAACTTCGACCGCCCCCAAACGATTTTTTCAAACAAATCCAATCGCAGTCCATTCACGAAACGACGTGTCACACTTTCCTCAAAAACGAAACGAGCCGAACAATAAAGCGAATCAATAAGGAGCTATCAAAAGTCGACTTTTCGAAAAAGGATTGCGGGCTAAATCCGCCATAAAAGCCGGCTGAAGTGTCCGGGAAAATGCTCGTAAAATTTTCCGCAAAGCGTAAAATCGCGATGTGTCGTAGCGCAAAGCGTCCTTTCGCAAAGTTCAAAAACGCCCGTCCGTGTGACGACCGTTTATGAAACGGCCCTTTTAATTATTTACGAATAAAATTAATTCGTACAAAATACGTGCTCGATTACTCGTAAACCGCCGAACTTCGAGAATGAATCATTAATACGTGTCTGGGCTGGACGTATTTCCGGGGCATCGATTGGTCATTATTCGATTTGCATAATTTCATATTTATGCCAAAGATTAAATATTTGTTTTTTCGAATTGATATTTAACAATTCATCGCGCGCGATTGTTTTTTTTCGGCGCCCGTCGATGCGTCACGAACGCAATTAAAATTTTTATTTGGTACTTTCCACCCTTGGGTGTAAAAACCGAATGAAAACTGAATCGGCGACGTCGCACACTTGATTGGAAGAAAAAATTTGGGAAAACGTCGTCGACGTCGACTAATTAACCTAAAAAAAAACCAAAAAACAAACGCGGACAGATATTCGAAAAGTTCGGGGCCTAAACGAGTTCCATGCATCATTACGCTATCTCGCTATTGATATAAAATTTACATAAGGCCATTAAGTTATTGATTGCAGGCACGAAGAATGAAGAGTCTCACTAATCTGCGAGGCTTCGTTCCTTGTCATAACATTATATTGTAAAAATCTCTTTCGTGCTGCTTCGGGATACGGTCTATTAATCATGGACACTAATTTAAAATACACAACTTCTTGAGCAAGTCGCGTGATTGCTTTTAATTCGTTTTTTTTGTACGTTTTCGCGAAAATTATGACGACGTCCGCTTCGCTCGAATCGTTCGAAACGCGCCAACTCGTCGAAAAACAAGTCGAAATTGCGTTTTGGCGCGAGAAAAACGCATTTCGTGCTTTGCTGCTCGAAATTTAATTGTTAAATCAGGGCCGGAATAGAAAAAACTGTCTACGAACACGGTTTGTAAAAAAAAAAAATGAAAAAAATATAACTTAAAACGTGGTTAATAGTAGGGGAACCTGTTGTACCTTGGCCCTTTTTTTACTTGTAATTTTTTTCACATACTTAACGGTTAACTTTGCAAAAATTTAAATTGGGTCTAGTAAATATCGATTTTATGTTGGAAAAACGTATTGACCATAGCAAATGAGTGGAAGAGAGCGAAAAGATACGACAATATGGTCGGTGCGACCGAGAGGGAACGATTAAAATTATGCAACCGATGTTTCGTTCTATTTATTGACCGAATTTATTGTGAATCGTGCTTAAAACGGAGTGTGCGCATTCGAGCTCAAAGTGGCACATTCCGATCTCGGGAAAATGAAGCGCGCCGCTCCGCGTCGCGCTTCATTTGCCTCCCTCGCTCGGAAATGTGCCACTTTTCGCTCGAACGCGCACATCCTCGCATTTATTGAATATGTTTATATTAATTTTTACACGCGGTTATATTTAATTTAATTACACCAAAGAAGTATAACTTCTTACGCGCGTACATATGTACACTTACCATTATTTTTCTCAAAAATGATAAATCAGTAGAAAAATCTGTCGTATCTTGGTTTTTTTTAAACGTGTAATTTTTGTTAAATTGTTGATAATTTTTAATTATAATTATTTAATTTATTATTTAATTTTAATTTTTAATTTGTCGACAAAATGCATTGCTTCGTAGTGGGGGGTACTAATAAGGTATTTATCAAAAAATATTCGAAAGCATTACCAACCGTTTACTCAAATTGCTATAAGACTTAAAAATTAGTAAATCTATGGCCTAGGTACAACAGAGGTGATGTACCTTGGCTCTATTTGCATTAAGCAAAATAAAACCCATTGTTCTATGAAAACTATATATTTATTTTTGTATTATAAGAACTACTAATGTTCTTTTTTGAGATGACACTCGAATTGTTTCAAAAATTAACAAAACTTTTCTCGTATACTAAAATGTCACATGCTTAATGGTTAACTTTGCAAAAATTTAAATTTTTTGTTAGATTTGCGAGGGACATATTATCCGAAGCAAAATAAAAAAAAAATTGAATTTATAACAAAGGTATATCGAAATTTTTATTTATGGCACGTCGATCTTAGGGCCAAGGTACAACTTATTGACGGTGACCGAGGTACAACACACCGACCCTTGATGTTTAAACTCAAAAATAAAATTAAAGATTACACTGTGCCAAAATCGGACCACTATTGTGCAAACATTAATAAATAATCTTATAATCAATTTTGTCCATTACAGTAGACTCCCGATTAATTCATTAAATGTTAAAAAGTAATTATTTTTTCAAAAATAAACACAATTAGTGACTTCGCCACGAAATAAACAATATTTAATTTTAAACACTAAAATAGATCACCGATTAATTGTTTTAACCGTTAAAAATTAATAAATTTCTCAAAAACAGCGGTCCCACAATGCGGAAAAAAGTTTTGAACAAGTTAAAAACGCTCTTAAAGTGATTTGCAAATAAATAAAGCTAATTAAAAGGCGTCTGAACGAAACGAACTATATACAATTTTGGTCATTACAGTAGACCCCCGATTAATTTATTAAATGCGAAAAATTAATTAGTTTCTCAAAAATTAACACAATTAAGTGGTTTCGCCACGAAATAAAAATTTATTCAATTCTGCCCACTACAGTAGACCACCGATTAATTGTTTGAACCGTTAAAAAATAATTAATTTTTCAAAAACAGCGGTACCAAAATGCGGAAAAAAGTTTTAAACAAGTTAAAAACGCTTTTAAAGTGATTTGCAAATAAATAAAGCTAATTAAAGGGCGTCTTAACGAAACAAATTATAATCAATTTTGTTCATTACAGTAGACCCCCGATTAGTTTTTTAAATGTCAAAAATTAATTATTTTCTCAAAAATTAACACAATTAAGTGGCTTCCCCACGAAATAAAAATTTATTCAATTCTCCCCACTACAGTAGACCACCGATTAATTGTTTGAACCGTTAAAAAATAATTAATTTTTCAAAAACAGCGGTACCAAATTGCGGAAAAAAGTTTTAAACAAGTTAAAAACGCTTTTAAAGTGATTTGCAAATAAATAAAGCTAATTAAAGGGCGTCTTAACGAAACAAATTATAATCAATTTTGTTCATTACAGTAGACCCCCGATTAGTTTTTTAAATGTCAAAAATTAATTATTTTCTCAAAAATTAACACAATTAAGTGGCTTCCCCACGAAATAAAAATTTATTCAATTCTCCCCACTACAGTAGACCACCGATTAATTGTTTGAACCGTTAAAAAATAATTAATTTTTCAAAAACAGCGGTACCAAATTGCGGAAAAAAGTTTTAAACAAGTTAAAACGCTTTTAAAGTGATTTGCAAATAAATAAAGCTAATTAAAGGGCGTCTTAACGAAACAAATTATAATCAATTTTGTTCATTACAGTAGACCCCCGATTAGTTTTTTAAATGTCAAAAATTAATTATTTTCTCAAAAATTAACACAATTAAGTGGCTTCCCCACGAAATAAAAATTTATTCAATTCTCCCCACTACAGTAGACCACCGATTAATTGTTTGAACCGTTAAAAAATAATTAATTTTTCAAAAACAGCGTTACCAAATTGCGGAAAAAAGTTTTAAACAAGTTAAAAACGCTTTTAAAGTGATTTGCAAATAAATAAAGCTAATTAAAGGGCGTCTTAACGAAACAAATTATAATCAATTTTGTTCATTACAGTAGACCCCCGATTAGTTATTTAAATGTCAAAAATTAATTATTTTCTCAAAAATTAACACAATTAATTGGCTGCGCCACGAAATAAAATATATTCAATCTTGCACACTACAGTAGACCACCGATTACTTGTTCGAACCGTTAAAAATTAATTAATTTCTCAAAAACAGCGGTCCCACAATGGGAAAAACTTTTAGTCTTCGTTGCCGAGCGACAAAATACGACGAGCTCGCTCGGAACCATCGAAAATCAACCGATTCGCACATTTCGGGCGATTTTTGGGGCCACCGGCCCCCCGAGCCGCAGGTTATATGTCGATCGGGGCGATCGCCCATATTTTTGTCGAACGTGTAGCCAGAGATGGCGAAGGGAAGGGAAAACGTGTACGTGGTGTGGCCACTTGCGTCCGTAATTTTAGTGCGATAGTTTGACCGGCTCGGAAAAGTAATGCGCGCGGTGTCGTCTCTGAAGGCCCGTCGGGGCGCGAAGCTCGCATTCCGCGTCGGGACGCCGCCGAGCGAGCGTCCGCTGCTTCTTCCTCTTCCGCACCGATTTTATACGACTTTTTTATAACTAGTGTTAGTTAGAAGGTCTTCGCGAAATCGCGCGCGATTAATTTATTTCGAAAAAAACGACGCCACGACCCCCACGCGACGAAGCCGGCCACAGAGCGAGGGGAGGGGGCATTTTTGATACCATATGTTTTTTGAGCGGACCTTTTCCGTACATCGAACCGAGTGAACGGGCATATCACTTCGACCTCGCATATCATCTTCGTGTCTCGGGATTTTTACATATTTTTTTTTTTTTTTGGACGGCTGAATGAAGACGGATGACTTTTTTTAAAGTATTGTCGCGTCGTGCCGTGAACGCGATTGTGTTCGAGTGAATGTGTTTGCGCGAAAAATAAATTCGCAAAAAATTTTTTTTTCCAAAAAAAAACAAGAAAAGAATCGACCATGTCGGAAAGTGCGTACAGTTCGCCGATGCTGGGCAGGAGGCTGACGGAGTCCTGCTGCAGTTCGCCGGCGAGAAGCGTCGGCCAGCAGACGCCCGACGTCCTCACCGACTCGGACGGCGACGGCGACGGCCCTCTGCAGACGGAGGTGCCCGGAGGACCCGACCAGACCGTCATAGCCGGCTGGCTTAAGTTTCGCGACAACAAAAAAGTAAGCCGATTTCGCTTTTTTCGGGGGGCGGCTCGATTTCCTCTCTCGCGCGCGCTTTGTCCGCGCTTTTTAATCCTTTTATTTTGCGATCTTAAGGCGCTTTCGATCTGCGGGAAGCCGTAATGAAGTTCTTAATCGTAATGCGTTTATTTCGGAGGCGGCCGTTTTAATGCGAAGCGACAATATTTATTTAGGTTGCGGTGTTTGCGTAGAACGAAAATTGTGTTTCTTATTGTTATCTTTGTGTTTATGTAGGATGAGAGCGAAGTAATGTGTTTTAATAGAAGAATGTCTAATTCGCCTTCGGTTGCTCTCGGATCTATTTGTTCTAATAACTCGATTTGTGCTGAGAAGGTTTTATCGTGGAAAATTGGTTTGAAAATGGCCGAAATGCGGTAGAAACGCTTATTAGTTGTTTTAATATGGGACACCCTGTATAGTTTTGCTTTGGTTACTTTCTTATCTATACTGATTTTGAAATAGAGACTATTTTTAAGCTCTTATGGTTATTTGCACGTTACCAACACCCAAACGTGTGTTTTTCAAAATTGTTGTCTGTCTGTCTGTTTATCGGTTTGTTTGTCCGGCCCAATTTCGAAAACGACTAAATCGATACTTAATTTTTTTTTACTGGTAAAAAGGTACAGTATCCTTGAGTAATATAGGTTATATTATATTTTGAAAAAATACGTTTTTAGTTTAAAATAGCCATGCAAATCGGGGGGAACTAGCTAGTCATAAATAAAAGTCGTTTCGATTGAACTCAAAAATAAACACATTAATTTTGAATTGTTGGTTTTTAAGCAGAAACAAGAAAATAAGATTGTTTTGAAAAAAACAACATAACATAATGGCCCGGGCTTAGATTATATAGTATATTTATCCATTTCGATTTTAATTTATAATAATAAAATTTTATGTTTATTTGAAGAAAGAATTTAACAAAACAAATTATTGTAAAAATGGAGCTTGACGCTACGTTTTTTATTCAAATAAATACAAAAAATTTAATTTAATTAATAATTATTTAAATACGTAACTTTCTTATTTTTTAACATCTTTAAAAACTAAGCAATCGGCTTTTTCTATAAGATTCGTTTAAAAAATCGACTAATTTGAATGTCAAAATAGAAAAACAATAAAGCAATCAATGCAAAATTAATAAAACAAATAAATTTGTCCAAAAAAATTTAATCTTAAGCAAATTTAACAAAATAATTTTAATTATTGAAATACGTCTCTATTTCTCGTTCAATTAAAAATTAATCGTCTTAAAAACCACAATATTGCTTATATTGATTCTAAAACGGGACACCTTGTATATTTTTGCGTATTAAAATTTTTTATCGCAAGTAAAAGTTGTTTTTGATTAAAGGAACTTAAGTCTAATTGCGAATTATTGATTTTCAAATGGAAAAATAACTATTCAAAAAATCAAGTCTATTTTTGAAAAAAAGAGGGAGAAAAGGGTACGGGCTTTGAGTATTCTTCTTTATTGATTTTGAATTTCGATAAGAAATTTAGTAACCCGAGTAAAATAAAATATATATCTATAATTATATACAATTATATTTAAAAAATTGCCCCCATATAATTATATGTCAAAATAGCCCCACTTAATTATTTATAATTTTTCAATTATATATAATTATATCGTGCTATTTTTTATATATAATATAATATAATCCAAACAACTCAAAAAACCACAAAAACTCACGTTTCAAAATTTATCTGCCACCCCCTCCCCTCAAACCATAAATCCTCCAAAACTTTGCCATCGAACTTAATAAAACGTCTAAAAAAAACAAAATAAAAGCATCCATCCCCCTTAAACACTAAAAAAATTAAAAGCGCCCCCACTAAACGTGTAAGCTCGAGATTAGGGCGGCAAAAAAACAAACGCCGACTCGACCCGATTAAAAAATCATCGGAGACACTTCCCCGGAATCGAATTACCGATAATAAACTTGCCGCCCGCAAAAATCCACCTCCACAAATTTAATTCGCCCCCCACTTCCGAAGATCGATCGCGGCCACCTCGCAAAAAAAAGGACCTGTTGTCGGACAAGAAAATTGGCGGCGGAGACGAATTAATAATGCACGTCGCGATCGGAACGTTCGGCTAAGGGCGACTTTAAACGGTCTTAATTAGGCGTCGCGAAATTGCGGGCTAATCGTCGGAATTTGAGCATGCGACGGGGGGTCGAAAGGGGGGGCCGAACCGCCGATTCCAACGGTAACCGGCACGTTCGCGGCCAACATCCGTATAAATGGCGGCGAATTGCAGCACGGATCGAAGACGACTGCATTTGCAACCCACCCCCGACCCCGGCCCCTAAGCCTACTGCATATTTGAAAAGTTGTGGTTGTAAAGCGTTAACCTGCAGCCCCCGGACTTAAGAAAACTAAAATCAACCGACAACTTTAATGCATACTCGATGAGCCGAAGTCTGGGGCGAGTTATCTTTTTGACATCGGGGGCAAAGCGGCCCTATTTTAATTCGAAAATTACGTAAATACCCGGCCAACTTTAGTTTTCGATTTGAAGGGGGGCGCAAACTATTTTAAGCGCGTCACGATTAATCAGAAACGCGACTTTCGTCGAAAAAAATCCCTCTTCGGCCTGTTAAAATTAGCCCCGGCCCTAAATCCGCCGAAGAATGTAAACTTTTTTTTTTGTTTTTTTTGTTTTTTTGGTAAATACCTTAATTCCTCTCTTCCGCCCGAACTTTTAACCATAAATATCGAAACTAAGCCCTTTTGTTCCGCTTTCGGGACGGATTTATGCCTCGAGCCTCGAATAACACGCTTTTTTTCGTAATTATCCGTCTTAATCTGTTTCGTAACTCGAGCTCGAAAGTTGCAAGTTGAGAAAGTGGATCTTTGTGCGCCGATAAGAGTTGGCGGTTTCGAGGGCTTAATCGAGCGCGAAGAATTCGGCGGAAAAATGCCCGCCCCCTTCAATTAATCCGGATTAAAATTAATAAAGCGCGTTTTCGATTACCTGCGAGTAATTTATTCGCGATTACCCGGGTAAATAAGCGCTTGATGAGTGGTTTTTAATTTTATTTTCAACAACTTTTGTTTTGTGCGTGGAAATACGAGGTTTGTTCGGAAAATAAGCGAACTTTACGTTTTTAAACTTTATTATTAATTTAATTAATTTTTTGGTCCTTGTTTTTTTCAAAGTATTTTATTTCTCTATTGACACACTTTTTCCTGCGGCGCTTGCATTTCGCGGAGCAGTCCCGGACGGCTTTATTTGAGATTATTTTTAAGGTTGAGCTGTAAAATGCGTTCTAATTTCATTAAATTGCGTTTTGGGGTATTCAAAAATTGTTTGTCAGAAGACCGATTTTGTTTTTGAATTTAAATTACATCTATCCTACGCAAAAAGGTCTATGGATTTCAAATTTAATTAGTTTTTTGAAATATTTTGAGAAATAATCGAGCTGCAATTTTTTTTAGTGGGTAAAATGCATTTTAGTTTGATTAAATTGCATTTTAGGACTTTAAAAGTTTTTATTGAGAGATTGAGTTTGTTTTTAAATGAAAATTGTACCTATCTTATACAAAAAAGTCTGTGAATTTCAAATTTGAATAGTTTTCTTAAATATTTTGAGCTACAATTGGGCCGTAGTTTTTTTAAGTCGGTAAAATGTGTTTTAATTTGATTAAAATGCGTTTCGGGGTATTTAAAAATTAATTGTGAGAAGACCAAGTGTGTTTTTGGATTGAAATTTTGTTTATACTATGCCAAAAGGTCTGCAGATTTCAAATTTAATTAGTTTTTTAAGATATTTTGAGAAATAATTGTGCTGAAATTTTTTTTAATCGGTAAAATGCATTTTAGTTTGATTAAATTGCATTTTCGGGCTTTAAAAGTTTTTATTGACAGATTAAGTTTGTTTTGGATTGAAAATTATACCTATCTTATACAAAAAAGTCTGCGCATTTCACATTTGGTTAGTTTTCTTAAATATTTTGAGATACAATTGGGCTGTAATTTTTTTAAGTTGGTAAAATGTGTTTTAATTTGATTAAATTGCATTTCGGGGTATTTAAAAATTAATTGTGAGAAGGCCAAGTGCGTTTTTGGATTCAAATTATATTTATCCTATGCAAAAAAGTCTATGGATTTCAAATTTAATTAGTTTTTGAAATATTTTGAGAAATAATCGAGCTGCAATTTTTTTTAGTCGGTCAAATGCATTTTAGTTTGATTAAATTGCATTTTAGAGCTTTAAAAGTTTTTATTGACAGATTGAGTTCGTTTTTGAATAAAAATTATATCTATCTTATTCAAAAAAATTTGCTGATTTCAAATTTGATTAGTTTTCTTAAATATTTTGAGATACAATCGGGCTGTAATTTTTTTAAGTCGGTAAAATGTGTTTTAATTTGATTAAATTGCATTTCGGGGTATTTAAAAATTAATTGTAAGAAGACCAAGTGTGTTCTTTGATTCAAATTATGTTTATCCTATGCAAAAAACTCTGCAGATTTTAAATTTAATTAGTTTTTTAAAATATTATGAGAAATAATCGAGCTGCGATTTTTCAAAAATAGCATTTTCAAAAATACACATTAAAACTTTTAAAAATTTCTTATGTAAACAATGGCATTTCTAACAAATTAAAATTACATTTTTCTTATGTAAAATAAATCCAGGATTTTAGATTTTTTCAGTTTTTTAAGCCATCTCATTTAATAAGCGAGCTGCAGCCGCTCAAAGCTAATTAATTTTTATTATTCGACACCCAAAAACAACACTTTTGGCTCTTTTAATTTTTCTCGTTTGAACCGCAATTTTTTTATCAAATCAAAATAAACTTTATGCTAAGTAAAAAAGTCCAAGGATTTCACGTTTTTTTTCTTTTTTAAGATAAGGCTGAAAGTAAAAGAGCTACAGCCTCCTAAAGTGCTTCAGACATTTCCTTTCACATCAAAGAGCGACGTTACAAAAGCCGTAATTTTTTTTCTGGCGAACGTATTAATTTTTTTAGTTCAAATTGAATGTTTTCTGATCAAAAAAATTTGGAAAATCGCAATTTTTTAATTATTTCCTCAAAATCGAAGAGCTCTGCAAAAGTGGAGCATTTTAATCGAATTTTAGTTAAATTCCCAAGCTTTCAATGAAGCAATCAAACACCGGCCCGTTTTAAATCCGACTTCAAAAAAAAACGCAAGATTAATTTCGAACCACTCTTTCTCTTCGATTCCCGACGAAACCCACCTTCCCAACAATTCGCACAACAAATAAATTTGCAAAGCCGTTCGTCGATCGCGACGAAAACGAAACACAAAGCCCCCTTTCGAATTTTAGAAATCTAAGATCAAACTTTCGCGAACTAAAATTGAATTCGCCAACTTTTTTATTTCGCCCTCGCGAGCAAATGAAATTTTCGCGAAAAAAAATAACGGGCGCGCGCGCAACGATCGCCGGATCCTCCAGATTTGCTCCTCTAATAATTTTATCGGGTGCACATTTCGTCTTTTTCTTCGCCAACGAAAGAAAAAAAGAAAAGGCGCAGTAATCATGAGAAGTGCATCCGAGCGGGAAGAACAAAGGGCGCAAAAAACCGAAGGCGAACTGAAAAGCGTGTTGCCTCGACGAAATGCATAGAATCGAGCTCGTCTTCAGATTTAGGTTATCATAAATAGGGATTTTCGAGGATTTCGCAAGAATTAGACTGTAATGAACTGCGATCCTCCGTGTTAACTACGCGAATTGCTCGTTCGGAGCTTTACGTTCGCCTCCTGCGATCGTTTCGCGCGATTATACAGGGTGGCCGGTGTTACAATGCGTCCCATCCGACTAGAAATGGTTAATTTTGTTTTTTGAAAGCATTATCAAAATTGAACGGAAATTAAAAAAGTGGATTAATTGCTCTAAATTTATTTTTTAAATAACACCTTTTTTTTGCAAAATTACTATAAAATATATTCGACAGTTTGGCCAAAATTAATTTCGTTCGCAAACAACCCCAACGCAAAAAGCGACGCAGCACTTCGATCCGCTAAATTCGCAATTTTAACAAAACCAAAAATTTTTACTGAAACAAACTATTTACCAATCGAAAGAGGACCAAATTTAGCCTAAAATAAGTTTAATTAAAATGTTTTAAAATACCGCCCCGTGTATTTCCAGTAGCTCCCAAAAATAATAAATAATAATATGATATCCAAATTTTGAAAATCCGCCATTATTTCATCTTTTAAAAAAAACTTTCTAATTTTTTAAAAAGATACTTTATTAATCATATTTTAGTACAGTCTAAGTCCCACCCAAATATCTTAATTACTTTCGCCAAAATGAATTTTTTCCCAAAGTCACCCGAAATAAATTTGAAAAAAACACACCGCGACCTCTTATTTTAGAAAAACCGGTTAAACGGCCGCTTTGATAAAAACGCGGTTTTTGCAAGGCGAAAGCCCATTAAATTTAGACAAAAACAGTCTTTTGGGTTTTTTGAAAAAACGCTTAATTTTGTTTTCTGGCGACATTATCAAAATTGAACGAAATTGGCGCTCTAAAAATGGGCTAATTCCTCAAAATTAATTTTTTAAATTGCGCCTTTTCATTTTTTTTGAAAAAAAACTTGAACTGTTAATAAAATATAGTCCCTAAATAGAAACGGAGTTAAATAAAGTCGTTTGTTGGGCCAAAATTAATTTTATTCTTAAACGGCACCAAAGCAAAGCGCGACGCAGCACTTTGATCCACTAAATTTGGAATTCTGGCAAAAGCAAAAATCCCATTAAAACGAGCTATTTACCAATCGAAAGAAGACCAAATTTAACTAAAAATAAGTGCAATTAATGTATTTTAAAATATCGCCCTAAGCACTTACACGAGCTCCCAAAATTAAAAAATAAAAATCTTGTACTCAATTTTTGAAAATCCCGCCATTAATTCATCGTGTGAGAAAAATTATTTTAATTTACCCCAACGATACTCCATTGGGACTACTTTAATATAGTTTAAACCCCATTCTAATATCTCAATTACTTTGGCCAAAATAATTTTTTTTCCAAAATCACCCAAAATCGATATTAAAAAAAAACACACCCCGACCTCTTATTTTAGAAAAACCGGGAAAACGGCCGCTCCGATCGAAACGCGGTTTTGCTGGTCGACAGCCCATCAAATTTAGACAAAAACAGTCTTTTGGGTTTTTCGAAAAAATGCTTAATTTTTTTTTGTGGCAACATTCGCAAGCGGACAAAACTGACAGTACTTTATTTACCTTTTTCGTCAATTTAGCCCGATTGGATTGGGGAAAAACCGCCAAAATTATATTAATTTTTTACATTAAAATTTTTAATGGGGGATTGCCCTATTAGGCATGCCTCATCAAAGCCCGACGCACTCTAAATAGATGCTTAGGACATTCCCAAAGCACTTTCCGGGCGACATTGTTTCCAAAACGCGGTCTTATTTTTTTTACTTGTCGATCGCTTTCTGCGGCCGCGCTCCGAAGACATCAAAAAGAGTTATGCACTCGATACAAATGCAAATCGGGCCTTTGCATATTTATATGCAAATCTATCGGAGCGCCTTTTCTGCGCCGAGTCGGGCACGTCAAAGAACAATAAAAGCATAACAATCGCGGAATCGATTAATTTAGACGGATTTGCGGGCGCGCGAGAGGGCGACGGGGGGTTGTTTCTCGTTTTTCTGTTAGTTCGACGTGCTCGGACCCGAAGAGGCTCGACGAACAATGCAATTTGCTCTTGCGAACGAAGTGCTCGCGTTTTACTGTTTCGGTAGGTGAAATTGTAAATTTGGAACGGGGATTATGTAGCACAATGCCGTGAGGGCGGTTTGGCGGCGGAGGGCTCGTGATATAGTGAGACGAAGGGGTTTCTGCGGTCTGAACGCATTGTGCCACAAATCCGCCGAACGTACACTTCACTCTCCTCGGCCTTGGATCTCGATCCGAATTAATTCGGGAAAATGAAGCGATGTGGGAAGATTCCTGGCGTTCCCGAAACTTTTTGAGGAATTACGTAAAACTGGGTGCACCCGGCGGGGGCGCGTGTGGTGCTCTCGCTTCCGTCTCTCGCCCCCCCCCCCCTTTTTCGCTTCTATTGATGGCGAAAGTTGTAATCTCGCATCTGAACGAAAACTTTCAATCAGAAACTTGCTTTGACCATTCGCCGGAATCCTCGACCGGTCGCTCGTTACGCCAAAAGCTGCCCGATTCGCCCCTTAGTCTATTACCTTCCGTCTGCCTTCTCTCTCGAAGAGCACTTCATTCCCTCCGTCATTAGTTCGCCCTTCGACCGCTTTAATTTTTGCTCTTTTCTAATTTGTCGAGCCGGCAAACGAAATCGGCGGAGCCACAATCCTTTTTTCGGAGTCACTTCGGGCAATGCCCTAACTGTTGCGTAATACGCGTTGCGAAAGCTCGATTTTCGAGCGGCTTGCGCCCGACGTAAAGTGGACGATTTCCCTTTGTCAGAATGGAGCATTGTTTCGTCCGTTCTTTCTGCACTCGTGCGAAAAGTGCGTACTTTTGTTTTTTCCCGCGCGCTCTTTCTTCTTTTAGTAATTAACGGCCGGTTTATTTATGCGATTGCGCAATTCGCAAAAAAAGTAGTGGTCGGCGCGTTAAACTAGAAATCGCTTTTTTGCCGATTCGGCCGTGTGCCTTTTTGCGCTGCGCGTTTTTCGGGTCGAAGGGAAGATCGCGGGGGCGAAAGGTCGCGAAAATGAATGGACGCGAGAGGGAAGCCGACGCTTTGCATGTATCGAGATGTTTTATGACGGCCTCCGACTTTAATATTTAATTTTAAAAGGGACGTTAATATTTTATGGGTTTATTTTTTTGGATGGGGGCGCATGTGTGCGGGTTTCGGTTTTGGCGATGCGTTTTTATGGACGGTTTTTTTTCGCCGGGATTGGATTTCGCGCGCGCGTGTTTTTTATATAAAGTGTTGTTTAGAGTAATGGGGATTTTGTTGGGGGAGGTTGGGAGGGTGGAATTTTATTTTAAATTAAGCTCCAAAACGAAGGTGCATTTGTATAAATTAATTTAAAAGGGTTTTGGGTATTTTACGGTTGAGATTTTTGTATGCGATATTGTTTATAACAATAGTAATTTGTTGTAAAAATTTTGGACTTGTGACTATTTTTTTTTTGACAAGATCTGAATTTTTTCACTCAATTAATTTTGAGCTTTAATTGTGATTTGATTATAAATTATTTTAATACGGTTCTAGGTGTTTTATGTCAGCCATTTTTGTATGAAGTATTGTTTATAACAATAGTAATTTGTTGTAAAAATTTCGTGCTTGTAGCTTTTCTTTTGCCTTAAGATCTGAATTTTATTCTCAATTAATTTGGACCTTAAAATTGTGAATTAATTATAAATTATTTTAGTTCAGTTCTGAATGATTTATGGGAGCAATTTTTGTATGAAGTATTGTTTATAACAATAGTTATTTGTTGTAAAAATTTCGTGCTTGTAGCTTTTCTTTTTCCTTAAGATCTGAATTTTAAATTGTGAATTAATTATAAATTATTTTAGTACAGTTCTGAGTGATTTATGGCAGCCATTTTTGTCTGAAGTATTGTTTATAACAATAATTATTTGTTATAAAAATTTCGTGCTTGTAGCTCTTCTTTTGTCTTAAGATCTAAATTTTATTCTCAATTAATTTGGAGCTTAAAATTGTAAATTAATTATAAATTATTTTAGTACGGTTTTGGGTGATTTATAGCAGCCATTTTTGTATGAAGTATTGTTTATAATAATAGTAATTTGTTGTAAAAATTTCGAGTTTGTAGCTCTTTTTTTGCTTTAAGATCTGAATTTTATTCTCAATTAATTTGATGCTTAAAATTGTGAATTAATTATAAATTATTAGAGTACGGTTCTGAATGTTTTCTGGCAGCAAATTTTATATGAGGTATTGTTTATAACAATAGTAAATTATTGTTAAAATTTGGTGGTTCTAACTTAATTTTTCGACAAGATCTGAATTTTATTCTAAATTAATTTTAAACATAAAATTCTGAATTTATTACAAATTGTTTTAATACGGTTCTGAACGTTTTATAGCGATCATCTTTATGCGAAATATTGTTTATGACAATAACAATTTATAATAAAATTTGGAAACTGTTTAATTTGCTATTTGTGCCCATTTAAATTTTTTAAAATTTTTTAATTAAACTTTAAAGAAGGGTAAATTCATAAATTAATCCGGTACGGTCCTGCCTAGTTAATATTCGCAATTTTTACCCCAACATTACTTCCAACAATAAAAAAATGTTGTAAAAGGCATTCATCATAAATTTCATTGAAGAGCATCCACATTTCGGATTAAAACTTTTCGAAAATTAACATTTTAATTAATTAGTTCCGTTTTGGGCCCCCATCAAAAGCTGATTAGATCGAAAGGGCAAGGCGCTAAGCGGAGCTTAAACATTATTTAAATAAAAACAAGTCCGATCTGGGCTTTTTGAAACGCTTTTTGAAACGTTCGGTCGACCGAAAGGACTATTCACAAAAGCAACGCTCTAAATGCTCGTAACTCGCTCGATTTTCAAAAAATCGTAAAAAACCAAACGGATTCGAAATCCTCAAACTTTTTTGCGTAAGACAAAATTTAAAAAAACACGCGCAAAATTATTATTGAAAATCAAAAAAATTCAAAAATGTGGTATTTAGAAGGAACGCAAAAATTAAACCAAAAAAAAAAACAACATATCAAAAATAAATTGTACATACACAGTGCGTCAAATTAAGAAATCAAAAGTCGCTTCCGACGCCCAGAACAAACAGTCGTCATTTTGATAAAAGCGAACGCACATTTCGTGTACGGCTCTAAGTGGGATTTTGGAAGTGGCCCATTATTTCTAAATTACAGTCGCGTGTAATGCCTCTGCGGTAATTGCGCGAGCTTTCGATTTACGTAGAGTGTAGAAAGCGATAAATCCACGCGCGATTCAGTGGCGTGCGCGATAGTTTGCGGGGGCGAACTGCATTGTGCGCTGTCGTAGTTTGTGGCGGCGATTATTATCGGCCCCGCAAACGTGTTGAACATGATAAAGGGCCAGGAAACTAATCTCCCAATGTTTGTTGCAGTGGAAACAACGGTGGGGCGTCGTCACCAAGCTGTCTCCTGCTGCGGGTGAGTTTTTTTGCGTTTTTCTAGGTTAAGTTCGTCGGGCACAACGCTTGAGCCGAGTATGCCTTTGGATTTTTGTTCAATTCGCTAATTTGACAAAGTTGGACCGGTGGAATATTGATATTTCTGTCTTTTCTCGTCGACTTGTGGAACAAGGGCTTAGATGCGTAGAACCTGTAAAGCGAACAAAAACGATTCCACTTTCTGCGGAACTTATTAATAAAAACAGTTATCAAAAATTCGAAATAAATCGAATTAAGGGCGTTTTTCGCTTTTTAATTTTTTCCCGCGCAATTATCACATTAAAATTAAATTTAAAGGCACATTCGAATTAAACTAAATGACTTTTAGCTGTGCATAAATATGTATTTCTTGTTCCCCAAAAATACAGCCGTGTTCACGTGCACGAAATGTGGCACCCGGGGCCCTTAAGCGTCGGCCTCTTTTTTTTTCTCTTCGTGGCGTGCCGCGCGAATTATTTATCGGAGGAAGTGTCGATCTATGGCGGAAGATCACGCACGTGCAATATCGCCGAACATGTGTTTTATATTATTTGTCGCTTCCGAACTTCACCTTTCGCCCTGTTCTTTGCGCGCCGAAGGAAAGTCGGGGGCGAACGGTCGCCCCCCTCGTTTTCCGGGAGCGGGAGCGTGACGAGGTCGTGCGCGGAAAATGCACGGCTTCGTATTAATCTCGGTCCTTTTGCGCTTTTATGTGCGGAACACGTGTCGCGAAGATGTTTGGTTCTGATTAATTTTTTTTTTGTAAATGAGGATTTGAGGTGTGTTTTATTGCGTCGTCGATTTTGGGTTTTGCGGGTTTGGGTGTGCGGAAAGGGGCGGTTTTCGATGCTGGGCGCATTTAGCGATTTAAGTGGAGACGTAATTTTGTTTTGTTTAATTTTTTTTAATACGGTCCTGAGTACTTTAAGGCCGTAATTTTTATATATACCGTAAGTTATAAATTATTTTAATACGGTTTCGAAATTTTTTTCGTATTGGATTTATTAAGTTTCAAATCCAAAATTTGTGATTTCCGAAATTTGCTAAATCGGTCCTTTTTATTCTATATAATTGTTTATTGTTAATTACTATAAATTGAAAAAATAATTAAAAAATCTCGGATAGCTATCAAAGCAGGAAATAATTTTTTTCATATTGGATTTACTAAGTTTTCAAGTCCAAAATTTGTGATTTTCAAAATTTGCTAAATCGGCCGTTTGTATTCTATATAATTGTTTATTGTTAATTATTATAAACGTAAAAAATAATAAAAAAATTCGCGGATAGTTATCAAAGGAGGAAATAATTTTTTCGTATTGCATTTGCTTTTTAAAGTGAAATATATAAATTTTTCCAAATTTGTCAAATCGGCCATTTTTATGCTATATATTTGTTTATTGTTAATTACTATAAACCGAAAAAATAATAAAAAAATTCCCGGATAGCTATCAAAGCAGGAAATAATTTTTTTATTATTGGATTTGCTAAGTTTCAAATCCAAAATTTGTGATTTTTGAAATTTGCTAAATAGGCCGTTTTTATTTTATATAATTGTTTATTGTTAATTATTATAAACTTAAAAAATAATAAAAAATTCGCGGATGTCTATCAAAGCAGGAAATAATTTTATTCGTATTGCATTTGCTAAATTTTAAAGTGGAACATTTGAGTTTTTCAAGATTTGGCAAATCGGCCGTATTTATGCTATATAATTGTTTATTATTAATCACTATAAACCAAAAAAACAATTAAAAAATTTCAGGATAGCTATCAAAGTAGGAAATAATTTTTTTCATATTCGATTTACTAAGTTTTCAAGTCCAAAATTGTGATTTTCAAAATTTGCTAAATCGGCCGCTGTCATTCTATATAATAATTTATTGTTAATTATTATAAACGTAAAAAATAATTAAAAAAATTCGCGGATAGCTATCAAAGGAGAAATAATTTTTTCGTATTGCATTTGCTAAATTTTAAAGTGAAATATATAAATTTTTCCAAATTTGGCAAATCGGCCATTTTTATGCTATATAATTGTTTATTGTTAATTACTATAAACCGAAAAAATAATAAAAAAATTCCCGGATAGCTATCAAAGCAGGAAATAATTTTTTTAGTATTGGATTTGCTAAGTTTCAAATCCAAAATTTGTGATTTTTGAAATTTGCTAAATAGGCCGTTTTTATTTTATATAATTGTTTATTGTTAATTATTATAAACTTAAAAAATAATAAAAAAATTTGCGGATGTCTATCAAAGCAGGAAATAATTTTATTCGTATTGCATTTGCTAAATTTTAAAGTGAAATATATAAATTTTTCCAAATTTGGCAAATCGGCCGTTTTTATGCTATATAATTGTTTATTATTATTCACTATAAACCGAAAAAATAATAAAAAATTTTTCGGATAGATATCAAAGCAGGAAATAATTTTTATAGTATTGGATTTGCTAAGTTTCAAATCCAAAATTTGTGATTTTTGAAATTTGCTAAATAGGCCGTTTTTATTTTATAGAAGTGTTTATTGTTAATTATTATAAACTTAAAAAATAATAAAAAAATTCGCGGATGTCTATCAAAGCAGGAAATAATTTTATTCGTATTGCATTTGCTAAATTTTAAAGTGGAACATTTGAGTTTTTCAAGATTTGGCAAATCTTTCGTAGTTATGCTATATAATTGTTTATTATTAATCACTATAAACCAAAAAAACAATTAAAAAATTTCAGGATAGCTATCAAAGTAGGAAATAATTTTTTTCATATTCGATTTACTAAGTTTTCAAGTCCAAAATTTGTGATTTTCAAAATTTGCTAAATCGGCCGCTTTCATTCTATATAATTGTTTATTGTTAATTATTTTAAACAAAAAAATAAAAAATTCCCGGGTAGCTATCAAAGCAGGAAATAATTTTTTCGTATTGATTTGCTAATTTTAAAGTCCAAAATTTGTGATTTTCAAATTTGCAAATCGGCCGATTTTATTCTATATAATTGTTTATTGTTAATTACTATAAACAAAAAATAATTAAAAATTCCGGATAGCTATCAAAGCAGGAAATAATTTTTTCGTATTGCATTTGCTAAATTTTAAAGTGAAATTTAGTTTTTCAAATTTGGCAAATCGGCCGTTTTATGCTATATAATTGTTTATTGTTAATTACTATAAACAAAAAATAATAAAAATTTCGGATAGCTATCAAAGCAGGAAATAATTTTTTCATATTCGATTTACTAAGTTTTCAAGTCCAAAATTTTGATTTTCAAAATTTGCTAAATCGGCCGTTTTATTCTATATAATTGTTTATTGTTAATTATTATAAACGTAAAAATAATAAAAAATTCCGGATAGCTATCAAAGCAGGAAATAATTTTTTCGTATTGCATTTGCTAAATTTAAAGTGAAATTTGATTTTTCCAAATTTGGCAAATCGGCCGTTTTATGCTATATAATTGTTTATTGTTAATTACTATAAACCAAAAAATAATAAAAAATTCCGGATAGCTATCAAAGCAGGAAATAATTTTTTCATATTGATTTGCTAAGTTTTCAAATCCAAAATTTGTGATTTTAAATTTGCTAAATCGGCCGTTTTATTTTATATAATTGTTTATTGTTAATTATTATAAACTTAAAAATAATAAAAAATTCGCGGATGTCTATCAAAGAGGAAATAATTTTTTCGTATTGCATTTGCTAAATTTTAAAGTGGAAATTTGAGTTTTTCAAATTTGGCAAATCGGCCGTTTTATGCTATATAATTGTTTATTGTTAATTACTATAAACAAAAATAATAAAAAATTTGCGGATAGCTATCAAAGTAGGAAATAATTTTTTCATATTCGATTTACTAAGTTTTCAAGTCCAAAATTTGTGATTTTCAAAATTTGCTAAATCGGCTTTTCATTCTATATAATTGTTTATTGTTAATTATTATAAACGTAAAAATAATAAAAAATTCGCGGATAGCTATCAAAGAGGAAATAATTTTTTCATATTGATTTGCTAAGTTTTAAAGTCCAAAATTATAAATTTTCAAATTTGTCAAATCGGCCTTTTATTTCTATATAATTGTTTATTGTTAATTACTATAAACGAAAAATAATAAAAATTCCGGATAGCTATCAAAGCAGGAAATAATTTTTTATATTGATTTGCTAAGTTTCAAATCCAAAATTTGTGATTTTTGAAATTTGCTAAATGGCCGTTTTATTCTATATAATTGTTTATTGTTAATTACTATAAATCAAAAATAATAAAAAAAATTTCCGGATCAAATTTGTGATTTTGAAATTTGCTAAATGGGCGTTTTTATTCTATATAATTGTTTATTGTTAATTACTATAAACAAAAAATTTTAAAAATTCCGGATAGCTATCAAAGCAGGAAATAATTTTTTCTATTGATTTCTTTTAAATCCAAAAATTTAAATTTGCTCAAATAGGTCTTTTATTCTATATAATTTGTTTATTGTTAATTACTATAAACAAAAAATAATAAAAAATTCCGGATAGCTATCAAAGCAGGAAATAATTTTCTATTATCCTAAATTAACTCGATAAGTTCTGAAATCCAAAATTTCGATATTTATTTCAAATTTGCATAAAAATGGCTTTTAAAATCGCAATAAAAATGTCTATTGTAATCCTCTATAAATCAAAAAATCCCAATAAAAATTTCCGGATGCTTCCGAATTTTTTTAAATCGCTATGGATGCGCCTTAGAATTCGCGCAAAATCGCTGGACCCATTTATCTACATCCCTAAAAATCGGGTCGCTCATCTTCATGCTATTTAACAACAGAACTTCGCCGCTTGGAAAAGAAGAAACGCAACTTAAGCATTTCTAGCCGCACATCCCCAAATAATTTGTCGATCGAAAATCTGCGCAAATCAAGCCTCGCATCGTCCGTTTTAATTCTTCCCGTCTCATTAAATTTAGAGAAGCTTGTACAAACGAAATTTTCGCTGATCCGAGCCCGACGACCTCGTTGATAAAACTATTCCTTAAAAGTTGATAAAACATTGATTCATTATCCGACTCGTGTTTGTAAAATGAAAGCCCTTGTCGCATTGCACTTTTCACTCGCAAAAAGCGGGCCTTAAAACTAATTTGCGCTTAAAATCGGCGAACGTAGCCGCGCGAAGACCGAATCGTTGATAAAACTTTTCTGTATAAAATAGAATTATTTGGTCAAGCGCTTTGTTTGAATTTAAAGACTTGTCGCATTCTGGAAAACTTTTAAATTGGCTCCTTAAACGATTTCGAAGAATACCATTAGGTATTACGATTATCGTTCACGATTAAAACTGACAATTTCAATAAATTTCGTAAATTTATTTTAGGAAGGCTTTGATTAATTAAAGTAATTTTTGCGAACTTTACTGAAGCGGCTTTTAATGGCGTCCGGCTGAACTACCGATCTTTATGATTTTTATTTTTCGATAAAAAAGATACAAAATTTCAAATAATATTGTATCTAAACTTAATTTTAGGGCTTTGTGAATTAATAAAGCCCTTGTCGCAATTTGGTCAGAAACTTTGTAAAATTAGCTAAAACGACTATAAAACGACTTTCGTCTAAAGAATGACCGAGTGTAGCCCAGTGAATGACCGATTAATCGGTTCACGTATTAAAACTGACTAATTTAATAAAATTTGTAGAATTTATTTTTAAAAGGCTTTGATTAATTAAAGTATTTTTTGCTATTCTACGAATCACAGGCTTTTTAATGGCGTCCTTCTGTATTTAAAGCTATTCACTTCTTTATTATTTTTATTTTTTGCGCTTATACGAAAAAAAAGGCATACAAAATTTCGTAATAAATATATCGTAAATATAAATTAATTTTAGGGGCGTCTTTGTTATGAATTAATAAAAACCTTGTCGCAATTTGGTCAGAAACTTTGTAAAATTAGCTGAAAAGAGTATAGAACGGCTTTCGTCTAAAGAATGACCGAGTATAACCGGGTGAATAACCGATTAATTTAATTTAATTAATTAAATTTCGTAAATAAATATATCAAAACTTTAAATTAATTTTTTTAGTAGTTCTAGAAATTATATCTCGTCAGCGGTCATTCACTGGGCGGAAGGCGGTCACAGACCGGCCGTTCTACGGGCGAATTGCTCAAGCGACGAGAAAAACGCGCAAAAAGCCATTCATCAGAATTATTCCTAATCTAACAATTTCAATTGAAAAGAAAGCTCGTAAAGGAAGGAAAAGCACTACTCCGAATTGTCTTTCTTTTTGATATAATAACGTAATAAGAAGTGACGTCGACATAAGTCGAGAAACCTTCTCCTTTTTAACGTCTTCCTCGCCGCGCGAAGAAGCCGCCCCCGAAATTGCGTTCGCCGATAACGGAAATCCGGCGACCCCAAATCGCGCGCGATTTCATTTCCCCGGTCCGAGATTTTCCGTAGGAAAACGCGTTTCCAATACGCGAAACGCGTTTCCGAGCCGGACGGGCCTTAGCCCCCAAATCCTTTCTATTCAAAAAACGGAGGATTGCTCATGTGTTTTTCATGCGGTTTTATTGGATTCCCGTTCTCGTTCCCTTAAAAAAAGACGGGCGACATTAAGCGGGAGCAAGGCGTTTTGCATATTTTATGAAGAGGCAGAGGGCGCGAGGGAGGGGGGGGGGGTATCGGCTATTATTTTCAGTCTTAAGGGGCGCTTAAAAATTTATGGATCGCCTGACGTCGTTCTTGGCCGACTTCAAAGCAAAAATTGGAGACAACGAAAAGGCGGGGGTGGAGGGGGAGGGCGGAAGGGGGGCATGTACGGAAACGCGGAACGATAAATGTAATCTATATCGTGCTTCATAGATTTTCTTGGGGAAAACGGCGGAGGACGTCGAGAGAGCCGCCCCCGCGGCTGGGGTGCCGTAATATCAAGAATTCACGATTCGCGCCGTTATCCTTCGCATCTGCTGTCACCCTCCAGGATTATGTTATCATTCCTGCAGGAATACAAGCTGATAGCCCGTTACTTATAACGAGAAAGGCAAACACCTTTTATATATTTCGCCCATTTTATTCGGAAATGCAAATACGGGGAGGAAGACTTTTAATAAAAAAAAAATTGGGGGCGAAGGGGCGCCGGCGAATCCATTTAAAAATTACTTAGCGCTCTTCCGCGCGCGAGCTGGCCTTATTTAAAATTGCGCGAGCGGTTTGCTTTCTTCTTTTTCTGCATTTCGAGAGAGAGAGAGAGAGAGAAAGAAGAGAAAGAGGAAAAAACGTTTGATTGATGTTTCGCCACATACAGCAGAAATTTATTGTCGTAATAAAATGCTTTTAAATAAAATACGGACGCGTTTAGTTTTTTTCGGGGTCGACGTTTTCGCCGGAGGCGAAGTGGCTGGCACTTTAAAGGACTTTTGGGATTTTTTTCTTTTTTTTTGAAATATGGTTTCGAGGTGGCTTAAGGGGCTTCGTTTTACGTGGGATATTGTTTATAATAATTTATGGTATTAGTGGTTTGTGGGAACGGTTGCGGATTGTGGGTTTTTCGGCGAGTTTTGGGAGTTGGGGGCGGCTGAGGAATTGTTTTAATACGGTTCTGTGCAGTTTGAGTCCATAATTTTTATAAGAGATATTGTTTATGATAATAATAATTTTTGGATTAAAATATAGGATTATTTACTGTTCTACAACCATTAAGAAATATTGTAAGATCATATTAAAGAGCCTTTGTGTTAGATTTAATTAATTTTGAAAAAAGAAATTAGCTTTTTCCGAAATTAGAAATACAGGTGACTCTTTTAATTAATTTTTTCCGGGCTTATTTGTAAAAATACAGCAATCTGTTTAATATATAAAATGTTCCCAAAGAACGCTATTAAACAGATTTGGTGTTAAATTTAATTAATTTAAAAAAAAAAGTTATGAGGTTTTTCAAAATTAGAATAACAGGTGACCTCTTATTAAATTTTTCCGGGCTTATTTGTGGAAATACAGCAATCAGTTCAATATATAAAATGCTCCCGAAGGATCATATTTAATAGCAATGGTGTTAGATTTAAATAATTTTGAAAAAAAATGTTTACCTTTTTTTTAAATTAGAATAACAGGTGACCTCTTATTAATTTTTTTCCGGGCTTATTTGTGGAAATACAGCAATCAGTTCAATATATAAAATGCTCCCAAAAAACCATATTTAATAGCCCCGGTGTTTGATTTAAATAATTTTGAAAAAAAAATGTTTACCTTTTTTCAAAATTAGAATAACAGGTGACCTCTTATTAAATTTTTTCTGAGCTTATTTGTAGAAATACAGCAATCAGTTTAATATATAAAATGCTCCCAAAGGACCATATTTATTAGCCCTAATGTTAGAATTAAATAATTTTGAAAAAAAAATGTTTATCTTTTTTCTAAATTAGAATAACAGGTGACTTCTTATTAATTTTTTTCCGGGCTTATTTGTGGAAATACAGCAATCAGTTCAATATATAAAATGCTCCCGAAAGACCATATTTAATAGCCCCGGTGTTTGATTTAAATAATTTTGAAAAAAAAATGTTTACCTTTTTTCAAAATTAGAATAACAGGTAACCTCTTATTAAATTTTTTCCGAGCTTATTTGTGGAAATACAGCAATCAGTTCAATATATAAAATGCTCCCAAAAGACCATATTTATTAGCCCTAATGTTAGAATTAAATAATTTTGAAAAAAAAATGTTTATCTTTTTTCAAAATTAGAATAACAGGTGACTTCTTATTAAATTTTTTCCGGGCTTATTTGTGGAAATACAACAATCAGTTCAATATATAAAATGCTCCACAAAAACCATATTTAATAGCCATGGCGTTAGATTTAAATAATTTTGAAAAAAATGTTTATCTTTTTCTAAATTAGAATAACAGGTGACCTCTTATTAAATTTTTTCCGGGCTTATTTGTAGAAATACAACAATTAGTTTAATATATAAAATGCTCCCGAAAGACCATATTTAATAGCCCTGGTGTTAGATTTAAAAAATTTGGAAAAAAAAATGTTTACCTTTTTTCTAAATTAGAATAACAGGTGACCTCTTATTAAATTTTTTCCGGGCTTATTTGTAGAAATACAACAATTAGTTTAATATATAAAATGCTCCCGAAAGACCATATTTAATAGCCCTGGTGTTAGATTTAAAAAATTTGGAAAAAAAAATGTTTACCTTTTTTCTAAATTAGAATAACAGGTGACCTCTTATTAAATTTTTTCCGGGCTTATTTGTAGAAATACAACAATTAGTTTAATATATAAAATGCTCCCTTTTAAAGACCATATTTAATAGCCCTGGTGTTAGATTTAAAAATTTGGAAAAAAATGTTTACCTTTTTCTAAATTAGAATAACAGGTGACCTCTTATTAAATTTTTCCGGGCTTATTTGTAGAAATACAACAATTAGTTTAATATATAAAATGCTCCGAAAGACCATATTTAATAGCCCTGGTGTTAGATTTAAAAATTTGGAAAAAAATGTTTACCTTTTTCAAAATTAGAATAACAGGTGACCTCTTATTAAATTTTTCCGGGCTTATTTGTGAAATACAACAATTAGTTTAATATATAAAATGCTCCCGAAAGACCATATTTAATAGCCCTGGTGTTAGATTTAAAAAATTTGGAAAAAAAAATGTTTACCTTTTTCTAAATTAGAATAACAGGTGACCTCTTATTAAATTTTTCCGGGCTTATTTGTAGAAATACAACAATTAGTTTAATATATAAAATGCTCCCGAAAGACCATATTTAATAGCCCTGGTGTTAGATTTAAAAAATTTGGAAAAAAAAATGTTTACCTTTTTTCAAAATTAGAATAACAGGTGACCTCTTATTAAATTTTTTCCGGGCTTATTTGTAGAAATACAACAATTAGTTTAATATATAAAATGCTCCCGAAAGACCATATTTAATAGCCCTGGTGTTAGATTTAAAAAATTTGGAAAAAAAAATGTTTACCTTTTTCAAAATTAGAATAACAGGTGACCTCTTATTAAATTTTTCCGGGCTTATTTGTCGAAATACAACAATTAGTTTAATATATAAAATGCTCCCGAAAGACCATATTTAATAGCCCTGGTGTTAGATTTAAAAAATTTGGAAAAAAAAATGTTTACCTTTTTTCTAAATTAGAATAACAGGTGACCTCTTATTAAATTTTTTCCGGGCCTATTTGTGCAAGTACAGCAAACTGTTAAATAAATAAAATGCTCCCGAAAGACCATAGTAAACAGTCCGCAACTCTTCTATTACGTGAAACCTCTTTTGTTATTTTTTTTACTTTAAAAATCGAGTTTCAGAAATAATTAAATCCGACGTCCTGTTTCCCCAAACTTTTCATTATTCACCTCGAGCACGGGAAGCGATTTTTAAGAGTAAAACAAAGTTAGAAAGGGGGCCGAGCGATTTTATTTAGTAAACTTAACACTTAAACGTTAAAGTTGTGTGCGTCGTTTTGAGTGACGTCGCGTCTTAAGAAAGCAGCGGCGAAAATCGACGGCCGTACTCCCTCGACGCCTCCGAAATTGTTTTTAAGGCTTCGCGTCCATTTGGGAGGCGGCTGGCTCCTATCAACATCTTCGAGGCACGTCGATTGCCGTCAGAAATTATCGCACGAAAAAATATCGCGAACCTGCCGAAACGAATATCCGCCGAAAAATCGATCCCGCGCCCGAAGAGATACGCCAAGAAAAACAATATATATGTGTTTGCTTCGTCCGAGGCTAGACGTTGCATCTGAAACCTCGTGGGAAATCGGAAAAGTAGAGTTTTACAATGTTTAAATTTCTCGCCGACGAGCCGGCTCGTTATCTTCGCGATACTCTTCCATCAGGAAAGATAATTCGGTAATGAAAATTCGTCCGTAAAATCTTCAAAACGCGGCTCCCCAAGGACCCACGAAAACCGACTTTTCTACTCCGAAAAAAACGGGGCGGAGGAGGAGGAGGAAACCCGCAATTTTCTCGTTAGCTTCGCTCGCCTAATTAAAATGTAAAGTTTCGCGCAGTGATAGGCGCGCACTACTTCGAGCGTTCCCGTCGCCCGAAAGATTTATGAAGTGAAAAATAACGTAAATGTAAATCTCTGGGCCCCCCAGAGACTTAACAATTTGCAAACTTGCAAATAAACACTTAACTTTGCCGCCAGTGCGATATTCGCTAAGTTTAATTAAGTTTTATATTTTAAAATAATTTCGGCCGCTCGAAGCGTGCGAAAGGAGAAAGTTTAATTTTTTCCATTTATACAGGGTGGTCTTTTTTTTTAACCCAACAGTTGTTTTATTGTTTTGAGCGGGACGCCTTTTTTTGAATGTTATTTGCAGCCTAGTTTAAATGAAATAAAAAAAAAGATTTAAAATAATTGCTTTAAAAATAAAGAAAATAGAAGGGTAAAGTTTAAGTCCCAAAAAAAAAAAATTGTAGTATTAAAAATTAATCGACAATTTGAACGACTTTTGTTGGATCAAATTATAAGAAATTTTCTTATTAAATTTTTTCCGGGCTTATTTGTGAAAATACAGCAATCTGTTCAATATATAAAATACTCCCGAAGAACTATATTTAACAGGCCTTTTGTTAGATTTAATTAATTTTGAAAAAAAATTGTCTTTTTTCAAAATTAGAATAACAGGTAACTTCTTATTAAAATTTTTCCGGGCTTATTTGTGGAAATACAGCAATCTGTTCAATATATAAAATGCTCCCGAAGAACCCTATTAAACAGTCCTGGTGGTAGATTTAATTAATTTTGAAAAAAAAAATTGCCTATTTTTAAAATTAGAATAGCAGGTGACCTATTATTAAATTTTTTCCGGGCTTATTTGTGAAAATACAAAAATCTGTTAAATAAAAAAAATGCTTCGGAAGAACCATATTTAACAGCCCTTGCGTTAGATTTAATTAATTTTGAAAAAAAAGAGGGTTTTTCCAATTATACAGGGTGGTCTTTTTAATATTGATGAGTTACTTTATTGTTTTGAGCGGAACGTTTTTTTTAAATATTATTTGAAGCGCTCAGTTTATATCCAATTAAAAAAGAACTTTAATAAAATTGGGTTAAAACTTAATAAAATAGAAGGGCGGGGTTTAAGCCCCAAGAAAAAATATTTTGTAGTATTAAAAATTAATCGAGAATTTGAACGATTTTTGTTAGATCAATTTTTAAGAAATTTTGTGTTCAGCAAATTGAAAATTTTTGGAAAACTGAAAAAGATAGAAGTGGGGGGTTTTAAATTAAAATATTTTGCTTTTTATTTGGTCCTCGTGTTTTTCTTATAATCGAAAAAAGAGAGCTCGAAGACGCTTTTCCAAACGTCGAGACTTTCGAGGCTTCGAATAATTTATTAAAAGTTTATGGTGCTTCAGAAAATTTAAGATTTCTCCAAAACTAAGCGAGCTAGAAAACGGTGCTTTAAATTATAAAAAAGTAAATAAAAGCATCTACATTTTGTATTAAAAAAATATTTTTCTAAAGTCACACACAAAAAAACTGTGGGGCTCTAAACATTCAAACTATCAAAATCAATTTAAAAAAAACATTAATTAATTAAATCCAAATATAAAGCCACATTTATTCGAAAATTTAAAAATTAACCCCAATCCAAAAAGTAGACAAGTTAACCCCAATTCATTTAATTCAACACCCCACCTCTTCATCTTTTTTTTTAGTTTTTGGGAAAACAGAATTTTTTTAACCTGCGTTTCTAAATCTACAATTTTTTATTAAAAAAATTAATAACCTTAAAATAAATTAAATCAATTAATTATTATTTTGAACAAGTAAAAAATATACAGGGCGTTTCATTTAAATTAATAATTTTTTATTAAAAAAATTAATAATTTTAAAAAAAAATTAATTAATTAATTATTATTTTGAGCAAGTAAAAAATATACAGGCGTTTCATTTAAATTAATATCTTTTTATTAAAAAAATTAAATTAATTAATTATTAATTATTAACAAGTAAAAAATATACAGGGCGTTCCATTTAAATTAATAAACTAATTTAATTTGTTAGAAGAGTTTTTCAATTGACGAAACTCGCCGCGTTTTCAGTCCAAATCGAGTTGCGGACTAAATTGCGTTAAGGGACGGCCACCCTGTAGAAAAGCTTTTAGTTTTATCGGAAAGTCGATGTTTAAGGGTTGTTAATTCCGTATCGACAATGAGGTTTATAAAGCGAAGTGCTTAACAGTCAATTCGGTGCCTTCTTAATGCAATTCCGAAGCTTTAACGTCGAATATTAACCCGTAGATTTCCTCGTCGAAATGGAATCCCGTCTTCATTATTAGACAATAAGAAGCCGCCGCGCACCGCCATAATTTCCCGCCGCCCCCCGACGGAGGAATCCGCGCCGTCCCTTTTAAGTATCGGCAATAACTCCATTATGGGGCCGGAAAGTTCGGCGGAGGAGCGCGCCTCCGTCGAATTCGAACAAGTTAAAAGAAAGTCAAATATTTACGGAAGCTTAACCGCATCTTCGGCAGCGAATTTGTTGACCTTTCGCCCGCATACGCCGCCGCCGCCGCCGCTCCCGGAGCACCGAAGCCGTCGGTAAATAATTTAAAGAGATATGCATAATGCCGAACCGGAAGTGGAGTCGATTCGTCACGAGAAAACTTTACGACTTGCCTAAACAAAACATCGCCAGCTGCCGCCCCCACTTCGACGGAGTCGTCAGATGCTACTTTTCACATTATTTAATCTTTACACGGCCGGAATTAGAGAAGATGAAAGCTGCGCCCCCGTGGTGCAGGCGGTTGCGTTGTCGCTCGAAAAATTATTCGGCGGGCGGGCGAAAGGCGTCGGGACGCACCTGTTCGCTTAAATTTGACCTTTTTTTTTTTTGATTGGCGAAAGGCGTTTTTACAGCTGAGTGTTGCTTTACTTTTTTTTTGTAATATGATCGTGATTTTTCTTAAATAGGAATGGCATTTTAATCTATTAATAATTTTTAAACAAATTTGTTGTTTTTAATAAACAATTATGATGTATCAAAAAGGCCGTTTTGACATTTTTTGAAAATCGCCTATTTTACAGTTAAAATCTTACAAATGAAGTAGAAAAAAAATTATTCCTTCTTTCGATAGCTATCCTAGAATTTTTTAATTATTTTTCTGGTGTTTTGGAGTTTCTTACAAACAATTATGTAGTATTAGAAAAGCCGTTTTGCCATTTTTTGAAAATCGCATATTTTATATGTAGTTAATCCAACAAATCTATTAAGAAAAAAATTATTTCTTCTTTCGATAGCTATTCCAGAATTTTTTAATTATTTTTCTGGTGTTTTGTAGTTCCTAATAAGCAATTGCGATGTATCAGATAGGCCGTTTTGGCATTTTTGAAGAATTGCATATTTTAGAGTCAAAAATTCAACAAATCTATTGAGAAAAAAAATTATTCCTCCTTTCAATAGCTATCCTGGAATTTTTTAATTAATTTTCTGGTGTTTTGTAGTTTTTAATAAACAATTATGATGTACCAACAAGGCCGTTTTGACGTTTTTTGAAAATCGCCTATTTTACAGTTAAAATCTTACAAATGAAGTAGCAAAAAAATTATTCCTTCTTTCGATAGCTATCCTAAAATTTTTTAATTATTTTTCTGGTGTTTTGGAGTCTCTAACAAACAATTATGATGTATTAAAAAAGCCTTTTTGGCATTTTTTGAAAATCGCATATTTTATATGTAGTTAATCCAACAAATCTATTAAGAAAAAAATTATTTCTTTTTTCGATAGCTATCCCAGAATTTTTTAATTATTTTTCTGGTGTTTTGTAGTTTCTAATAAGCAATTGTGATGTATCAGATAGGCCGTTTTGGCATTTTTTGAGAATCGCATATTTTAGAGTTAAAAATTCAACAAATCTATTGAGAAAAAAAATTATTTCTTCTTTCAATAGCTATCCTGGAATTTTTTAATAAATTTTTTGGTGTTTTGTAGTTTTTAATAAACAATTATGATGTACCAGCAAGGCCGTTCTGACATTTTTTGAAAATCGCCTATTTTACAGTTAAAATCTTACAAATGAAGTAGCAAAAAAATTATTCCTTATTTCGATAGCTATCCTAGAATTTTTTAATTATTTTTTTGGTGTTTTGGAGTTCCTAACAAACAATTATGATGTATTAGAAAAGCCGTTTTGCCATTTTTTGAAAATCGCATATTTTATATGTAGTTAATCCAACAAATCTATTAAGAAAAAAATTATTTCTTCTTTTGATAGCTCTCCCAGAATTTTTTAATTATTTTTCTGGTGTTTTGTAGTTCCTAATAAGCAATTGTGATGTATCAGATAGGCCGTTTTGGCATTTTTTGAAAATTGCATATTTTAGAGTTAAAAATTCAACAAATCTATTGAGAAAAAAAATTATTCCTTCTTTCAATAGCTATCCTAAAATTTTTTAATTATTTTTCTGGTGTTTTGTAGTTCTTAATAAACAATTATGATGTATCAGAAAAGGCCGTTTTGCCATTTTTGAAAATCGCATATTTTAAGTTTAAAATCAACAAATCTATTAAGAAAAAATTATTCCTTCTTTCGATAGCTATCCTAGAATTTTTAATTATTTTTCTGGTGTTTTGTAGTTCTAATAAACAATTATGATGTATCAGAAAGGCCGTTTTGCCATTTTTGAAAATTGCATATTTTAGAGTTAAAATCTCAACAAATCTATTAAGAAAAAATTATTTCTTCTTTCGATAGCTATCCTAGAATTTTTAATTATTTTTCTGGTGTTTTGTAGTTCTAATAAACAATTATGATGTATCACAAAGGCCGTTTTGTCATTTTTTGAGAATCGCATATTTTAGAGTTAAAAATCCACCAAGTCCATTAAGAAAAAAAATTATTCCTTCTTTCGATAGCTATCCTAGAATTTTTAATTATTTTTCTGGTGTTTTGTAGTTCTTTAAAAAACAATTATGATGTATCAGAAAGGCCGTTTTGCCATTTTTGAAAATCGCATATTTTTAGAGTTAAAAACAACAAATCTATTAAGAAAAAATTATTTCTTCTTTCGATAGCTATCCCAGAATTTTTAATTATTTTTCTGGTGTTTTGAGTTCTAATAAAGCAATTATGATGTATCAGAAGGCCGTTTTGCATTTTTGAAAATCGCATATTTTAGAGTTAAAATCTCAACAAATCTATTAGAAAAAATTATTCCTTCTTTCGATAGCTATCCTAGAATTTTTTAATTATTTTTCTGGTGTTTTTGAGTTCTTAACAAACAATTATAATGTATTAGAAAAGTTGTTTTGCCATTTTTTGAAAATTGCATATTTTATACGTAGTTAATTCAACAAATCTATTAAGAAAAAAATTATTTCTTCTTTCGATAGCTATCCCAGAATTTTTTAATTATTTTTCTGGTGTTTTGGAGTTCTTAATAAAGAATTATGATGTACCAGCAAGGCCGTTTTGACATTTTTTGAAAATCGCCTATTTCACAGTTAAAATCTTACAAATGAAGTAGCAAAAAAATTATTCCTTCTTTCGATAGCTATCCTAGAATTTTTTAATTATTTTTCTGGTGTTTTGGAGTTCTTAACAAACAATTATAATGTATTAGAAAGGGCCCTTTTGCCATTTTTGAAAATCGCATATTTTTACGTAGTTAATTCAACAAATCTATTAAGAAAAAATTATTCCTTCTTTCGATAGCTATCCTAGAATTTTTTAATTATTTTTCTGGTGTTTTGAGTTTTTAACAAACAATTATAATGTATTAGAAAAGCCGTTTTGCCATTTTTTGAAAATTGCATATTTTTACGTAGTTAATTCAACAAATCTATTAAGAAAAAAATTATTTCTTCTTTTGATAGCTATCCCAGAATTTTTTAATTATTTTTCTGGTGTTTTGTAGTTCTTAATAAACAATTATGATGTACCAGCAGGGCCGTTTTGACATTTTTTGAAAATCGCCTATTTTACAGTTAAAATCTTACAAATGAAGTAGCAAAAAAATTATTCCTTCTTTCGATAGCTATCCTAGAATTTTTTAATTATTTTTCTGGTGTTTTGGAGTTCTTAATAAACAATTATGATGTATCAGAAAGGCCGTTTTGACATTTTTGAAAATCGCTATTTCACAGTTAAAATCTTACAAATGAAGTAGCAAAAAATTATTCCTTCTTTCGATAGCTATCCTAGAATTTTTAATTATTTTTCTGGTGTTTTGAGTTTTAATAAACAATTATAATGTATTAGAAAAGCTGTTTTGCCATTTTTGAAAATTGCATATTTTATGTAGTTAATTCAACAAATCTATTAAGAAAAAATTATTTCTTCTTTCGATAGCTATCCAGAATTTTTAATTATTTTTCTGGTGTTTTGAGTTCTTAATAAACAATTATGATGTACCAGAAAGGCCGTTTTGACATTTTTGAAAATCGCCTATTTCAGCAGTTAAAATCTTACAAATGAAGTAGCAAAAAAATTATTCCTTCTTTCGATAGCTATCCAGAATTTTTTAATTATTTTTCTGGTGTTTTGGAGTTCTTAACAAACAATTATAATGTATTAGAAAAGCCGTTTTGCCATTTTTTGAAAATTGCATATTTTATACGTAGTTAATCAACAAATCTATTAAGAAAAAATTATTTCTTCTTTCGATAGCTATCCCAGAATTTTTAATTATTTTTCTGGTGTTTTGTAGTTCTTTAAAAAACAATTATGATGTATCAGAAAGGCCGTTTTGCATTTTTGAAAATCGCATATTTTACGAGTTAAAATCAACAAATCTATTAGAAAAAATTATTCCTTCTTTCGATAGCTATCCTAGAATTTTTAATTATTTTTCTGGTGTTTTGTAGTTCTTAATAAACAATTATGATGTATTCAGAAAGGCCGTTTTGCCATTTTTGAAAATCGCATATTTTACAGTTAAAATTCAACAAATCTATTAAGAAAAAATTATTCCTTCTTTCGATAGCTATCCTAGAATTTTTAATTATTTTTCTGGTGTTTTGGAGTTCTTAATAAACAATTATGATGTATCAGAAAGGCCGTTTTGACATTTTTGAAAATCGCATATTTTAGAGTTAAAATCTTACAAATGAAGTAGAAAAAATTATTCCTTCTTTCGATAGCTATCCCAGAATTTTTAATTATTTTTCTGGTGTTTTGGAGTTCTAATAAACAATTATGATGTATTAGAAAAGCCGTTTTGCCATTTTTGAAAATTGCATATTTTTAGTAGTTAATTCAACAAATCTATTAAGAAAAAAATTATTTCTTCTTTCGATAGCTATCCCAGAATTTTTTAATTATTTTTCTGGTGTTTTGGAGTTCTTAATAAAGAATTATGATGTACCAGCAAGGCCGTTTTGACATTTTTTGAAAATCGCCTATTTCACAGTTAAAATCTTACAAATGAAGTAGCAAAAAAATTATTCCTTCTTTCGATAGCTATCCTAGAATTTTTTAATTATTTTTCTGGTGTTTTTGAGTTCTTAACAAACAATTATAATGTATTAGAAAAGTTGTTTTGCCATTTTTTGAAAATCGCATATTTTATAGTAGTTAATCAACAAATCTATTAAGAAAAAATTATTTCTTCTTTTCGATAGCTATCCCAGAATTTTTAATTATTTTTCTGGTGTTTTGAGTTCTAATAAACAATTATGATGTATTAGAAAAGCCGTTTTGCCATTTTTGAAAATTGCATATTTTAGAGTTAAAAATTCAACAAATCTATTGAGAAAAAAAATTATTCCTTCTTTCAATAGCTATCCTAAAATTTTTTAATTATTTTTCTGGTGTTTTGTAGTTCTTAATAAACAATTATGATGTGCCAGCAAGGCCGTTTTGACATTTTTTAAAAATCGCTTATTTTGCAGTTAAAATCTTACAAATGAAGTAGCAAAAAAATTATTCCTTCTTTTCATAGCTATCCTAGAATTTTTTAATCATTTTTCTGGTGTTTTGGAGACCCTAACAAACAATTATGATGTATTAGAAAAGCCGTTTTGCCATTTTTTGAAAATCGCATATTTTATATGTAGTTAATCCAACAAATCTATTAAGAAAAAAATTATTTCTTCTTTTGATAGCTATCCCAGAATTTTTTAATTATTTTTCTGGTGTTTTGTAGTTCCTAATAAGCAATTGTGATGTATCAGATAGGCCGTTTTGGCATTTTTTGAGAATCGCATATTTTACAGTTAAAATCTTACAAATAAGTAGAAAAAAATTATTCCTTCTTTCGATAGCTATCCTAGAATTTTTAATTATTTTTCTGGTGTTTTGTAGATCCTTAATAAACAATTATGATGTATAAAAAGGCCGTTTCTGACATTTTTGAAAATCGCATATTTTATCAGTTAATTAATCTTACAAATCTAATTAAGAAAAAATTATTTTTTCTTTTGATAGCTATCCCAGAATTTTTTAATTATTTTTCTGGTGTTTTGTAGTTCCTAATAAGCAATTGTGATGTATCAGATAGGCCGTTTTGGCATTTTTTGAGAATCGCATATAGTTGCTTGAAATTCGATTTTTTTTAAATACGGTTCTAAATATTTCTTTGAAAAAATCTTTGCAGAAGCTATTGTTTATAACAATAAGATTGTCTCCTAAAAATTAAATTGTTTTCAGTTGCTTACAATTTGAGACAAAAAGAATTATTTAAGACTTAATTTTGAGCAATAAATTTTGGTACAGTAAAAAAAAATTCAATACGGTCCTGTTTACTTTTTTTTTGTTATTTTTTGTGTATGCTATTGCTTATTATAATATTTATTTTAGCTCTTTAAATAAAAATGTAAATTTTAAATATTATACCAATTCAAAAATTGATTAAAATTAGGTTTTTTTTTAAATACGGTTCTGAATAATTTTTTTTAAAAACTGTTTGCAGAAGTTACTGATTATAACAATACAATTGTCTCCTAAAAATTAAATTGTGATCAATTTCTTATAATACAAAATAAAAAAAATTATTTAATACGTTTTTTGAGCTGAAAAAATAAGCACCGTTAAAAATTTATTACAGCATGCTTCTGCTTATTTTTTTTAGTTGTATTTTGGGCATGTTGTTGCTTATTATAACGGCACTTATAAGTAAAAATTTCGACTTTGTCACTTTTCTCTAAGCGAAGACGCGAATTGTTAATATTGCACCGGGCGCGCGCTGTAGAATTCTTGTGTTCTCTGCGACAAGTGCCTCAACGCGGCGACCCTGAACGCCTACGCGCTCGAAGCTCGAGCCGCGTCCTAAATCTTCTGGAAACCCGCCAAAAAGATTGTCTAAGACCCAGTTAAAAAATTCTTTCGACGCGCTTCCGGTAACTTAAGAAAAAAATTAAAAAATTAGGTCACCTGCAGTTCGACGGTCCCCATTCTTCCGCACTTCTTTCTTTCGTGCAATTAAATTCGACGCACAATCGGCGGCGGCCAATCCCAATAAATTTCCCGATCCATTTCCCCATATTAATTTCTTTCTCTTCCGCGCACACAACAAAATAGTGAACGCGTCAAATTAAAGCTCCGATTTGCATTTCGAATTATCGACTTCTTCTATTTATGTCATATTTCTCATTCACGCTTGTCGGTTTCCTTCGTTTCCTTTTAATTTCGATATGGCGTTTTTATTTCCTGCAGTGATTAATGCCCTCTTCGAAACACCACCCCCGAGAAACGCTACGTTATTTTAATTTTTTTTTTCTTTCCCGGCTCCGCGAAAAAATAGAAAACGACAATCAACGAAACGAGCCCGTCCTCCGGTTCGACTTTCATCATTTTAATGCAAAGAGAAGCGTGGCGGGGGCGCATGCAAATTAATATTTGCTTTACATTCGCGCGAAACAATACGTAACGACAGAAATAATTACGCTTCCGATTTCGGAGAAGACCTCCTCCTTCTAGTTATACGCCGCACCACAATAGTAATGGGGGGCGGCCGAAATAAATTAATTTTTCTTCGAAGGAGGCGAGCGAGGGGTGGCCGGGCGCAGCGTCAGGAACGTGTACAAATACCCCAATTAAACAACTAAATTAACTCAAGTTGAGCACTTTATAAACGTCGCTCTTCTCGCCCCCGCCCCCGACGCGCCCCCGAAACGCATCCCTCCGGCATCGATCAGCGGTCGGTCAAGCTAATCCGGTTATTCGGCGCTTGTTTGTCTTATATCGAAAACAAACCGGGCCCTGGGGGCGATCCACCGCCGACCGTTAAGTGCGGGCGGAGGGTCGCCCGCCCCCCGGCAACGTTTCTCTTTAAATAAACGACGTCCGTCTTAATTTTCTCGTGGGGCCGAAAAAATTATCTCTTCGCGCGCCGCCGGCCACCTCGCCAAGACCGATTGGCGGCGGCGACGGCGGTTTTTGTTTCGCATTTCGCGGCAAGAGCGAATTTTGCGTTCGCCCGCGAAGATCGAGTTCGAAGCGACCCGAAGAGAATTAAGTTATTCGTTTTTTGCGCGCGTAATTTAAAGGCGATGGAACTGTCAGCGGCAGAAAACGAATTGTTTGTTTGGTTTCCGTTTTTGGGCCGTTCATAATAAATCATTATAATGCGACTGTGAATCCTTTTCCATTATTCTTAATGAATTTTAAAAACCGAACACTAATTGCCCTTAAAATAAACCCGGCTAACAGCATCCCTTAATTTTACGCGTTCTTTTGATGTCGCGTTTGATGTTTTTATTACAAAACCATTAACGGCGCGGCGCTCGGGCCCCCCTCGATGTTTGTCTTCCGGTTCCGGGATTTTTTTTTCGGGTGGCGCACGTGCGATTTAACAATTTTTGAAGTGATACTTTTCTTTCTCCTCCATTTTTAATTTAGTTCGGTAAATAATAATTTTTTTGTTAATCGATTTGTTAGATTTTAAACTGTAAAATATGCGATTTTCAAAAAATGGCAAAACAGCCTTTTTGGTACATCATAATTGTTTATTAAGAACTACAAAACACGTGAAAAATAATTAAAAAATTCCAGCATAGCTATCGAAAGAAGGAATAATTTTTTTCCTACTTGATTTGTAAGATTTTAACACTAAAATATGTATGCAGAACCGTATTTAAAAGAAAATCCAATTTCAAGCAATTTTTTGTGTTGATAAAATATTTAAAACGCACTTCTATGTTTAAAAATAAATGATGAAGTCAAAATAATTATTATAATAAGCAATAACATACACAAAAAAAATAAGCAGGACCGTACTGAATTTTTTTTACTATACCAAAATTTTTGGCTCAAAATTACGTCTTAAATAATTCTTTCTGTCTCAAATTATAAGCAACTGAGAAAAATTTAATTTTTAGGAGACATTCTTATTGTCATAAATAGTAACTTCAGCAAAGATTATTTTAAAAAAATATTCAGAACCGTATTTTAAAAAATTCCAATTTCAAGCAATATTTTGGGTTGGTAAAATATTTCAAATTCACTTTTTGGTTTAAAAAAAAATTACGAAGTCAATATAACTATTATAATAAGCAATAACATACACCAAAAAAATAAGCAGGACCGTACTGAATTTTTTTTTACTTTACCAAAATTTTTAGCTCAACATTACGTCTTGAATAATTTTTTTTGTCTCAAATTATAAGCAACTAAAAAAAATTTAATTTTTAGGAGACATTCTTATTGTCAAATAGTAACTTCAGCAAAGATTATTTCAAAACAATATTCAGGACCGTATTTAAAAAAAAATCCAATTTTAAGCAATATTTTGGGTTGGTAAAATATTTCAAATTCACTTCTTTGTTTAAAAAAAAATTACGAAGTCAATATAACTATTATAACAAGCAATAACATACACAAAAAAAATAAGCAGGACCGTATTGAATTATTTTTTACTATACCAAAATGTTTAGCTCAAAATTACGTCTTAAATAATTATTTTTGTCTCAAGTTATAAGCAACTAAGAACAATTTTATTTTTAGGAGGCAAATCTTATTGTTATAAACAATAGCTTCTGCCAAGATTTTTTCAAAAAAATATTTAGAACCGTATTTAAAAAATCGAATTTCAAGCAACTATTTGGGTTGGTAAAATATCTAAAATTCACATCTTTGTTTAAAAAAAAAATGACAAAGTCAAAATAACTATTATAATAAGCAATAACATACACAAAAAAGTAAGCAGGACCGTATTAAATTTTTTTTTAGCTAAAAACCACGTCATACATAAATAATTTTTATCTCACGTTGTAAGTCACCGAAAACAACCAAATTCGAAAAAGAAATACAACTTCGAAAACAGTCACATCGCGTCCCTCTATCGATTGACATCCCCCAAAACGCCCACGCCCGCAACTTTCCCCATAAATAATCATTATGTAAAAATTATTAAAATATACCGCACTTCTCGCGGAAACAACTCGCCCAAAACAAAGGTCTCTGTTTCGCTTCCCATTAAAGAAATTGATTGCGCAGACTTTGAAAATTAAATTACCACATAAATAACGAACGTGCCCCCAAATCTGGCGGCGCCCCGCAATTTTTCCAAATAAATTCGGACGAGAATAATTCGAAACATCTTCATTTGCGGATTTAACGATTCGCACACACACACACACACCGCGCGCTCCCGCTCAACATCCCCCAACCGAAAACTACTTCGCGCCACCCTCGTTCTCCCCCAGGCGACGCTCCCTTAAATCGCTGAAGGGTATCGATGTCAGTCAAAAGTCTAAAACACTGTTTAATCCGACATTCATTGTATAAATTGTTTGGCTGAAGCGCGCCTCTACGAAATTGCAACACACGTGCGGCGGGGGCCGGCGGGGGCGGAAGAGCGAATCCGCATGTATAATTCAGCTAATCGGCCTGATGGATGTCTACGTTTGCCGCGCGCGCGAGGGCACGAGGGCGCACTTCCATTCTTCCGACGAGCACAAAAAAAAAATTACGACGGAACGCACGTTTTTTCATTTGGGGCGCGATTTTCTTTGGACCCGGCCCCCTCCTAACTCTTCGGCCCCCCCTCTCATTGCTTCGGCCCCCCTCTCATTACTTTGGCCCCCCCCATCTTTTCGGACCCCCGCACATCTCTTCGGCGCGGAAAATAACTCTTCGACGGGGGCGCCCTCTAATAACTTCTTCGCGTGTTAAACGGTAATTAACGAGCTTCGCTTTCCCGTCGGGATTTTTTCGAAAAAGGAAATCTCGCCGGCGATCTTGTTCCAGCCTACGTACGGGTTTAGCATTTAACACGAACGTTCATTTAGGGTTTAATTTATCATCGTTTGTCTCTGTTTTGAAGGTGTATTTACAAGAATTTCATTAAATGGCGGGATGACGAGGGCGCTAAGTAACGTATCGCTGCGAATTTCGGGGCCCGAAATGGAAATTGTGGCGTTATCGCTGGGGGCGAGCGGTTATTATGGGATTTACCCATTCAAATGAGGACAAATCCACTCGTCACTTTGTGTGCTGCCGCCCCGCCACCCCGGTGCTGCGGATTCCCCGAGGGGCGAGAAGAATTCGCGTGCGCCCGGTGGTTTTGCGCGCAGGTAAAGGATCGCTTTTCGAATCGGAAACAACAAAGATAAATATCGCCTTTTCGCGGATGCAGGCCGCCATTTACGGAATAGGAAATGGGGAAAAAGCGATACCCGCACGCGTGCGATTTTTCTTATCGTTAATAAATCAGGGAAGGAGCGGGGGTGTAGCGATCTCCGATCGGAAAACGTTAAATTGTGTCTTTTTTTTTCGGTTTCGAGTGGCCGAGCAATTTTTTAAGTACGGTTCTGGTAACTCGTGAGTTGTGGGTTTTGAGGACCTCTGGTTTTTCGACGTTACGATTTAAATAGTCGTAACTCCGTTATTTGTTAAGATAATTTAATTTTTTTAGTAGAAATAAAAAGCTTATTTTTTGTTGATTTTAACGATATATAATTATCAAGAAGTATTTTGAAAAATAACGGAGTTATTAAAAAAAGAATTAAAATAAAAAAATAATTTAATTTTGTTATTAATTAAGATAAATTAATTCTAGAAAAACATTTTTTAAAGCACTTTTTTGAATACTTTACGTTGGCAGAATCAAAAATATTATTTCTCTCTATTTGGGCACTAACTTTGTTATTGTAAATAGATATGCTATGATAAATACGTTATTCGAATATAAAATCGATAGTTACTACACCAAATTAAAATTTTTGATTTTAAAGTGCGGATAATAAATTAGATAAATGTAATTAATGCCACAATGGGCACATACAAGTGAGATGTGGCACATTTCCACCTTTAAAAAATAAATTTCGAGAAATTAGTTTATTTTTTAAAGCGCCGATTTTGTTCGATTTTGATAATGTTGGCAGAAAACAAACGAAGCTTTTTTTCGAAAAACCCAAAAGACTGTTTTTGCTTTAATTTGATGGGCTTTCGGCTCCTGAAAACCGCGTTTCAATCCGAGCAGCCGTTTTCCCGGTTTTTCTAAAATAAGACGTCGGGTGTGTTTTTTTTTGAAATTAATTTTGGGTGAGTTTGGAGAAAAATTTATTTTAGCGAAACTAATTAAGATATTTAAACGCGGTTTAAACTGTGTTAAAATAGGCCTAATGAAGCATCTTTGTAGTTAATTAGAAAAATTTTTCTCCAAAGATGAATTAATGGCGGGATTTTCAAAAATGGAGTACAAAATTGTTATTTTTTAATTTTGGGAGCTCGTGTAAGTGCTTAGGGCGGTATTTTAAAATATATTAATTACACCTATTTTTAGCTAATTTGGTCTTCTTTCGATTGGTAAATAGTTCGTTTTAATAGGATTTTTCGTTTTGCCAGAATTCCAAATTTAGTGGATCGAAGTGCTGCGTCGCGCTTTGCTTCGGTGCCGCTTGACAGTAAAATTAATTTTGGCTCAACGAACGACTTTATTTAATTCCGTTTTTATTTAGGCACTATATTTTATTTAAAATTTGAGTTTTTTTCAAAAAATTATGAAAGGCGCGATTTAAAAAATTTATTTCGAGGAATTAGCCCATTTTTAGAGCGCCAATTTTGTTCGATCTCGATAATGTCGCCAGAAAACAAAATTAAGCTTTTTTTCGAAAAACCCAAAAGACTGTTTTTGTTTAAATTTAATGGGCTATCGCTTTGCAAAAACCGCGTTTTGATCGGAGCGGCGCTTTTCCCGATTTTTCTAAAATAAGAGGTCGGGGAGTGTTTTTTTTTTCAAATTAAATTCGGGTGACTTTGGGAAAAAATTAATTTTGGCAAAAGTAATTAAGATATCTAAACGCGGTTTAAATTGTATCAAAATAGGCCTAATGGAGTATCGGTGTGGTTAATTAGAAAGATGTTTCTCAAAAGATGAATTAATGGCGGGATTTTCAAAAATTGTGTAGAAGTTTTTTATTTTGTATTTTTGGGAACTAGTGAAGGTACTTAGGACAGTATTTTAAAATTAATCAACTGCACTCATTTTGAGCTAAATTTGGTCTTCTTTCGATTGGTGAATAGCCCGTTTCAATAAGATTTTTAGTTTTGCTAGAATTGAGAATTTAGTGGAGCAAAGTGCCGAGTTGCGGTTTACTTTGGTGCTGTTTGAGAATAAAATTAATTTTGGCTGAACGAACGACTTTATTTCGCTCCGTTTTGCACCAAACTAACGCTTTTATTTAGGCAGCATATTTTACTAAAAATTTGAATTTTTTTTCAAAAAATTATAAAATGTCGCAATTTAAAAACTAAATTGCGAAGAATTAGCCCATTTTTTAAAGCGCCCATTTGATAACAATCTTAAAAACAAAACGCAGCATTTTTTCGAAAAACGCAAAAGACTGTTTTTGCCTAAAATTAATGGGCTTTTGCCTCGCGAAAACCGCATTTCAATCGGTGCGGCCGTTTTTTCGGTTTTTCTAAAATAAGAGGTCGGGGTGCGTTTTTTTTTCCCAAATCAATTCCGGGCCATTTTGGAAAAAAATTAATTTTGGCAAAAGTAATTGAGATATTAGAGTGAAGTTTGGACTGTATTAAAATAGGCCTAATGTGGTGTCTTTGTGGAAAATTTTTATTCGTAGTACAAAATAAAATTATACTTGGCGGAAAATTTTCAAACCACTTGAATTAAATATTTCAAAGGGTTATAGGTAACTTTAAAGGGGAAACACCAGCGCTTTAACTAAACACTCTAATTGACTTATTTGGGGCCTAATTATCTTCGGTCCCTTGCTCGCATAGAAATTACTCGAAGCGGCGTTCATAAAAATTTTTAACTTCCGATTTAACGTACAAATTTTTATTTAAAATTACCGTCTTCGGCGGAAATGTTGTCAACGATCCATCATTGAATTAATCGGCGCGCCGGCCCGCTCCATAACTTAATTCCTTCGAGCGGGAAATTAATAAGTGAATTTTAAAGGGAAGTCAGCAAGCGCTGGTTAAACGTTCAACACTAAAATGTGCGTCTGGGTCTGCCTACAATTATTTCGCGGAGCGACTTGCAAGCAACAATGTTCATTTACGTCGTAAGTATCGACGCTAGCTGCACCCGCCTACTCGAAAACTTTGTCTCCTTCCGAAATTAATAACGTGCAAATTTTCATTTAATCCGACCCCGCACTCCCACCCAACTGCAACTGTCGTTTGCCACATCGATAAACCGCATCAATTGGGCGAATTATTATCGGCCGGGCGCGCGGCGGGGGCCGGCGGCCCCCACCAATGCCATAACTTAAGGAATTATTCCGTAGCTGCACTCAAAATGGCAATATTACGAGTGGCTAGTGGAGTCGAGCGAATGGCTGGTCGTAAAATCGCAAACTCTATCAATTACTGGCCGGCGTGCACGCGGAGGCGGCGAGCCCGGGGTCGGGCCCGAGCTGAGTGCATTTCGATGTTCCGCGCCAACACACACACACACACACCGCCTCCGAAGCTCCTCGATCGCCGCCCATAATTCATCTTTATTACCGGGGCCGTTAGTTTTCATTCATTTAGGATATGGAAATGGGGGCGGCGGAGGAGCCGTCGGCTCGCCGCGAATCGAATTAAACAAACGAAAACTAAACGAAGCGGGTCCCGCGGGATTCGCATAATCCCGTTATTAATTGGGAGTCCCGGTTGCGCTCGTACGTGGAGGGCCGGGGTGGCCCGGGTGAATAAGGATCGCAATTAACATTCGGTTCTTCGGAGGAAGATGCGCTCGCCGGCATGCCGGTAACGAATCGGAATAATTTAATTTCGGACCGTCCTTTTCCGGTTTCGGCGGTGTAGCGGGCGCGGTCCCCGGAGATGCCACGGGAAGGCGGTCAGCGCGACTTAACGTTAGTTCGGCGCTCGGCGAAGATTTTAATTAGAATGATGGGCCGCGCTCGGAAGTTAACACAGAAGGAAATGGGGATGATGTCGGCGAAACTATCATTATCTCGGCGGGCCAACACACACACACACACACCCGCCTCCGAAGCTCCTCGATCGCCGCCCATAATTCATCTTTATTACCGGGGCCGTTAGTTTTCATTCATTTAGGATATGGAAATGGGGGCGGCGGAGGAGCCGTCGGCTCGCCGCGAATCGAATTAAACAAACGAAAACTAAACGAAGCGGGTCCCGCGGGATTCGCATAATCCCGTTTTTAATTGGGAGTCCCGCGGTGCGCTCGTACGTGGAGGGCCGGGGGTGGCCCGGGTGAATAAGGATCGCAATTAACATTCGGTTCTTCGGAGGAAGATGCGCTCGCCGGCTTGCCGGTAACGAATCGGAATAATTTAATTTCGGACCGTCCCTTTTCCGGTTTCGGCGGTGTAGCGGGCGCGGTCCCCGGAGATGCCACGGGGAAGGCGGTCAGCGCGACTTAACGTTAGTTCGGCGCTCGGCGAAGATTTTTAATTAGAATGATGGGCCGCGCTCGGGGAAAGTTAACACAGAAGGAAATGGGGGATGATGTCGGCGAAACTATCATTATCTCGGCGGGGCTTACAAGTTTGCGACTTGAACGTTCAAACAAACTTTTCAGACGGGTTTCTTTCGGTCTAACGTGGTTTTATGGCTCGGATATTTTATTACGGTAATTTGGCTTCGGCTGGTGTTTTTTTTTGGTTTGGGGGTGGTTTTTAGGAAAATTGTGTGCGGTTTTGCGAAGGTGATTTGATTTAAGAGGGGGATTTGGCCGAAATGTGGTCAAATTGGACGATTTTTGATTACTTTTGAGTGCCAAGAAGAAAAATATGCAGAAATTTATTTTTTTTTAAATTATTTAAATCTAGCGTAAGGGCTGTTTAGAAGGGACCTTGGACACGTTTTTTTTACGTACGTTTTGTTGTAGCTTGCTTTGTAAGCCAGTAAAAATTTTGTTTTTTCAAAACGTTTTCCAAAAGCTATGAAATAGCACGCCTATGGTTTCTTAGGCCTATCCAAAGCCAAAAAGGCTGCCAAATCCGAATCTGAATAGTTTTTAAAGATCCGTCCAAAAATAACGGCGCTATAATTTTTTTAAAGTTCAAAATTGTGCAAAAAGTAGTCCAAAATTGCAATCCTTAATTTTTTTTCAAAATTATTTAAATCTAATACAAGGGCTGTTTAAAAGGGACCTTCGGACACATTTTACTTCAAGTAAGTTTTGTTGTAGCTTGCTTTGTAAGCCCGTAAAAAATTAATTACCGTTCCTATATGTTTTTCAGTTTAGAAAAAAAGTCATTTTTTTTTCAAAATTGTTTAATTCTAACGCAAGGGTTGTTTAGTAGGGATCTTCGACACATTTTATTTAGATTACGTTTTTTTTGTAGCTGCGCTTATAAGCCCGTAAAAAATTAAATACCGTTGTTAGCGGAAACGTGCCACTGCAAATCTGCGCATTTAGGCTTTTTCCAAAGCTCCTTTCTTTGGTAATCTTTTAAAAATAATTTTTTTGAAATAAAAGGGGGTGCGATTGGGTCAAGGGGTGTTAAATCTAACGCGATACTACTGCCCTAAAAATTTATTTAAAAAGTATTAATTTTTACTAACTAATCAAAGGGCATTTTTTAAATGAATTAGTGGGTCCAATTTATATTTTTTTATATGCAAGAGCGAAATAAATAAATTTCGAGTTATTAAATTGCATTCAAAATGGAAAACGAAATTGTTTTATTCCCGTGTAAAAGTCTACCTGAGCTATCAGTTTTAATTCGACCTTTCTGACTTTTGAATAAATTAAAGTAATCGTATCCGGCCGATATGATAAGAGTTTTGTATTCGACTTGTTTCAAACAAGTTATTTAAAACTAACGCAAGGGCTGTTTAGAAGAGACTTTCGGACACATTTTTTTTCGAGTAAGTTTTGTTGTAGCTCGCCTTATAAGCCTGTAAAAAATTAATTACCGTTCCTATATGTTTTTCAATTTACACAAGGCAAAATTTTTTTCAAAATTAATTAAATCTAACACAAGGGCTGTTTAGAGGGACCTTCTGGACCATTTTATATCGATTAGGTTTTTTCTGTAGCTCGCCTTATAAGCCCGTAAAAAATTAATGACCGTTCCTATCTGTTTTTGAAATTTCACAAAAAGCCAAAAATTATTTTTCAAAATTATTTAAATCTAACACAAGGGCTGTTTAGAAAAGACCTCTGGACCATTTTATATTGATGAGGTTTTTTCTGTAGCTCGCCTTATAGGCCCGTAAAAAATTAATAACCGTTCCTATCTGTTTTTGAAAGTACACAAACAGCCAAAAATTATTTTTCAAAATTATTTAAATCTAACACAAGAGCTGTTTAAAGGGGACCTTCTGGACCATTTTATATCGATTAGGTTTTTTCTGTAGCTTGCCTTATAAGCCCGTAAAAAATTAATAACCGTTCCTATCTGTTTTTAAAATTACACAAAAAGCCAAAAATTATTTTTTAAAATTAATTAAATCTAACACAAGGGCTACTTAGAGGGGACCCTCTGGACCATTTTATATTGATTAGGTTTTTTCTGTAGCTTGCCTTATAGGCCCGTAAAAAATTAATAACCGTTCCTATCTGTTTTTAAATTACACAAAAGCCAAAAATTATTTTTCAAAATTATTTAAATCTAACACAAGGGCTGTTTAAAGGGGACCTTCTGGACCATTTTATATCGATTAGGTTTTTTCTGTAGCTTGCCTTATAAGCCCGTAAAAAATTAATAACCGTTCCTATCTGTTTTTAAAATTACACAAAAAGTCAAAAATTATTTTTCAAAATTAATTAAATCTAACACAAGGGCTACTTAGAGGGGACCCTCTGGACCATTTTATATTGATTAGGTTTTTTCTGTAGCTTGCCTTATAAGCCCGTAAAAAATTAATAACCGTTCTTATCTGTTTTTGAAAGTACACAAACAGCCAAAAATTATTTTTCAAAATTATTTAAATCTAACACAAGGGCTACTTAGAGGGGACCCTCTGGACCATTTTATATTGATTAGGTTTTTTCTGTAGCTTGCCTTATAAGCCCGTAAAAAATTAATAACCGTTCCTATCTGTTTTTGAAAGTACACAAACAGCCAAAAATTATTTTTCAAAATTATTTAAACCTAACACAAGGGCTGTTTAGAAGGGACCTTCTGGACCATTTTATATCGATTAGGTTTTTTCTGTAGCTCGTTTTATAAGCCCGTAAAAAATTAATGACCGTTCCTATCTGTTTTTGAAATTACACAAACAGCCAAAAATTATTTTTAAAATTAATTAAATCTAACACAAGGGCTACTTAGAGGGGACCCTCTGGACCATTTTATATTAATTAGGTTTTTTCTGTAGCTTGCCTTATAGGCCCGTAAAAAATTAATAACCGTTCCTATCTGTTTCTAAATTACACAAAAGCCAAAATTATTTTTCAAAATTATTTAAATCTAACACAAGGGCTGTTTAGAGGGGACCTCTGGACCATTTTATATCGATTAGGTTTTTTCTGTAGCTTGCCTTATAAGCCCGTAAAAATTAATAACCGTTCTATCTGTTTTGAAATTACACAAAAGCCAAAATTATTTTTCAAAATTATTTAAATCTAACACAAGGGCTACTTAGAGGGGACCCTCTGGACCATTTTATATTGATTAGGTTTTTTCTGTAGCTCGCCTTATAGGCCCGTAAAAAATTAATAACCGTTACTATCTGTTTTTGAAATTACACAAAAAACCAAAAATTATTTTTCAAAATTATTTAAATCTAATACAAGGGCTGTTTAGAGGGGATCCTCTGGACCATTTTATATTGATTAGGTTTTTTCTGTAGCTCGCCTTATAAGCCCGTAAAAAATTAATGACCGTTCCTATCTGTTTTTGAAATTACACAAAAGCCAAAAATTATTTTTCAAAATTAATTAAATCTAACACAAGGGCTGTTTAGAAGGGACCTTCTGGACCATTTTATATCGATTAGGTTTTTTCTGTAGCTCGCCTTATAAGGCCGCTAAAAATTAATGACCGTTCCTATTTGTTTTTGAAATTACACAAAAAGCCAAAAATTATTTTTTAAAATTAATTAAATCTAACACAAGGGCTGTATAGAGGGGACCCTCTGGACCATTTTATATTAATTAGGTTTTTTTTGTAGCTTGTCTTATAAGCCCGTAAAAAATTAAAGACCGTTCTTATTTGTTTTTGAAATTACACAAAAAGCCAAAAATTATTTAAATCTAATACAAGGGCTGTTTAGAGGGGATCCTCTGGACCATTTTATATTGATTAGGTTTTTTCTGTAGCTCGCCTTATAGGCCCGTAAAAAATTAATAACCGTTACTATCTGTTTTTGAAATTACACAAAAAACCAAAAATTATTTTTCAAAATTATTTAAATCTAATACAAGGGCTGTTTAGAGGGGATCCTCTGGACCATTTTATATTGATTAGGTTTTTTCTGTAGCTTGCCTTATAGGCCCGTAAAAAATTAATAACCGTTCCTATCTGTTTTTGAAATTACACAAAAAGCCAAAAATTATTTTTCAAAATTATTTAAATCTAACACAAGGGCTACTTAGAGGGGACCCTCTGGACCATTTTATATTGATTAGGTTTTTTCTGTAGCTTGCCTTATAAGCCCGTAAAAAATTAATAACCGTTCCTATCTGTTTTTAAAATTACACAAAAAGTCAAAAATTATTTTTCAAAATTATTTAAATCTAACACAAGGGCTGTTTAGAGGGGACCTTCTGAACCATTTTATATCGATTAGGTTTTTTCTGTAGCTCGCCTTATAAGCCCGTAAAAAATTAATGACCGTTCCTATCTGTTTTTCAATTTACACAAAAAGGCAATTTTTTTTCAAAATTATTTAAATCTAACGCGAGGGCCGTTCAGAACCAACCTCCGGACACATTTCACTTCAAGTACGTTTTGTTGTAGCTCGCCTTTATAACCACGTAAAAAATTAATCACCGCCGAAAAATTAGCACAATTAAAAGCACACGTGCACCGGAAAACCGAAACTGATTATAAAATAATTTCGGGCGAAGATTTCGCCCGATTTTCCTCTCTTCGCCACCCCCACGCCGGGCCGCACTTCACATAAATTTTTAATTATTTAATTGAGGGACGAAAATTCAATTACATAACTGGAAATAATTTCGCGTCAGATTTAGTTACAAGGCCGATCTAATTAAAATTTAATTACAACTTTTCCGTTTGCTCTGCAACTCGGCCGAACCGTTTTTCCTCTCTCCCCCGCTCGCATATTTTTTTTTTAATTAATCGCGCAAAAAAAAATCGGACGCGCGCCGCGGCGCTCAAATTGGGCAAATAAAGCGTTTAGCTACGGCGAGGATTTATTACAATGCATGTTTAAATAAAAATAATGAAGCCAAAAAGCGCGGGGGCGGCGACGAGGGCGCCGACAAGGGGGTGGAGAAAATCCGCGAGCGCAGCGTTTGTCATAATTGTATTTGCGTTTGCGAAACGCGAAAATAAAAATAGGAGCGGGGGCGCAAACACAAAAGCGCCCTTATATCGTTTTAAATAACTGCAAATATTCGGGGGCGGCGAACTGCAAAAGTTGTTTTATCGCTCTATTTACATTTTACGCGCGTATTTTAGGATTTGGCGGCGGTGCGATCGCGCGCCCTCTCGATTTTTCGGCTTAGGGCGGCCGGGGGGGCGGCGCACGAAAAATTAAGGTCCGTCGGGGCCGAGGCGCGATAAGGAATTCCAATTATCGACAATGAGCCGGACATAACTTGATTTAATAGTTTTTTATTGTGGTCGAAGGCGGCCGGTAATGGGCACCCCTTTCTCCGGGACGCGCGCCCCCGGCCGCCGCCGTCTCGTCCGCAAAATAAATACAAGATTATCGTTGAAAACGGCCCCCGCACGAGGTCGCAATTATTAACAATAAAAGCGTCCATAAATCCGCACTCGACCACACTTAATAGTTCTTTATTGTGGCCTCGTCCGCCCCCAAAAATTATTTTCGCAGATAAATTTCGGAAAAAAACGGGGCGAAAATCGAGCGCTTTGCGTCGGTAAAAGGCGCGCGTACGCCGCCGACGAGCGCCTCTTCGCCGTCCGTGGGGGTTGTTAACAGCCAAATAATGCATGTACGGGTCGAGGGACACGAACATATTTTAAAAGGGTCGAAGGGCCAGCGAAGGAATGCCTCGTTTAACTTAAATTATATGTGTAATGTGATATATTTTCGGGTCATAACCGTATCTTCCGGCGGGGTGGGCGGGTGGGTTTTGCGGCGCGATTTTTTCGGCGATGTTGAACGAATTTTGCTCTTTTCGGTTTTTGCCGGCGCAATTGTGGGATTAGCGTCGATTTTGCTATGGGGGTGCGCGCACAAGTTTTGGGGGTTGTAAGGCAACCGATGGCGATTATAAATGACATTCGAACGATTGCCGTAATCGTCAGATTTAACGAGCTTCGATTAAGCTTAATTAAAATTTATTAAAGCTTTTTGGTTTTGTTTTTTTTGATATTGGATTGGGGGTGGAATCGTTACGTTTCGATTTGGACATTGAAATGATTTAATTTAGCGCAAATTTGGTCGAAGAATTGTTTATAGCAGGAAAAGTAATGGTCTGATTTAAATGCGGTTTTTGCCAATCGAAAAAGGATTAAATTTAAGCTTATACGTGTTTTGGGGATTTTAAAAAATTTGTTTTTATTTAGTTTTTATGAGCGCGCCAAGTTTAAATTTTAATGTCGTCCTATTAAAAATCGTCGTTTCGTTATCTTTCGAGAAAATTATTTCAAATTTTAAATTTACAATAGCCGAATAGTGTATTAATTTTAGCTAAAAGGACTTTTAAATATTTTTGTTCGTTTTTGAAAAATAATATTTTTTACAAATCGTTTTGCAAAATTACAAAATATTTTATTTTAAATACAGGTGCGCCTCAGAAATTGTTTATAACAAGAGAACCAAGAGTTTAATTTAAGTGCGGCTTTTACGAATCGAAAAGAACGAAATTTGAGCGAACACGTGTTTCAGCGATTTTACAAAAAAAATTTATTTGACTTTTACCAGCGCGTAAAGTTTAATCTTTAATCTTCTGATAATTAAAATTGCCAATTTGTTATCCTTTAAGAAAATCATTTCAAATTTAAAATTAATAATGACTAATTAGTTTATTAACTGTAACCAAAACGGCATTTAGATATCTCTCCTAGTTTTCAAAAAATAATTTTTTTTATAAGTTGTTTTTTAAAATTACAAATCTATTTATTTCGAACACAGTTGCGCTTGAGAAATTGTTTATAAGAAAAAAACTAAATATCCGATTGTAATGCGGTTTTTACCAATCGAATAAGAACTAAATTTGAGTTAGTAAATGTCTCAGCGATTTTGCAAAAATAATTTTGTTTAATTTTTGCATGCGCGCAAACCTGAATCTTTAAACTCGTCCTATTAAAAATCGCCATTTGGTTCTCTTTTGAGAAAAACACTTCAAATTTAAAATTCAGAACAATAAATTAATGTATTAACTTTATCCAAAACGGCACTTAGATATTCTTGCTAGTTTTCGAAAAATATATTTTTTTTATAAGTTGTTTTGCAAAATTACAAATTTATTTATTTTGAACACAGTTGCGCTTCAGATATTGTTTATTACGAAAAAACCAAGTGTCTGATTTAAATGCGGTTTTTACCAATCGAAAAAGAACTAAATTTGAGCTAATAGGTGTGCCGGCGATTTTGAAAAAAAAATTTTGTATAATTTTTGCAAGCGCGCAAACCAGAATTTTTAAACTCGTCCTATTAAAAATCGTCATTTTGTTTTTCTTTGAGAAAAACACTTCAAATTTAAAATGCAGAACACTAAATTAATGTATTAACTTTATCCAAAACGGCACTTAAATATCTTTACCCGTTTTTGAAAAATTAATTTTTTTCTAAGTCGGTTGGCAAAATTACATAATTCTCTCATCAAACGCACTTACAACTCGAAAATTGTTTATAACAATAAAACGAAGACCTTAATTTAAATACGGTCTTCACTAATAAAAAAAGGACAAAATTTGGGTCAAAGGGCGCTTCAGCGCTTTTCGAAAATACAATTTTACAAGTTTCTGTAAGCGCGCCAAATTCAAACTTAAAATTTATCTAAATTTTCTTTTAATATTTTTGTGTTTTATTATTTCAACTGAATTAATGAATAACGCACTTCGAGATAAAAGGGCCTAAATCCTTAACTCGCCCTTTTAATTCATTTTTAAGAGTCGGAATTAATTAATGCGAATGCGGCTTAATATTTTTTGCGAACGCTCGAAACGACGCGGTTTTTACGTGGCGAACGCGTGTTTTTTTTATTGTCCTGAAAGGGGGCGGTCGCGCTATCATCTAACGAGCGTGAAAGGCCGTGGGGGTGGAAACGGCGGTATTTCTGTTACATTCGCAATGCGAAGCTAATTCGTCGTGCGAGTTACGTAACAATGGGCCGCTTTCTGGGGACGAGGGTCGTCCCGAAGGGCTCCCGACGACACGCTCCCGGCCGCCTTCCGCCCCCCCGATTTTTTTCGTTTTCGAATTCGCAACAGCAAAAATTACTTAGGTGCCCGCGATAATGGCCGCTTTTTGCGCGCAAAAAGGTCGGCCCTCTCCCCGCCGGTTTTTTTGCGGGGACGGCGGGTGGGCCGCTCGCGTTTTGCGGCGTTTAATATTTACAAGGGCCAAATGGACGGATGATATTTTTATTAAATTTAATGCGGACGCGCTCATTAACGTCGCGCGAGCAAAGAGAGTGCCCATTTTTCGAGGGGATTTATTATTATGAAATTTGTGTAGATTCGGCCCCATTTTAATATATATGCAAATCCGTATACGGCCGCCCATAAAACAATATAACGACACGATTTCGGATTAAATGCACTCCGGGCACGTTCTCTTGCGACCGATCTACGACACGAAAAAATACGCCACTTATTTATTAGGTTTCCGAACAGTAATTTCAATCAGTTTTTTTTTGTCCCCCTTTCTGACGGCGATAAATCTCGTTTTAAACGCCTTTTAATTTTTTTATTGCGGCCGATGGGGATTTTGAGGGACTCCCGACGTTTCGGATGCTGGTTTTTGTTGCAAACCGAAGTCTCTTGAAAATTGTTTATAATAAGTGCTTTAATTAATTTTTTTTTAAATTGTTTTTGGGCTGTCATTTAATTAAATCCCTTCCGAATTAGAGCAAAGACAAAAAAAAGTATTGGGTTTTAATTTGGTTGAAAGAGTATTTAAATATCTTGAACGTTTTTGATAATATTTTTTTTGAAGTGAAGCGCAGTTTTGCGTGAGAAATTGCTGATAACAGGGGAATGGGTGCTCCAATTTAAATGGAGTTTTTACCAGTGGAAAGAGGAGGAAATTTTAGCAAATAGGTGTCTCGGCGATTTTATAAAAAAAAATTGTAGAAGTTTTCAAAAGCGCGCCAAATTTAAATTTATAACTTCCAGTTTAAAAATTGCTATTTCGTTATCTTTTGACAAAATAGCTTTACATTTAAAATTTACTATTTGAAATAAATATATTAACTTTTAGTAAAGCGTTCTCAAAAAATTTTTACCCGTTTTAAAAAAAAATAATTTTTTTAATTAATAGTTGTGGTAATTTTATTATTTTTTATATGAAATACACTTGGACTTAGATAATTGTTTATAACTAGAAAACGAAGCGTCTAATTTAAATGCGGTTTTTGTCAATTAAAAAAGACAAAATTTCACTAAATACGTGTTTTGGCGATTCTTTCAAAAAAAATTATAAAATCTTTTTAAGCGCGTTTAAAATTTGAACTTAAAACTCCCAATTTAAAAATTTGTTATTTTGTTGTCTTTGGAGAAAATAGCTTTAAATTTATAATTTATAATTTTAAATACGTTTATTACTTACTGTCCAAACGGCCAGAAAAAATCTACACGCGTTTAAAAAAAATTAATTATTTAACTCAATAGCTGTGAAAATTTGTTTAATTCTCATATGAAATACACACTTACACTTCACAAATTGTTCATAACTCAAAAACAAAGCATTTGATATTAGTGCGATTTTTGTCAATTGAAAGAGGACAAAATTTCACTAAATACGTGTTTTGGCGATTCTTTCAAAAAAAATTATAAAATCCTTCCAAGCGCACTCAGTGTAAACTTAAAACTTCTAATTTAAAAATTTGTTATTTTGTTGTCTTTGGAGAAAATGGTCTTAAACTTGAAATTTATAATTTTAAATAAGTATATTACTTGCTGTGCAAACGGCAACCAAAAATCTCTACACGTTTAAAAAAAAATAATTTTTTAACTCGATAGTTGTAAAAATTTGTTTATTTTTTATATCAAATACACTTACACTTCACAAATTGTGTATAACTCGCAAACCAAGCATTTGATTTTAGTGCGGTTTTTACTAATAAAAGAGGACAAAATTTCACTAAATACGTGTTTTCGGGATTTTTCAAAAAAAATTATACAATTTTCTACAGTTTTCCAAACATACGGGTCACATTTTCTTAAACTTCTCTTTCAAAAAATTCTCAACTCCGCAGTCGGCTATGCAAACCCCTCAAAACTTAGCGCAAAAACCAAAAATTAAATTAATTTCAATTGCGCAAAAACGGCATTAAAAAATCCACGTCACTTTCGCCGAAAACAAATTCCCACCCCTGCGTCGCGAAGAAAGACGCAAAAAAATGCACTTTAGCCGCTTGAAAAGCTTTCCATAATTTTTTCCGAGCCTCGGAAAGATATTCCCGAGCATTCTCAAAAGTTTTTTTAAAGCTTTTGTGTGTAATAAATTAATCTTTGTCCTTTCAACCCTTACTCCTCTTCGTTGAAATTCAAGATCAAGGTAAATACTTCTCAAAATTGTTCATAAATTAAAGAGAACGCTCTCGCTCTCTCTCCCTCTTTTTTTCTTTTTCTTTTTTTGCAACCCCCAAGTAAATCCATCCCCCAACGATAGCTTTTTAAGAGTCTCGCGCTTTAAAATTTATCGTGGCCGAAATTAGCGCTCGCTCGCGGGAGATTTCGTACGAATCAAGGTGAACGATAATAAGTGGGCAAGTATACGAGGTGCGGCATAAAATATTGCCTCGATTTCGGTTTTAAATTAAGCCGCGCGTGGCGCGCGCGAATTTATTGAATTTTTTATCTCGAACGGACATTTTATTTACCGACACGGTTGTGCTTTGTACAGGGCGTCCCGTAAATAACGCGCCCGCCTGTTTGTCGAATCGATCGAGTCCAATCAGCAATTTCAATATTTGTTTGAGGGCCGCTGGCACACATTACGCCGCTCCATTGATGGATGAGCAACGACGTCGATATTTGTTATCGGCGCAAAAAAATGTTGTGCGATATTTTAATGCGCGAAGAGGTGGGCGCGGGGCGGCCGGCCCCCGGGGGGCGGAGGGCGCCCCCTTCGCGAAACAGAGGAGTGATGGAGCGCTCAGGAAATTAAGGCGTTCGGGACTCGGACCGGGAATAGGAAAGAGTCATTTATTTTCATTGCGACTGGGATTTATTTTAAAGTGGGCCCGATCTAATGCGCCCTCGGAGGGATCTCTCTAATCCAAATCCGATAGAATCGACTGATGCTGGGAACGACCATGTGACATGGAATTTTATTCATTTTACGCACAAACCGGAGAAACATCTGCGGACGTCCTTAAATTGACGACTTTGGATTTTCTTCGTTAAAAATCGAATTGATTGCTACTTATGCCAATTTGGCTCGAATTGGAGGCGAGCCGCGCCGCCGCCGCGCCCCTCTCTTTTTTTTTGATGGGCTTTGCGGCCCTAAAAGACGATGCGAGGCTCAAAGTACAAAAAGTTTAATATATTCAATGGGCGAGTATCTTATTTTTGTCCGAAACTGTACTTGATAGATGTTTTCGATACGTGTGCGTAAAGCGAGATGTTTCTGTAGGTGTTGTGAATGTATAACGTCAATTTAAAGCCGCGGGGTTTTTACTATCAAACAATATTTTTTGTAAAACTCTCTGCAGAAGTTTAATTTAAGAGGTACCTTTCCCATTATCGTACATAATAATTTTATGCCACAAAAAAAATTAATTAAACGCTCCAAGGGGGACATTTTTAATTTGACACGCCGATTACCACTTTTATTCGAATTATATAAATATTAAAACGAACAATAGCGTTTTAGAATGCGGAACGAGAAAGTACGCACTTTCCGCACGAGTGCAGAAAGCGACGCCGAAACTATTCTGCGTTCTGAGCGCTTCACTAGCGCCGCACGGCGCTCGCAAATCGAACTCTCGGCGTTCTGTAAACTTTTAATTACTGAGTAACCATAGTTATAATATAAATAACCAATGAGGAGTCTCGTTTCAAGTTGGAATATTTAAATGAGCCAATTAAAATGAAGGAACTTCTTCGTAATTAGTTTTATTTGCGTCGAACGAATTTTTGCACTTTGCGCGCTCGAACGGACGTGAATAGAGATCGGGGGCGAGGGCACCGAAAAAAAAATGAAAAATAAACGGAAATTTGTAGGCTGTATTATTTATGACGTGTGCGCTCGATTGAACAATAATCCGTGATTTATAAGCTCTATTAATTACTCGATTACGCATTACAATGCGATAGCGTTTTCCGTTCCGAAGCCGAAGCTCGTACGAATTACAATATGGCGACATTGAGGGATGATTTCCCCTTCAGGATCTTCCTCCCGTTACGATCCCATTCTTTTCCGCGGCGATTTGTCGCGTCAAGAACGAAAAACGACCCGAATGAATTGCGCGTTTACCGGATTTCTGTATTAAAAAAAGAGCGAGGCGAAACAAGCGGGTCGCCCCTTTCGATTTTTCCCTGCGTCGGCACGACGAGGTCCCCGACGTCCCTAATGATAGGGGGTCGGCTGCGCGCGTGTGTGTGTGTGTGTCTCTCCAATTTTCTTCGTGCCAGCAGGAACGCAATTATCAATTACAAGAAAGTCCTCGTCAGCTGTCACGTGTAATTAAGAAAGTTGTATTATAGGGTCGTCGCGACTTTAGCATATACTTTTACCCCTCGATAAATAGAAACGAGCCCTTATAAAGACGAATCGGTCGAGGGCGGCTTACAGAAATATGTTATTAAATATTCTGGTCGGCGCGTTTTGATTAGGGCTCGCCGTTCTTTACGGCCTTCGCAAAATAATAAAATTAACGTAAACAATCCTCGTGACCTCCGACTTAACGCAGAGAAATCGGCTTTTGGTGTTTGCCCATTTTTCGCAAGATTGATTAAGGACGTATGGGTTTCAGATCGATCGGAAATTAAATAAACAAGGGTGCTTTTTTTTTATACAAACGCAGTTGCACAAATCGTGATGTAAAAAATAATAAAATAGGCATTTTTTTTTAAATAGTAAAAAAAAATTCAGATCCAGACCAAAACTGATAACAGTTTAACTATATAAAATCAATGTAATATTTTCACAGACGGTAATACAAAGCGCCACATACCATTTTTTTTCTTTTTGGTCGAACAAATTAAATGAGCGTTGCTAATATAGAGATCAAACCAAAATACTTAAAAAAGTAAATGAGGGTCTACTGTAGTACACACAATTAAATATATTTTATTTCGTTAAAGCGCCCCTTAATTAGTAGTTTTTATTTTTGAGAAATTATTTAATTATTAACACTTAGTAAAATTATCGAGGATTTAGTGTAGTACATTAAATTAATGGTATTTTATTGTGTAAAGGTGCCAATTAATTAAATTTTTAGTTTTGGAAAATTTATTAATCTAACACCTAAAAAAGTAAGCGGGGGTCTACTGTAGTACACACAATTTAATATATTTCGTTTCGTTAGAGCGCCACTTAATTAATGGTTTTTATTTTTGAGAATTTATTTAATTATTAACACTTAGTAAAATATCGGGGGTTTACTGTAGTACATCAAATTAATGGTATTTTATTGTGTAAAGGTGCCAATTAATTAAATTTTTAGTTTTGGAAAAATTTATTAATTTAACACCTAAAAAAGTAAGCGGGGGTCTACTGTAGTACACACAATTAAATATATTTCGTTTCGTTAAAGCGCCCCTTAATTAGTAGTTTTTATTTTTGAGAATTTATTTAATTATTAACACTTAGTAAAATTATCGGGGGTTTACTGTAGTACATCAAATTAATGGTATTTTATCGTGTAAAGGCACCAATTAATTAAATTTTTAGTTTTAGAAAAATTTATTAATCTAACACCTAAAAAAGTAAGCGGGGGTCTACTGTAGTACACACAATTTAATATATTTCGTTTCGTTAGAGCGCCACTTAATTAGTGATTTTTATTTTTGAAAATTTATTTAATTATTAACACTTAGTAAAATTATCGGGGGTTTACTGTAGTACATCAAATTAATGGTATTTTATCGTGTAAAGGTGCCAATTAATTAAATTTTTAGTTTTGGAAAAATTTATTAATTTAACACCTAAAAAAGTAAACGGGGGTCTACTGTAATACACACAATTAAATATTTTTCGTTTCGTTAAAGCGCCCCTTAATTAGTGGTTTTTATTTTTGAAAATTTATTTAATTATTAACACTTAGTAAAATTATCGGGGGTTTACTGTAGTACATCAAATTAATGGTATTTTATCGTGTAAAGGTGCCAATTAATTAAATTTTTAATTTTGGAAAAATTTATTAATTTAACACCTAAAAAAGTAAGCGGGGGTCTACTGTAGTACACACAATTTAATATATTTCGTTTCGTTAGAGCGCCCCTTAATTAGTGGTTTTATTTTTAAGAATTTATTTAATTATTAACACTTAGTAAAATTATCGGGGTTTACTGTAGTACATCAAATTAATGGTATTTTATCGTTTAAAGGTACCAATTAATTAAATTTTTAATTTTGGAAAAATTTATTAATCTAACACCTAAAATAGTAAGCGGGGGTCTACTGTAGTACACACAATTAAATATATTTCGTTTCGTTAGAGCGCTCCTTAATTAGTGGTTTTTATTTTTAAGAATTTATTTAATTATTAACACTTAGTAAAATTATCGGGGGTTTACTGTAGTACATCAAATTAATGGTATTTTATCGTGTAAAGGTGCCAATTAATTAAATTTTTAATTTTGGAAAAATTTATTAATCTAACACCTAAAATAGTAAGCGGGGGTTTACTGTAGTACACACAATTAAATATATTTCGTTTCGTTAGAGCGCCCCTTAATTAGTGGTTTTTATTTTTAAGAATTTATTTAATTATTAACACTTAGTAAAATTATCGGGGGTTTACTGTAGTACATCAAATTAATGGTATTTTATCGTCTAAAGGTACCAATTAATTAAATTTTTAGTTTTGGAAAAATTTATTAATCTAACACCTAAAATAGTAAGCGGGGGTCTACTGTAGTACACACAATTAAATATATTTCGTTTCGTTAGAGTGCCCCTTAATTAGTGGTTTTTATTTTGAGAAAATTAATTTAATTATTAACACTTAATAAAATTATCGGGGGTGTACTGTAGTACGCAGAAATAATCTTTTTTTGTTGTGTACAAATGCCATTTAATCAATTTTTTTAATTTGCGCAAAATTTATTAATCTAACTCTTAAAAAGTTAATTGAGGGTCTACTGTAGTACACAAAGAATATCTTGAGTTAGAATTTTTTTTATGAAATGTATCTAATTAGCTTCACGTGAACTTATATTATCCTGGGCTGATAGTACTTAGTTCAGCATGAGAAATACATTATATCTGATCAAATGTACACATTGGCATGTCCGTCGATCGCACTCACACTGACATAGCAGCATTCCTGCTGTCAATGATACATTTCATATTATTGTCAAACTCTTGTATAAAATTGAAAGGTCTATTTATGTCGGATCATTTTCGCTGATATTGTCACTGAAAATTATTTTATTACGCAACGTCAAACTTGACGACTGCGTTTCAAATGATCACTATTCTAATTATTTAAAACACTTATATTTGTGAAATTTCAATAAGGTTAATAAGTCAGCTTCGGCGAATTATTTCGAAATTAAGGAATTTTCTTAAGATATGAAACGATATAAACTGAGGTCGCCTAAAATTGACGACGAATACTTTCCGGAGCGTTGAATTTAAATTAAATTTAAACCTCGCCGTAGATCGTAAATATTGTTTTCGTTTTAATATAATACTGTTAGCAAATATTTGTTATTAATCAAAAATTTAAAAATTGTACGTAAATGAGAAATCTTTGAATGAATTAAATACTTAAAATGAGATGTTTTAGAAAACGTTTTTTATACAATTATTTATTATTGTTTATTATAACCGAAAATGTTAAAAAATTCCAGGGTAGCTGTCAAAGAAGGAAATAATTATTTTTCTTATTAGAAATGCCAAATTAAATACCTTAAAACTCGAGATGTTTAAAAAATAGCAAAACAACCGTTTCTTTTTGATACAATTATTTATTATTGTTTATTATAACCCCGAAAAATGTTTAAAAAATTCCAGGGTAGCTGTCAAAGAAGGAAATAATTATTTTCCTTATTAGAAATGCCAAATTCAATACCTTAAAACTCGAGATGTTTGAAAAATAGCAAAACGGCCGTTTCTTTTTATACAATTATTTATTATTGTTTATTATAACCCGAAAAATGTTAAAAAATTCCAGGGTAGCTGTCAAAGAAGGAAATAATTATTTTCCTTATTAGAAATGCCAAATTAAATACCTTAAAAGTCGAGATGTTTGAAAAATAGAAAAACGGCCGTTTCTTTTTATACAATTATTTATTTATGTTTATTATAACTTCGAAAAAGGTTAAAAAAATTCCAGGGTCGCTGTCAAAGTAGGAAATAATTATTTTCCTTATTAGAAATGCCAAATTAAATACATTAAAAGTCGAGATGTTTGAAAAATAGCAAAACGGCCGTTTCTTTTTTATACAATTATTTATTATTGTTTCTTATAACACCGAAAAATGTTAAAAAAATTCCAGGGTAGCTGTCAAAGAAGGAAATAATTATTTTTCTTACTAGAAATGCCAAATTAAATACCCTAAAAGTCGAGATGTTTGAAAAATAGAAAAACGGCCGTTTCTTTTTTATACAATTATTTATTTATGTTTATTATAACTAAAAATGTTAAAAAAATTTCAGGGTAGCGGTCAAAGAAGAAAATAATTTTTTTTCTTATTAGAATGGCCAAATTAAATATCTTAAAACTCGAGATGTTTGAAAAATGGAAAAACGGCCGTTTCTTTTTTATACAATTATTTATTATGATTATACCTATGTTTATTTATACTTCAAAGAAAAATTTTATAAGTGCAATTTATAAAAATAATTTCAGCGTGCTATCAAAGAAAACGAAATAATATTTTTACTATTAGAATTGCCAAATTAAATTGTGTAAAACTCGACATTTTTGAAAAATGGCTAAACGGCCGTTCTCATGCGATACAATGGTGGCACATAAAAATCTGAAATTAGTAACAACACTTTCCCGTTTTATTTTAAAAAATTTAATAAAGGGAAATTTATAAATATTAGAGCTGCCTATATGTTAAGGCAAATTTTCGCCCATAAAATTCTTAAGTAAATAGGCACAGTTTATGTATTGATTTTTCACGAAGCCTTCAAAGTATTGATTTTTAGATTTGCAAAACAGGTAGTTACCTCTTTTCAAAAATTTACAGTGGTTGTGCACCTGTACGATTCCATATTTGCTATTTAATTGCTAAAAAAATTTTTTTGATGCGTTTTGAAAAACATCGTTACGGATTTTGAGGACCAAAGGTCCTTGTCCGTTTGTTAAAGAAAGCTTTTTTTAACATTTCTCAAAAATTAACAAAGTTTACGATTCGTTTCTTTATTTTAAAACGATTTTGCTAGTTCTTTTAATTTTTCATTGCGCTTGGAAACATTTTATTACGGAATTCAAGGGCCAAAGGGCTACTCCTTTTGCCTGTGCAAGCATCGCAATTGATTGCAAAAATTAACGGAAACTGAACGCGCTAAACTTTACATTATTTTTGAATGGGTTTTATGAAAAACGATTAGGTTATTTTTTTTCCTTCTCGGGGCGTTTAAAAAATTTTTATTATATGTTCTAAGGGCCAAAAGATTAGTCCTTTTGATCATCAAAATACTTTGTTGATCTCCAAACGTTTCTAATTTTTTTTAAATTATTTTAAATTTCTTATCTGCAGTATTAAACATTGGGTTTGATTTTTAGACCATGTCTCGGGCTTGTTTAAAAATTTTTTTATATTTCTAAGGGAAATAGATAGTTTTGATTCAAATACTTTGTTGATTAAATTCAATTTTTTTTAAAATTTTTTAAAATTTTTATTGCAGTTGAAATTTTATTACGGGAAATTCAAGGGGCCCAAAAGGGGTATCCTTTTGCCTGTGCAAGCATCGCAATTGATTGCAAAAATTAACGGAAACTGAACGCGCTAAACTTTACATTATTTTGAATGGGTTTTATGAAAAACGATTAGGTTATTTTTTTTCCTTCTCGGGGCGTTTAAAAAATTTTTATTATATGTTCTAAGGGCCAAAAGATTAGTCCTTTTGATCATCAAAATACTTTGTTGATCTCCAAACGTTTCTAATTTTTTTTAAATTATTTTTAAATTTCTTATCTGCAGTATTAAACAATTGTTCTTTTTTTTAACTTTTCACTGCATCTTAAATAATTTTATTGCAGAGTCTAAAGATTAAAGGACTAGTCCTTTCGCTTGTGAAAGCACTTTAATTTAAGTTAAAAATTAACAGAAATGTAACGCCCTAAATTTTACGTTGTTTCTTCTCGTTTTTAAATATCTTATTTGCACTATGAAACAATTGCGTTATTTTTTTTAACTTTTCGACGCGTTTTAAATAAAATTATTATGTGTTCTAAGGACCAAAGGGCTAGTTCTTTTGCCCAAAAAAAACATTTTATTATATCTCAAAAATTAACACATATAAAATACTTTAAATTATATTTTTTTGATAATTTTTGAGTTTGTTAATTTTTTGAACTCTTCCATGCGTTTTACAAAAAGTTATTGCAGATTCAAAGGACTAATAGACTAGCCTTTTTGGCCACAAACGCGTTTTAATTTATCTAAAAATTTACAGAAATTCATCTCGGAAAACCATCAAACGATTTAACACCTTTCTTTAAACATTTAATTTATTTCCGGCATTCAAAAAATTTTCAAAAAATTAATTCCAACATTTCGAGTAATAAAAAGGCAACCAAAAACACGACCGCTTCTTAAAACGCCGAAAATCGTTCAACTTTACCGAAAAAGCTCGTTTCGAAAGCGTTTCCCTTCGACCGAAAGCAAATTATTCCCAATTTCGTAACGACCACAAAATAACAGATAATTATCCAGCCTTAATATACAATAAGGAAGTAAATTTACCACCGAAATTTAAATAAACATTAGTCAAGAGACGTCGACATGGCATGCGAGCAACTTAATAAGCAATAATCTACGCACCTCGCATGTTCGAGCCGGTCGCGGAGCCCGAAAGGAAAGAAAAAACTCGTAAAGCATGTTTTAGGGACATTAACACAAACCCTCGCCCCCGCCCCCGCCCCGAAAAAATTCCCCGCGATTTTATTCAGATGCCATTATATTTCGAAATTGAGTTGGGGCGCTCGCGAAGCGTCTTTTCTAATTCTTTCGGGGGCAGGGGAGAGAGGGGAGGCGTTGAGCTTTTTGAGTGCATTCAACATGCAGGAAGTGCACGCGCGTGTGTCTTATCTCGTACGAGGAAAAAAAAGGGGCGAGAGAGGGGCGGCGGCGCCCGCCGTCCTTTTCCCATCCGAGATGCTATCGCGCTCTTTTCGGAAAAATTTTAATACGCAAGCATCATAGACATTCCCCGAAAGCAGGAAATGTACGATTTCGTGATATCTCAGCGGCGTGCGCGGAATTTTTACGAATTAGCCGTGGGACACGTACCAGCGCGCGCTCCTGTTTTTTTTTTTCGATGCGCGCCGCCCGATGCATTTTAATCGGCTCGTTGTGGCCGCCGCCGCCGCCCGCGTTCTTTTTTAAGCGAAAAAATTTAATTACGCGCCTAACGAGAGCCGAGAAGCGAATTAAAGCGAATTAAGCCGATAATTAATGTAATCGAACCGGGGCGAAATTAGTCCGTAATTGAAGGACGACTTAATTTGGGCGCTCGGCGCGCGAAATTTCCACCACGGAAAAAAAACAAATTGAGTTTCTGAGGGGCGGCTTTGTTTGCGTTTTTAAGAAGGAAAAAGTGGCGGCACGTACGCAAAAAGGGCTTGTGTTATTTTTCTGTTGCGAACTTTTCGAAAAAACAATCGGATTATCTTGCGGGGGCGGCGAAAAAAAAAGAAGTAACGCCGCACTCTCTTCATTAATCCTTTGATTGATTAGCTGTCCGGCCCGCACAATGGACGTTGAAAAGTTTATCCATTTTTAAAGTTGCATTCAACTAACCGTAAGCTCGTTTCGCCCCCTTTTTTTCTCCCTCTTCGTTTCGTTTAATTGGCTCGAGCGTCGTTGTTTTGTAATTTTTCGTTAGAAATAATTTTTAATTTTCCTAATTCGGCCGAGCGACGAGTTTTTAATAAAAAGGGCTTTGTAGTTGAAATAAAACGACTTGTGTGCACGGAAAACAAATTGCAGCAAATTGATTTGCCCCCACCAGCGAAAAAGTAAAAGTAACTACGACGGTGGCATGTTTACCTTGTGCTGCGTTTTAATTTTCTGCAACTGTGGCGAGCTAATGTTTTATAGCTTCGTGTTAACAATGTCGCGTAGTGCCACCTGTCGGTGAGTGGCTGATATCAATGCACAAATACTGGTACCTCAATATTCGATTTGATTTCGAATAGAAATAAATTTCCAAGTTGTGGGGGTTGTAAAGTTATGCTTTTAATGGCAAGGCCGAAGCATAGATGGCGCAGATTGTCCGTGGACGAAAAACGAGCGCTCAAATTTTAGTGCGGCTTTGGGCAATCGAAAGGGGATTAAATTTAGGAACGTACATATTTAAAAATTTGTTTTAAAAGCAATTTGGGCTTTTTTGCACGCGCTTAAATTTGTGAATTTCATTTCGTATGGTTTTTGCTTTTGAAAATTCGGCGATCGGTTGCCTTCGAAAAAAATTCGTTGAAACTCGGGAACTTTGTTTGGAAATTAATCGGTTTTGATTTGGCGAAGAGTTTTTTTTAATATCTTTCTTTGTTTTCCGTGAATTGTAGGTTTTTGTGGTTAAAGTGCGCGTTTATGAATCGAAAGTGGTTGACGATTTATTTACGTATGTTTTTTTTGTGGTGGACGTATGTATTTTTTATGCGAGGGTGTTCGGATTTAAACGGGGCTGTTAGTAACGGAGAGGGGAGTAAATTTGGGGCGATAAAAGTTTTTTGCAAAGGCTTTTTGAGGTGCGCTTTGAGCTTTTTTATTGGTTTAGTATTTGTAAAATCGCCGTTGCGTTATTCGGCGATTAATTTTTTTGAAACGTGGTGAAATTATGCGTAATTTAATTTATTTTAGTGGGTCGAAAACCCCGTTTCGATATTTTTATTAGTTTTTGTGCGATTAATTTTTTTTGTTGGTAAAATGCGGGCGTTTGGTTCGAATTAAAAATTATTAACTGGTTTTCTTGATTTTTGGCCGGAGGACAATTATTTTTTTACTGTATCTTAAGTAAAAACATTTGAATATTTTACAAATTAAGATTCAATTAAAATAGTATTTTAATTAAGGGAGTTGGGGGGTTTCCAACTCGTTTCTATTAATTTAATTGCTATTTAACAAACAAATTATTATTTTGTTGGGTTTTTTTTTAATTTAGCATTGGGAAAATTAGTTTTTTAAACTTTTCTTAAGTAAAAAGTCTGAATATTCCGAAAATTAAGACGTCATTAAAAAATTTCCCCATTTAACTGTGTGGTGGGGCTCCCAACTCGTTTTTATATATTTAATTGCTATTTAACAAAGATCTAAAAATATTTTGTTGTATTTGTTTTAATTTGGCATGAGGAAAATTATATTTTCAAAATTTTCTCAAGTACAAAAGTTCGAACTATCTCGAAAATTAAGACCTCATTCAAAAATCCCTCCATTTAAAAGTGTTATGGGGGCTCCCAAATTGTTTCTATATATTTAATTGCTATTTAACAAAGAAATAAATATTTTGGTGTTTTTTTTTTTAATTTAGTATTCAAAAAATTATTTTTTTAAACTTTTCTCAGGCAAAAAGTCTGAATATTTCGAAAATTTACACCCATTTAAAAATCTCCACTTTAAAGAAAAAGCGCGGAGAAACGACACCAGCTATGGTTACTAGGGGTACGTAAAAGCATCCCCTTGCAATATAAAGCAATTCTATTTTTTCATTTTTTGTCAAAAAAAACATGGATTAATAGAAAACTATAATTTTTTTTTCATACGAAAATTTAACGTTGGGACACCAATTTTTTTAAAGTTGTCTTACGCAAAAAAGACTAAATTTTTCAAAAATTTAAATCGCACGTAAATATCTCTTCAAATAACCGAGTTGTGGAGCTCCAACTACTATTTACTTGCTTTAGGTACAATTTAACAGAAAATTTTTATTTTACTTGTTTAAATTATTTTAATTAAATCAGACAATTAAATTGATCTTCGATTAAAAGTCCAATTTTGAAAAAACAAGAATTCAATTATATGACATAATTAAAACGGCCCCAACTTAACAATAATTAACAAACGGGCAAAAAACACGGAAACACCTGCATTTTCCCAACTTTCTTCAGTTCGCCACGATTCCAATTTAATATTTTCCTTCTCAGCCGTCGAGAAAAAATAGCGGCATCGAAAAATTCGGGCAGATTTTGCGTGTTTTTCCCTTGTAGCCGTCAATTTTCAATCTTTCATTTTAATTGTTAGGAAAAAGGTGAAGAGGGTGCGTGCTTTTGACACGCAGGTGAATTTCGACGTTATTTTTCTCGTTGTCCATATGCGCGCCCTGAAAAGGGCAAAGCCTTTCAAATCCCTCGATTTAAAAAGAATAATAAAACGTCCGATGCCACGTCGTCCCTTCTCCGAAGACGCGCCTTCGACGACAACAACAACAGCCCGATTTCGACGCAAATCAAAAAAGCGCCCCGTAATTTAAAATTTAATAACCTCAAATAAAGCGACGGTTTGTTGTTTTCCAATGAGCCGTTCAAATATCATTTCGCAAAATGACATGCAATAAAATTCATAATGTCGATTTGTTAAGCGAGCCGGAAAATTGCGTATTTTGCATTCGTAAAGTAATTTCGCAAAAAATAGAGCGGGTCGCGAACGGTGGCGCCACCTCTCGCCGGAGTGGCGACGCCGCGTAGCCGCCATTTCGCAGAACTCGGCGCGCTACGTGGAGCGGCCGGCAGATGGCGCCGGGCGCTCGCTCCGCACGAAAATTGATTTTCTCTTCGGGAAAAACGAAACGCAAATACGAGTTCACAATTAATTTCGAATGCGAAGTTAGAATTAAAAAAATTAAATATTTAGGCGTCGAACGTCGTCGGTGCGCCCCTTTGTCTTTTACGACCCTCGAAAAAAAAATTAATTTGCGGGGTGGGGGGCGGGGGGCGGGCGTTTTGCTTAATTCGCATTCGGACGAGATAATTTAGCGACGAATTATTTGCGGAAATTGTCGTTGATGTTTATATCGGGGGTGGGTCGCAGTCCGACCCTTATCCATCACGAGTTATGAACAAGATAAGGGTTGATAACGCGCGCCGGGTCGATACAAACGACAGAAATTAACATCGAGCGATTATGGTAATCAGTACGAGTAGATTATGTTATTAATTATGCGGGGCGACTGTTTCGGGGGGCGTAATCAGCGATTCTGGCGAAATTTTACAACCCTCTCCGAAAACATATTTCTGTCTGAATTAAAATCTGCGACGTCGACGACGCCCGCAATTCTCTTCGCTAATGCTTTTTCGCGTCGGACGAATTGTTTTTCTCTTTCTTCTTGCGCTTCGTTTTGCCGAAAAAAATTAAGACGTCTTTTTTTTTACGGTCGAAAGCAAATGCGAGTTTAATGTCGCTTTTTGTTCGGCTTTCTGACCTCCGTTTTCTTTTTTAATTAATTTTTTGCTTTCGGAAATTTTCGAAGACGGACGAGGCACTTCGGCAATTGTTTATTTAAAAAAAAATTGTACTGGAGGGTAATAAGGCCCACTTCGTGTTAAATATTTTTTATTAAATAAATTTTGACCTCCGTTTTTTTTTTGATTAATTTTTTGCTTTCGAAAATTTTCGAAGACGGACGACGCACTTCGGCAATTGTTTATTTAAAAAAAAATTGTACTGGAGAGTAATAAGGCCCACTTAGTGTTAAATATTTTTTATTAAATAAACTAAGATAACGTATTTACCATAGCAAATAAGTGGAAGGGAGCGAAAAGATACGACAGTTTCGTCAGTGCGAGCGAGAGGGAACGATTAAAATTAATCGACTAATTTTGCGTCTAATTTATCGGTCCGAAATGTTGTGAATGTGCTCAAATGCAGTTCGAGCTCAAGTGGCACATTCCGATCTCGAAATGCGCGCGCTCCGCGTCGCGCTTCATTTGCCTCCTCGCGAAATGTGCCACTTTTCGCTCGAACGTGCACATCTTTATTAATTATATTTCTACATTAATTTTCTTTTTTAAACGAAATAAATAATATTTATTTAGTTTTGTAGAATTTTGATTCGAAAAATAATATACAGAGTGATTTTTTAAGTTTCTAAACATTTTGATTTAGGCGTCGCAGTTTTTAATTAATAACGTTTCTAGAAATTAAATTTATTATTGTGAATCGTGCTTAAAACCGAGTGCGCACGTTTGAGCTCAAAGTGGCACATTCCGATCTCGGGAAAATGAAGCGCGCCGCTCCGCGTCGCGCTTCATTTGCCTCCCTCGCTCGGAAATGTGCCACTTTTCGCTCGAACGCGCGCATCTTCGTATTTATTGAATTTTGTCTATATTAATTTTTTTTTATTGTAAGTCGCGACCCTCAACCATTTGCCTTGTATTAAAATATTAAGGCCCGGGCCTTATTACCTCAGTAATACATTTTTCTTTTTTAATATTATCTTTTTTTCTGATTAAATAAATCAAGTCAACTAAAGACGAAGTCAAAGAAGAAACTTACCTCTTTGTATATAATTTTGCTCCTCTTAAATATTCGCACGATAGCACTAATTGAAAGTCAATTTGGCAGAGATACATTTATAAATTGCACGTAATATTGAGGTAGATTCACTAAATCGAGGTTTCCCGCGTTAATTGAAACCCAAAAATTTCCAACCCAGAAGTGATATGTTTTAGACGTTTCTCGCTCGCCGATGACACTAAATAAGCGATTTTGATTATAGTTTTTATTTAATGGCTTCTGGGCTTTATTACCTGGCCGGCCTTATTACCCTCCGGTACCTCGGCGTCGAAAAAAAATAGTTTGTTGTTATTGGACAAAAAAAACCGCTTTAAGTTGGCACGCAAAATCCCTAAATTGATTTAAATTTGATTAAAGTGTCTACGTAGGTTTTCTACAGGGTGTTTGCAAAGATATGTCAAAGCATAATTTTTTTTGGTGTTTAAAATTATATTTTCTTGACACTTGGGTTTTCGTTCAAGTTTCGATTAACATAAAATGCTAAATTTAATACACAGAAAATAATTTATTTAATAATTAATGCCAACGAGGCAATTTAACGTTGTCGTAGAACAAACAACCTGCAGTTCTAAAAAGGTGGGTTTCGATTTTGATTTAGCTCCAACTTTTTCGAACGAACGAATTTAAAAATGTTGCACGACAGAAACCGTTTTAAAAAAGCCACCCCTTTTCGGGCTCTGGCACTTAATCGTAAACACCCTGTAACAAAAAAAATTAGTGTGCGATTTTCGTGATAATAATTTATTCTCCGAGCCGCAGTTGTAAATTTCGAAGCGAAATCCGTGCGGAGGGGTGGCGATTAAAGATTAACGAGCGCGTTAATTATGGAGGAGCTCTTCGCGCGCAAGAGCCTCCAGGAGGCAGAAGAAGGCGGCCCTTTTAATTAAAACGATCGAATTTCGAAACGGCCCCAAAATTCGGCCGCCCTAATCCTCGGCAAATTTCGATACAGAAAGGTGGCGGCGGCCGATCGCTCCCCCGAACTTTTCCAATTAATCGTTTCGCGAAGGAAAAGTTGCGAAATCTCTTCGGCGGCGGCCGTTCCGCGATTAATCGGACAGATTATTTTCGTTCCTAATGACGAAACGGTTCGCATGCAAATCGCGCCCAATAACATTTGCTGTAAATGCAAATTGGGGCGGCGGGTCCGGGGCCCTTTCGGCTTCCGCACGTTTGATCTTTCGGCGAGGACGTAATCGTTACGAAGTGACGCGTCGTTTGGGGGCGAAACGAGCCGCCGCACAGATCTGTCCTTTTCGGTTCGCCCCCCCCCTCCCCCAAAATTAAAAATAATTTTTTTTTTAAATTGCGCGAGCCAAAACGCTCGCCTCGTCAATTTTACGAACAAAATATGTTGCGCCCGAAATGCGCGCCCCTTTTGCATGGTAATGGGGCTTGGAGGGCCAGAAGGGCCAGAAGGGCGCAACTTGAACCTCGATTTAAATGCGCGCGTGCTTTTTAATGCCGAATTTCAATTGCGGACCGTCAACAAGCCTTTTTTCGTTCGGGAAAATGCGAATAAAATGCGGGACGCCCCCCGCGCTACGCGCGCCGCTGGTTCGTCGCGCATTTAATTACACAAAAGGATTTGGACAAAGGATAATTGTAATCTTGGGCTTTGAGAGGGCGCAAGGTAAATAATTTCGATCAAAAGTAGAAAACGAGGAGCGAGTAATTAATATTCATTTTTAAAAATTTTTAATTTGAATTTTTTTTCGAGGGAGGGGGTGAATTTTAATGGGACGCATTAAGATAAATTGCGAAGGGGGCGCTGGTCCCGACAGATTTGGCGGATTGAATTAGGAAAAGATCGGATCGAGGATTAGTTTGAAATTTATTTAGTTTTGCGCGGGGGGAGGCAAAATCGAGCGCTGTTTGGGGGACGAGGTCTATTTTCGTTGTAAATGATTAGGAGTGCGCTTATCTTATCTGCGGACGATTTAATGGTTTGCATATTTATTAAATAAACAATGAACGATTTAGATAAGTTCGCGTTGAGTAAATATCGTGGCCGTTTGTAATGTTTGCATGGGCGTCGAAGCTGATGTTTTTTTCCAATCTGGAGAGGTCGGTTTTAATTTTGTTGTGCGAGGAAATTGATTGTTTTTTTTCAATGAGTTTTGGCTTTTGTTGTTTTTTTTAAGGCGATTTAAGAGGATCGAGGAATTTGTGTTGTTTGGAATTAGCTCGGTTTTAGCTTGCTAATGAAGTTGTAAATTTAAGGGTTATTATGAGGGTTGTTTCTTTTATGGTAGAAATTTTTTTAAAGACATTTTTAAAGGTAAATTTTCTTGGCTTTCGATTGGCGAAAACGGAATCCAAATCGGAGTTTTCGTTTTCCCGTTATAAATAATTTGGCGTGACGAGATGCGTTTTGGTTAGGAGCATTATTATTTTTGTGTTTGATTTAATAAAAAAATTGATTTGTAAAAACTGTTGTAGATATTTTAGTGCGGTTTTCATTGTATTATAATGGATCACATCGGTGATCTTTGGTGTAAATTTAAAAACTCATAGAATAACAGAGTGACATTTTTATAATTATTCTATCTAAATTAAAAAGTCAATTTTTTTTTTAAATTATTTAAATATAACACAAGGGCTGTTTAGAAGAAACCCTCTGGATCATTTTATATAAATTAGGTTTTTTCTGTAGCTCGCCTTATAAGCCCGTAAAAAATTAATTACCGTTCCTATCTGTTTTTGAAATTACACAAACAACCAAAAATTATTTTTTTAAATTATTTAAATCTAACACAAGGGCTGTTTAAAAGGGACCCTTTGAACCATTTTATATCAATTAGGTTTTTTCTGTAGCTCGCCTTATAAGCCCGTAAAAAATTAATTACCGTTCTATCTGTTTTGAAATTAAACAAACAGCCAAAAATTATTTTTAAATTATTTAAATCTAACACAAGGGCTGTTTAAAAGGGACCCTTTGAACCATTTTATATCAATTAGGTTTTTTCTGTAGCTCGCCTTATAAGCCCGTAAAAAATTAATAACCGTTTCTATCTGTTTTTGAAATTACACAAACAGCCAAAAATTATTTTTTAAAATTATTTAAATCTAACACAAGGGCTGTTTAGAAGGGACCCTCTGGACCATTTTATATCAATTAGGTTTTTTTTGTAGCTCGCCTTATAAGCCCGTAAAAAATTAATTACCGTTTCTATCTGTTTTTGAAATTACACAAACAGCTAAAAATTATTTTTTAAAATTATTTAAATCTAACACAAGGGCTGTTTAGAAGGGACCTTCTGGACCATTTTATATTAATTAGGTTTTTTCTGTAGCTTGCCTTATAAGCCCGTAAAAAATTAATTACCGTTCCTATCCGTTTTTGAAATTACACAAACAGCCAAAAATTATTTTTCAAAATTATTTAAATCTAACACAAGGGCTGTTTAAAAGGGACCTCTGGACCATTTTACATTGATTAGGTTTTTTCTGTAGCTCGCCTTATAAGCCCGTAAAAAATTAATTACCGTTCCTATCTGTTTTTGAAATTACACAAACAGCCAAAAATTATTTTTCAAAATTATTTAAATCTAACACAAGGGCTGTTTAGAAGGGACCTCTGGATCATTTTATATTGATTAGGTTTTTTCTGTAGCTTGCCTTATAAGCCCGTAAAAAATTAATGACCGTTCCTACCTGTTTTTAAAATTACACAAACAGTCAAAAATTATTTTTTAAAATTATTTAAATCTAACACAAGGGCTGTTTAAAGGGGACCCTCTGGACCGTTTTATATTGATTAGGTTTTTTTTGTAGCTCGCCTTATAAGCCCGTAAATAAATAATTACCGTTCCTATCTGTTTTTGAAATTACACAAACAGCCAAAAAATTATTTTTCAAAATTATTTAAATCTAACACAAGGGCTGTTTAGAAGGGACCTTCTGGACCATTTTATATTAATTAGGTTTTTTCTGTAGCTCGCCTTATAGGCCCGTAAAAAATTAATGACCGTTCCTATCTGTTTTTGAAATTACACAAACAGCTAAAAATTATTTTTCAAAATTATTTAAATTTAACACAAGGGCTGTTTAGAAGGGACCTTCTGGACCATTTTATATTAATTAGGTTTTTTCTGTAGCTTGCCTTATAAGCCCGTAAAAAATTAATGACCGTTCCTATCTGTTTTTGAAATTACACAAAAAGCCAAAAATTATTTTTTAAAATTATTTAAATATAACACAAGGGATGTTTAGAAGGGACCCTCTGGACCATTTTATATTGATTAGGTTTTTTCTGTAGCTCGTTTGATAAGCCCGTAAAAAATTAATGACCGTTTTTATTTGTTTTTAAAATTATACAAAAAGCCAATAATTATTTTTTAAAATTAATTAAATCTAACACAAGGGCTGTTTAATGTCGTTTTTCAGGACCATTTTATTTATTTATTAGTTTGCTGTATTTCCACAAAGAACCCCGGAAAAAAATAAATTATAGGGTCACCTGTTTATCTAGTTATGGAAAAATGTAATTTTATTTCATATAAATTAAATTCAACACAAGGGCTGTTTAAATAATTGTTTATTATTTTTCTAGGAATAAGCCCGAAAAGGTTGATAAAATTTATTTTTTAAAGATTCTACTTCATCTCCGTACCAAAAAAACCTAATTAGGGTAGTTTTAGTATTTTTTTGTTGCTCCACGTAATTCCATTTTATCTCCAACAATCTCAAGGGTTGCTTTACTCACTAAAATAGTGCAAGATAAGAGACACTAGCCCTTCAGCTAAGAAAAGCTTAAAGGGTTAAAGCTCAATTTTCCTCCTCCCTTTCCCACGTCCCCATTTAATAATTATGACAAATCCAACGTCTGACTTAATTGCACCAGATAACCGAGTTTTCTTTTTGCCTCCCCCCGAAATGGGGTGTTTTTTTATCCAAAAAATAATTGCCCTCGATCCGGGCACTTTTCTCTCTTGCCATACCTAACCGAAGTGGCGGCACAATAAATTATCGAAGGGTCGAGGGGGCCCGAATTTTTGAACGAGGGGCGGCGGCGCCCCAATCGACGCAAATTTTAATTTCCGATAATTTCGGCGCTCGTGCGATGACAATGGCGAGACGGAGCGGCCGGATTAGGGCCGGGGGCGGCGGAGGGGGCGGCGGTCGTATTAGTAAAATTTAGTACGAAACTAAGGAACGCGTTCGGTTCAGCCATTTCCGTAATGTTTAGTTTCGCATTTCTGTAGTTATAGAGCTTGCGGTTGTTAGCGCAAGTTTACATTTGCTTTAGAGAGCGGGTCTCGGGTTTTGCTTAACTTCACCCGCTCGGGGTGGCCGCGGGGGCGGCAAGGACGAAACCGTGTGCGACGTTCGGCTCGCCTTTGCCAAAGTCGACCCCCGATTGCGAAAAAACTTACGAAAAGCTCGATCCGAGGGGGGCGGAGGTGGAAGGGTTCGGGGGCGGAGGGGTGGAAAAAAGCACGCGGTCGCCGTCGTCTTTGTGGCTTTATTGTTTTTTTTTTCGGGTGTCGGCTTCGATGAGCTTCCACCGTCCGGGTCGTTAACGTCGGACCAAAGGGAAACCACCGCCGGTAATCGGGCGTCGCATTTTTGCCTCTTCGGACCCGAAATTCTTGTTCAACTTTCGCCCGAAATCAAACGTAAATTTATTCGCCGGAAAGGCGGCGTTATCCTTCTATTAAAAACACCGATATATGTATCTAACGAAACGCACACAATTCCTTATCCCCTAATTGGGGGGTGAGTCATAGTTGATTTATTTTTTTACCGGGGGGTGAGTTTGCATAAGCCGCCAAATTGGGTTCGGGACGTAACAGTTTTATTTCGTCGTAAATTTGTTTCGCGTTTAACGTGCACGGATGCGAACGGTTCGTTTTTGGTTTTGTTCGGGTTTTGTTGGTAGCTCTGCTTGCGGCTTGTAATTGTTTAATAAATATGTTGGCAATGATTATCGTTTGTGAAAAATTAGAAAAAATATAAAGTTGAATAGAAATGTTATTTAATTGTTTTTATTCGTTTTCTTATTGTTAACATTTATTAAAGTAATTGAGGGTCTACTGTATATGTGGAATTTAATGCGTTTAATTTGGCGGATGCGTTGTATAACAATTTTTATTGAATTTTTAGAAATATATTATATATTAAGTTCGAATAAAATAATCGGGGGTCTACTGTATTAGGCAGAATTGAATGTATTTTGTTCGGCAAGAACACCATTCAATTATCTATGTGAGTTTTTGTGAAATTAACTACATTTTAAATATCAATTAAATAATCGGGGGCGTACTGTAACACGCAAAATCAAACAAATTTTAATGAATAAGACTACTATATAATATTTGAAACATTCAATATATTTAACGTTTAACAAAATAATCGGGGGTGTACTGTAATACCTAGAATCGAACATATTTGTTTTGGTAAAAACATTTGATCATCTTTATTATGAAATGAATTGTTTTTAACAAGTATTAAAATAATCGGGGGTCTACTGTAATACCCAAAATCAAATATATTTAGTTTGATATAATCTATATCAGTTTTTAGAAAATTAATTAATTAATTAAAATACTCGGGGTCTAAAGTCTTGTACAGTAGCATCTTGCAAAACAATACCTTTTGTTGTTTTTAAAAAATAATTTTTTTTTATAAAGTAAATATTAACATACACAGTCGAACCTCGATAAGCCGAATTTTTGATAAGTCGAACCTGCTTCCCTAGGCCTTGCCTATTTCAACGTTAATATTTTTATATCGATAACTCGAAGAATTTTCAGCTTCCCTTCAACTTCGACTTATCGAGGTTCGACTGTATTTTACTTGACGTCCCCAAAAGTCAAAAGCGTCAACAAAAATCAAACGCAAGCACCGAAAAGCGTCGACGACGCGCCGTACCAAAAAGAAAAATCGCGCTTCTTGCCGTTAACGAGCCGCGAATTAATTTGCGAATTGTGCTGATTACGAAGGGGGCGGCTTCACATCCCCGTTCATTAGCATAGAAAGTCCGCATTCCAAACTGCACTACGCATAAAGCGCAAAGGGTGATGCATATTGCATGTAATACACTCCTGACGCATTTCCTTTCTTCGAAAGGGGCCCCGCGTCTGCGGGGGAGCGCGGACGGCACGCAGGCCACCCCCCAACAGCCCCTCGTTATTATTAAGTCATCACCATTAAACGCATTAGTTCGCCGGTAACGAGGATCGAATTTAAAAAAAAATTAAAATCCGCGAGAGGCGGTGCGAATCGCACGAAAAAAATCGACGGCGGACGCGCGCGCCCCCCATTTTCCCCGAAAAAAAGAGGACGCGAAACGACCGGATGCCGGATTCGAAGCAACCAAAGCAGAAACATTTAACGGGCCAACTTTTAGATATTCGCTAATGGCGCACCCGATATAAATCATCCCTTTATTCGCGCGCTGGCAAAAAAATAAAAAATACGAAAAAAAAAGTCGAGGGCCGAGCGGCGCACGTCCGCCCCCTTCTCGGCCCCTTTAATTGCGAAAGAAGTCGTCGTCGCCGAACGAACTTGTCAAATTTACGGACAATTTGGACGGAGGACTGCTTTGTCGACGAAAAGACCGAGAGCGAGTGCTGAAGCTTCATTATTTCTGACAAGCGTAATTGATTTATGGGCCGTCGTCCCCCGCGCGCCTTCCGAGCTTTTCGCCCCGCCGCGGAGCGTAATTCTTTTTTGGGAAAGCTCGCGTAAACATGATACTTATTTAAATTGGGGAGAGGTGCGCGCGGGCCGATGTTTTGCAAACGGCTTTTTAAACGGTGTCTCGACGAGGGGTGGCGGTTCGAATTCGTCGGCGCTCGGCCGGGGGCGGTTTTATTGTCGAAGTTTCGAGCCGCTGCGAAATTAAGCGTTTCGAGTGTTTGGATTGATCTTTAGGCTTTTGCAAATTGTAATAATCGTAAGAGGTGTATTGAGATGCGCGGCTGTCGGGGGTGGTTTATTTTTGGTAGCGCGACAGATGTGGCGGCAATAAAAGTTGCCGAGGCGGAAGTGTTATAAAAGGGGAGCGGACGAGAATAAGTGATTTTTTAAGAGCGACTGTATAAACTTGGGATAATTTTTTTTGGGAGATTATAATGTTTGTTCTTTCTGTGTAATTTGGGTTAAGTTTGTTTGATTTTTTTTTGAGGGGTGGGCGTCGAATTTTATGTGTTGCAATTGTCGGGAAGGGAGAAAGATTATTTTTAGGAATCAATTAACTTTTTTTATTAGTAATTAAATTTTTTGAGTGGGGCACTGTGGGATATTTATTGTATTTTAGGGGTGGTTAATAGATGTATTAGCTTCTTGGAATTAAATTGGGGTTGTTTTATCTTGACGTGAAATGCTTCCTCGATTTTTTTAAATTATTTTGTGGTTACACTTTTTGTGTGAGGGGTTCAAAAATTTGCAAGAACTATTAGGGTGCAAATACAGTTTTCTTATTTTAAGGGGCGATTATTACGTGTTTTATCTACGTGGAAAAAATTGGGTTGTTTTGACTTTGACAGAAATGGCCTCAATTTTTTAAAGATTATTTGATTAAATGGCTTAGTTGTGGAAGAGTTAAAAATTCTAAGGATCGTTTAAAGCGTAAATACGGCTTTGTTATTTTAAGGGGTGATTATTCAATATATTGGCTACATGGAAAAAAATTGGGGTGGTTTTTCTTTCAATATAAAGGGCTCAGCATTTTTTTTAAATAACTTGCGGTCGTAACTTTTGTATAAAACAATTTTGAAATTCGTAGAGGTTTTTATGGCACAAATAGAGTTTTCATATTTTATGGGATAGTTAATAAATGTATTAATTACTTGAAAAAAAAATTGGGGCTGTTTTGAAATTAACAGAAACGTCCCTTAAAGTTTTTTAAAATAATTTGAATAAATAATTTTACTATAAAAAAGTTAAAAATTGGTAGAATCCTTTAAAATATATATACAGTTTTGTTATTTTAGGGGATGATTATTACATGTTTTAGATACATGGAAAAAAATTGGGGATGTTTTGACTTTAACAGAAATGCCTTTGCAATTTTTTTAAAAATAATTTTAGTAAATCGCTTAGTTGTAAGCAAGTTAAAAATTCGTAGAATCTTTTAAAATGTAAATACGAATCTGTTATTTTAAGGGATGATTAATAAATATATTAGCTACGCGAAAAAAAATTGGGGTGGATTTACCTGTAACAGAAACGGCTCAGCATTTTTTTTAAATAACTTGCGTTTGTTCCTTTTATATAAAACACATTTAAAATTCATAAAGACTTTTATGATTCAAATAGGGCTTTGATATTTTATGGGGTAGTTAACAAATGTATTAAATACTGGAAAAAAAATTGGGGTTGTTTTAGCATCAACAAGAACGCCCCTACAATTATTTAAAATAATTTGAGTAAATAACTTGACTGTAAAAAAATTCAAAATTCACAGAATTGTTTTAGGTGTAGATACGGCCCTGTTATTTTAAGAAATGATTACTAAATGTATTAATTACGTAAAAAAAAATTGGGGTGGTTCTACCTTAACTAGAAATGACTCAACAATTTAAATATAATTTTAAATAATTTGCGTTAATGGGTTTGCTACAATCAAAAAAGTTAATAATTCGTAGAAAATTTTACGGTATTAAAACGGCCCTAATATCTTAGGGAATGATTAACAGATATATTGGCTACTTGAAAAAAAAATTGGGTGGTTTTGCTTTTAGCCAGAAAGCCTTTGGAATTTTTTTAACAATTTGAATTAATACCTTTATTACAAAACAGTTAAAAATTTCTAGAATTTTTTTAAGTGTAGATACGGCCCTGTTATTTTATGAAGTAATTATTTAATGTACTAGCTTCACAAAAACAAATTGGGGTGGTTTTGCCTTAAACACAAACCTCTGGACAATTTAAATTAAATTTAAAATAATTTGCGTTGATGGTTCTGCTATAAAAAAATTAATAATTCGGTTGAACATTCACCTTATTATTTTAGGGGATGGTTGACAGATATATTGGCTACTCGAAAAAAAATTATAATAGTTTTGCCTTAAGCACAAAAAGCGTTGAATTTTTTTGAAACAATTTGAGTACATACCTCTGCTATAAAAAATTTAAAAAATTCGCTGAATCTTTGTACGTGCAGATACGCCCCTGTTATTTTACAGGGTGGTCACCACGTCTATTAGGTACGCGGAAAAAAATTGGGGTGGTTTTGCCTCCAACAGAATGGTCCCAGTATTTTTTTTAAATAACTTGTGTTTATTCCGTTTATATAAAACACATTTAAAATTCATAAAGACTTTTCTGGTTTAAATAGGGATGTGATATTTTATGGGGTAGTTAATAAATGTATAAACTACTTGAAAAAAAATTGGGACCTTTTTGAAATTAACAAAAACACTCTTGAAATTATTTAAAATAATTTGTGTAAATAACTTGACTATAAAAAAGTTAAAAATTCACAGATTTTTTTTAGGATTAGATACGGCCCTGTTATTTTAAGGTATGATTACTAAACGTATTAATCACGTAAAAAAAAATTGGCGTGGTTCTACCTTACACAGAAATGTCTCAACAATTTAAATATAATTTTAAATAATTTGCGTTGATGGCTTTACTACAATATAAAAAATTTAATAATTTGTAGAAACTTTTGCGTTATTAATACGGTCTTCATATCTTAGGGGATGATTAACAGATATATTGGCTACTCGAAAAAAAATTATAGCAGTTCTGCCTTCAGCACAAAAGGCGTTGGAATTTTTTGAAACAATTTGAGTGCATACCTCTGCTATAAAAAACTTAAAAAATTCGCTGAATCTTTGTACGTGCAGATACGCCCCTCTTATTTTACAGGGTGGTCACCACGTCTATTAGGTACGTGAAAAAAAATTGGGGTGGTTCTGCCTCCAACAGAACGGTCCCACCAATTTTTTTAAAGCAGTCTGAGTTATAAAAAAGTTAATAATTCGTAGACCGTCTGGCGCTATTGCTACGGCCCTTATACTTCAGCGGGGTGTTACTAGTTCTATCACCCACCCCCAAAAAAATTGGGGTTTTTTATCTTTAACAGAACTCCCCTAAAAAAATTCCAACATCTTGTACTTAGAGATTTAACGTGGACCGAGTGAATAAATCGCATAATTTCTTGGGGGGTGCAAACACGCTAAACGGGGTTGATTTTTTCAATTTCGGAATATTTGCTTTAAATCGCATCGTAGAAAGTTCCAGAAAATTCACATAACAGCTAAAAGATAAGGTTGGCCTGCAAAATTGGGTAAACAACGTGGGCGGCCTCGACAATTCCGCAACACGCATCGTGACGTCACCAGTCCACGTGCACTCGCAATGCAAAACAAATGAGCGCAAAACGATTGGCCACTTTTCGCATGCGATTTAATTTCGGCCAATCGCATCCGACCTTCGGCGAATCGAATTCGAGCACGGCCAGAGCGCAGGCGAAAGCGACTTAAGTCGCTCAGTCGCGGCCGGGCTTAAGTGGTGCGCGTCGTTCCCTGCGAACTTTTAAGTGTTAGTGCCGTTTCTTGGGCGGAGGACCGAAAATTTTGGGAACCCGGAGGACCTTAGGACCCCATCGCTTCCACAAGGTAGAATTTTTTTGAGTTGCGTCGTGCGAAAGTGCGTGAAAGAGGGCGTGCGAGGAGTGTTGGGGGCGCGCTTGGCCGTGGGCCCCCTTTTTTTTTGCTTAAGCCAAAAAGGCCCTTTTGAGGTTTAGTGGGGTGCCGCCTCGAGAGCTGGACGAATTTGGTTGCGAGTTTTCGTCGAAATTTGCGCGGGGAACGGTTTTCCGGGCGTTGCGCCCCCCCGCACCCCCGGAGCGCCCAAATAACGTAAACAAACCGACCGCAATTTTGCTAAAGCACGTTAATTTTCTAATAAACCGGCCCTTAAAGCGCGAAACTCGAACGCTAATAATACAGTAAAATAATTAACCGTATCAATCCCCCTATTATTGAATTAGGGGAGGGTTCTCGCAGAGAAATTCGCAGCAGCACAAGGAGAGAATCAAGAGCGCGCCGCATTATTCGTCAAGAATGCCCGACATTTTCGGGAATTAGCGGGAAAGGCATTCGTTGCGCTCATCGAGCACGCCGAAATCAAAGGCGGCGGCGAATTATTCGTTCCGCGGCCGCCCTTATTGCAAATTGTTTGGTTTAGTTTTCGGGTAAGTTGCGTTAGGCCTTCGTCCTTTACGCTCCGCCACCCCCGCGCACGACTAAATCCGGCGCGCTTTTTTTTTACGGCTGGAAATAAAATAAGAAAATTCGGATCGGGGGTTTACCGTTCCAGGAGGAACGTTCCCGATTTTATATATGGAGGGCACGTCCCGAACGGAATAAAAAGGAAGTCGTTTTGCGAAATGCCTTAACGTCATTTTGACGCAGAATTTTGGCTCGTTAGACGTACGTAACAATAAGGGATGTGCGGGGAGGCGCGGGGTGCAATATAAAAATTTCCTTCGGGGGATGAATGTGGGGAGATCGGTGCGTGGAGTGGACACGCGGTTTTTCTTCGTCGAAAAAATATTAAGCCCTTTAGGGATTTCGCGATTGGGGAACGGGGTTGCTTCCCTTCGTTCCCTCCGGGAATAAATTATTTAAAATTCTTCGAGCGAATTGCGAGGGATGGACTCGGTCGAAAGAGCTTTGAATCGATTTGCAGAAAAACTTGTAAGTCCCAAAATTGCGGTTGTGCCGTTTTGGAATTTGGGTTTTTAGGCGTTTTTGCAGGACTGGATTCAGGGCGATTGAAATCGTCCATTCGAAAAATTAATTTATGTACGATTTTGGGGTGAAAATGTTTGAAACGTTGTAAGTTTGGAAATTGAAGTGTTTTGTTAAGGGGGTTTTGAAATTTTCGATTTTTGGGGGCTTGTTACATAAGGTCCGTAATTTTGACTTAATTATTGTAGCTGAAAAATATTTTTGCAATACGGTTCTGAAATTTTAAGGATGAAAATGCTTAAGAAAATTCATAACTTGAAAATTCAAAGAGACATCGTGATTTATTTTTTAAATTTGGATTTTGGGGGTTTTTTTACATAAGGGTAGTATTTTTAAATGGAATATTCCAGCCAGAAAAAAAGTTAATGGAGTTCTCAAAATTTTTAAAATTTTTGAATTAAAGTTATTTAATAAATTCATAACTCTAAAATCTGAAGAGATTTTTGAGTTAATTTTTAAAATTTGGATTTCTGGGGCCTTGTTACATAAGGGTGCCAGTTTTAATCAAAAAATTCCAACCTGAAAAAAAGTTGATAATTTGTTCTCAAAATTCTTTTAATTTTTTAATTAAAAAATTCATATCTCTAAAAATCAAAGCAAAATTTTAATTTAATTTTAAAATTTGGATTTCTGGGTTTTTACATAAGGGTGGTAAGTTTGTTTAAAATATTTCACCCAGAAAAAAAATTGTCAAATTCGTCTTCGAATTTCTTAATGAAAATTATTAAAAAAATTCATAACTCGAGAAACTAAAAAGATATTTTAATTTTGTTTTAAAATTTTGATTTGAGGCGTTTTCTTACATAAGGGCGGTAATTTTAATCAAAAAATTCGAACCAGAAAAAAAGTTGATAATTTGTTCTCAAAATTCTTTTAATTTTTAATTAAAAAAATCATAACTCTAAAAATCAAAGAGATATTTTAATTTGGTTTTAAAATTTGTATTTCTGGGCCTTTTTTACATAAGGGTGGTAAGTTTGATTAAAATATTGCACCCAGAAAACAAGTTAACAAATCTGCTTTTGAATTACTTAATGAAAATTATTTAAAAAATTCATAACTCGAGAAACTAACAAGTTATTTTAATTTTGTCTTAAAATTTTGATTTTAGGGGCCTTGGTACATAAGGGTGGTAGTTTTAATCAAAATATTCTAGCCAGAAAAAAAGTTGATTAATTTGTTTTCAAAATTCTTTAATTAATATTGCTTTAAAAATTCATAACTTTAAAAACTGACGAGATATTTTAGTTTAGTACTAAAATTTGGATTTGTGAGGCTTTTTTACATAGGGGTGGTAATTTTAATTAAAATATTTTGGTCAGAAAAAAAGTTAGCTAATTCGTCTTCAGAAATCCAAAAAATTTTCAAGATAAACATATAAAAAAAATCGCAACTTTAAAAATTGACGAGATATTATATTTTCGTGTTAAAATTTGACTTCTCCGGGCCTTTTTACATAGGGGTACCAATTTTGATTTTAATATTCAAGCCCAAAGAAAACTTGTTAAATGTACTTTCAAATTTCTTAATTAAAATTTCTTAAGAAATTCATAACTCTAAAAATCGCAGAGGTATTTTAATTCAGTCTTTAAATTTACATCTTTGGGCCTTTTTTACATAAGGGTAGTTAGTTAAATTAAAATATTTTACCCCAAAAAAAAATTGTCAAATCTGCCTTTAAATTTCTTAATGAAAATTCTTTAAAAAATGCATAACTTATAAAATCAAAGAAATATTTTAATTTAGACTCAAAATTTTGATTTCTGGTACCCTCTTACATAAAGGGCAACAATTTTAATTAAAATTACTCGATTAGAAAAAGCCTCACCAATCCCTTCTCAAAAATCGAACATACTTTTCAAATAAAAATATTTAAAAAATTTATAAGTCGAAAAATCAAAAAATTTAGATTTCTGGCACCCTTTACAAAAAAATCAACAATTTTAATTTAAATTACCTGTTCAAAAAAGACCTCTCTAATCCATTTTCAAAAATCGAACAAATTGCTCAGATAAAAACATTTAAAAAATTCGCAAGTCGAAAAATCGCAGAGGCATCGTAGTGGGCTTCCAAAATTTGCACTTTTTCGCATAAAGGGGGCGATTTTGATTAAAATCTCCATCCAAAAGCCAAGTGGGCACATGCACCCTCGCCAAACCCGAAACAATCACAATTTTCGACGACTTCCTCTCGCAAATTCCATTTAATTTAAAAGTGTACACATGCACCTCACTTACTTTATGTTTAAATTAAATTTCGAGACGGATCCCCGCAGCTTTGTTACTCGAATTTACCCTTTTATTAATTTTTTTTCTTCTTCGTCGTCGTCGAGAGCTCGAAAAGATAAGTTTGAAAGCATCGAAAGGAAACTCGGCGAGAGTGCAATTGAAGACGGAAAGACAGCATTTCGATGTTAAGCGAAAAAGTAAAAACAGTGCGGAAAGTTTGAATATCGATCGTGGGGGCGGAAGACGAGGGGCGCTTCAGGTGATTTGATGTATGAATAAAGTTTGCCGGCGTGTCCCAAATGGCCCTCCTTATGTCTCCGATTTTTTACGGCGCGCGGTTCGAATCCCCGCGGCCCCGCGCGATGGGGCCGCCGCCCCCCGGCAGCCCCACTAGGAAAATATTAATTAACTGTAGTATTACACCGCACCGCGTAAAATTTTCCGAAGTTTTTTCATTATCACTTAATTAAAACTTCTCGACGAGCTGCTTCCGAAATTAGCAACAACATTCTTCAATTAAGTGGCGGGTTAATTTATTGCCGCCCGGCGAACGGCCAATAAAAAATGTTTTGCGCCAGAAGAAGTGCCCGCGATTTCCTCGAGCCAGATAGAGAGGGGGGCCGAGGGTGGATTTTTCGGCTGCGAAAATAATAACCGCGGAAAAGGCCGCCGACGTTTAATTAGATACTATCGTAATTTCCGGTTGGTCGAGGTCTTTCGTGCCTTTCTCATTTCCTTTCCGAAACAGGACACTTTTAGGGTTGAAAATTGTAAAGGACGAAGTCGACGTTTGCGCGCGCGAAAATTTTTGGCATGTTCGGCCGCCACCCCCATCTCGTTTTGTTTTTTGTAAAAGTAAAACTAAAAAGTTTTGCATTTCCATTTGAATTAAAGCCTGCCCTGCCTTTATGGGGGTAGTTAGATTTTTTTAAATTATTTTTGTGGTTTATTATGAACTATATGAAATAACTTACATGCAAAAGTTTGGCCGAATTGGCAAATTTAAAAAATGCTATTTTTTAATAAAAGCAAAATTGCAAGGCTTGCATTTCTACTTGAATTAAAGCCTGCCCTGTTTTTATAGGGGTAGTTAGATTTTATTAATTATTTTTCTGGATCATTATAAACTATAGGAAATAACTTCCATGAAAAAGTTCAACCGAATTCGAAAATTTAAAAAATGCCATTTTTTAATAAAACCAAAATTAATAGTCTTACATTTCCAATTGAATTAACGCCTGCCCTGCTTTTATAAGGGTAGTTAGATTTTTTTAATAATTTTTTTTGGTTTATTATAAACTATAGCAAATAACTTCCATGCAAAAGTTTGACCGATTTGGCAAATTTAAAAAATGGTATTTTTTAATCAAAGTAAAATTAGAAGTCCTACATTTCCACTTGAATTAAAGCCTGCCCTGCCTTTATAAAAGTAGTTAGATTTTTTTAATTATTTTTCCTGTTCATTATAAACTATAGTAAATAACATACACACAAAAGTTTGGCCAAATTGGCAAATTTAAAAAATGGTATTTTTTATTAAGTCTTGCATTTCCACTTGAATTAAAGCCTGCCCTGCTTTTATAAGCGTAGTTAGATTTTTTTAATTATTTTTTCTGTTCATTATAAACTATAGTAAATAACATACACACAAAAATTTGGCCAAATTGGCAAATTTAAAAAATGGTATTTTTTATTAAGTCTTGCATTTCCACTTTGAATTAAAGCCTGCCCTGCTTTTATAAGCGTAGTTAGATTTTTTTAATTATTTTTCCTGTTCATTATAAACTATAGTAAATAACATACACACAAAATTTGGCCAAATTGGCAAATTTAAAAATGGTATTTTTATTAAGTCTTGCATTTCCACTTGAATTAAAGCCTGCCCTGCTTTTATAAGCGTAGTTAGATTTTTTTAATTATTTTTCTGTTCATTATAAACTATAGTAAATAACATACACACAAAAGTTTGGCCAAATTGGCAAATTTAAAAAATGGTATTTTTTATTAAGTCTTGCATTTCCACTTGAATTAAAGCCTGCCCTGCTTTTATAAGCGTAGTTAGATTTTTTTAATTATTTTTTCTGTTTATTATAAACTATAGTAAATAACATACACACAAAAATTTGGCCAAATTGGCAAATTTAAAAAATGGTATTTTTTATTAAGTCTTGCATTTCCACTTGAATTAAAGCCTGCCCTGCTTTTATAAGCGTAGTTAGATTTTTTAAATTATTTTTTCTGTTTATTATAAACTATAGTAAATAACATACACACAAAAGTTTGGCCAAATTGGCAAATTTAAAAAATTATATTTTTTATTAAGTCTTGCATTTCCACTTTGAATTAAAGCCTGCCCTGCTTTTATAAGCGTAGTTAGATTTTTTAATTATTTTTCCTGTTCATTATAAACTATAGTAAATAACATACACACAAAAGTTTGGCCAAATTGGCAAATTTAAAAAATGGTATTTTTTATTAAGTCTTGCATTTCCACTTGAATTAAAGCCTGCCCTGCTTTTATAAGCGTAGTTAGATTTTTTTAATTATTTTTTCTGTTCATTATAAACTATAGTAAATAACATACACACAAAAATTTGGCCAAATTGGCAAATTTAAAAAATGGTATTTTTTATTAAGTCTTGCATTTCCACTTTGAATTAAAGCCTGCCCTGCTTTTATAAGCGTAGTTAGATTTTTTTAATTATTTTTCCTGTTCATTATAAACTATAGTAAATAACATACATACAAAAATTTGGCCAAATTGGCAAATTTAAAAAATGGTATTTTTTATTAAGTCTTGCATTTCCACTTGAATTAAAGCCTGCCCTGCTTTTATAAGCGTAGTTAGATTTTTTTAATTATTTTTCCTGTTCATTATAAACTATAGTAAATAACATACACACAAAAGTTTGGCCAAATTGGCAAATTTAAAAAATGGTATTTTTTATTAAGTCTTGCATTTCCACTTGAATTAAAGCCTGCCCTGCTTTTATAAGCGTAGTTAGATTTTTTTAATTATTTTTCCTGTTCATTATAAACTATAGTAAATAACATACACACAAAATTTGGCCAAATTGGCAAATTTAAAAAATGGTATTTTTTATTAAGTCTTGCATTTCCACTTGAATTAAAGCCTGCCCTGCTTTTATAAGCGTAGTTAGATTTTTTTAATTATTTTTCCTGTTCATTATAAACTATAGTAAATAACATACACACAAAAGTTTGGCCAAATTGGCAAATATAAAAAATGGTATTTTTTATTAAGTCTTGCATTTCCACTTGAATTAAAGCCTGCCCTGCTTTTATAAGCGTAGTTAGATTTTTTTAATTATTTTTCCTGTTCATTATAAACTATAGTAAATAACATACACACAAAAGTTTGGCCAAATTGGCAAATATAAAAAATGGTATTTTTTATTAAGTCTTGCATTTCCACTTGAATTAAAGCCTGCCCTGCTTTTATAAACGCAGTTAGATTTTTTTAATTATTTTTCCTGTTCATTATAAACTATAGTAAATAACATACACACAAAAGTTTGGCCAAATTGGCAAATTTAAAAAATGGTATTTTTTAATAAAAGCAAAATTAAAAGTCTTGCATTTCCACTTGAATTAAAGCCTGCCCTGCCTTTATAAAGGTAATTAGATTTTTTAAATTATATTTCCTGTTTATTATAAGCTATAGTAAACAACGTACATACAAAAGTTCGGCCGAATTGGCAATTTTAAAAAATGGTATTTTTTATTATGTCTTGCATTTCCATTTGAATTAAAGCCTGACCTGCTTTTATAAGCGTAGTTAAATTTTTTAATTATTTTTTGGTTCATTATAAACTATAGTAAATAATTTACATGCAAAAGTTCGGCCGAATTTGCAAATTTAAAAAATATTATTTTTTACTAAAAGCAAAATTAAAAGTCTTACATTTTGACTTGAATTAAAGCCTGTCCTGTTTTTATAGGGGTAGTTAGATTTTATTAATTATTTTTCTGGATCATTATAAACTATAGGAAATAACTTCCATGAAAAAGTTCAGCCGAATTCGCAAATTTAAAAAATGCCATTTTTTAATAAAACCAAAATTAATAGTCTTACATTTCCAATTGAATTAACGCCTGCCCTGCTTTTATAAGGGTAGTTAGATTTTTTTATTTATTTTTCTGGTTCATTATAAATTATAGTAAATAACTTCCATGAAAAGGTTTGGCTGAATTCGCAAATTTAAAAAATACCATTTTTTTTAATAAAATTTAATTTAAGGCATTTAACATTCTTTCTTTTCTCGCAAATTGTAATGCGTTAAGCCGTCCGAGGTGCGACTTAAAATTTTTGCGAAAACGCCTAACGCGCGCGCGATAAAAAATAATCTCTAAACGCTCCGACGTGTCGGGAGAAAAGAAAGGAAAAAATTAAGCGGCCTTTCAAACGAAGAAGCGCTTAATTTAAAAACAATTCCGCCTTCGTCGCTTCCGCCTTCCCTCCCCCCCTTTTTTCATGTTTTCTAATTCGAATCGTAAAAACAGGCAGAAAGAAAGGGCCCTGCATTATAATTAGGAAAGAATAAGGCGCGCGTGCTAGGACAATGATCGTAACAAAAGGCTTACACATTACACAAAAGCGGACACCGAAGAATAACCCTCAGTCACAACAAAAGATTTTTAAGATAATCGAGTGCTTTACAGCCGGTTGCTTCCCATTGTTAAAATCTGACGGATTATGAATACGAATCGTCGACAAATGATTGCCGATTGATTATTTAAAAAAAAGAGAAAAAATTCGTAGGGGGAGATGCGATGCCGCCGACGTCGCTCTACTTTCTTTGCTATTTCGATGGGAGAGGAAAATTTTAATTAAGTGATTTCGATTTTGAGTTTTAATTGTTCAAAAAATGGTTTTAAAAATAATTACAATTTTTTTCAGTACCGGGAGAAAAATTACGTATAAAAAAAAGGCCCAATATAATTATATACAGGGTGTCCCAAATTGAGTAGGCTATTTAAATATGGGTGGTTATACATGGTTGAAAAGAAAAAAAATCTATTTAACTATGTAAAAATTAAATATGGCGTCCATTTAAAATAAGAAAGTTGGTATCAATATTTTGGAAGCCGCCATTTTGAATTTAATTTTGACTTAATTTTTATTTGTATTTTATGAAACTTAGTAACTTTTATAAGTTGTTTGACATTTAAGGAAATAACGATTTTCGGTTTTTTTACGATTACTTCGGAATTTTAAAATTTTCTTAACTAATAAGAAAGATACCCACGTTAGCCTACTCAATTTGGGACACCCTGTATATCGTAAAAAAAATTTAACTTTTAAAATCTCGAAAAAAACGTTTGAACAACGATCGCAATAAATTTCACAGTAGTGCACCAAAATGCGAAACACCTTGTATATATTTTTTTTTACGATCTCTAAACAAAACCCCAATAATTTGCTTTAATTTTACAAAGTAAGCGTCAATTGCAAATTAATTGCGTGCAAACGCAAATTCCATTATAAAGGGTGTTTCGAATTAAAGCAGAAAACATTAAGATTTTCAAAAATTGCCAAAAACGATCGTTACGAGGCTTCGTAATTGTTTATAAGAGATTATTATTACGAACCGATAAACACGTGTGCCTATTTAAAAACTCAAATGCGCGATGCCGGAAAGCGCGATAACGTTAACTTGCAAATGGCCGAAAGCGCTACGTCGAACAAAGGAAAATGAATTTTGGGCCTCGCAACTAACATTTTGGAAAAGGCATTACGACCAAAGAAGCCGAGATTTTTGAGAAAGGCGGCATAAAGATTTTTAAAGTATTATTTGCGAATTAGCAAAAACGACAAAACATAGAATATTTAAAAATAAGCGTACAATTCAGATTTATATACAGGGTGTACTTTGGAAAGGTCCAAAACCCTTTGGTAAACACTATTCTTGTTTCACACAAACACTAATTAGTTAAAATCAAAATTTTGTAGAACGTTCTTAGCACTTCAAGCCTGCGATTCACAAGTGGGGTGCGGGGGGGAACGATGTATGCAGTTTGTAACATTATCCGTTTATTTCAATTTTCGGTATATGTCAAATACGATTAAGAAACGTCTAAAAACGGTCGTAACGATGTTTTATAATTATTTATAAGTTTGTACACACCAAAAACAAATAATGTAACTAATTTAAATCAACTCGTGCGAGCCATCTACGGTACACGCACTAGTTTAAATTGATTTATAAGAGTTCAAATAAATAATACAATTAAACAAATATTTGCATTTTAATTGTTTAAGTAATGTATTAAAGTCGTTTAAAAAAAATGTTTTAACGACCGATACAATTCAAATTTCCTAATTATTGTTTGAAGCACATATGTTACACTCAAAGCACGTTGTATTCAAGCTGCCTATGTATAAGTTATGAAAAATTTGGGGCGGAGTTTATGTATTGATTTTTCACGAAGCCGTTCACGAAGCGCTTCGTATTGAAGCTTCGTATAAGTTAAGGCACATTTGCGCAGCAAAAGGGCGGGGTTTATGTATTGATTTTGCACGAAGCCTACAAAGTATTGATTTTTAGATATGGCAAACAGGTAGTGACGTCGCCAAAACTTTCCAGCGGTTACGTTATGTTTAAGGCCACTGACCTGTGCGTTGCTCGTAAACGAACCCGCATTTGTCGCTCGCCGCCACGTAAATCGGCACAAATTAGTGTTTTAACTGTGTTTAATCAGTGTTTTAATTGGTCACGAGTGCGAAAGAGTGTCGGAATCGGTTTAGAATGCGCCGGATCGCCGGCATTCGCCCGACCACTGCGCTAGGGTGCCTTAGTGCGATCGCAGCGTTGGCTTACGGACTTCCAGCCAAGCGAAAGGTTCAGTTTGCAGTACGTCCACTTTTAAATTGATAAATTTATAAGGTAATAATTGTTATTATTAAAAAAACTTACAATAGCAGTCAAAAAATAAATATAATGACCTTCACTTGTCTTATGCTGTTTTATTGTTCTTTGATAATTCATGGCTACTTGATTTAAAACAGAAAAATTTGTATATTGTTAATAATTTTTAATTTAAATATGGGTTGTTATGCATGGTTTAAAAGAGAAAAAAAAATGCTATATAACAATGTAAAAATTCAATAGTTTGTATTAATATCTTGGAAACCGCCATTTTGAATTTAATTTTGGGACACCCTGTATATAAAAATTGGCTATTTTTTTTATATAAAATTTTTTCACTTGGATCACGATTAAAAATAAACCGAGGTGGAAATTTATGGCGCGCGTAAAAACGCTCGCAACGAAAAATCGCATTATAAACAACGCACAAATTTTTTTAAGGGCAAATTTTCGGGGTGGCAAATCGGCCAGCGGAACGTCGACAAATCGCCGTCAAACAGCGCGATGACTAATTCGAAAAATTTTTTTGTCGATTAAGGTCCGACGCCGACATCTGCTCGCGCGGAGGGGCGCAAGGGTCGCCGAGGGCGCTTTTACGTCCCTCCGCGCCCGCCCGAAGCCGAAAACCTTAAAACACCAAACGAAACACCGAAAACCCCTTTAAAGCGACCATAAATTATGATCGAATGTGTGGGGGCCTCTGTTCCTTATGGCCCCCAACGATTTCGAGCGCGAGAAAGCGCGGACGCTATGTAAATTATTACGGCGGAGGCGCTCGGGGGGGCTAAACGGCCCCCAGCAGGTGCCAATGATTGCCAATTAAATTCGCCCCATCAGAAACATACACCCCTCGATATTAATGCGGGCGAAAAAGTGCTCGCGCGAGCCATCGAGCGCGCCGAAAAAAGAAGGACAAGTGCAACCCTTGTGTATCGACGTCGTTCCTTCCAGACGGACGTTCATTACGGAAATCGCGAAAAAGCGTCACAATAAAATCGAAAACGAAACTTCTTCGAGGGAACGAGCATGTGACCAGAACAGAAATAAATTGTTCGCAGCCACACACCGAATTTTCGTCTAACAATGCGCGTCGTAAGCACCGTCGACAGACTAAGAGAAGGATATTAAAAGCTCCCTTATTTTCGGGGGTGCGAGACAATTGCGTATACAAATTTAACAGGAAATTGATACAGACGTAGATTTATGGTCCCTCAGACCTTTCCATTTAATACAAATCACGAGAAAGCCAAAAACACTCCGACGACAGCGAGCGTCGTCCCCCCGCCCCCCTAAAAAAACCGAAATGCGCATTGATAAATTAATTTTCCTTTTGTTTAGAAAAAATTAGTTAAATTTTTGTGGGTACAGAACGACGAAAAAATGTGTTTATCCTGTTTTGGAAATTTTAATCCGAAATGGGCGTTAGTTTTCACAATTCGTAATGAAAAAGCCAACATTTTGTTATCCGCTGAAGAAAACGCTTCAAATTTAAATATTACACATATAAACTATTGTTTTAACTTCGGTTCAAACGGCATTTAAATATCTTTGAGGGTTTTCGAAAAAAAAATTATAAATCGTAGAGGCAAATTGCATTAATTTTTTTAACAAACACATTTAGGGTTGACAAATTGTTTATAACGAGAAAACGAAGAGCCCAATATAAATGGGGCTTTTGGCAATCGAAAAATGACTAAATTTAAGCAAATGGGTGTTCCGGCGATTTTGAAAATAATTATTTTTTTGGGATTTTCCAAGCGCGCGAATTTCAAACTTGAAATTCATATTAAAACTTTCACAATTTCCTTATTTCGGGCGGAAATTGTTTCCAATTTGAAAATTATAATTATAAACTAAGGTACTAACATTGGCCCAAACGGCATTGACATATCTCATACGGTTTTTGAAAAAAAAAAATTATAAATCGTTGAAAAAAATTGCATTAATTTTTAACAAACACATTTAGGGTCGACAAATTGTTTATAACGAGAAAACAAAGAGCCCAATTTAAATGGGGCTTTTGGAAATCGAAAAAGGACTAAATTTAAGCAAATACATGTTCCGGCGATTTTGAAAATAATTATTTTCTAAAGTTTTCCAAGCGCGCGAATTTCAAACTTGAAATTAATTTTAAAAAAATCGTATATTTGTTATTCCCGACCGGAAATTGTTTCCACGTTGAAAATTATAATTATAAACTAAGGTACTAATTTTGGCCGAAACGGCATTGACATATCTCATACCGTTTTTGAAAAAAAAATTATAAATCGTCAAAAAAAATTGCATTAATTTTTTTAACGAACACAGTTAGGGTTGACAAATTGTTTATAACAAGGAAACGAAGTGCCTAATTTAAATGGGACTTTCGGCGGTCGAAAAAAGACTAAATTTAAGCAAACAGGTGTTTCGGCGATTTTGAAAATAATTAATTTTCAAAGTTTTACAAGCGCGCGAAATTCAAACTTGAAATTCATATTGAAAAAATCGCAATTTCTTTATTCTCGTCGGAAATTGTTTCAAAATTGTAAATTATAATTTTAAATTAAAGTATTAATTTTGGCCCAAACGGCATTGACAAATCTCATACGGTTTTTGAAAAAAAAATTATAAATCGTCGAAGAAAATTGCATTAACTTTTTCGACAAATACAGTTGAAGTTCACAAATTGTTTATAACAAAAAAACGATAAGTCTAATTATAATGGGGTAGTTAGCAATCGAAAAAGGGTTAAATTTAAGCAAATAGGTGTCTTGGCGATTTTTGAAATAGTTAATTTTGGAGCTTTTTGCAAGCACGCAAATTTTAAAATTAAAATTCATATTAAAAAAATCGCCAGTTTATTATTCTCCAATGAAAACGTTTCTAATTTGAAAATTATAATCATCAATTAATGTACTAACTTTAACACAAAGGGCGTTTAAATATCTGTACTAGTTTTTGAAAAAAAAAATTGTTTTCAAAACGAACTGTTGTGGAAAACGCATGCGAGGCTCACAAATGGTTCATATTGAAAAAACAAAAGGCCCAATTTTAACGAAACTTTACCAACCAAAAGGAGTAAATTTAAGCCAATAGGTGTCTCGGCGATTTTTTTGAAAATAGTTTTTACGCTTTTGTTCGGGCGCGCAAAGTACAAAGTTACAACTCGCCCACTTTCTCCCAAAATCCTCGACTTTAAAACTCCCCACTTCCTCTATTTTAATTTTTTTCACGTTTAATTAAAATATTCAAAAACCATAATTTTTTAATTCCAAAATCGTATAAAAATTCATAAACCTTCGTGTGAAAATTTTAATCGCAAACGACAACGAAAAAAATCCGTATTATTCGCCAAATCTCCAAAAACAACAAACGGAACGCGACGAATTTAATTCCGTGGCTTCGTTAATTTTCGAAAAAACATAGGGACGCTTGGTATTTTTAAAAAGTGCGCATTCGGACCTACAAAACGGTCCACAAAAAAATATGCGACGCCAACTTAGATTTTTAGTTATTCTACGACGAAATTGAAAAACCGAGTTTTGTCTTCGTAAAAACGTTAATTCTGTGTGTCTTTCGCACAGGATGCGTCACAAATAGTTTTAGTTATCATAAAACGAGTAAATTAATGTGTTTTAATATATTTTAATTTTTTTTGCAGGTGAGTGGATTGTTTTTCCTAGCGCTTTCGTCGGGCTTCGTGCCGGTGAGTCTTAATTTATATTTGTTGCGATTTCTGAGATGTGTTTTTGATGAAGAAAGGGCAGTAATAAAATGCGTGTTGTAAAAACAGGGGCGAACAATAAAAGGAAATTTAAAAGGCTTAGGATTACATCGATTAAAACGCAAAATACGAATTTAATTACCGCTTAGAACTGTAAAAAAGGAGAAGCGCGTTCCATAAATCGGGGGGCCGGCTTTTGTCGCCCCCAAAAAGCGTTTTTATGAGACCTTTTAACTACTCGCGGGGGAGGGGAACAGGCATTAAGCGATTTCTGAAAGTTTGTTTTCACTAAAGTCGGACGAATGTAAATTTATGCCTTAAAAACAGTTTTTATGTTCGCCGACGAATTAATCCGCGAAATATAAAAGGCACAGTTCCGAAACCTAATAAATTTTATAACTCGCCGAAGAATTTGCCCCGAAAATCCTTAAAGGTGGATCCCATACAGAATTTGTAAAATTGCGTCTTTGCTTCGTTCGTTAGAAGAAAAAAAAACGGGGGCGAAATTAAATTCTGAAAAGGATCACGCTTTAAAGCCCACTTCATTGATTAATGTCCTTACTTTTTTAAGAAATATTCAAATTTAGGGATTATATTAAATTATTTTTTGTTTTAATTTCGTTACGCCGATTTTTTTTTGTGTGATAAATGAATCGCGTTTGAGGCCAGGTTGGCTTTCTGAAATTTAAAAAAAAAATTCGATTTTAATTCGACGGACACGTTTTTTTTAATTTTTATGTCTTCGAATTTGATTGGGCGGTTTTAGAAATTTTTTGTTGAATTGTACAATTTAGAAAAATTAAATAAATTGCCTATTTTTGCGAGCGCGAATTTTTTGTTGCTATTTTGCTTTAAATTCGAAAATTATTGTTATAAACTAATTTATTTACTGGGGCTCAAAGGGCATTTAAATATCTTTGCCAGTTTTTGAGGAAATTGCTTTTTAAGTCGTTTTTGAAAATTTCATTAATTCTGCTGGAAAATACGATTTAATCTCACAAATTATTTATTACAAAAAAACGAAGGGCTCTATTTAAATGGGGTTTACGGCAGTCGAAAAAGGATCAAATTTGAGCGAATAGGTGTCTGGGGGATTTAAAAAAAAATTGATTTTCAATTTTTTGCAAGCGCGCCAAATTTAAAACTTGCAGTTCCGGCTTAAAAAAATTGCAATTTTGTCATTCGTCGGAATAATTACTCGAAATTCGCCATTTGCAATTGTAAACTAATGTATTTACTGCGACCAAAACGGCATTTAAATATCTCTGCCAGTTTTTCAGAAAATATTTTTTTTTAAACCGTCCCACAAAATTGCTTTCATTCTGGTTTCAAACGTGACTCAATGTCACAAATTGTTTATAACAAAAAAACAAACAGAACTGTTTAAATGCGGTTTACGGCAGTGGAAAAAGGTTAAATTTGAGCGAATAGGTGTCCGAGGAATTTAAAAAAAAAGATTTTCAAGTTTTTGCAAGCGCGCCAAATTTAAACTTATCGTTCGCACTTAAAAAATCGTTATTTTGTTGTACCGGGGTGTAATCGCTTGAAATTTACAAATTGCAATTGTAAACTAATGTATTTATTGCGCCCAAAACGGCATTTAAATATCTCTGCCAGTTTTCGAAAGAAATATTTTTTTATGAATCGTCCCGAAAAATTTTGCTAATTCTGCGAGTAAGTACACTTTTACTCCACAATTTATTTGTAACAAGAAAACTAATGGTCCGATTTAAATGCGGTTTTGACTGATCGAAAAATAATTAAATTTAAGCAAATAGGTGTCTCGGCGATTTTCGAAAAAAATTGTTTCAAGTTTACTCAAGCGCGCGAAATTTAAACTTACAGTTCGTACTTAAAAAATTGCTATTTGGCTGTTCCTGCTTCGAATTACTTAAAATTTGCAAATTACAACGATAAATTAATGTTTATACTACAGCCATAACGGCACTTATATATCTCTGCCAGTTTTCAAAAAAAATTGTTTTTTCGAATCGTCCTGGCAAGTTTCACTAATTCTGCGATTAAATACAGTTTAACGTCACAAATTGTTTATAACAAGAAAACGAAAGATCCGATTTAAATGGGGTTTTCACCAATCGAAAAATAATTAAATTTAGGGCAATAGGTGTCCAAGCGATTTTCAAAAAAATTCTCAAGCGCGCGAAGTTAAAACTTACAGTTCGTACTTAAAAAATCGCTATTTGGCTGTTCCTGCTTCGAATTGCTTAACATTTGCAAATTACAACGATAAATTAATGTCTATACTACATCCGTAACGGCACTTAAATATCTCCGCCAGTTTTCAAAAAAACAATTTTTTTTCGAATCGTCTTGGCAAGTTTCACTAATTCTGCGATTAAATACAGTTTAACCTCACAAATTGCTTATAACAAGTAAACTAAAGATCCGAATCAGATGGGGTTTTCGCCAATCGAAAAATAATTAAATTTGAGCAAATAGGTGTCTCAGCGATTTTCAAAAAAAAATTGTTTCAAGTTTTCTTAAGCGCACGAATATGAAACGTACAGTTCGTACTTTAAAAATTGTTATTTTGGTGTTCCTGGAAAGATTCGCTTAAAATTTGCAAATTACAACAATAAATTAATGACTAATACTACAGCCGTAACGGCACTTAAATATCTCCGCCGATTTTCAAAAAAAAAGTGTTTTTCCGAATCGCCCTGCAAAGTTTCACTAATTTTGCGATTAAATACAATTTAACCTAACAAATTGCTCATAACAAGAAAACGAAAGATCCGATTCAAATGCGGTTTTCGCCAATCGAAAAATAATTAAATTTAAGCCAATAGGTGTCTCGGCATTTTTTTTTGAAAAAATTATTCGGCCCTCAACGAGCGCGCCAAATGTAAAATTACAACCAACTCGCTCGCCTTCGACAAAACTTCATTTTTTCAACTTTTATTGTTAACCCAACTAAATAAACAATTGAAACAAAGTCCAAAAAGTAAAACCAAACAACTAATTCGTCCAAAATCTAAAAAAAAAACCAACGACCCACAACGTATAACTCAAAACCAAAGACCCATTTCGCGAAGTACTCAAAAAAAAACTAACAAAATGCACAAAGCCAAATATTCGCACACACACACCCACACAGACCCAACTTCCGAAGCCCCAGCTTCGTGCCCGAACCAGATGCAAGTCTCCGGCATGCCGCCGAACGCTTCCACGCGGTTCTCCGAGCGCTCAGTTCCGACCAGCTCGTCGAACGCTCAAGTTCGTAGTCCTCCGCGCGCGCGCCACGCTCCACGTCTTTTCTCCCGCAATACGCGTAGCACATCGTTTCGATCGCCAGTTCCAAAACTTGCAAATCGGCGGGCGCGGGTCAAAATGTATGGTGCGATGCGAACGCAAGGAATTAGGTGTTTTTTTTGTTGAACAAGTGCTTCTGCAAGCCGAAGATCGGATAACATGGTCGATAACAGTTCGATCATCGAAGGGACCGTTAAATTTAGGGACGGCAAAAAGGTACGGGGTGTCTTAATTATGAATGCGAACGCGCCGAAATTGTTATAACGACCAATTATAAAGTTGGCAACTTTGGAATCGAGTTAATCGGAATTATTAGTGTGTGTGTGCGCGGGGTGGGGGTGGGGGGGGGCGCATCCACTTTTGTAAGAGTTTCGACGATTACGGGTGCCGAAGGGCCGCAGAAGCGGGCGGACGGGCGGCGGTCCTCAAAATTTTCGCCCGCCCGCCCGCCGAACGGATTGATCTCGAAAAGGCACCCGCCGGACCCGGGAATCGGCGCGAGGTTCCTTTGTGCCGACGTATTTTTAGTTTTTGCGGTTGTGAACGCTCGCAAATGAATTTTTGAAAAGGGTCGCGAAGAGGGCCGAAGAAACCGGCGGCCCGGCAAAAATTAAATTCCCAGACATCGTTGATGTAATGACGGAAAAGAACCCGCGCTTTTCTCTTCGCAAGCGGATCCGTTTTCAGTTTTTTTTTTGTGCAGTTGCAGGCCGTTTTTCGGGCCCTCCGAAGAAGTATCGCGTTTCGGATTCTCGTGCACCGCCCTTCACCTTTTTTTTGTGCGATGCTGGGAATCTTTTCGGAAAATCGGTCGCAACTTGGCCACTGATCCCCCTCGTAATCGGTGCTTGCTTTGTGCTCAAAGAAAAGAGAACCAAGCTTTTATTGCCTCTCAATCAATACTCTTACAAAGTGGATAAACCACCGACACGTCGGCCCCCCGCCTGCTCCCGGATTTTTTGGGGGGCAGTTGGAAATTATTGGTACTTCGCGTTGTTTGTTTGTGTTTTTTTGTAATTAACGAGAGGAATTGGTGCGCGAAGGGGTTTTTTTGCCGAGGCGAAACTGGTTATTTTAATTTTGTGCGGTTGGCGCCTCGGGGCGCGCGAAAAAAATTGGTGGGACTGCTTTTTTTTGCGAAATTCTTTAAGGCTTTACGAGATTCGGTGTTTTAATTGCTTTCGGAAGCGAATTAAACAAAAATATATTGCGATTTGAGGTGGTTCACTCGTAAATTTGTTTTTTTACGAAGTTGGTACAATTGAAATATGGTATTCAACTATTTCATTAAAACAATCAAAATTTATTGACCGATTTTGCATCGAGAATTATAGTGGACATAATTAACATGCAGTAGGTCAGAGATGTACAGTATGTCAGACGAATAGGTACTGCAATTGAACCCATGGCATTGTGTGTCACGTTTTTGAGGTTATGGTATCGTACACTTTAATTTAAAAATTCGTAATAAATTCTTATTATTTAGAATATTTCGATAATTTTGGTTCAGGTCTGTTATAAAGATATAGGGGGTAAATAGTACAGTGATCGGGCCTTTTACTAAAAAAACATAGTTATTGGCCATATAAATGTAGTAATTGACCAGTGAATTTACAGTGATTGGCCAATATTTTCTAATTAAAATAAGATATAGTAAATTAGCAAAAAAACGAACCATTTATTAGAAAATATATATTGGGAAATATAGATTTATTATTATATAATTTTCTAAATATGGCCAATCATTGTCGACTGGCCAACAACTGTACTATTTACCCCTATATAATTTTTTAATAATTAGAAAACCCATAGAAATCGAATTTCCATTGTTATAGGACGAAGAGGGCTTGGCAACAAGTTAAGTTGCAGTACCTATTCATCTGACACTCTTTGTGTACGAATTATCGATAGAGAATAAACGTTTTTATATGCCAAGTACAGTCTCTGACAAAAATTAAATACTGCTGAAAGTCAGCCTGTACTTTTACCTCTGAATGTCACGAGTGAACTACCCTAAAGATTAATTTTTGAAAAAATGCAGTTTTGTTTTTTTTGAAAATTTGTTAAGCCGTACAATTTTTGTGTTTTGCTTATTTAAAAATTATTCGTAGGAAAAACGTTGATTTTTTTCGATTTAAAGAATTAATTTTTGGACAGAACTTTAATTTTGTGTTTTTTTGTAAACTTTACGCCTTTTCGTCGAATTTTTTTCTTTCAAAACTCGATCGAATAAAAAAAACAATTATTTCGATTTTTGGGAGAAAACGTTTCATCAGATTTTTTTTAAATTACTGAAGTACCAATAAATTCAATTTAACCAAAAAAAAAATTAAGGAACTAACTAATTCGCCCTTTGTTTGGTTTTTTAGTGGAAATCGAGGTGGTGTGTCATGAGAAAATTATCGCCAGTTGCAGGTAAAGTAATTTTCGCCCCTTCGCACCTTCGGCCCGCCAAAAAAAATACGTGTCCCGAACGCGCAAAAACCGCCCCCCACGATATCGCGATCGCTTTTCGCTCGCTTCTCCTCCACAATTACCAACTTTTAATTAATTTCGAAAAAAAGTTGCAAAATTGCGCGACGAATGTGTCAGAGCCGACTTGGCGAAAAAAAATAATTAACAAATCTCGTTGTTAAGCGCGATGATTAATTTAAAAGGGGGCGAAGGACGTTCCGAGAGCGTCAAAAAGCGACTTTTTGGCGTCTTACATTTTTTTCGGGACGAAGGGACCTATAAATAGCCGCCTTTTTTGGGATAAGGGCAACGGCTCTTTATTTTTAAATTAATTCTAATTATTTTTAATTCGAAATTTAGGTAATCAAAAAAAAAACAACACGTTGTTTATTAATGTGTCAATTTTGTTCAATTGGAACCAATTTAAGCGTGGGCAACGCGGCTTTTATGCAGTCCGTCAGACGAATAGGTACTGCAACTTGACCCACAAAGTTGTTTATCCTAATCACTTTTTTTTTTATTGGAGTACCTTTGTTAATAAATATTTTAATTGGGGGGTTGAAAGGGCAACCCGCAAAGGGTCAAACAATTTTTTTTGAACAATTTATTAAAATTCGTTTTCCCTTTTGCCCTTTCGCTGTTTGATCGTAATTCGGCGGGATTCGGTTTTAGGATACGTGCCAGCTTTAATTTAATTTCGAAAAAAAATTTTGTACGAGGGTAATGGGGGACGGGCGGGGGTGGCGGCGGTGGAAAGAGGAAAATAATTTAATTTTATTCCCAGTTCTATGATTGCCTAACGAAGTGCGCTCGTATTTAGTGTTGTTTTGCTTGTTTCTTTAAAAGAAAAATTGCGAAATAAAAATAACGGCCCTTTGTATTTACCGAAACGAACCAAATTTAAATTGTTTGCTCAGATTCGGGCGTGGAAAAAATCGGCGTGGTAATTGTTCGTGCGTGAAGTTCGCGATATTTTTTTAATGTTGCCCGCAACGATTACACAATGGAGGCGGCGAACTTTGCGAAGTTCGTTCGATTTTAATTATCTGTCGAGCTGCGGTGAGTCTTCGGGGGCCGCCCCCGATGCATCCGAGAAAAGTTTTAGACGGGGCTGCATCTGTTGCAATCCGTGTTTCGTATTAATAATTTCGTCTCGGGCTTCGCTTTGATGTTAATTCGAAGGAGGACGGTCGGGGGCTGCGTTTGGGCGCTCCTTCGCCGCCGCCGCTAAAGGCTTCTTAATTTTCTATGAAATCTGCGTTTATTGTTTTTTTGAGCCGGCGTGCGGCGGGGGAGTACCGGTTTTGATTAGATGCTCGACGTCGTCGCGAGGAAGAAATGACGGGGTCGAGATGAAACCCGGTCGAGGTTGGGGAATTGGTGATGGCGGCGAGGCGAGGGCTTCCGATTTTAATGCGGTTTTTGCCGGGCGAAAGATTAGGAAATTTTGGTGAATAGGGGTCTCGGGGACTTGCAGAAAAAATGGCGGGATTTTTTAAATAATTTGTTGAGAAATTTTTGAGGCTGTGTAGCGCTTATTGATTTTTTTTTTGAAATTGTGATACAATGTACAAAATTGAATGGGCTTTAATTGAGCGAAAACCCCATCTGAATATCTTAATTAGTTTGGAAGAAATTAATTTTTTTTGTAAGTAAAATGTTGAAGTTGGGTGGAACGCCTGATTCCGCGCAATTCTCGAAGAGATTTTTTTTATAGCTCGAAAACGGATGCTCGGATTTGAATGCGGTTTTTGCCAGTCGAAAGAGGATCAAATTTGAGCTAATAGGTGTCTCGGGAATTTTTGAAAAAAAAATTCGTACACGTTTGAGCGCTTTTCAAAACTTGGCGGTTAAATTTTGGAAAGTCCTTTATTTAAAAAATTATCAAGGTTGTATTTTTTACCAAAACTTCTTGAAAATAAAATCTGATATGCATAATTGATTGGGCCTTAATTCAGTAAAAACCCCATCTGAATATCTCAATTAGTTTTGACAGAATTAATTTTTTTTGTAAGTAAAATGTTAGTGTTTGTGGAACGTCTGAACTCAAACAATTCGCCACGAGAAATTTTTTATAACTCGAAGACGGGTGCTCGGATTTGAATGCGGTTTTTGCCAGTCGAAAGAGGATCAAATTTGAGCTAATAGGTGTCTCGGTATTTTTGAAAAAAAAATCGTATACGTTTTAGCACTTTTCAAAACTTGTCGGTTAAATTTTGGGAAATTCTTTATTTAAAAAATTATCAAGGTTGTATTTTTTCAAAACTGCTTCAAATTAAAATCTGATATACATAATTGATTGGGCCTTAATTCAGTGAAAACCTCATCAGAATATCTTGATTAGTTTTGAAGAAATTAATTTTTTTGCAAATAAACTGTTAAAAGTGGGGTGGAACGCCCGAATCCACACAGTTCTCCAAGAGATTTTTTTTATAACTCGAAAACGGGGGCTCGTATTTGAATGCGGTTTTCGCCAATCGAAAGACGACCAAATTTGAGCTAATAGGTGTCTCGGGAATTTTTTCTAAACCAAAAAACAAAGCACGCACAAGGACGCCAACCTTAAAACGCGACAAACGTACATTTTTTCGAAACGCACGTTTAAAAAATTGCTTTTTAACGAGAAATTTTTCACTTGTCGAATTTCGGCTCTAATTAATGACATTTTATATCCAAATAAACAGGAAAAAAAAACTAGGAACAATTCAAGTTGGAAACGAACTGTATCGTTTTTGCTAAAAATAATACAATGCTCCTCGTTTCTCTCTTTTTTTTAAACAAACAGAACGCGCAAAATTAATTAAAAGGGTTTAATTACAAAGCTTTTAATTATCATACAATTCGCATTTCATTAATAATCGACTCGTTTTAATTATTTATTAACAAACTAATTTCCTACAAAATCGAATTTCACTTTTTCCATTAAGGAGATATTAAATTCAAGGTTGAAATTGTAACAGTTTATCAAAAACGGTCTTTGGGGGGGCCGGGGCCGCGACAAAAACTCGTTTATTCAGAACCAGGTGGAAAGATTGTGTACGTACAAAGAGATACGAATGTGTGTTTGCTTTATTTCCGCCTTCTGCTTTTGCGATTGCATTGTTCGAAATGTTTATTAATAAATATCTCAATTAAAATATTTAGTAACGTTATTAATCACCGGCAAACGTGTCTTCGGCGCACACAGCAGGTGTGTTAAATTTTTTTTGCAAATCGAATATCTTAAAATGTTCCATGATGCAATTTTGGGTGCGAATTTCCATCCCGTGGGGGTTTCCCGAATTTTTTTATACAGGGTGTTTGCGAAGATATGTCGAAGCCGAAAAGCGACAATTAAGGTAACTGCAAGTAATAAGGCAAGTAATAAGGGAAATTGAAATTAAATGAAAAAACATCGAATTTAATCAACTGGGTTTAATAGTAATCATTTTTAAGATCCAGTTACTATAAAATATAAAGGAAAATGGCTACTTTCACTATAAACAAAACCAAAAATTAACATTTTTAAAAACCGTGCCCATAGGTCTTGTTATACTATTGTTATACTGTTATACTGTTATACTACTGTTGTTATACTACTGTTACGTATACATTTTGAAAAAAATTACAAATAAAAAAAGAGTCAAGGTAAAACAAGTTTCTTTACATATTTATATCCGTAAGACCTTAAAAGTAATGTAAAATGCATTAGAAAACAATTAAACTTTGATACAAAAAGTAGGAATATAATAAGGCCTATGCTTAAATTGAGTAGGCTTTAATAACCGCCGACCACGTATGTAAAAAAATCAAAATAAAAAATATTTGGTCCATTATACGTCAGTCAAATATTTAAAATCATCGAAGCTTGAATGAATAAAAAAATAAATGTGATTTTACATAGCTAAGTGTAATTTTTCAAAAAATACTAACGATTGATTCGGACCGATTTTTATTATTCGTGTTGCCTGGCCGCGTTTTACGATATATGGTGCTACATTTGGGGGCAGGAAGCGGAATATGCCGCCTCCACAAACTTGTAGAGACATCTTCGTTCAATAGGTGTTTGTGTGTGTGTGGCCTTAAGCTAAAGCGGTTATTTTAAATACGATATTTGTTAATTATGCCTTATTAGCCCACAGGCCTTATTACCCGCAAGTACCTCACTAAATTCTAATGACACGTGTCAATTACGATACCGAATATTAAGAAAATCTTTATTGAAATACAAATTAATTGCGCGATAATTTCTTAATGATTCGCAATAATTTAGACCAATAAATTACACGAAAAATTAATTGATTAATTTTAATCGTTCCCTCTCACTTACATTGACAAGATTATCGTATCTTCTCACTCCCTTCCACTCATTGCTATGGTAAATACATTTTTGAATATAAAATCGATATTTACTAAATTAAATTAAATTTTTTGATTTGAAAGAGCGCACGGTAAATTATACTAATGTAATAAACACGAGGATGTGCGCATTCGAGCGAAAAGTGGCACATTTCCGAGCGAGGGAGGCAAATGAAGCGCGACGCGGAGCGGCGCGCTTATTTTCCCGAGATCGGAATGTGCCACTTTGAGCTCGAATGTGCACACTCGGTTTTTGTTAATTAGGCTTTATTAGCCGACAGGCCTTATTAGCCGACAGGCCTTATTACCCGCAAGTGCCTCATTCAAAGACGATTTATTTTATTTAATTACTTTATTTATGCCTTGTCGTCCATTTTCGGCCCTAATTTGCAAAAAATTGCTGTTGGGCGCGCAAAATTCTGACGCCTTCGAACCGGCGGCGTCCATTGCCCAGCCGCCTCGACGCATTAAAATCGAAATAAACCGAAATCGGTGCGTGTGTTCCCCCAAGCCGAGCCTAATAAAAGCGCGCATTCAAAACAAAGGGCCGAAAGAGCGGCGTGTGAAGTTTTTTAACAGTTAAAAGAGAAGGTGTCAGCCGAACCGTTAGTCCATCAGCGCCGCATAAATAACGCTTTTTTTACGGCCCGAAAGCCTAGTGAAGTTCCATTCTTAAAACTGTTAGCGCTCGCTTTTTAAGAACTCGCCACCCAATCTGTTCTTCGACGTTAAAAAAAATTTTTAATTTAAAATCCGACCGAAGCGAAGCCGAAAAGGACGGATTTCGGCTTGGGGGGGGTTTTCGCCGCCGCCCCCCTTCCCTAGATCGACGAAACGAAAAAAGGTCTTCTAATTAGAAATAATTTCCAATTTTCCGGCTTGATTTGATTGATTTAATTAGTGAAAGCGGCACGCGCGCTCCTTTTCGATAGTCGAATTTAAATTATGAATTCGTCGCCCTTTTTTAATGGGCGCCCCCGACGCTTCGGAAAGTGAGCCTCGGCCCTTTCAAGCGATTCGGCGGATCTGCGGAGGAATTAGCAGGTCATACATGTCCATACGAAGTAAATGCCGGTCGCGTAACTGTAATTGAATTAATTTGCGTTAGTTAGCACTTAATGCATTGCCACTGTTTACGACAATCATGCCATCATTTCGTACGTGCACTTTTCGCTCGAATAAGCATGTGTCCTTTTGGCCAGGCTTCGACGAAGACGATTCGGCCAGAAGGGCAATTCTTTGAGGGACGGGGTCCGGGGGGTTTTAATTGCACGAAATTATTTTAATTGATTTGCGAAATGGGGAACGTCCTTGGTTTTTCTTCGGTTCGAGGGATGGGGAGCGGGGGACTTGGGAAGATCGTATGTACTTCTTGGAGAAAAGTGTTGAAAAAATTTGGAACTCGGAAAATCGGAGAGATGTCTTAAGTCTGTTTTGAAATTCGGATTTTTGAGGTTTTTTTACGTAAGGGTGGTGATTTTTTTAAAAAATAGTTTAGGGAAAAAATGGTTTTTGAATGGGTTTTTGGAAATTAAATCAATTTCTAAGTGAAAAATTGATTAAAAACGTTTTGAAAATGCATAACGCTATAACTCGAAGCGAATTTGTTGTGGTGTTTTAAAATTTGGATTTTTTGGGTCTTTTTACGGAAGGGTGGTGATTTTGATCAAAATATTCCGCGTAAAAAGAAGTTTTCAAGTGCGACCTAAAAATTCGAATTAGTTTTGAACTTAAAATTCTTAAAAAAATTCATACCTTTAAAACGCAAACAGATATGACTGTGGGGTTTTAAAATTTGAATTTCTGGCGTTTTTTTACATAAGGGTGGTAATTTTGAATAGAATATTACACGTAAAAAGATGTTCTTTAAATCTGTTTTAAGAAATCGAATTAATTTTCAAGTTAAAATTAATAAAAAAATTCATAACTTTAAAACGCATAAAGATATTGATCTGGAGTTGCAAAATTTGGATTTCTGGGGTCTTTTACATAAGGGTAGTAATTTTGAATAAATATTATACGTAGAAAGATGTTCTTTAAATCTGTTTTAAGAAATCGAATTAATTTTCAAGTTAAAATTATTAAAAAAATTCATAACTTTAAAACGCATAAAGATATTGCTCTGGAGTTTCAAAATTTGGATTTCTGGGGTGCTTTTACATAAGGGTAGTAATTTTGAATATAATATTATACGTAGAAAGAGGTTTTTCAAATTTGTCTTAAGAAATCGAATTATTTTCAAAGTTAAAATTATTTAAAAAATTCATAACTTTAAAACGCATAAAGATATTGCTCTGGAGTTTTAAAATTTGGATTTCTGGGGTCTTTTACATAAGGGTAGTAATTTTGAATATAATATTATATGTAGAAAGAGGTTTTTCAAATTTGTCTTAAGAAATCGAATTATTTTCAAAGTTAAAATTATTAAAAAAATTCATAACTTTAAAACGCATAAAGATATTGCTGTAGGGTTTTAAAATTTAGATTTTTGAGGCCTTTTTACACAAGGGTAGTAATTTTGAATAGAATATTATACGTAGAAAGAGGTTTTTCAAATGTGTTTTAAGAAATCTCATTCATTTCCAAGTTAAAATTATTAAAAAAATTCATCACTTTAAAACTCAAACAACTATTGCTTTGGGGTTTCAAAATTTGGATTTCTGGGGTCTTTTCACATAAGGGTGGTAATTTTGAATAGAATATTATACGTAAAAAGAGATTTTTCAAATGTGTCTGAAGAAATCGCATTCATTTCCAAGTTAAAATTATTTAAAAAATTCATAACTTTAAAACTCAAACAAATATTGCTGTGGGGTTTCAAAATTTCGATTTCTGGGGTCTTTTTACATAAGGGTGGTAATTTTGAATAAAATATTATACGTAGAAGGAGGTTTTTCAAATTTGTCTTAAGCAATCGAATTAATTTCCAAGTTAAAATTATTAAAAAAATTCATAACTTTAAAACGCAAAAACATATTGCCGTGGGGTTTCAAAATTTGTATTTCTGGGGTCTTTTTACATAAGGGTAGTAATTTTGAATAAAATATTATACGTAAAAAGAGGTATTTCAAATTTGTCTTAAGAAATCGAATTAATTTCCAAATTAAAATTATTAAAAAAATTCATAACTTTAAAACACAAAAACATATTACTCTGGGAATTCAAAATTTGGATTTTTAGGGTCCTTTTACATAAGAGTAGTGATTTTGACTAAAATACTCCACGGAAAAAAACTTTTCGAATGCGTTCTAAAAAATCGAATTAATTTCCAAATTCAAAAAAATCATAACTTTAAAAGACAAATAGATATTTTTGTGGGTCTTAAAATTTGAGTTTTTGGGTCTTTTTTACATCAATATAGCCATTTTGACTATAATATTTAAGCTACAAAAAAAATTGAGAAAACTCAAAAATCATTCCTAGATAAAATTATTTAAAAAAATCGACAACTCGAAAAGACATTTCAATTCGGCTTTAAAATCCGGATTTTCGAAGCCTCATTACAAAAGAGCAACAATTGTAATTAATTAATCCGACACCAGAAAAGCAATTGACAAATCTATCTTCAGAAACGGCGGCAGGGGGACACATTTAATTGAACAAAATTAATTTTTTTAAATGGGTCGGACCATTTATCTATGGCTCTACATTTTAATAACCTTTTGCATTAACGACGTGGCCGTTTTATTGACGTTCGTTCGTTACGTAAATTGTAATTGGTCATTGGAAATTACACATCGTGTAATTTACATCGAAAAAAAAATTAATGACACGTTTTGCATGATTTAAAAAAGAAAATACTATGCAAACACTTTTCTAGTTATTTATGCGGGCGCGCTATTTTTTTCTCTCTCTTTTTTCGAAATGCGAACAAAATTACATTTTGTACAAAACGTTTCCACCGCCGAATTTTCGCCGAAGTAATGTCTTTTTAACAGAATTTCATTAAATAACACGTGCAACATGCTCGATGGTCATTTGGATTTTTTAGTTATTCGTACAAGGGGTATGAATATTTTAATATGCCGGCCATTAACCTTTTTTTTTTTTTGGTCGTAAGCTTTGTAAAAATAGTGACTGTTCGGGTCGGCCTCGCTTTATAAATAAACTCTGTAATAGGAAATGACTTGAATCCTTTTTACATTTTTAGATTTGTTATTAAAATTTAAATAAGAGCTTTAAAAAAACCGTCTCTCTTTATTAAAATGGATTCGAATTTCCATATTTATGTCTTTTTAAAAGGGCTTTCTTCGGGTCAAATGTCGATTACATGTGAACACATTTTTTTTTTTTCGGGAGCTTAAATTAATTCTATTTTATTAGTGCCTGTTTTTTGTTAGTGCTTTTTACTCGCAGCTTCCCGCTTTTTGATTTTGGCCGTGTTATTTTCAAAAATGTTGAGCTTTCGGTGGCGGAAAAGAAAAATTGCAGTTTTCATTTAAAAAAAAATCGATTTGGCCCACCCGGGCGCACGCCCCTGCTCGTACGTCTCCCCAATTTTTTGTACGCATTCCCAACGTTATTGTCCACAACTTTTGTCTCAACTGTTTTTTTCTAAAGGCGCTAATTTAATTAATGAAATTTTTAATTTGCGTTTGAAATTAAAAATGTCGATTTTTACTATTGCAAAAAAATGGGCCGTTTTCAAAAATTAATTGCGAGAAATTGGGCAAAGATATCGTCGAATTTTTTTGAGGACCTCGTAGCCCCGTCTTTTGGAAGTGCTCAAAAAAAATTTTGGGCCGATTCGCCGGCGAACATCGGGGATGCGAATTTTTTTCTAAGGTTCCGTGCGGGAGATACCAACGCCCGAGAAGCGACGAACCCGATTCTATTAACCCCTTGACATACAAAAAAACCGAATTTGGCGAGTCCGAAAAAAACTATTAATTTGGCTCAACTTAACTGTTATGAGCATACACAAATAACCTAAAATAAATAATTAATAGTTTTAAAATATTTTGTAATATGTAGAGCAGTGTTTCCCAATCTTTTTTTAACATTCCCCACCTAAGTCATTCGAAAATTTTGATGCATATAATATATAACATATAAATATTTTTTTATATTTAAAAATTGAATTATTCCATAAATGAAGCCTAATTACAACTTGTTCAAGACACAAGATTTAGGTTTTAGCAAGAAATAACTAGGAAATTATTAAGAAAAAGAAACAATAAGTAAATTTTAAAAACATAAACTAAAAAATATTTTTATATCGATAGCTCGAATTTTTGATAAGGCGAATTATTTTTAGTTTCTCTTCAACTTCGACCTATCGAGGTTTGACTGTATTTAATTTTATAAATTTAATATTTCTGAACAATTAAGATAATTTATTTATTGAGTTTTCTCCAATATTAATTTTATTTGCGTAAATTAATGATCTTCAAAGTTTTTTGAAAAACCACAAATTCTGTATTTACTCTATTTGAGTTTTTTGAAAATACATAATGATTTTTTCATCAAAATTTCCTTTTAAATTTACCGAATAAAGTTTTGTTTTATTCAATTTGTGTTATACAAAAAAAATTGATAATTAAAAATTTCTAAAGTTCTTAAATATATTTTAAAAATTTTCAAAGCTATTAATTTATTTAATTTGAGTTGTCTAAAAACTTAAAATAATTTATTCTTCGAGTTTACTTTAATAATTTTGCTAAATGTTTAAAACTGAATTTCATTCTATGTAAAAAAAAAAAACGGTGCATGTACTTATGTACGCACGTTAGAAGTAATACTTCTTTGGCGCGACTAAATTAAATATAACAACGCGCTATGTTGCGCTTGTGTATGGCTAGACCAGTGGTTATCAAACTATATGTTACTGCGCATATGTCGTTTTATTTGAATACATTGCTATTTCCTTTTTAAATCCAAAAAGTAATTTAAACAAATTGAATAAATACGAAGATGTGCGCGTTCGAGCGAAAAGTGGCACATTTTCGAGCGAGGGAAGCAAATGAAGCGCGACGCGGGCGGCGCGCTTCATTCCGAGATCGGAAATGTGCCACTAACTCGAATGCACACTCGGTTTCAAGCACCATTCACAATGATTTAGACCAATATATTAGATGAAAAATCAATACAATAACATTAATTGCTCCATCTCGCTCGCACCGACACGATTCTCGTATCTTTTCGCTCCCTTCCACTCATTTGCTATGGTAAAAATACATTTTTCGAACATTTTGACTTAAATTAAAATTTTGATATAAAAGAGCGAACGAATAAATGAGAAAAACGTAATAAATACGAAGATGTGCGCGTTCGAGCGAAAAGTGGCACATTTTCGAGCGAGGGAAGCAAATGAAGCGCGACGCGGAGCGGCGCGCTTCATTTTCCCGAGATCGGAAATGTGCCACTTTGAGCTCGAACGCGCACACTCGGCTTTAAGCACACTTTACAAGAATTAATTAATTAATATGTCAAGGGGTTAAAAATTATTTTTCATTTTAACATTTTAACATTTTTAATCTATTGAATTAATTGTATGACTTGTGCCTTTGATTGAACTAAAAAAATATATGTGGGGACCCATTTAAAAAAAAAACTTAGTCCCCCTCCGGTTGCTCCCCTCAAATTTTACGATTTGTTTAAAATGTACAGCTTTTACCAGATATTTATTTCTTAAGAAAACCAATCGTTTTTTTTTGGGGGCGGGACCCCCCACGTCCACCCAAAATTATTGCTTTCGCCGAACCCAACAATTTTAGGCATGCTCGAAAAAATCGAAAAATTAGTAATTTGTGTTTTGAAAGCGAAGAGGGCAAAATTCGGCCTGATTCACCCGATGACGCTTTTACGTAAATTCCGCAGATTGGCGCTTTGTGTGCGAAGCGCGGAGGTCAAACCAAAACCAATATTTGTGCGGCCGAGACGAGAAACGCCGCAAAAAAGATTATTTGCGGCGAAAATTGTGCAAGTTGTCTTTCGCAACATCCTGCAAGGAATTAATTGCCGTCGTTATCCTTTGAACTGATTAGCAATTCAATTAGCCTTGTCATTTCGAACGGAATAGTTTCTGCGACCGAATTGCGTCAGCGACTTATTTACGTCGAGCGAAAATAGTTTTGGGGGCGCGCGAATTCGCGAAAGTCGAAAAAACGGGTGGGGGGCGGCGTTTTTATTAAAATCGAGAAGGGTCGATGGGGAATACGCGAAACCGAGCCAATATTGACATTGCAAATTGTTTATGAATGCATCCCTCGCCGAATTTACGGGCACTCGGCGCGGCCGAAAAGAGCGTCGCGACGCGCAAAAAAAAACCGGCGACCGCTAAATTTAGTACTTCTGCTATTTTAATTGCTTTCCGAACCGCCGCGCGCGCCGCGCTCTCGCAAACTTTTGCGCGAGCTATTTTTAAAAAGTCTTAAAAAATTATTTTTAGCTCCTCCGCATGAGCGGGGTTCTTCGTTCGCGCGCGGACGGCAAAATAAACAAATAAAAACAACTTTGAAATATTTCGGCGACTTTTTTTTTAATACGCGCCGCTGCGGGCAAAAGTTTTTATAGTTCTTTGGGAAGTTGTTTTTTGGGCCGTCGTCGTCGTTCCCCGAGGCTCGGGAGCGACGCGTGCGTGTCTGGGGGTGGTCGTCTCGTTACGCCTCGCAAATTGTTTAAATTTAAAACGAAAAGTTAGATTAAAAGAAATTTTAAACAATGGGCGAAGTTCGAGGAACGTTCGCCTCTTCCTTTTTTTTCGACATGACAAATTCTTCGGAAGGTCTCGAAAGTTATTTAATTTGTCAAAATGAAGGGCACACTTGTTTTCGTCGGAGGTTTGTGGGGGTGGGCGTTTGGGGTTGTTTTAGAATAAAATAAACTTGAAATTTGGCGGATGTTTTGTGTTGTGAAATATGAGAAAAATTGTTAGCTTTGAAAATGGAAGAGATGGCGTGGTACGGTTTACAAAATTGGGTTTTTGGGGGTTTTTTTACATAGGGGTGGTGATTTTGGTTAAAATGTTTCGCCCCGAAAAAAATTGGACGATGTGTCTTTGACGATTGAATGAGTTTCTGCGATAAAAATATTTAAATAGCCGTTATTTGTGGACGGATCTTTAAAAGCTATACAGATTCGGATTCGCCGGACTTTTTGGCTTCGAATAGGCACAAAAAACCATTGCCGTGCTATTTGAAATTTTCGAGAAAAACGGGTTGGAAGAGTTCGATTTGTAATTAATTTTTTCAAAATTTCCACTTTGAAAAATCGTAGCGCGGTTATTTGTGAACGGATCTTTAAAAACTTTTCAGATTCTGAAAGCCCGTTTATCGCAGCGTAAGACCAGCCAAAAAAATCAACATAACCCAACGTTAAATCTGGGAGAAAAACGCGTTCGAATCTTTCAAAATGTAAATTTCGCTAAAATTTTTAATTTTCAAAATGCACAACTCTAACATTTGAAGAGATGTCTTAATGCCGTTTGAAAATTTGGATGTCTGCGACTTTTTTACACGAGGGTGGCAATTTAAGTCGATACATTATACCCAGAAAAAAAAGTGGACAAAACTCCTCAGTGGCCAACAAAACAATTCGCAAAACTAAAAATATTTCAGTGGCGCACGTCGGAGCAGCCAATTAAAACGCAAGCGTCGATTTCGCGTAATCCGACGCCCGCCAAAACACTCGATAAATAAACAAACAGATAAATCGCGCCCGCAAGCGAAACGCAACAAACAGATAAAGAAATTCTTGAACTTTGATTCGCGTCCCGCATTTTTATTCTTAATAAATAATAAAATCGACGTTAGGTCAGTTTGTGCATTCGAAGCCGAAGTCAGCGAGTTCTTTCGAGATGAGATCAGAGGTGTAGAATGAATGACCTTTGGGCAACGACTTCTGCGTTTCGAGAAAAACGCGCCCCGTTTCGCTCGCGCAACGAAACGGCACACATATAACGGCGCCCGTCGCCCGCAATTTTCGCAAATCGCCGAGATACCGATTCGCGTCTCCTCCAGCAGCCAAACCAGATCTAATAATAACAAATCATTGTGTTACGTGCCATTTACAGGAACCGATAATGCAACTGCGACAACAACAAACAATGTAACAGACTTTGCATACAAGCATTCGCTTTTATTGCAACGGGGCAATCGTTCGCGAGAAAAATTACACGAACTTCGCGCACTTCGAATTTTTACGAATCCTTATCGCCCCGTTATTATTTCATCCTTGAAAATAGATTCGATGCGGTTTGTTTTGCAGCAATAAAACGCGCTGCATTGTTAATTCGAATGAAGAATGGCCGACTGGCAACAACAGCAATGCCGCAATAATTTTAATCGGGACGTTAAGTGTATTGTTATGGCATTGGAAAAGTAATTAATTATTTAACTATGTTTTAACAATCTCCTGCATTCGACTTTATTCGTTTTTCTGGCGTCGACATTTTTAATTAGGTTTCCATTATTGATGGGGGGCCCCCGCGTGCGCTCTATCGGGGTTCGGCGGGCGGCCGGCTCGTTATTTTTGGGCGCTCGGCCCGATTCGAAATCCAAAAAGGGGACGAATTTTGGGGTTGTTGTTCGAAAGGGAGAATTGAAGGATTGCGTGCGCCACCTGCGGACCGCGATGCAAAAAAAATATAAGTATTTTGAAGAAGTGCAATCGATAGTCTGGGAAGTTGTGTAAAAGTTTATGTTTGGCAAGTTGGAGGTGCTTGGCCTCGTTTTGCTCGTTTTACTCATTGTTAAAGAGTTGTTTAAATTTAATTATGAACTACTTAATTAAAATTAAGTCTTTTATATTTTTAGATTTGCGAATTGTATTGTTGGGCACTGCGGAGTTTTGTCAACTTTTTTTTGGGTGGAATGTGTCGACTTAAATTGCTACCCTTGGGGAAAAGAGTCGCAGAAATCCAAATATTTAAGCGGCATTAAAATATCTTTTCAAAAGTTAGAGTTATGCATTTTGAAAATTACAAATTTTGAGCAAAATTTACATTTTGAAAGGTTCGATCGCGTTTTTCTCCCAGACTTAACATTGGGGTACGTTGATTTTTTTGGCTGGTCTTACGCTCCGATAAACGGTCTTTAAGAATGTAAAAAGGTTTTAAAGATCCGTTCACAAATAACCGAGCTATGATTTTTTAAAGTGAAAATTTAGAAAAAAAATAATTACAAGTTCAACTCTTCGAAGCCGTTTTTCTCGAAAATTTCAAATGATACGCTTATGGTTTTTTTAAGCTACCCGAAGCCAAAAAGTCTGAGTAATCCAAATCTGTATAGTTTTTAAAGATCGGTTCACGAATAACGGCGCTACAATTTTTTTAAGGTAAACTTTTGTGCTACACAAATGAACCTAAGACTTCAACCCTTAATTACTCGAAAAATTAACATTGGGCCCTATGCCGATTTTGCACGTATCTTATGGGAAAAAGTTTCAGAATTTTGAATCCGGGTCGTTTTTAATGATCGGATTAAAAATAAGCACGCTACGATTTTTTTACAGCATTTTGAAAATTAGAAATTTTAGCAAAATTTACATTTTGAAAGCTTCGAACGCGTTTTTCTCCCATACTTAACATTGGGCTCTGTTAATTTTTTTAGCTTATCTTACGCTCAGATAAACGGGCTTTCAGATTCGAAAAAGTTTTTAAAGATCCGTTCACAAATCACCGATCTACGATTTTTCAAAGTGGAAATTTTGAAAAAATTAATTACAAGTTGAACTCTTCCAACGCGTTTTTCTCGAAAATTTCAAATGGCACGGCAATGGTTTTTTGTGCCTATCCGAAGCCAAAAGTCCGGCGAATCCGAATCTGTATAGCTTTTAAAGATCCGTCCACAAATAACTACTTTTTAAATATTTTTATCGCAGAAACTCATCGAATTTTCAAAAACACATTGCTCAATTTTTTTCAGGGCGAAATATTTCAATCAAAATCACCACCCCTATGCAAAAAACCCCCAGAAACCCAATTTTCTAAACCGTACCACGCCATCTCTTCCATTTTCAAAAATTTAATCCAATTTTTTGTACCTAACAATTTTTTTTCAAATTTTTTTTAAATTCGACCAAATACGTAAGGTACAATTTTTTTTCTACCTCTCAAAATTTTTAATTATCAATTGGGGTCGTTTTGCGTCCGCAGCCGGCTCGTCGAACAAATTTTCGCCCGTTTTCGAGACAATTAAGAGCAATAATTAAGGCAAAACGAGCGCCCAATAACTTTTCGAGTGTTATTTTTAGGGCTTGTATTTAGTCTAAGGGGACTTTGTTTTATAATTCTGCGTTCTTAAGGCACTAATTTAACCGCCTACGACCATCCATTGTGCGCTTGTCGTGTATATATTCCCGTTTCGAGACGATATAAGGGAAGCCTGCATCCGGAAAAACTGAACGAAAATCAAAAACAACAAAAATCGACGAAAATGCTCCGCGCTTTCGGCCGTTTTAATTAAATTCTAATCTTCGTTCCTAACGATTTTTTTCTGATGTTGCCTTTTTATTAATGGTCTCCGATAAAAAAAAAGGGGGGAAAAAGTGGGAGATGAATAATGCACATTTTTAGAAGGGATAACGCGGAATCGGGAACGAAGCCGTTTGAAGTGTGTGCGCGCTTATAAAAAGCAATATTCGAAATTCTTACGTATAATTCGCGTAATTTATTATGTGGAATGACGATTTTTCGCGTGGGGAAAAAAGGGGGCGCGCGCGCGTCAGGTCCTGTCAAAATCAGGGGGAACGTTTCTTTGCGCTTTTCCGAGGCTCGTTCTTGGAGGTGCCCGGGGTCGAGGGTCTTCGCCCATATTTTATTCGGGTACGCGTTCGAAATTACAGCTAAACGAACATGGGCGTAGATGGGGGGCAAGGGTGCTTTCGGCCCTCCCTAGAAAACTCAGCCGCGCTGGGAAAATCGACAATATTCGTATCACCGAAATTGATAACTTGGGATGGTTGCCCCCGCCCCCCTGGAAAAACGCTTGCACCCTAAAAAATGTGCCCCACCTCCAGGCCCTCCAGGAAAACCGCACGTCCTCTGAGGAAAACTCTTGGCACCTCTTGGAAAATTTTTGAGCTGCTCGAAAACTTCTGCCCCCCTAAGAAAACATTTTAACTACGCCCATGTTAAATAAATACGTTGGATTTTTATTTTAAATGCAAATTGATAGAATAATCGGACGATTTCTTTGTGTCTGCGATAAAAGCGAAAGTTCGCCTGTGCACGTGCGATATCTACCAAGGCCTTCGCCAGCGATCAATGATTTTTGAAAAAAATTTAGTATTGTGCGGGCCGTGGTCGCGAAAACGCGTACAGTATTAGTGGCTTTATAATTAATTTGTTTTTAATTGATTTTCGGGCTAAGATTAATTAAGAAATGACGTCGTGTGTAATCGAAAGTGTGCTTCTGCGGCCCCAAGGGATCGATATCGATCGTTGGGCTTAAGGTTAGATCTTTTTATAACCATGTTTTATTTATCGAAAGTCTCTTTGTATAAATAGGAATTGTTGCTAGTTTAAATTGTCGAAAAACGAGCCTCGGGGAATTGAATTGCGACTTTGGGTCTTGCGGAAAAACGACCGAAATTTTCCGATAAAAAATCGGGCGGCCCTCTAAGCCAGTGTTTCCCAACTTTTTTTTAACATGCCCCACCTAAGTCATTCTAAAATTTAAATGCCATAATTATTTTTGAAGTTATACTTCTTTTGGGGCTTTGAGAGTAAAATGTTAGCACTGCTAACGAAAATTCGACAGTCGAAGTAAGAAAGTAAATTAATACTTGTGAATGAGGCTTAAAATCGAGTGTGCGTGTTCGAGCTCAAAGTGGCACATTCCGATCTCGGGAAAATGAAGCGCGCCGCTCCGCGTCGCGCTTCATTTGCCTCCCTCGCTCGGAAATGTGCCACTTTTCGCTCGAACGCGCACATCTTCGTATTTATCCATTCGAAAAAGAGAAAAATTCAATTGGGTGTATGAATAAATCAAATACTGTATAATCTCGATAAGTTAAAACAGTAAAAACCAAAAAATTTCTGGTATATAGCTTACAAATCGCCTTTTGAAAATTCCGCTTTGAATAAGCCAATTAGATTAGCTCATTTTTAATGGCCGCTCATCAATTAGCCAATCAGAACAGCTTAATTGCTTCGTAACCATGACTATACTGCCAATATCGAAATAACATCGATTCGAAATAATTAAATCATATTTAAAATTAAATACAGTTAAATTAATACTTGTGAATGAGGCTTAAAACCGAGTGTGCGCGTTCGAGCTCAAAGTGGCACATTCCGATCTCGGGAAAATGAAGCGCGCCGCTCCGCGTCGCGCTTCATTTGCCTCCCTCGCTCGGAAATGTGCCACTTTTCGCTCGAACGCGCACATCTTCGTATTTATTCATTCGAAAAAGAGAAAAATTCAATTGGGTGTATGAATAAATCAAATACTGTATAATCTCGATAAGTTAAAACAGTAAAAACCAAAAAATTTCTGGTATATAGCTTACAAATCGCCTTTTGAAAATTCCGCTTTGAATAAGCCAATTAGATTAGCTCATTTTTAATGGCCGCTCATTAATTAGCCAATCAGAACAGCTTAATTGCTTCGTAACCATGACTATATCACAAAAATCGAAATAACACCGTTTTGAAATAATTAAATCATATTTCAAATTAAATACAGTTAACCTCGATTTTCCGTACACATCCCCCTATTTATTGAGTTTATTTATATTAATTTAGTTACGCGAAAGAAGTATAACTTCTAACGAGCGTACATAAGTACACGCACCGGGTTTTTTAATTTTGTATTTAAAAATTGAATTAGTCTATTTATGAAGCCTAATTATAACTTGTTCAAGACACAATATTTAGGTTTTGGAAAGAAATCACTATGAAATTATTAAAAAAAAAAACAATAAATAAATTTCATTACATATAATAGGTAGATAACTAAAATTAAACCTTTAAATTGCCCCCATGTGGGGTGTGGGACCCACGTTGCGAAACACTGCTCTAAGGGCTTTAAATTAATTATTTTTCGCGTTTTCGAAGTTGCCTTAAATTCTTCGAGGCCCGTTTCTTTGTTCGTTGATACGTGCGTTTGCGTTTCGGGTCGAAAATATTTTTTTTTCTGCGAAACGGTTTGAGATGTTGAAACGGGGTTTTTGCAGGACGAATGGGCTTTAAATTCTGCGTATCGTGCGTGAATCTGAAGGGTTTATCTTCGCGGATGACGAAGGGGCGATTTTTTAAAGTTGCACGTCGAAGAATTACGTCCGTCGGTTATTTTCCGTTGCGATTTCGAAAAAAAATTAAATTCTCGAAACGGATCGAGATATCGGAACGCGGTTTTGACAGGGCGAAAGGGCTTTAAATTCCTTAAATCGGGTGTAAATCTGAAGGGAATATGACGTAGGATCGATGTTTTAATGATAAAGGTCTTGAGGTTTTGCAAAAAGATTAATTATTGCGAAACCAATTGAGATATTCAAACGGGGTTTCTGCAGGACGAAAGGGCTTTAAATTTTATTTATCACGTATGAATCTGAAGGGTTTTTCTTAAGGGATGACGAAGTTGCGATTTTTAAAATCAAAAGTCTCAGAATTTTAAGGTCTGGAAATTTGCGACCCACATTTCCGTTTGTAAAAAAATTAATTTTTTTGAAACCGTTTGAGATATTAAATGGGGTTTTAACAGGCCGAAAGGGCTTTAAATTCTGCACGTCACGTACGAAACCGAAGGGTTTTTCTTAAGAAACGACAAATATACGAATTTATAAAATTAAAGGCCTTAAAATTATAAGGACTGGCACTTTTCCATCCACATTTCTATTTGTAAATTAATTAATTTTTGGAAAACCGGTTTACATTTTTAATTGGGGTTTTAACAGGGCAAAAGGGCTTTAAATTCTGCATGTCACGTACGAATCTGAAGGGTTTTTCTTCAGGGATGACAAAAATACGAATTTATAAAATTAAAAGTCTTAAAATTATAAGGACTGGCACATTTCGATCCACATTTCGATTTGTAAATTCATTAATTTTTGCAAAACCAATTGAAATATTTAAATGGGGTTTTAACAGGTCGAAAGGGCTTTAAATTTTATACATTATTTTTGAATATCAAACCTCTTAAAGGACGTCAAATGTGCAATTTTTTAAATACAAAAGTTTTAAAATTATATCTACCGTTTTTTTTTCGCAAACGCTCCCAAATCATTTAAATACGGCCCTGTTTTTTCTACAACAATTTTCGTGGGCCCTTATTATTACTGATAATAGTAGCAAAGTATAGAAATTCGTCGTCCTCAAGAGAAACATAAATACTCTTCAGTTCCCCGCTTTAAAATACATAAGGGCGCAGAACAAGTTTGCTCAACCCCAAAAAACGAGCAAAAGGGAAAGGTCTTGAGGGGCGCACGCTGCTACCTGGCTCCTCTCCATTACCCAAAAGCAAATTAATCGACACCGGAAGCATTATTATTCTTTCCCGAGCAAATTAACGTAAAAAATTAATTTTAGGTAAATATTTCGTCGGGAAAACGTCAAAAAAAAGGGGCCGCCGAGCGGCGAAAAGACCTCGCCTCGCCGCGCCCCTACAAAAGCGATTTTTATCGTTTTTATTATTAACATTATTTGCTGCATGTTCACATTTAAAATAACCGTCACGTCTTGTTTTGCTCGTTCGCCTTGGTCGCTTCGAGTACGTCTCATTATTTAGCACCTGCAATTTGCAAAAAAGCGACTTTTCGCTTAGATAATTCTATTTATTTATTTATGCCGGGCACTTGTCGTCGGTCGGTAGATTTTTAAATTTTAATGCCCCGCTTGCATATTCAGATAATTTTAAATTTTATGCGCCGCAACCGACTCTGCACTATCCTATTTGCAAAAATGTAGGAAGCATTATTATTCAAAATTATGCAAACTTCGACTACACGGACTTTCCATTAGTTTTTTTTTTGTGCAAAAGAGTAACTTAAGCTTGTTATAGATGTTTTGATAGCAGTACACTTTGACTGAAATTGAATTTGGTTTTTTTTGGGGGCGGGGGCGGCTAGATTTGAATTTTTTGTTTTGAAATGGAATTTTTGTTCGACGAAAGGGCATTTAATTTGATGTTGACTAGAAATTGTTCAATGGGCCGAGGGGACAATCTAAATTAGGTCTTACTAGGGCAATCCCTGTTTGGTTCCGTTAGGGCATTCCCTAGTACATCCCGGTTATCGTTAAATGTGTTAAAAAAAATTATTTCGGTGATCAAATTAATTTATTTTTACGTTGGAATTTTCAATTTGGGTTTTTATTGGGTTCTAATGGATATTTTCTTATGGGGCATGCCCCATTGGAACCCGACGTGGGTCAGATAGATACTTGGACCATTCCCAAAGTAATTTTGTGTCGGGGTGTATCACCCGTAATTTTAAAAGGCGAATATACAAAGGATGACGAAGAAATTTTAAATTTCCAAAAATATATGTGACATTTTTGAATGATTTACAACACATTTGTTAAAAAAATAATTTCTTCGAAACGGCTTAAGATATTCAAATGCGGTTTTCAGAGGGCGAAAGGGCACTCATTTTAAATATCACATACAATTTTGAAGGTTCATTTTAAAGGATAGCGAAGGGTCGAATTTTCAAATTAAGTCTTAAAATTGTATGTGACAAAGTTCGATTTATAACACAATTCCTTAAAAAAATTATTACTTCTAAACGGCTTAAGATATTTAAATGCGGTTTTCAGTGGGCGAAAGGGCACTCAATTTTATGTACTACCTGCAATTTGAAGGGTTTATTTGAAGCGACGGCGACGATACAAATTTATAAACTTGCACTTAAAAATTGTAATCTAAAATTTGTAATTTATTTTGAAAAAAAATTAATTTTTTCCAAACGGCCGAAGATATTTAAATGCGGTTTTTAGTGGGCGAAAGGGCACTCAATTTTATGTAGTACCTGCAATTTTGAGGGGTTTATTTGCGGCGATGGCGACGTTAGAAATTTATAAACTTGCCTTTAAAAATTGTAAACTAAAATTTTTAATTTATTTTGAAAAAAAATTAATTTCTTCCAAACGGCCGCAGATATTTAAATGCGGTTTTTAGTGGGCGAAAGGGCACTCAATTTTATGTAGTCCCTGCAATTTTGAACGGTTTATTTGAAGCGACGGCGACGATACAAATTTAAAAACTTACCTTTAAAAATGGTAACCAAATTTTTATTTATTTTCAAAAAAAAATTAATTTCTTGCAAACGGCTTGAGATATTTAAATGCGGTTTTCGCCATACGAAAGGGCATTAAATGGAGCACGTCGTCTACAATTTCGAAGTACTTTGCTCAAAAAAAAAAACTTCCATCCGAAATAATTTTCATAACATTTTGTTTCAAATAATTTATTAAAAAAAAGGGGGAAAACGGCGAGCCGCATCCGATATCAATTTGGAAACGCGTGTGTGCTTCCTAAGGCCTAATTTTCGAGCAACTTTTTGGAAGTTAAACAGTTAGGAAGAGCGGCTCCTTGCATATTAATGATCAATCATTCGAAGTCACGGGATGATCCAGGTTTTTTCGCCAGGAAAAGGGGAAAATTTGCATAAATTACGAGAGGAGGCGGCGGCGGCGGCGGCGTTTCTTTGTGCCGATGGGCCTAGGCCTCGTTAATCAATTATTTAAAAGTGGAGGCTCGTAATTTTTTGCTGTTTCGACGGACCCGCGATGTTTTGGCGGGACGCGATAAATTTTGCCGAGTGGATGAAACGCGAAGGAGACGTCAGTTTGGCTTTTCGCACAGCCGAGGAACTAATCTCTTTGCAAATTATGCATTCATGGCTGAAATAAAGTTGGAATTGCATTGTAGATGAAAAGATGTTCCATTAGCCGGAGAGACTGACACGAGAGCAACGCGAAAATTAAACTTCGTTTCGTGTATATGTATATAAATTATTCAAAATTTGCTCTCTATTCGAAATCAAAAAAAAAAAAAAAAATGGGGAAGGGGGATCGACTAATTCTGCGAGCGAATTTATTTTTCATGGCTCCGCTTTTTGCCCAGATTCACATAAACACATTCTTTATAATTCAATTATTCCGGTTGTCGATCCGACATGAAAATCCGGTGAGAGGGGCCGTAATTGCAAAAGCGTTTTAATACAAACGTTTCGCTTAATTTTTCGATATCGCTTCGACCCCCACAAAAATCGCTAAGCTTCGCCCTTTCGACCACTTGCGTTTTGTTCCCAATGTTGATCTGCGCGCTTTGTTTGCTCAATTTCGACTAGTTTTGCGGGGGACGAGAGTGCCATTATTTGTGAGACGTACCTGCCGTCGTATATTAAAATTATTGGGGAAAAATAGCCGGGAGCGATTTTTTAGGGGGTGGTTTTAAAGCGTTGCGAACTTTGCGTCCGAATTTGTGGCATTTCGGGCGGCGGCTGCGTTTAAAGAAAAATTTCTAACTTTTTTTTATGGAGGAGTGACCAAAGTTGAATTTGCACTGCGTACTCTTAGAACGATAAGCAGGCGCTCGGAGAAATGTAAGGTGAAAAAAAATGGACAGGACCGTGTTTAAAAAAATTGCGTTTTGAATGGATGTGTGATTTTGAAATTAAATTCGTATCTTTGCTTGCAGCAAAGTTTGATTGTTGAAATTTTTGATGTAGGGCCTTAGTATTATAAACAATAATTTGCCAGAAAATTGTTGCTGGAAAATTTGCAGGACCGTGTTTAAAAAATTGCGAAGTTTGCTTTCGAATTTGTGGCATTTTAGACGTGTTTGTTTAACATTTTCACTAACGTTTAGAGCTCTTCTGTTCTTTGGGGGTTGGTTAGAATTTTTTAATTATTTTTCTGGTTGTTTATAAACTCCAATTAATAGTTTACGTGCAATAGTTTTTTTCAATTCGTTTTTTTCAAAATTCTGTTTTTTCAGATAAGTTAATTAAAGCCTTACATTTGCAATTGCATTCGGGGCTCCGCTGTCTTTTTAGGGGTAGGTAGAATTTTTTAACTATTTTTCTGGTTGTTTATAAACTCCAATTAATAGTTAACGTACAATAATTTATTTCAATTCGGGTTTTTTAAAATCTCTGTTTTTTCACATAAGTAAATTAAAAGTCTTACATTTACACTTGCATTCGGAGCTCCCCTGTCCTTTTAGGGGTAGTTAGAATTTTTTAATTATTTTTCTGGTGGTTTATAAACTCCATTTAATACTTTACGTGCAATAGTTTTTTTTAATTCGTATTTTTTTAAATCTCTATTTTTTTCACATAAGTAAATTAAAAGTCTTACATTTACACTTGCATTCGGAGCTCCCCTGTCGTTTTAGGGGTAGGTAGAATTTTTTAATTATTTTTCTGGTTGTTTATAAACTCCAATTAATAGTCTACGTACAATATTTTGTTTCAATTCGGGTTTTTCAAAATCTCTGTTTTTTCACATAAGTAAATTAAAAGTTTTACATTTGCACTTGCATTCGGGGCTCCGCTGTCTTTTTAGGGGTAGTTAGAATTTTTTAACTATTTTTCGGGTTGTTTATAAACTCCATTTAATACTTTACGTGCAATAGTTTTTTTTAATTCGTTTTTTAAAATCTCTGTTTTTTCACATAAGTAAATTAAAAGTCTTACATTTACACTTGCATTCGGAGCTCCCCTGTCCTTTTAGGGGTAGTTAGAATTTTTTAATTATTTTTCTGGTGGTTTATAAACTCCATTTAATACTTTACGTGCAATAGTTTTTTTTAATTCGTATTTTTTAAATCTCTGTTTTTCACATAAGTAAATTAAAAGTCTTACATTTACACTTGCATTCGAGCTCCCCTGTCCTTTTAGGGGTAGTTAGAATTTTTTAATTATTTTTCTGGTGGTTTATAAACTCCATTTAATACTTTACGTGCAATAGTTTTTTTTAATTCGTATTTTTTAAAATCTCTATTTTTTTCACATAAGTAAATTAAAAGTCTTACATTTACACTTGCATTCGGAGCTCCCTGTCCTTTTAGGGTAGTTAGAATTTTTAATTATTTTTCTGGTGGTTTATAAACTCCATTTAATACTTTACGTGCAATAGTTTTTTTTAATTCGTATTTTTTAAAATCTCTGTTTTTTCACATAAGTAAATTAAAAGTTTTACATTTGCACTTGCATTCGGGGCTCCGCTGTCTTTTTAGGGGTAGGTAGAATTTTTTAACTATTTTTCGGGTTGTTTATAAACTCCAATTAATAGTTAACGTACAATAATTTATTTCAATTCGGGTTTTTTAAAATCTCTGTTTTTTCACATAAGTAAATTAAAAGTCTTACATTTACACTTGCATTCGGAGCTCCCCTGTCCTTTTAGGGGTAGTTAGAATTTTTTAATTATTTTTCTGGTGGTTTATAAACTCCATTTAATACTTTACGTGCAATAGTTTTTTTTAATTCGTATTTTTTAAAATCTCTATTTTTTTTACATAAGTAAATTAAAAGTCTTACATTTACACTTGCATTCGGAGCTCCCCTGTCCTTTTAGGGGTAGTTAGAATTTTTAAATTATTTTTCTGGTGGTTTATAAACTCCATTTAATACTTTACGTGCAATAGTTTTTTTTAATTCGTATTTTTTAAAATCTCTATTTTTTTCACATAAGTAAATTAAAAGTCTTACATTTACACTTGCATTCGGAGCTCCCCTGTCCTTTTAGGGGTAGTTAGAATTTTTTAATTATTTTTCTGGTGGTTTATAAACTCCATTTAATACTTTACGTGCAATAGTTTTTTTTAATTCGTATTTTTTAAAATCTCTATTTTTTTCACATAAGTAAATTAAAAGTCTTACATTTACACTTGCATTCGGAGCTCCCCTGTCCTTTTAGGGGTAGTTAGAATTTTTAAATTATTTTTCTGGTGGTTTATAAACTCCATTTAATACTTTACGTGCAATAGTTTTTTTTAATTCGTATTTTTTAAAATCTCTATTTTTTTCACATAAGTAAATTAAAAGTCTTACATTTACACTTGCATTCGGAGCTCCCCTGTCGTTTTAGGGGTAGGTAAAATTTTTTAATTATTTTTCTGGTGGTTTATAAACTCCATTTAATACTTTACGTGCAATAGTTTTTTTTAATTCGTTTTTTTTTAAATCTCTATTTTTTTCACATAAGTAAATTAAAAGTCTTACATTTACACTTGCATTCGAGCTCCCTGTCGTTTTAGGGGTAGGTAGAATTTTTAATTATTTTTCTGGTTGTTTATAAACTCCAATTAATAGTTACGTACAATATTTTTTTCAATTCGTGTTTTTAAAATCTCTGTTTTTCACATAAGTAAATTAAAAGTCTTACATTTACACTTGCATTCGGAGCTCCCTGTCTTTTAGGGGTAGGTTAGAATTTTTAATTATTTTTCTGGTTGGTTTATAAACTCCAATTAATAGTTTACGTGCAATATTTTTTTAATTCGTTTTTTAAAATCTCTATTTTTTCACATAAGTAAATTAAAAGTCTTACATTTACACTTGCATTCGGAGCTCCCCTGTCTTTTAGGGTAGTTAGAATTTTTAATTATTTTTCTGGTGGTTTATAAACTCCATTTAATACTTTACGTGCAATAGTTTTTTTAATTCGTGTTTTTAAAATCTCTTTTTTTCACATAAGTAAATTAAAAGTCTTACATTTACACTTGCATTCGGAGCTCCCCTGTCTTTTAGGGGTAGTTAGAATTTTTAATTATTTTTCTGGTGGTTTATAAACTCCATTTAATACTTTACGTGCAATAGTTTTTTTAATTCGTTTTTTAAAATCTCTATTTTTTCACATAAGTAAATTAAAAGTCTTACATTTACACTTGCATTCGGAGCTCCCTGTCTTTTAGGGGTAGGTAGAATTTTTAATTATTTTTCTGGTTGGGTTTTTAAACTCCAATTAATAGTTACGTGCAATATTTTTTTAATTCGTTTTTTAAAATCTCTGTTTTTTCACATAAGTAAATTAAAAGTCTTACATTTACACTTGCATTCGGAGCTCCCTGTCTTTTAGGGTAGTTAGAATTTTTAATTATTTTTCTGGTTGTTTATAAACTCCAATTAATAGTTACGTACAATATTTTTTTAATTCGGTTTTTAAAATCTCTGTTTTTCACATAAGTAAATTAAAAGTCTTACATTTACACTTGCATTCGAGCTCCCTGTCTTTTAGGGGTAGTTAGAATTTTTAATTATTTTTCTGGTGGTTTATAAACTCCATTTAATACTTTACGTGCAATAGTTTTTTTAATTCGTATTTTTAAAATCTCTTTTTTTCACATAAGTAAATTAAAAGTCTTACATTTACACTTGCATTCGGAGCTCCCCTGTCTTTTAGGGGTAGGTAGAATTTTTAATTATTTTTCTGGTTGTTTATAAACTCCAATTAATAGTCTACGTACAATATTTTTTTTAATTCGTTTTTTAAAATCTCTTTTTTCACATAAGTAAATTAAAAGTCTTACATTTGCACTTGCATTCGGAGCTCCCTGTCTTTTTAGGGGTAGGTTTGAATTTTTAATTATTTTTCTGGTTGTTTATAAACTCCAATTAATAGTTACGTACAATATTTTTTTCAATTCGGGTTTTTAAAATCTCTGTTTTTCACATAAGTAAATTAAAAGTCTTACATTTACACTTGCATTCGGGCTCCCTGTCCCTTTTAGGGGTAGTTAGAATTTTTAATTATTTTTCGGTGGTTTATAAACTCCATTTAATACTTTACGTGCAATAGTTTTTTAATTCGTTTTTAAAATCTCTTTTTTCACATAAGTAAATTAAAAGTCTTACATTTACACTTGCATTCGGAGCTCCCCTGTCCTTTTAGGGGTAGTTAGAATTTTTAATTATTTTTCTGGTGGTTTATAAACTCCATTTAATACTTTACGTGCAATAGTTTTTTTAATTCGGGTTTTCAAAATCTCTGTTTTTCACATAAGTAAATTAAAAGTTTTACATTTGCACTTGCATTCGGGCTCCCTGTCTTTTAGGGGTAGTTAGAATTTTTTAACTATTTTTCTGGTTGTTTATAAACTCCAATTAATAGTTAACGTACAATAATTTATTTCAATTCGGGTTTTTCAAAATCTCTGTTTTTTCACATAAGTAAATTAAAAGTCTTACATTTACACTTGCATTCGGAGCTCCCCTGTCCTTTTAGGGGTAGTTAGAATTTTTTAATTATTTTTCTGGTGGTTTATAAACTCCAATTAATAGTCTACGTGCAATATTTTTTTTTAATTCGTTTTTTTCAAAATCTTTGTTTTTTTCACATAAGTAAATTAAAGTCTTACATTTGCACTTGCATTCGGGGCTCCCCTGTCCTTTTAGGGGTAGTTAGAATTTTTTAATTATTTTTCTGGTTGTTTATAAACTCCAATTACTAGTCTATATACAATTTTTTTTTTAATTCGCTTTTTTCAAAATCTCTGTTTTTTCAAAAAAAAAATCCTAACTTTTTTCCTAGCAAAGTGACAAAAGTCAAATTTTTAATACAGGTCCTTATTGTTATAAGCGCCCACCCCTAAAAAGGTCGTTGCAAAAAAATTAACAGAACCGTATCAAAAAAAATCAATTAAAACAATTTACCAAAATATCCATTGCAACATCTTCGAATCAAAAACGCAACCACTTAAAAAAAAAACCCAACAATTCAAAAATTTCGCAAAGCACCGCTATTCGGCCCCCCCAAAAAAAAAGTCTAAGGTAAGAGAAAGGCTCTCGCAATAAATTCCGCAGATTAAATTAGACGCAAAATACAACACATTCGAATTTCTAATTAAAACAAGGATAAAGTTCAAGTATTCGGAGAGTAAATCATTCTAAATGGCCGGCCATAACGTAAATCAAAATACTACAAATCGGGGGATGATTAATATTCAATTAGGGTAGAAAGTTGTACGGCGCTCAGACCCAAATAAATTTGCACATCAACGAAATGTTCGGGGGGGTCAATCTTAGATCGAACTTGGACCGAACTCTGAGCCCTTCCCTCAAATCCTTTTTCGAAAAATAAATCTCGGAAGTGCGGAAGGGGGTGGGATTTTGAAATGCGAACATTTTTAAAGCGCTCGACGAGCTTCTTTCGCGATTCGCTTAAAAGCAACCGAAAAAAAAAAATATATACCCAACTTAAACGCAATAAATCAGAAGCAGATGTTACAAGGGAAAGATATCGGAGTGCATGTTATCAGCGGCGGAGATTATGGGCAGGTGTCGTCTCCCACAACCGCTCTCCGAGCCAGCGGTTCCCAAACCCGCCGGAGCTTTCGAACGATCGAATCCCTTTCGGGATTACGACATTCAAATGATGGTGTTTGAGGTGGCCCGGGGGTTCGATATTTTCGAGGGGGGTGGCGCGCCATGGGAATTTGTGGGTCGGGGGCGGCATACGCTTTCAATTGCTTTTTATTATTAATAAACGCCGGCGAACGTGACCTGCGTGTACGCATTGTTATTATTGTCGTTGTTCTTCGGGCCCGGGTGCGGGGTCGGGGCCGCCGCCGGCCCCCACGAGTTTCTTCGTCCCTAATGCAGTCGCTTATTTTTTATGGGCTGCCACAGCACACGACCACATCTTGTAATTTAATCAGTGTTCGTTTCGGTGAAAGTCTTCGTGATTGTTACGTCAAATCCGGGAAATGTGGTGCTGGAAGGTTACGAGCGGCTGTTTTTGCAACGTTCTTTTGCAAGCGTTCGGCGATGTGCTAATTAGGCGGTTTTTTTCCGTCTATGATTGCGTTTTTATTTGTTTGAGGCGTCGTGGATTTGTTGTTGGGCCGAATTTGAGTTAGTTGCGTTGAGGATTTGGGTTTTTTTGGAGTTTTTTTTGAGTTTGATTGAGTTTTTGAGAATTTCGTGGTTTACAGTTCAAAATCTGACAAGTGCACTAAAAAAAATTTGCCTTCTGTTGATAGCTATCCTGGAATTTTTAAATTATTTTTTTGGTGCTTTGTAATCGATAATGAACAATTATAAAAGATCAGAACAGCCGTTTTGTCACTTTTTGATAATCTCATATTTTACAAATCTTACAAATGAAGTAGGAAAAAAATTATTCCTTCTTTCGATAGCTATCTTAGAATTTTTTAATTATTTTTTTAGTGTTTTGTAATCCCTAATAAACAATTATGATGTATCAGAAAGGCCGTTTTGGCGTTTTTTGCAAATCACATAATTTAGAGTTAAAATCTTACAAATCAAGTAGGAAAAAAATTATTTCTTCTTTCGATAGCTATCTTAGAATTTTTTAATTATTTTTTTAGTGTTTTGTAATCCCTAATAAACAATTATGATGTATCAGAAAGGCCGTTTTGTCATTTTTTGAGAATCGCATATTTTAGAGTTAAAAATCCAACAAGTCTATTAAGAAAAAAATTATTCCTTCTTTCGATAGCTATCGTAGATTTTTTTAATTATTTTTTGGTGTTTTGTAGTCTCTAATAAACAATTATGATGTATCACAAAGGCCGTTTTGACATTTTTTGAGAATCGCATATTTCAGATTAAAATCTTTCACATCAACTAGGAAAAAATTATTCCTTCTTTCGATAGCTATCCTAGAATTTTTAATTATTTTTTGGTGTTTTGTAATCCCCAAATTTAAAAAATTATAATGTCTCAAAAGGCCGTTTTGTCATTTTTCGAAAATCGCATATTTCAGATTAAAATCTTTCACATCAACTAGGAAAAAATTATTTCTTCTTTCGATAGCTATCCTAGAATTTTTAATTATTTTTTGGTGTTTTGTAATCCCAATAAACAATTATAATGTCTCAGAAAGGCCGTTTTGTCATTTTTGAAAATCGCATATTTCAGATTAAAAATCTTTCACATCAACTAGGAAAAAAATTATTCCTTCTTTCGATAGCTATCCTAGAATTTTTTAATTATTTTTTTGGTGTTTTATAGTTTCTAATAAACAATTACGATGTATCAGAAAGGCCGTTTTGCCATTTCTCGAAAATCGCATATTTCAGAGTTAAAATCTTACAGATCAACTAGGAAACAAATTATTCCTTCTTTCGATAGCTATCCTAGAATTTTTTAATTATTTTTTTGGTGTTTTGTAATCCCCAATAAACAATTATAACGTTTCAGAAAGGCCGTTTTGTCATTTTTCGAAAATCGCATATTTCAGATTAAAAATCTTTCACATCAACTGGGAAAAAAATTATTCCTTCTTTCGATAGCTATCCTAGAATTTTTTAATAATTTTTTTGGTGTTTTGTAATCCCCAATAAACAATTATAATGTCTCAGAAAGGCCGTTTTGTCATTTTTCGAAAATCGCATATTTCAGATTAAAAATCTTTCACATCAACTGGGAAAAAAATTATTCCTTCTTTCGATAGCTATCCTAGAATTTTTTAATTATTTTTTTGGTGTTTTATAGTTCCTAATAAACAATTACGATGTATCAGAAAGGCCGTTTTGCCATTTCTCGAAAATCGCATATTTCAGAGTTAAAATCTTACAGATCAACTAGGAAACAAATTATTCCTTCTTTCGATAGCTATCCTAGAATTTTTTAATTATTTTTTTGGTGTTTTGTAATCCCCAATAAACAATTATAATGTTTCAGAAAGGCCGTTTTGTCATTTTTCGAAAATCGCATATTTCAGATTAAAAATCTTTCACATCAACTAGGAAAAAAATTATTCCTTCTTTCGATAGCTATCCTAGAATTTTTTAATTATTTTTTTGGTGTTTTGTAATCCCCATTAAACAATTATAATGTCTCAAAAAGGCCGTTTTGTCATTTTTCGAAAATCGCATATTTCAGATTAAAAATCTTTCACATCAACTAGGAAAAAAATTATTTCTTCTTTCGATAGCTATCCTAGAATTTTGTAATTATTTTTTTGGTGTTTTGTAATCCCCAATAAACAATTATAATGTCTCAGAAAGGCCGTTTTGTCATTTTTCGAAAATCGCATATTTCAGATTAAAAATCTTTCACATCAACTAGGAAAAAAATTATTCCTTCTTTCGATAGCTATCCTAGAATTTTTTAATTATTTTTTTGGTGTTTTATAGTTCCTAATAAACAATTACGATGTATCAGAAAGGCCGTTTTGCCATTTCTCGAAAATCGCATATTTCAGATTAAAAATCTTTCACATCAACTAGGAAAAAAATTATTCCTTCTTTCGATAGCTATCCTAGAATTTTTAATTATTTTTTTGGTGTTTTGTAATCCCCAATAAACAATTATAATGTCTCAGAAAGGCCGTTTTGTCATTTTTCGAAAATCGCATATTTCAGATTAAAAATCTTTCACATCAACTAGGAAAAAAATTATTCCTTCTTTCGATAGCTATCCTAGAATTTTGTAATTATTTTTTTGGTGTTTTGTAATCCCTAATAAACAATTATAATGTATCAGAAAGGCCGTTTTGTCATTTTTCGAAAATCGCATATTTCAGATTAAAAATCTTTCACATCAACTAGGAAAAAAATTATTCCTTCTTTCGATAGCTATCCTAGAATTTTTTAATTATTTTTTTGGTGTTTTATAGTTCCTAATAAACAATTACGATGTATCAGAAAGGCCGTTTTGCCATTTCTCGAAAATCGCATATTTCAGAGTTAAAATCTTACAGATCAACTAGGAAACAAATTATTCCTTCTTTCGATAGCTATCCTAGAATTTTTTAATTATTTTTTTGGTGTTTTGTAATCCCCAATAAACAATTATAATGTTTCAGAAAGGCCGTTTTGTCATTTTTCGAAAATCGCATATTTCAGATTAAAAATCTTTCACATCAACTGGGAAAAAAATTATTCCTTCTTTCGATAGCTATCCTAGAATTTTTTAATATTTTTTTGGTGTTTTGTAATCCCCAATAAACAATTATAATGTCTCAGAAAGGCCGTTTTGTCATTTTTCGAAAATCGCATATTTCAGATTAAAAATCTTCACATCAACTAGGAAAAAATTATTCCTTCTTTCGATAGCTATCCTAGAATTTTTAATTATTTTTTGGTGTTTTGTAGTCCTAATAAACAATTATGATGTATCAGAAAGGCCGTTTTGCCATTTTTCGAAAATCGCATATTTCAGAGTTAAAATCTTACAATCAACTAGGAAAAAATTATTCCTTCTTTCGATAGCTATCCTAGAATTTTTTAATTATTTTTTGGTGTTTTGTAATCCCTAATAAACAATTATGATGTATCAGAAAGGCCGTTTTGTCATTTTCGAAAATCGCATATTTCAGAGTTAAAATCTTCAATCAACTAGGAAAAAATTATTCCTTCTTTCGATAGCTATCCTAGAATTTTTAATTATTTTTTGGTGTTTTGTAATCCTAATAAACAATTATGATGTATCAGAAAGGCCGTTTTGTTATTTTTGAAAATTTGCATATTTCAGAGTTAAAATCTTACAAATCAAGTAGGAAAAAATTATTCCTTCTTTCGATAGCTATCTTAGAATTTTTAATTATTTTTTGGTGTTTGTAGATCCTAATAAACAATTATGATGTATCAGAAAGGCCGTTTTGTTATTTTTGAAAATGCATATTTCAGAGTTAAAATCTTACAAATCAATAGGAAAAAATTATTCCTTCTTTCGATAGCTATCCTAGAATTTTTAATTATTTTTTGGTGTTTCGTAATCCTTAATAAATAATTAGAATGTATCAAAAAGGCCGTTTTGATATTTTTTGAAAATTGGATATTTCAGACTTAAAATCTTGCAAATCAAGTAGGAAAAAATTATTGATTCTTTTGATAACTATCTTAGAATTTTTAATTATTTTTCTGGTATTTTGTAGTCCTAATAAACAATTACGATGTATCAGAAAGGCCGTTTTGCCATTTTTGAAAATCGCATATTTCAGAGTTAAAATCTCACAAATCAACTAGGAAACAAATTATTCCTTCTTTCGATAGCTATCCTAGAATTTTTTAATTATTTTTTTGGTGTTTTGTAATCCCCAATAAACAACTATGATGTCTCAGAAAGGCCGTTTTGTCATTTTTTGAAAATCGCATATTTCAGATTAAAAATCTTTCAAATCAACTAGGAAAAAATTATTCCTTCTTTCGATAGCTATCCTAGAATTTTTTAATTATTTTTTTGGTGTTTTATAGTTCCTAATAAACAATTATAATGTATCAGAAAGGCCGTTTTGACATTTTTGAAAATCGCATATTTCAGAGTTAAAATCTTACAAATCAAGTAGGAAAAAATTATTTCTTCTTTCGATAGCTATCCTAGAATGTTTTAATTATTTTTTTGGTGTTTGGTAGATCCTAGTAAACAATTACGATGTATCAGAAAGGCCGTTTTGTTATTTTTTGAAAATCGCATATTTCAGAGTTAAAATCTCACAAATCAACTAGGAAACAAATTATTCCTTCTTTCGATAGCTATCCTAGAATTTTTTAATTATTTTTCTGGTGTTTTGTATCCTAATAAACCAAATTTCGATGTATCAGAAAGGCCGTTTTGCCATTTTTGAAAATCGCATATTTCAGAGTTAAAATCTCACAAATCAACTAGGAAACAAATTATTCCTTCTTTCGATAGCTATCCTAGAATTTTTAATTATTTTTTTGGTGTTTTATAGTTCCTAATAAACAATTATAATGTATCACAAAGGCCGTTTTGACATTTTTTGAAAATTGCATATTTCAGACTTAAAATCTTGCAAATCAAGTAGGAAAAAAATTATTGATTCTTTTGATAACTATCTTAGAATGTTTTAATTATTTTTTTGGTGTTTGGTAGATCCTAGTAAACAATTATGATGTATTAAAAAGGCCGTTTTGCCATTTTTGAAAATCGCATATTTCAGAGTTAAAATCTCACAAATCAACTAGGAAAAAATTATTCCTTCTTTCGATAGCTATCCTAGAATTTTTAATTATTTTTTGGTGTTTTATAGTTCCTAATAAACAATTATAATGTATCAGAAAGGCCGTTTTGACATTTTTGAAAATTGCATATTTCAGACTTAAAATCTTACAAATCAAGTAGGAAAAAATTATTTCTTCTTTCGATAGCTATTCTTGAATTTTTAATTATTTTTCTGGTGTTTTGTAATCCTAATAAACAATTACGTTGTATCAGAAAGGCCGTTTTGTCATTTTTGAAAATCGCATATTTCAGATTAAAAATCTTTCAAATCAACTAGGAAAAAATTATTCCTTCTTTCGATAGCTATCCTAGAATTTTTTAATTATTTTTTTGGTGTTTTATAGTTCCTAATAAACAATTATAATGTATCACAAAGGCCGTTTTGACATTTTTTGAAAATTGCATATTTCAGACTTAAAATCTTACAAATCAAGTAGGAAAAAAATTATTTCTTCTTTCGATAGCTATTCTTGAATTTTTTAATTATTTTTCTGGTATTTTGTAGTACCTAATAAACCATTACGATGTATCAGAAAGGCCGTTTTGCCATTTTTTGAAAATCGCATATTTCAGAGTTAAAATCTCACAAATCAACTAGGAAACAAATTATTCCTTCTTTCGATAGCTATCCTAGAATTTTTTAATTATTTTTTTGGTGTTTTGTAATCTCCAATAAACAATTATGATGTCTCAGAAAGGCCGTTTTGTCATTTTTCGAAAATCGCATATTTCAGACTTAAAATCTTACAAATCAACCAGGAAAAAAATTATTCCTTCTTTCGATAGCTATCCTAGAATTTTTTAATTATTTTTCTGGTGTTTCGTAATCCCTGATAAACAATTATGATCTATCAAAAAGGCCGTTTTGTCATTTTTTGAAAATCGCATCTTTCACAATATAAAATCTAACAAATCTATTAGGAAAAAAATTAGTGTTTTCTTCGGTGTTAAGCAAACAAGGCCCTCAGTTGCAAACAAGCCGGGTTGCGGTTTTTGGCAAAGCACAACCAGGAACGAGAAATGCAAATGGCAAAAGGGCCTTTAGAGATCTAAAACGCAACGAGTCCTGCAAGGACCAGAATCGTGTCCTTTAATTAAAGGGATAAATCCACCTGACCTCAGGTAATAGACGTCTGATTGTTTGCTCTGGGGGCGACTTACCTTAATTCAAAACGCGGGGCGGGGAACGCGGGGACGTTCCAAGGGTTAATTGGAACAACGTTTGATTCTTAATTTGCGGCCGTTTTTTTCTTCGGTACGCGTACGTGTGTCGGTGTCTCGCAATTAAGAAATTAATTATTAATTAATTGGAGAAGCTGTCGGTCGGGTCGTTTAACGGCTCGGCACTAATTGTGCGGTCGTAAAAATGTTTTGTAAAGAAAACCGGCGGCCACCGCTTTTTTTTCTTTCTCAAGTTACGTACTCGCATTAATAAAACGGAGAGTTTAAAATTGCAATAATTCAATTTGTAGTTTTGCTAGGGAAAAAGTTTTGCGAAAGAAACGCCGCTTCAAATTCAATTAACTTATGGGGCTATTAATTTAAAGTTTGACTATTAGCTGCGGCTTGCCATTTTCCGACTTCTTTTTTGCGTCGATTTTCCCGAAGGAAGTTTAACATAAAAGGGGGTGATTTATTTTTATTTATTTTCGTAAAGCGATTTTAGTTGTTTGAGGCCGCTTTAAAGGGTTTTGTAACTTTCTTATATTGCTCCGTGTTCGGAAGAAACGAAAATATGGACGTTGTTTTCGAATTTAGAGTTTCGGGCGTTTTTTTTGCGCGTCCGATAAGTAGGTCGTGTCTTGTTTTTTTTTAAATTGGGTCGCATAAATAATTTATGAAGGGGTCGTCTCGAAGGGAACGAATTCGAAAACGCTTTAATGCGAAAGATACGAAGAGTAATTAAGAAAGCTACTTCCGATTTGCCGAGATACGATTATTAAAAAATTTAGTACGTTAGGGCCGTTTGAAAATTTGCATTTCGGGGGTTCTTTTACGTGAGGGTAGTTAATTCGATTGGAATATTTCGTCCAGGAGAGAAGTTGCGCTAAGAAATCTTGTAATTTTTGAGATGAACATTTGCAAAAATTCGTAACTGTTAAAATCCGAGAAATGTTTTAATTCTGTTTTGAAATTTGGATTTTGGAGGTCTTTTTACATAAGGGTGGCAATTTTTGTCTAAATATTCAACCCAGAAATGAAATTATGTAATCTGTTTTTAGAAATCGAACAATTTTCCAAAATATTTTTTTTTTTTAATATCACAACTTTAAAAATCTGAAAGATATTTTAATTTGGTTTTCAAATTTAGGTTTCTGAGGCCGTTTTACATAAGCGTATTTTTTTAAATCGTAATATTTGACTCAGAAAAAAAGTTAGCTAATTTGGCTTCAGAAATCGAATATCTAACGAAAAATTATTAAAAAAAATCGTATCTCTAAAAATTGAAGAGATATATTGATTGGGCTTTAAAATTTGGATTTTGGCGACCTTTTTACATAAGGGTAGTAATTTTAATCGAAATATTTGACTCAGAAAAAAAATTTGCTAATTTGGCTTCAGAAATGGAATAGTGTCTAACGATAAATTGTTAAAAAAAATCGTATCTTTAAAAATTGAAGAGATATATTAATTTGGCTTTAAGATTTGGATTTCGGGACTTTTTACATAAGGGTGGTAATTTTAATACAAATATTTAACTCAGAAAAAAAGTTAGTTAATTTCGCTTGGGAAATCGAATAATTTTTAACGATAAATTGTTGAAAAAATCGTATCTTTAAAAATTGAAGAGATATTTTAATTTTGCTTTAAAATTTGGATTTAGGGGGCCTTTTTACATAAGGGTAGTTTTTTAAATTAAAATATTTGACTCAGAAAAAAAGTTACCTAATTTGGCTTCCAAAATGGAATAATTTCTAACGATAAATTTTAAAAAAATTCGTATCTTTAGAAATTGAAAAGATATATTAATTTGGCTTTAAAATTTGGATTTTGGTGGCCTTTTTACATAAGGGTTGTAATTTTAATCAAAATATTTGACTCAGAAAAAAAATTTGCTAATTTGGCTTCAGAAATTGAATAGTATCTAACGATAAATTGTTAAAAAAAATCGTATCTTTAAAAATTGAAGAGATATATTAATTTAGCTTTACGATTTGGATTTCGGGGGTCTTTTACATAAGGGTGGTAATTTTAATCGAAAGATTTGACTCAAGAAAAAAGTTAGTTAATTTCGCTTCAGAAATCGAATAATTTTAACGACAAATTATTAAAAAAAATTGTATCTTTAAAAATTGAAGAGATATATTAATTTGGCTTTAAAATTTGGATTTCGGGGGCTTTTTTACATAAGGGTGGTAATTTTAATTGAAATTTTTTACTTAGCAAAAAAGTTAGCTAATTTGGCTTCAGAAATCTAATAATTTTCAGGGTAAATATTTTTCAAAAAATCGTATTTTTAAAAATCGAAGGGATATATTAATTTGGCTTTAAAATTTAGATTTTGGGGGTCTTTTTACGTAAGGGTAGTGAATTTCATCGAAGTAGTTTAGTCAGAAAATAAGTTAGCTATTCTGTCTTCAGAAAGCAAGTAATTTTTTAGGATAAATATTTTTGAAAAAATCGTATCTTTAAAAATCGAAGAGATATTTTAATTGGGCTTTAAAATTTGGATTTTGGAGGTCTTTTTACACAAGGGTAGCAATTTCAATCGAAGTATTTGTCTCAGAAAAAAATTACCTAATTTTTCTTCAGAAATCGAACAATTTTAGGTGATAAATATTTTAAAAAGAACTTTTCTCAAAAAATCGAAGAGACATTTTAAAATTCGCCTTTCGCAGCCCTTCTTCACATTAAATCGTTAATGTGATTATTCGCCGACCCACCTACTTACTGCAACAATATTTTTTTATTCAAAAATTTCATTAAAAGCATCCATCGACTTCGATAAAAGCGATAGAGGCAAGCGCTCCCAGCCAAAATCGAAGCATCGCAATATTTACAAAAGTCGAAAATCTGCCGGATTATCTTTATTTTAATGTTTAACTTCGAAGGGATTTATTTAAGTTGAAAATCCGGGGAGGGCTTACTTAAAATAATAATACGCGCAGGCTTTCGGCTTTCCGAAGTTCTTAGCGGGGGGGTCGATTTCCGTTTTAATTTTTCTCCTAATTCGAGATCCGCCTTTTTCGGGTCCGACGACGTTTGAGCAAAAATTAAGTTTTTGTGTGCGGGGCAGGAGAAATATTGTAAACGCGGTTTCCAATAATCCTTCGGATTGATTTAAGGGTCGCCGAGAAGCTATTACAAATATATAGCACTGCTCCGATATCCCCTTCGCATCCGGAAATAATCCCTCGTGGCCATTGATGTTGTAGCTTAGTTATTTTATTCATAACCGATCCGAGAGAGGTTTTTCATCTTTGCGGAAGAATTAGGAAAGGAAACTCGCGACGGCCGAGGAAAGGGGGGACGGGGGCGAAATTTCGAGTGGTCGGTTTTATGGTCACTAAATGCTGACCTAACAAGATTACCTGCCTACGGAAAAGTTCCGTCTTTGATCCCGAGGGTTGCGTAATGCGGGCCTGTTTTGTATTCCCCTCGCGAAATTACCTCGACTCCTATACCTATATATATTCCGGGGGTTGCAGATGCCGACTGCAAATTCACCTCGATAACGACCCATGGTCTGGTGCAAGACATGGTCGGGAAAGTTCCATCGGCGTGCCTTCGGTTCCCCCCTCGTCCGGCCCTGACATTCATTTCTTTTGTAACGAACCGCGTTGGTTCGAAGAAGGGTTCGGAAATAAAATTCGTATCTTGCCTCGTGGTCAAGTTAGGGGTGGAACCCGATTATTATAATAAATAACTGGCGTAAAGATTGTTGAAAAAAAATTGCAGGGCTGTATTTAAAAAATTGTGAACTTTGTCTTTGAATTGATGGCAGTTTTGACTTATGTGCTTAGAAAAAAATTTTTAATTTTTTTTAGGGGAAAGTGACAAAAGTCAAATTTATAGTACAAACTCTTATTGTTATATGCACGCACTGGTAAAAAAGTTGTTGCAAAAAAATGAACAGAACCGTGTTTAAAAATATTGTGATTTGAATGGATGTGTGACGTTAAAAAGGGGGTCGAAATTAAATTCGTATCTTTGCTTGGGGCAAAGTTTGGTCGTTTGAATTTTTGGTTTAGGGCCTTAGTATTATAAACAATAACTTGCGAGAAAATTGTTGCTAGAAAATTAGCAGGACCGTATTTAAAAATTTGCGAACTTTGCTTTCGAATTTGTGGCATTTTAGGCGGGTATGTTTAACATTTTCACTAACATTCGGAGCTCCCCTGTTCTTTGAGGGGTGGTTAGAATTTTTTAATTATTTTTTTGGTTGTTTATAAACTCCAATTAACAGTTTACGTGTAATAGTTTTTTTCAATTCGCTTTTTTCAAAATCTGTTTTTTCACATAAGTTAATTAAAGTCTTACATTTGCACTTGCATTCGGAGCTCCCCTGTCCTTTTAGGGGTAGGTAGAATTTTTTAACTATTTTTCTGGTTGTTTATAAACTCCAATTAATAGTCTACGTACAATAATTTGTTTCAATTCGGGTTTTTAAAAATCTCTGTTTTTTCACATAAGTAAATTAAAAGTCTTACATATACACTTGCATTCGGAGCTCCCCTGTCCTTTTAGGGGTAGTTAGAATTTTTTAATTATTTTTCTGGTGGTTTATAAACTCCAATTAATAGTCTACGTGCAATATTTTTTTAATTCGTTTTTTTCAAAATCTCTGTTTTTTTAACATGGGTAAATTAAAGTCTTACATTTGCACTTCCATTCGGAGCTCCCCAGCCCTTTTAGGGGTAGTTAGAATTTTTTAACTATTTTTTTGGTTGTTTATAAACTCCAACTAATAGTCTAGGTACAATAATTTTTTTCAATTCGGGTTTTTAAAAATCTATGTTTCTTAAAGAAAAATTCCTATGTACTTAGAAAAAAATTTGTAACTTTTTTCCTAGGAAAGTGACAAAAGTCAAATTTTTACTACAGGTCCTTATTCTTGTAAGCATCCATTCGTAAAAAGGTTGTTGCAAAAAAACGAACAGAACCGTTTTAAAAAAATCGTGATTTAAATGAATCTTTAAAAAAGGGTGGAAAATTAAATTCGTATCTTTGTTGGTGGGAAACAGAGATTGTTTAAATCTTAAGTACGGAGTCCTATTGTTATAAACAATATCTTGTGTGGAAAATGATGCAAAAAATTTAGCAGGGTTTTATTTAAAAAAAACAGTTTTGATAACTTTTAAGACAAAGCTTAATTTTCAGAAAAAAATTGTATGAAACGAACTTATTTTTTTTCTACAAAGTTTCATTGTTATAAACAATAATTTGTACGAAAATGGGCACGAATAAACCGACAGAACCGTATTTAATAAATTTGTGATTTAATTTCTTAATTTTGAAGCTCAAACCTAGGATTAAAATAAATTTTTTAACTTCGTTTAGTGGAACACAACAAACTCACAATTTCCAATTCAAAATCTTTTTATTACGATTATTAATTTGTGAAAAAATTGTTTTCGAAAAACGGGCAGAACACCATTTAAAAAAAATTACTATTTTAATTGATTTTTAAGCTCAAAATTAGTGTTAAATGTAAATTTAAATCTTAGCCTAGAAAAAAGCGACAACTCCCAAACTTCTACCACAAATTACTATTGTCATAGTTAATAACATCCCTTAAAATCGCAGGCGAAAAACAACCAGAACCGTACTAAAAAAATTTATAAGTTCATCAGCAAAAATCAATTGGTAACTTAAATAAATAATTAACTTTCCCTTTGCTTTAAAGCGCCCCATCTTCTCCAATATTGCCGATATTTTAAATTACCGTAAAAAATCGACGTCCCCAATTTTTTTCTCTGCGATCAATCCGAAAAAAGCTGGTCTCGATTCCAAAAATGTTCATCCGCCCTTCGTCTTCGACGATTTTCGTTGCTCGGCTCCGTGGCCGTCTTTCGTCGAGCGAAATTCGCGAAAAAATTAGGGGATGATAAATTATCTTCTGCTCGAGATGGCTTTTTTGCGTAATTACTTCTGCGTTTAACGAAGAAAATTCGGGAAATGTATTTTTAACTCCTTTTTTAAGCCGATCGCGCCCGCAATTTGTTGATTCCGATTAGTTTTATTTAACAGGAAAAAAAATAATAATATTAACAAAATAAACAAGTAAGATTTGTACTAAAAATATTTTTTTTTTTGTTACAGGTGAGTCGAGTTTTTTTCCCTTGGCCCTTTTCGCTGTTCGAGGGGTGAGTGCATTTTCTCGATAACATTTAATTTAAAAAGTTGTTTGTCTCGGACCGCATTAAAAACGCATTACGCGAGGGGAAATTGCGCAAATTGGGTGCATTTTTATTTACGTTAGTGCCTCAGAAATTTGATATTAATCAAAGAAGGCGCTGCTGTAACATGATTTCGAGCAATTCTCCGCGAACTTACATTATCATCGATTATGCATTAAAGGAAAAGGTAAACGTGTGAACTGTCAACACAATACAAAGTTAACATCCCCCGTCGCGTGTTCGATATTTAGTCGTTTTTTTCGCAGCCCACCCCCGGTCCTTTTGTTCCTCGTTTTTTTGCGTACTCATTCACTCGAAACGAACCGGGGGAGGGAGAGCGGTCGTCGCTATAAAATAAATTGATATTTCAATTTGGAAGCAAAAAGCCATTTCGAATTTCAGTCAATTTTCCCTTTGCCGCCGCAAACCCTGCCCATTCAGTGAAAATGCCCGCTCGCCGAATTGTCGAAAGCAATGCATAACAAACAGATCATATGCGTTTTATCACGTCGCGCGATCCGCCGCACGTGCGCGCCCTCTCCGTCTCGCTTCGACGGGTTCGAACCCGGGTAGTCGCGGCCCGTTGCGACGTGGCGGAAAGCGCCGCGGCGAAAGGCCAAGAATCGAAGCTGATATTGTTGATACGGTCGTTCGTTTGCAGATTGTGCGCAATTATTTAATTGTATTCGTGCCGGCGTTTGAATTGAATTAATTACGGGCCGCGCCGGAAATGGACATTTTGGGGTTTTTTCGGGCTCTTCGAGGAGTGGTTTGATTTTTTTTTGTTTAAGCGGGTTTAGTAATTTTGGGAAAAAAATGTTTGGGGGGGTGGAATTATAACGAGGCGGATTTTTTTACGTTTAAAAAGGTGCGGGGACGGAGGCACAATTAAAAAAATTGTGTGAAGACAACTGGAAATTGGCGGGCCCAGCCATTTTTACATTTTAATTGTGTCGAAGGGGTGTACTTTGGTTAATTTGGCGAAATTTTTTAAATTGCTTTAAAGATGGGGGTTCTCCGGACTTTTTTGAGTAAGATTATCGTTTGATAAGTGGGGGTTGCTATTTGAAAAAATGATTAAAAAAATTGTTGAAGATTTTTTGAGATTTTTTTCAAGTTTCAACATTTTAATTGTTTCAAAGGAGTCTACTTTGGGTAGTTTGTGGAATTTTTTAAATTTTTTTATAGATTCGGGTTTCCATGATTTAAAAATTGCGGAATGCCATTTGAAAAAATCAAGAAAAAATTGTTGGAAGATTTGTTTTGCATTTTTATTCAAGTTTTATAAAACTTTGACATTTTAATTGTTTCAAAGGGGCACACTTTGGTTAATTTGGGGTATTTTATAAATTGCTTTAAAGATTTGTATTCTCCAGACTTTTTTAAGTAAGAATATGGATTGATAAGTGGGGGATGCTAGTTGAAAAAATGATTAAAAAAATTGTTGAAGATTTTTTTTCAAGTTTTAACATTTTAATTGTTTCAAAGCGGTCTACTTTGGTTAATTTGTGGATTTTTTAATTTTTTTTTAAGGTTTGGGTTTCCATGCTTTAAAAATGGCGGAATTCTATTTGAAAAAATCAAGAAAAAAATTGTTGTAATTTGTTTTACATTTTTTTTTCAAGTTTTATAAAACTTTGACATTTTAATTGTTTCAAAAGGGCGTACTTTGGTTAATTTGGGGAATTTTTGGAATTGCTTTAAAAATTCATAATCTCCAGACTTTTTTCAGTAAGATTATCGATTGATAAGTGCGGGATGCTATTTGAAAAAATGATTAAAAAAATTGTTGAAGATTTGTTTTGCATTTTTTTTTCGAGTTTTATAACACTTTGACATTTTAATTGTTTCGAAGGGGCGTACTTCGGTTAATTTGGGGATCTTTTAAAATTTTTTTTAAGATTTGGGTTTCCATGCTTTAAAAATAGCGGAATGCCATTTGAAAAAATCAAGAAAAAAATTGTTGAATATTTGTTTTGCATTTTTTTTTTCAAGTTTTATAAAACTTTGACATTTTAATTGTTTCAAAGGGGCGTACTTTGGTTAATTTGGGGAATTATGGAATTGCTTTAAAAATTCATAATCTCCAGACTTTTTTCAGTAAGATTATCGATTGATAAGTGCGAGATGCTATTTGAAAAAATGATTAAAAAAATTGTTGAAGATTTGTTTTGCATTTTTTTTTTCGAGTTTTATAACACTTTGACATTTTAATTGTTTCGAAGGGGCGTACTTCGGTTAATTTGGGGATCTTTTAAAATTTTTTTTAAGATTTGGGTTTCCATGCTTTAAAAATAGCGGAATGCCATTTGAAAAAATCAAGAAAAAAATTGTTGAATATTTGTTTTGCATTTTTTTTTTCAAGTTTTATAAAACTTTGACATTTTAATTGTTTCAAAGGGGCGTACTTTGGTTAATTTGGGGAATTTTTAGAATTGCTTTAAAAATTCATAATCTCCAGACTTTTTTCAGTAAGATTATCGATTGATAAGTGCGGGATGCTATTTGAAAAAATGATTAAAAAAATTGTTGAAGATTTGTTTTGCATTTTTTTTCGAGTTTTATAAAACTTTGACATTTTAATTGTTTCAAAGGGGCGTACTTCGATTAATTTGGGGAATTTTATTAATTGCTTTAAAGATATGGATTTTCCAGACTTTATCAAGCAATATCATCTTTTGAAAAAACCATTAAAAAAATTGTTGAAGATTTCTTTGAATTTTTTTTTGAACTTTGCCTAATTTTGACATTTTAATTGTTTCGAAGCGGTGTACTTCTGTTAATTCGCGCATTGATTTAAATATTTGGATTTGCCGCGCTTTTTTCGGTACGAACGCGTTTTAAAAAAAAATTCGCCTTCGCGAAAGAACCATCGAAGCAGTTGCAGACGGATGTACGTACATTTCACATAATTCCTCCTATCTCCCATCTTAAAAAGGCAATAATTTCGCGAGATTCGCGACTAAATTTATTCGCCATAAAAATATGTTTTTCGAATGCGAATCGATAAGCGCGCAATGTCTGGGAAGCTCGCAATAGGAAGCGCTTTTTTTCGGGGGCCCTCTCAATGGAAAATTTATGGTCGCCGCGATGGGAAATAAAAATAATTGGATTAATATAATTGCGACTCCTTTTAACGATGGGTGCTCTCCTCTCCTCTCCTCTCTCTCCTCTCTCGACATGTCGTTGAATTTCTGAAAGTTTCCGCTTAAAACACTCATTAAACTTGCCGGAAAGCTTCCCAGCGAAAGCTCTTTCGAATACAAAAATGCGCAGACTAAATGTTTAATATTTAAATTGTGCTTATTGCTTTTTTAGAAGTTTTCCTCCTTTTTTCAATTGCGGCGCCCACCTTTTTTACATTTTAATAAGGGAAACATTTAAATATCGCCGAAAGTCGAAGGGATCGGCGCGGGGGCGTAGGCGAGGAGTTTTCTTGCGCGGGGGGGCCAGAAGATTTTTAAATTTTTTGTTAAATAATTGTTCGCGTTTTAAATTACATTTTTGCGAGTCTATTTACTTTTTGATTTTACGACTAGCAATAATTCGAGCTTTGTATTTTCCTCAAAGAGAAGAAGTGTATTAATAAAAAGTTAAATCGCTTTTAGATTAAAAGAAAACGACAAAGGAACAAAATGATAAATCAGAAAGACCCACCTTCGGAATGTAATAAATTCTGCTTCGTTATCGACGGGGGCATTATTAGAAATTTTTACAATTTGCCGAATGTTAAAGGGGGCCCCGCCGCTTGCTCTGCGATTTTTCGTTTAATTTCGCTTCTTTTTGTCCCCGGTCGAAATTAAATCAGGGCAAAACTCAACGTGCGGCGACATTTTTAGGCCCTTAGTTGTTTTTTTTTTCGCTCTTGTTTTCTTTTATTTCGGCTTTAAGAACGTTTTAGTTTAACAAAGCAAAGATAAATAGATTTAGTTTGTTACTGCGAATGTGGGTCACCTTTTGTACGCGACGAAATTATTTTCGTTCTTTCGTTTGCGGAAGGGCCGAAAACACAGGAACAATTAGATTTCGTGAAATTTATGAACGAAAAATTATTTTGAAGGGAGTTTCAAGAAAAAAAACTAAATCCAATCGCTTTTTTGAATTAAAGGCGTTCTTGGGGCGGTAATCTGGGTTTTTTTTGGGGACGGAACGGCGTCGTTCGCGTTTGAATTTGCGAAGTGTTCGTTTTTGATTTTTTTGAGCATTTTGATCTGTGAATTTCGAAAACAAAGTAATTTAAAGAATTGGATTTGTCGAATTTGAAATTTTTATTTTTTAAAACGTATTTTTTTTATATGAAATTTTTGAGATTGTAAATCTAATTTTTTTTGGGAACCTTTTGATTTGAAATGAAACGGAGTTCTTTGCATTTTAATTTTCAAATTGTTTGTATTTGATTTTTTTGGGCCTTTTGACTGTAAATTTTGAAAGAAAAGTAATATAAATAATTAGATTTGACGAATTTGAGATTTTTTATTTGAGAAAACATTTTTTTATATGAACGTTTTGAGATGGTAAATCTAATTTTTTTTTGAAAACTTTTTTATTTGAAATGAAACGGAATCCTTTGCGTTTTAATTTGCAAAGTGTTCGTTTTTGATTTTTTTGGGCTTTTTGATCTGTAAATTTTGAAAGAAAAGTATTATAAAGAATTAGATTTGTCAAATTTGAGATTTTTTGTTTGTGCAAACGTTTTTTTTTTTATGAAATTTTGAGATGGTAAATCTAATTTTTTTTTTGAACTTTTTGATTTGAAATGAAATGGAGTCCTTTGCGTTTTAATTTGCAAAGTGTTCGTTTTTGATTTTTTTTGAGCCTTTTGATCTGTAGATTTCGAAAAAAAGTAATATAAATAATTAGATTTGTCAAATTTGAGATTTTTTATTTGGGAAAACATTTTTTTTTGTATGAAATTTTTGAGATGGCAAATCTAATTTTTTTTGGAAACTTTTTGATTTGAAATTGATATGAAGTCCTTTGCGTTTTAATTTTTAATGGGTTTGTTTTTTGATTTTTCGAACCCGAGGGGGTTCAGATAGATACTTGGGGCATTTTCGAGAAAGGAAATCGACATGGGGGGGGGGGTCCGATTTAAAAATCGTACGATTTTGTGAAATGCCTTTTTTTTTCGGGTACATTGCCCTCGTTTTTTCTGCGAACCTTTCGACGGACGAAATTTCCAAAGAAAAAAGCAGGAAGCGCGGCGAGCCGTAAATTAACGACGCGCTCGGAAATCTGAGGTTAAACGAGATGACATCCGTAAAGGTCATCACTCATGTAATTATTTTAATACAAAGACATTCTAAAGTCTAAAATCCGGAATGGAGAAATAAATAAATGTCAGGGGATAGATGGAGGGCTTAAACATGGGCATAACATTTAAGGGATAAGAAATATTATCCTTCCTATGTTAATTACGGCCAACCTTTTCTCTGTCGTTTCCGTTCCCAAATGTATTCGCCCCCCCCCCCCCATTTCTTTTTTTGCGTCCAAAAAATATACGTAGAAAAGTATCGATGAAATCGTACGAGCGTTTTTCTGGCGTCCGGCCCCCTTTTTTTTGCGCCGAAGACGTCTGTTCGTAAAAAAAGGGCCGTCGGTGGCTCTTTCGAGTCGATTGTCGGAAGGGGGTGTCCGAAAACGCATAAAACCCCCCCGAAAATTACCAGTTGTTTTAAAATGTTTTTAGTTCGAAAAAATATAATCGTTGGCTCTTTAAAAAAAATACGGGGCCAGCCGAAGAAGTCGATTCGCGGCGCGCCCACAGAGTTAAATAAAAAACGTAGATTGATCGATTTCGGGGCAGTCTTAATATTTTGCCTTCGTGCCCGAATGCGTCGAGCCCTTTTCAATTTAAACTTTTTTATTTATTTATTTATTTATTTTTTTCTTTCCTCTTCTTTAAATTATGGGAGCGGAGAAAGCAAATAACGCGTTTTTCATTGTATCGGAAAATGTGGCGGCGTTCCGTGCATCCTTCAGAAAAGCGTAATTTATTATCTGCCAGAACCAAACGCAAAGTCTTTTCCCAAAGTATTTATGGCTTACTTTTAGGTTTTGAAACAAATACTCGGGAACGATTTTGCGATCAAATTTACACGGGGGCGGGGGACGGGGGACGTACGAGAGAGCTTTTCTCGTTTTCTTTTCGGAGGGGCGCGCGTTGCGCCCGAAGAAAAGTCGCGCGGGGGGCGCACGTCGCCGATTCCTTTTGTGTGCGGGGGTGGGTCGGCGGCGCCCGTCTTGTAAACACACCGCCTACTCGAAATTTGCATGCGATGAATGGACAAATACACCTAACAAATTTGTCACGTGTAAGGGCGAGTGGTGGCACGAGGAGATTCGCTAAGCCGGGCGGCGGCGGCGGCGGCGCTTCTTTTTTTACATTTAAATTTCGGGAACGCATCCGATTTTATTTCTGTTTGTAGGCCTCGAAATCTCTCTTTAAAATCAAATTTGTGCGCGACGCGAGATTAAAATTAATGTCGAGGACTTGGGGGGGTTTTTTCTTTGTCGATTTGCGGGGCTTCGACAATTGGAAGTCTTGTGCTCTTTGTAATTTTTGCTAAATTAATTTAAGAGCTTGCGATTATTGCGCGGTTTGTTTATTGTTAGTGGTCGATTTATATTAGATTTGTTAAGAGCATATTTTATGGTTTGAGGTACTTCTTTTGTATAATTGCATATAATGCAATAATTACTGGTTTTTACATTTTGCTTTCAGTAGGGACCATCCCTTTTTTTTAGGGGTAGTTAGAATTTTTTAATTATTTTTCTAGTGTATTATAAACTTGAATAAATACCCTACATGCGTTACTTTTGTCGAATTCGAGTTTTTTTAAAAATATTATTTTTAACATGGGGAAAATCAGATTTTTACATTTTACCTTCGATAAAAGCTGTTCCTGCTTTTTCAGGGGTAGTTAGAATTTTTTAATTATTTTTTTAGTGTATTATAAACTCGAATAAATGCCCTACATGCGTTAATTTTGTCGAATTCGAGTTTTTTAAAAATCGTATTTTTAACATGGGAAAATTAGGATTTTTACATTTTGCCTGCGATAAAAGCTGTTCCTGCTTTTTTAGGGGTAGTTAGAATTTTTTAATTATTTTTTTAGTTTATTATAAACTTGAATAAGTAACTTACATGCAATAATTTTATTAAATTCCAGATTTTTAAAAAACAGGTTTTTTAATATAGAAGAATTCGGACTTTTACATTTTGTCTTCAATAAATGTTGTTTCTGTTTTTTTAGGGGTAGTTAGAACTTTTTAATTATTTTTTTAGTGTATTATAAACTTGAATAAATACCCTACATGCGTTAATTTTTTCGAATTCGAGATTTTTTAATAAATATTATTTTTAACATGGGGAAATTCAGATTTTTACATTTTGCCTTCAATAAATGTTGTTCCTGTTTTTTTAAGGGTAGTTAGATTTTTTTAATTATTTTTTCCGTTTATTATAAACTTAAATAAGTAACGTACATGCAATAATTTTGTTCAATTCTGAATTTTTAAAATACAGATTTTTTTTAACATAGAAGAATTCGGATTTTTACATTTTGCCTTCAATAAATGCTGTTCCTACTTTTTTAGGGGTAGTTACATTTTTTTAATTATTTTTTCCGTTCAATATAAAGATGAATAAATACACCACATGCAAAATTTTGGCCAAATTCGCAAATTCAAAAAAGACTGTTTTTAGAATAGGTAAATCTATGTAATTGTTACACTTTGCGTTAAATCAATGCCGCCCCTGCTTTAATGGTGGTGGTTGGAATTTTTTATTTATTTTTCCTCTTTATTATAAACATGAATAAATACCCCACATGCAAAAATTTGGCCGAATTCGCAAATTCAAAAAAGCCTGTTTTTTGAATAGGTAAATCTAATTGTTACACTTTGCTTTAAATCAATGGCGCCCCTGCTTTAATGGTGTTAGTTAGATTTTTTTAATTATTTTTCCGTTCATCATAAACATGAATATATACCCTCATTGCAAAAATTTTCCTGAATTCGCGATTTAAAAAAGCCAGTTTTTTTAGCATAAGATAAATCTAAATTTTACATTTTGCTATCAATCAAAGCCACCCCTGCTTTAATGGGGCTAGTTAGATTTTTTTAATTATTTTTTCCGTTCATTAAATGCTTCTACCTAAAATAAAATAAATTAAAAACCCCCACGATTCTTTAAAAAAATCCACAACCCAAAAGTGTCGATTTCGCGATTGCACAGGAAACGCATTTTCTGAACTTGGGAATGCCCTATCGCGCTTAATTGCTAAAAAATCGTAAAAACTAAATTAAAATTAAATTTCGAAGAGACTAGGACAAAACTCGCAACCCTCACCCTTAAGAATTTTTCTTTAAGAGCTCAAAGTGTTTGAAATATAAAACTTACACGATTAACGAGCATCGAATTCGCTTCTTACAGGGAAACCAAACAAATTCCGCTTTTTTCCTCCTTCTTAGATCCACAAGCTTAGGCCTTAAGGGTTATCTAATCTCTAAGTAACACACACACACACACACCCTAATCCCGGAAGAAGAAGAAGGAAAAACAACCCCCTCTAAAAGCGCGACGCGTTCGTTTTAAAAAAACAACTGTTATTCTTCTACCGTTATAAATATTAAAATCTCTGGAAAGTTTGAAAGATCCTTCGTTCCCGCGGGACGTACGCTACCTTTAGACTTTTCCGTTTTAAAAATTCCCCGAATTTCCATCACAATATTTCTATTTAAAGTATTAAAGTTAAAGATCTATGGCTGAGCGTTCCGACGACGCTGCTGCGGTCCAGGAAATGCTAGTCATCATTCAAAGCTTCATTTTAAAATCAATTTTCATTCTCCGAAAATCATTTATTATTCTTTATTAGCTCGGGGGGATGACGGGCCTTCAAAGTCGGCCCCCTCAAGCGCGATCGCGGATCGATACGCGTTCGCCCTTTACGAAAAAGGAAAAAAAATCGAACCGCGGCATTCCGCCTCCGCGAATCTTGGATTTTTAGGTCAGGGTTAAGTGTGCATCTTTTTTAAGCAGAGGGTGGCTTTAAATTTAAAAATAGATACAAGGGTGAGTCGTGAGTGCTTTCAATCTATTCTTGAGACGGCGCGGCTCGTTTTAAATTCGCTTTGAACCGAAGTTTTGGGGCACCTTTAATTTTGACGAGTCCCAAAACGTTTGAATTATGTAATTTTGCGCTTTTAATAAGTCGGGACGCGATTTTCGAATTTTTTTTAATCGTTTTACGAGCAAACGCAATTAATTAAAGTATTAGAACGCAATTAAGATTTCGCCGGCGATTTTTTATAAAAGTTAGGAAATTTTTGGAAAATTTTAAATTCGGTGTGGCTTATGTAGAAAAGTCTCAGGATTTCAAATTTGCTTTGTTTTTTAAGCTATCTCAACTAATAACCGAGGTACGTCCTTTTGAAGAGGACAAAGTGTTTAAAATACAAAAACTGTAATTTTTTATTATTAATATTTTGTTAATAAAACTATAAAAATTAATTAAAATTTAAAATGATCTTATCTTATGCAAAAAAGTCTCAGGATTTCAAATTTGCTTTGTTTTTTAAGCTATCTCAACTAATAACCGAGCTACGTCGTTTTGAAGAGGACAAAGTGTTTAAAATACAAAAACTGTATTTTTTTATTTTTAATATTTTGTTAATAAAACTATAAAATTTAATTAAAATTTAAAATGGCCCTATCTTATGCAAAAAAGTCTCAGGATTTCAAATTTGCTTCGTTTTTTAAGCTATCTCAACTAATAACCGAGCTACGGCTTTTGAATAGGACAAAGTGTTTAAAATACAAAAACTGCATTTTTTATCATTAATATTTTTTTTAATTAAAACTATGGAATTTAATTAAAATTGAAAATTGCCCCATCTTATATAAAAAAAGTCCGCCGATTTTGGATTTAAAAAAAAATAAGTTATCTCAATTAATAAGCGAGCTACGTCCCTCCCAACACAACAATTCCCTTACCCAAAAATTCCCTTTTATTTAACAAAAATCCCCTTCCGATTAACTTAACCCCAAATAATAAAGCAAAAAAAAATCTAAATCGAGCAAGCACTTAAATAAAACTACAAATTCGGGCGCCACACCCCCACAAACCCACCCCTTCCATAAATTTCCCGACAACCGACTTTCTCGGTACCTACTAAAACGCAAATCGTTACCCCGCAAGAAAAAATCGCCTAAAAAAATTATAACCGACACCTCGGATAAAGAAAAAGGGGTCAAATCCGAATCGGGTAGAAAGACCCGAAAAAATTTGCTAACGGATAAAAAAAGATACGGCCACTTAAAGCCTAACTACCTCGTTACTTTTACGTCCGCAAAAAAAAACTACCGCCGATTAACTTTCTCCCGAAATTTTTCGACGTAAAATTAATTAAAAAAGCTAAGCAGGCGTTTAATAACGAGGGACGAAGAGGAGGAGGAAAAAAAAGTTTTTCTAAACCAAGGGGCGAAAGCGCTTCGGTGCGCGCGGAAAGGCCATGAGATTCCGTTCGATTTGGCTTATGGAGGGAATAAAACTAAGGGTAGATTTCGAGAAAAGGTGTAAAAAAGTTATTAACGGTCGGGGTCGGTCGTAAAGAGGTGCGGTCGGGTAGGTTGATGGCGGTGGCTGTCGCGAGCAGCTGAACTTGGATTTATTTTCGCCGGAAAACGTAGAAGTTAGCCAAATAAACACTTATCGCGAAGAAGGGGATGGCACGGCGGCGGCCTTGCGAAGCGTGAAACTGATAAGATTTCTATCTATTCATATCTTTAAGGGGAGAAGATGATTGTGTGTGTAGCAACCCTCGCCAACATGCGCCTTCGCCGCTCCGAACACCCCCGGTCCGCATTCCGCCAAAGTTCCACCTCCGAAAGACAGCCTTCGGGCTTCGCTCCCCATACGTTTGTTTTTTCCACGTTTGAATTTTTCAAAAAACATACGAAAATAAAGTTAAACGGAATACGTCGATCTCCGCCCGCCCCCTCGAGCTTCGCCCCGATTTTTTTTTTTTGGGGGTAAAAATTAGAATAAATAAGGCTTTTCTCGCGAGGTAAAGTACAACGTCGAGATTTCCTTCTAATTTAAAAAATACCCTTCGACACTTCCCTCCGAACAAATCCGGAATAAAAGCGTTGTGCTGTAAATCTACTTTCTTTTTCGATCAAGTTCTTTTATTCTCTCTGCTTCTTCATTGTCCCGCGCCCTCTTGTCTCGCTTACAATGCCGCGGCCCCCACACACAACACCACTTTCGGGATTAAGTCTTCCGCACACTAAATTCAAATTAAAATTTTACCAAAATTGCGTCTTAGCTGCGTACGATTGCGTTGGAAAATTCGAAAGAAAAATTTGTGAGGTTTACAAGAAAAAAAATGTTCGTAAAATGGGCCTGCTTTTTTTTAAACGCAAATGGATATTAAAAATTTATAAGTCGGGGGTTGTTTTTGGAAACTTTGCAGATTTGGAATTTTTTGATTGGGCCACTGGTTAATTGCCATACGACGCAATGTTAATTTTTTGACCAAAATGACTTTTTTTGCTACCCCTTTAACCTTAAAAAATTTCGAGAAAATTAAATTTTTTTCAAAATTTACACTTTGACATAGAGATAAAGCCGTAACTCCCTTATTTTTGATCCAATCACGAAAAATGTTTTGGATTTGAAATGCTGAGACTTTTCTCCACAAGTTACGTGCAAAATGAGCATAAGGCCCAATGTTAATTTTTCGAGTAATTCAAGCTTAGAAAATTGGTGCATTTTTTAAGTTAGCATTTACACCTTTGCTCAAAAATAAATTCGTAGCGCTTTCATTTCTCAGCGCATCGATTAAAACTTTTGAGATTCGCAATCCTGAGACATTTTCCCATAAGATGCGCGCAAAATTAGCATAGGGCCCAATGTTAATTTTTCGAGTAATTAAAGTTTAGAAAATATGTGCATTTTTTAAGTTAGCATTTACATCTTCGCTCAAAAATAAATTTGTAACGCCTTTATTTTTGGGCGTATTGCTAAAAACTTTTGATATTCGCAATCCTCAGACTTTTTCCCATAAGATGCGCGCAAAATTAGCATAGGGCCCAATGTTAATTTTTCGAGTAATTAAAGCGTAGAAAATTGGTGCATGTTTTTAGTTAGCATTTACACGTACACTCAAAAATAAATTTGTAGCGCCTTTATTTCTGAGCGCATCAATAAAAACTTTTGAGATTCGCAATTCTGAGACTTTTTTTCATAAGATGCATGCAAAATTAGCATAAGGCCCAATGTTAATTTTTCGAGTAATTAAAGTTTAGAAAATATGTGCATTTTTTAAGTTAGCATTTACATCTTCGCTCAAAAATAAATTCGTAGCGCCTTTATTTTTGGGCGTATCGCTAAAAACTTTTGATATTCGCAATCCTGAGACTTTTTCCCATAAGATGCATGCAAAATTAGCATAGGGCCCAATGTTAATTTTTCGAGTAATTAAAGCTTAGAAAATTGGTGCATTTTTTGAGTTAGCATTTACACCTTCACTCAGAAATAAATTCGTAGCGCCTTTATTCCTGGGCGTATCGCTAAAAACTTTTGAGATTCGCAATCCTGAGACTTTTTCGCACAAGATGCACGCGAAAAACGCATAGGACGCAATGTTAATTTTTCGAGTAATCACGGCTCGAAGTTTTCGACAAAGTGCCTCCACATTTTACGTAATACAAATCGCGCTCGGCCCGACCGCTTTACGTCGAGCACGAAGCTACAAGACGGCTGTAATTTGCGAAGATAAATCATAAAATAGTTTTTAATTACGAAGTAAACACAAGTAAGTAATTTCTGGTTTAGTTGCGCGTTACAAATCATCGTTGTCGTCGGGCGTCGTCCTGGCGCCTAACGCTATCATTAATCCCTCGGGATTCTGCTGATAGTCTCTGTTAGGTGTCTTTTATGTGTGGAATTATTTATAACCAACGATATAGGTGTGCGCGTGTTTTTCCCGTTTCTTTCTCTCTCGCGAATGTGTGGCGCGTTGTTCGTAAAACGATTTATCACATTTCTAAACGATTACATTATTAGTTTTCGAGAGACCTCTCCAGGAACAGGATCGTTTCATAGATATTTTTAGAAAAAACGAAATAAATAAGCGCGCCGAGATTCCTATAGTTTTTTTTCTCCGCCTCCCCCGGAGAAAATACACCGGCAAATACGCGAACGTGCGCCGCCTACGAACAGCGACTTTGGGGGTCGAAGCGCGAGGGTTGCGATGATGAATCAATTGCAGAAAGTTCGGCGATGTTTGATAAAAAATGTCCGAAAAATGAGTCGTCTTTTTATTTTTATTTGCCACTATTTCATTGCTTCCAGAATGAAGAAGTGGCCCCGGAAATAAGTTGAGTGTATCATTTGTTCTTTCGCGGAACGGGGGCGAAAGGACGCCTCCTCAATATTTTATAAGCGGCCCCCTTTTCCGCTTTTTTGAATATTATCAAAATTCCATCTCGCCTCGCCGAAGAAGAAGGAGAAATAAATAAAAATACGTTCGCTCTTCGAGCTTAATAAATTACCACCCCCTCGCGCTTCTTCGATTTTGGATCGAAAAAAATAGCCGCCCCCATTGTGTTGCTTTCGTGTCGTAATATTTCGTCTGCGATTTTTTTCTCGCCTGATTTATCGAACAATTTGTACGTCATTTTTAATTTTGGGAAAAAAATACGGGGTTGAGCTGTAAATTTTTACCCCCCCCCTCCACCTCTAACCCCAAACCCCAAACGCCAAACTATTTTTGATTTTTAACTGCCCATAAAATTAACACTTAAAAACGTGTCGACTCGTATTTTTAAATCGCGCCTAAAAAAATGTTCGGCGTCGCTTTCGAGAGGGCGCGTCGTGCGATCCGTCGAAATTGCGCGACCCCTTTAATTGTCGACCAGAAGCGTTTCTTTTGAAAAGAGAAACGGCCGAACAGCTTGTAAACACGCATTGTTTTATACAAACAATCCTAAGGCGACGTCTGTACCGCTCCTATTAACCGGTCACCCTTTGGTTGACAACCCCCGACAACCCCTATGACCCAAGGCCCGCTCTGATTAATAGTTTTATTCCAGAAATAGTCGAGCGGAGGGCTTACGCGAAACGGTTCTTTGTCTTCCTCGTATTGTGCGCGTTTTTTTTTGTTTGTCGAAAGAGGGTTGCCATTAAAATAATACATTATTCAACAAATGCCGGTAAACTAACGAATAGAAGTTCTTCGTTTGATTCTAATAAACAGAACAATAATTATATTTTTATAACAACCCTTAAACCAAAGGGGCAGGCATTCATCGAAATATATGTGGACGTCTTGGATTTTAATTTTGTTAGAAAAACTGGTTGAATAAAATTACTAATTCGCAGAAAATATTGTATGTAGGGTATTTATTTAAGTTTATAATAAACTGGAAAAATAATTAAAAAATTCTAAATAACCCTAAAAAAGCGGGGACGGCAATTATCGAAGTCGAAATGTAAAAATCAGAGTTTTCCCAAGTCAAAAAACAAGTTTTTTAAAAATCTCGAATTCAAAGAAATTATTACATGTCCGTTATTTATTCAAGTTTATAATGAACTGAAAAAATAATTAAAAAATTCTAACCACCCCCAAAAAAGCAGGAACGGCATTTATTGAAGACAAAATGTAAAAATCAAAATTCTCTCATGTTAAAAATTTGTTTTTTAAAAAACTTGAATTCAAAGAAATTATTACATGTACGTTATTTATTCAAGTTTCTAAGGAACTAGAAAAATAATTTAAAAATTCCAACCCCACCATTAAAGCAGGGCGACATTGATTTAAGGCAAAGTGTAACAATTAGATTTGTCCTATTCAAAAAAACAGGCTTTTTTGAATTTGCGAATTTGGCCAAATTTTTGCATGTGGGGCATTTACTCATCTTTATAATGAACGGGAAAAATAATTAAAAAATTCCAACCATCACCATTAAAACAGGGCCAGCCTTGATTTAAGGCAAAGTGTAACAATTATATTCTTAAAAACAGGCTTTTTTGAATTTGCGAATTCGGCCAAATTTTTGCATGTGGAGTATTTATTCATCTTCATAATGAACGGGAAAAATAATTAAAAAATTCCAACCCCACCATTAAAGCAGGGGCGGCATTGATTTAAGGCAAAGTGTAACAATTAGATTTGTCCTATTTAAAAACAGGCTTTTTTGAATTTGCGAATTCGGCCAAATTTTTGCATGTGGGGCATTTACTCATCTTTATAATGAACGGGAAAAATAATTAAAAAATTCCAACTACTACTATTAAAGCAGGGGCGGCATTGATTTAAGGCAAAGTGTTTACCTATTTAAAAAAATAGGTTTTTTTGAATTTGCGAATTCGGCCAAATTTTTGCATGTGGAGTATTTATTCATGTTTATAATGAACGGAAAAAATAATTAAAAAATTCCAACCATTACCATTAAAGCAGGGGCGGCATTGATTTAAGGCAAAGTGTTTACCTATTTAAAAAAAAAACAGGTTTTTTTGAATTTGCGAATTCGGCCAAATTTTTGCATGTGGATTATTTATTCATGTTTATAATGAACGGAAAAAATAATAAAAAATTCCAACCACCACCATTAAAGCAGGGGCGGCATTGATTTAAGGCAAAGTGTTTACCTATTCAAAAAAAACAGGGTTTTTTGAATTCGCGAATTCGGAAAAATTTTTGCATGTGGGGTATTTATTCATGTTTATAATGAACGGGAAAAATAATAAAAAAATTTCAACCACCACTATTAAAGCAGGGGCGGCATTGATTTAAGGCAAAGTGTTTACCTATTAAAAAAACAGGTTTTTTTGAATTTGCGAATTCGGCCAAATTTTTGCATGTGGAGTATTTATTCATGTTTATAATGAACGGGAAAAATAATAAAAAATTCCAACCATCACCATTAAAGCAGGGCCAGCCTTGATTTAAGGCAAAGTGTAACAATTATATTCTAAAAAACAGGCTTTTTTGAATTTGCGAATTTGGCCAAATTTTTGCATGTGCAGTATTTATTCATGTTTATAATGAACGGGAAAAATAATTAAAAAATTTCAACCACCACCATTAAAGCAGGACCGGCATTGATTGAAGGCAAAATGTAAAAATTCGATTTTTCCTGTGCTAAAAAGTTCTAAAAAAATTCTGCAATTAACTGAACACTAATTTTGCAATTAACAACGAGCTTGTTCCTTATTTTTAAATCTTGCCAACATAAATTTTACCAAGGTATTTTTTTAACAAAAAAAGAGGGGGCGTTAATTGCGGCAAGAGTCGTTAATTCTGAAAGTGTGTAATACGTAGGCACGAACTAACTTACTTTTAATGTGCAAGGGGGTAGGTGTGCGCATGGGGGTCCGGCGGTCCCGTTAAACGGCTTAATCAAAACTCATTTAGCGGAAAAGCGGAAAATGAAGCTGCATTTCGCGTACGCGAACGAAATCTGCAATTAATTCGGTCGCTTTATTGGCATTTCTCGGGCCGGTAGCGTGGGCCGCGGGGGATCGGGGGCCCGGTTTCGTTTCGGGGCCGCCGGAGCCACCCTCTTCTCAGATTTGATTGGGATACAATTCCCTCTTGTTCCCAATAAAATGCTAAAACGGAGCGTGAATTATTATGAAGGAATATTGTTAAGAATCCAAACATTCGTAATATGACAAGACTCGAGTTCCTTAATTAAATATCGCTAACTCTTTGATGAGAAATGAAACTTTGGTTAGGGTTGTATCTCGTCTATCTAAACGGTTGGTCGGGGTGCGAGGAGACGGGCCAACGTTGACGGGCTGTTTTCGAGCCTCTTTGTAGGAGCTTTGCATATTCAGGTAAATGAAAGGCGAGGTGAAGTGTGGATTCGTGTACTATTAAACTTTAATAAGCTGATTAGAAGATAGATCGATAAGATCCGAGCTAATCCCTTCGAGACGAGGACTCGTTTTGCGTTTCCTTCCAACTCTTCGCGTTAAAATTTACGTCCGGTAAATTAATTAGGAAAAATCGCCGAGACACCTATTTGCTCGAATTTAGTTCTTTTTCGATTGGCGAAAACCGCATTCGAAAATATTGAGCCGTTCTCTTGTTATAAACGATTTGTGACGTCGAACTGTAACGAACAAACAATCGGTGTTAAAGTCTGCATTGTAACAATTTGATTTTGATTTTGTTTTTTTTTTTTAAAGTAATTGTTATAATTGGTTGTGGTCTTTGACGTACGAAAAGGCACTAAGTACCGCGTATTATATTGTATTTTGAAAATAATTTCTCAAGAGATAATCTAGAAATCAATTTTTTTAAAAAGTTGAATTGTAGAATTCAGATTTTAAATTTGGCGCGCCTGTGAAACACTTTAGAAATTTATTATGAAAAATCGCCGAGACACCTATTTGCTCAAATTTTGTTCTTTTTCGATTGGTGAAAACCGCATTCAAAAATATTCAGCCGTTCTCTTGTTATAAACAATTTGTGACGTCGAACTGTAACGAACAAACTTTCGGTGTTAAAGACTGGATTGTAACAATTAGATTTTGATTTTTTTTTTTTTGTAAAGTAATTGTGATAATTGATTGTGGTCTTTGACGTATGAAAAGGCACTAAGTACCGTGTATTATATTTAATTTTGAAATTAATTCCTCAAGAGATAATCCAGAAATCAATTTTTAAAAAAGTATAATCGTAGAATTTAGATTTTAAATTTGGCGCGTTTGTGCAACACTTTAGGAATTTATTATGATAAATCCCCGAGACACCTATTTACTCAAATTTAGTCCTTTTGCGCTGGGTGAAAACGTAATTCAAAAATATCTCTCGGTTCTCGTGCTATAAGCGAATTGTGACATCGATCTGTATTTTATCTCTATTCTCGCAACTTATAAACTGGATTGTAAAATTTGTTTGATTTTTTTTTTTAAAATTTGTAAATTTTGTGGTTGGTTGAAAAGGCACTAAGTACCGTTTTATTTTAAAAAATAATTTTTAAGAGTAATCCAGAACTCAATTTTTTAAAAAGTGTAACTTGAATTTAGATTTTAAATTTTTTGTGTAACACTTTAAAATTTTTTTGATAAATCGAGACACCTATTTACTCAAAAGTCCTTTTGGTGGGGGAAAACGTAATTCAAAAATTCTCTTGGTTCTCGTGATAAGCGTTGGACAATTTATTTTATCTCTATTCTCGCAACTTATAAAAAAAATAATTTTTCAAAAATTAGTAGGGATATTTAAAAGCGGTTTTCAACAAATTAAAAGACGTTAAATTGTTTATGTTTGCTGAAAATTTGAGTAGTTTTTCTGACGAAATATTTTTTTGGCGGATTTTTGAAAATCGAATTTTTGAGAATTGGTCAAGTCGCGGTGCATTTTGTGCGAGAAAAATCTGAGGCGCTAATTTGTAACATTTTAAACTTAATTACTTCTTGAATAACGACCTTAGAATTATTGATTTTTACTTAATGTTGTTTTGCAAATAACAATGTGCTTCTGGCCGCGTTCGATAAACACATGTAAAGCGATATCGGTGGAGTTTCTTGTGCCTGCGATAAGTTCGAAAAAGGTGGTGTTTCCTGTGCACGTGCAATGCCAATGTCCTTTGCGTAACAATGAATCGGTTTCTGGAAAATTTTAGTTGTGTGTTGGCCGTGGCCGTGAATAGTCGTGAATGCTTATAAATTTCTAATTATTTTGTAATTGGGCTGAGTCCTAACATTAATTAAGAAGTATCGTCGTGTGTAATCGAAAGTGTTCCCTCGCCGCAAGAATGAACTGCGAATCTTCGGGCTTCAGGTTAAATATTTTTTTATTTGTGTTTTATTCCTAAACCGTTCCTTTGTATTAATTGGAATTGTTAATAACAATTCTTTTGGTGTGTTGAAATTGCTTGAACTATTGCCTGTAGGGTATTAATTCAAGTGCATAATGAACTGGTGACAAAAAAGAAATTACAAAAACGCTTAAAAAAGCAGGGACGGATTGATAGATTAATTATTTAATCTTATTTATTATGAACTGTAAAAATAATTAAAAAATTTTAACTACTGCCATTAAAGCAGGAGCGGCATTGATTTAAGGCAAAATGTAACAATTAGATTTATCCTATTCTAAAAAAACAGGCTTTTTTGAATTTGCGAATACCGCTAAATTTTTGCATGTGGGGTATTTATTCATGTTTCTAATGAACGGGAAAAATAATTAAAAAATTCCAACCACCACCATTAAAGCAGGGCCGGCATTGCTTTAAGGCAAAATGTTTACCTATTCAAAAAAGCAGGCTTTTTTGAATTTGCGAATTCGGCCAAATTTTTGCATGTGGGGTATTTATTCATGTTTCTAATGAACGGGAAAAATAATTAAAAAATTCCAATCACCACCATTAAAGCAGGGCCGGCATTGCTTTAAGGCAAAATGTTTACCTATTCAAAAAAGCAGGCTTTTTTGAATTTGCGAATTCGGCCAAATTTTTGCATGTGGGGTATTTATTCATGTTTCTAATGAACGGGAAAAATAATTAAAAAATTCCAACCACCACCATTAAAGCAGGGCCGGCATTGCTTTAAGGCAAAATGTTTACCTATTCAAAAAAGCAGGCTTTTTTGAATTTGCGAATTCGGCCAAATTTTTGCATGTGGGGTATTTATTCATGTTTCTAATGAACGGGAAAAATAATTAAAAAATTCCAACCACCACCATTAAAGCAGGGCCGGCATTGCTTTAAGGCAAAATGTTTACCTATTCAAAAAAGCAGGCTTTTTTGAATTTGCGAATCGGCCAAATTTTTGCATGTGGGGTATTTATTCATGTTTCTAATGAACGGAAAATAATTAAAAATTCCAACCACCACCATTAAAGCAGGGCCGGCATTGCTTTAAGGCAAAATGTTTACCTATTCAAAAAAGCAGGCTTTTTTGAATTTGCGAATTCGGCCAAATTTTTGCATGTGGGGTATTTATTCATGTTTCTAATGAACGGAAAAATAATTAAAAAATTCCAACCACCACCATTAAAGCAGGGCCGGCATTGCTTTAAGGCAAAATGTTTACCTATTCAAAAAAGCAGGCTTTTTTGAATTTGCGAATTCGGCCAAATTTTTGCATGTGGGGTATTTATTCATGTTTCTAATGAACGGAAAAATAATTAAAAAATTCCAACCACCACCATTAAAGCAGGGCCGGCATTGCTTTAAGGCAAAATGTTTACCTATTCAAAAAAGCAGGCTTTTTTGAATTTGCGAATTCGGCCAAATTTTTGCATGTGGGGTATTTATTCATGTTTCTAATGAACGGGAAAAATAATTAAAAAATTCCAACCACCACCATTAAAGCAGGGCCGGCATTGCTTTAAGGCAAAATGTTTACCTATTAAAAAAAAATAGGTTTTTTTGAATTTGCGAATTTGGCCAAATTTTTGCATGTGGAGTATTTATTCATGTTTCTAATGAACGGAAAAAAAATTAAAAATTCCAACCACCACCATTAAAGCAGGGCCGGCATTGCTTTAAGGCAAAATGTTTACCTATTCAAAAAGCAGGCTTTTTGAATTTGCGAATCGGCCAAATTTTTGCATGTGGGGTATTTATTCATGTTTCTAATGAACGGAAAAATAATTAAAAATTCCAACCACCACCATTAAAGCAGGGCCGGCATTGCTTTAAGGCAAAATGTTTACCTATTCAAAAAGCAGGCTTTTTGAATTTGCGAATTCGGCCAAATTTTTGCATGTGGGGTATTTATTCATGTTTCTAATGAACGGAAAAATAATTAAAAATTCCAACCACCACCATTAAAGCAGGGCCGGCATTGCTTTAAGGCAAAATGTTTACCTATTCAAAAAGCAGGCTTTTTGAATTTGCGAATCGGCCAAATTTTTGTATGTGGGGTATTTATTCATGTTTCTAATGAACGGAAAAATAATTAAAAATTCCAACCACCACCATTAAAGCAGGGCCGGCATTGCTTTAAGGCAAAATGTTTACCTATTCAAAAAGCAGGCTTTTTGAATTTGCGAATCGGCCAAATTTTTGTATGTGGGTATTTATTCATGTTTCTAATGAACGGGAAAAATAATTAAAAAATTCCAACCACCACCATTAAAGCAGGGCCGGCATTGCTTTAAGGCAAAATGTTTACCTATTCAAAAAAGCAGGCTTTTTTGAATTTGCGAATTCGGCCAAATTTTTGTATGTGGGGTATTTATTCATGTTTCTAATGAACGGGAAAAATAATTAAAAAATTCCAACCACCACCATTAAAGCAGGGCCGGCATTGCTTTAAGGCAAAATGTTTACCTATTCAAAAAAGCAGGCTTTTTGAATTTGAATCGGCCAAATTTTTGCATGTGGGGTATTTATTCATGTTTCTAATGAACGGGAAAAATAATTAAAAATTCCAACCATCACCATAAAGCAGGGCCGGCAGTGATTTAAGGCAAAGTGTTTACCTATTAAAAAAAACAGGTTTTTTGAATTTGAATTCGGCCAAATTTTTGCATGTGGAGTATTTATTCATGTTTCTAATGAACGGAAAAATAATTAAAAAATTCCAACCACCACCATTAAAGCAGGGCCGGCATTGCTTTAAGGCAAAATGTTTACCTATTAAAAAAAAGCAGGTTTTTTGAATTTGAATCGGCCAAATTTTTGCATGTGGAGTATTTATTCATGTTTATAATGAACGGGAAAAATAATTAAAAAATTCCAACCACCACCATTAAAGCAGGGCCGGCAGTGATTTAAGGCAAAGTGTTTACCTATTAAAAAAAAACAGGTTTTTGTGAATTTTTGAATACGGCGAAATTTTTACTCGTGGGGTATTTATTCATGTTTATAATGAACGGGAAAAATAATTAAAAAATTCCAACCACCACCATTAAAGCAGGACCGGCATTAAATTAATTACAAATGTAAGACTGATTTTATTTCTAATGAAAAACAAATATTTTGTATCATCAAATTTTCGCTAAGCTAACAAATAAAGGTTTCAGTTCGAAATCAGTAGAAAGGGATGATCGAAATTTTAAATTTAGGGCCTTTAGTACTTCAGTACTTCACTAACCCCCCCAATCCTAAATATTCATAAAAGGAATAGCAGAACATGTTGTGTATGCGTTCGCAAGTCAAAAGGCTAAGTGCTAAGGATTAAAAACAGGTTTTTGAATTTTTGAATACGGCGAAATTTTTACTCGTGGGGATTTATTCATGTTTATAATGAACGGGAAAAATAATTAAAAAATTCCAACCACCACCATTAAAGCAGGACCGGCATTAAATTAATTACAAATGTAAGACTGATTTTATTTCTAATGAAAAACAAATATTTTGTATCATCAAATTTTCGCTAAGCTAACAAATAAAGGTTTCAGTTCGAAATCAGTAGAAAGGGATGATCGAAATTTTAAATTTAGGGCCTTTAGTACTTCAGTACTTCACTAACCCCCCCAATCCTGAAATATTCATAAAAAGGAATAGCAGAACATGTTGTGTATGCGTTCGCAAGTCAAAAGGCTAAGTGCTAAGGATTTTCGGTTATCTCTTTAAGGGTTGAAAATTATTTCTGTTATTGTTGCTCAGCTCCAAGCCCATCTGTATCTTTCAACCCCCCAATTTTCCCTGATGTGAAGAGCTCTCAGTTTCCTCCCTTTTCTGCTCTTCGCAAAAAATCACCACTACATTTCTCTCCACGCGCTCGCTTAATCGATACAATTAATTTCCCAACTATCATTTAGGGGTGGGTTTACTAATTTTTCTTTGTTTTTTTTTGTTGCAGGTGAGTCGATTTTCCTTTGCCATTTTTCGGCGTGCGTGCGCACTTGTGCCGCTTTCGTAAGTACACCCGTTTTTGTGGTGATTATTTATTTTTTTTTGCGAAAAAAAAAACAAATCGTGTTAAATTAAAAATTTGTTTAAAACGTCGATTAAATTTTAAATTAAAAAAAAACGCAAATCGAAGCTCCATCATTTTTTTCTACGTGCCGAAGAATCTCGGCCCTTTTTCAACAATTTCGTCGTAGAAACGGCTTGCGGGGGTTGTAAATTTTAAAAAATTTATCGCTCGCACTTAAAGAAATATTACTTTGTAAAATGGCTTTTGAGGGCTCGTCGCCCCGAAAACGCGTCGAATGCGCGCCCTCGCACCCAAAAATCGAGGTCAAAGAATTAAAAAGCCAAACATTTTTGACGAATCGCGCTAAATGAAATTCCTAAGTCTAAATGTGGGGCTGGCGAAATGAAACGCGCCCCTCGCACGCAGATATTGTACATTATTAGATACACGAGATGGGGTGGCACGGGGGGGTGTTCGAAGTCGACTGAAATGCATCTCCCCCTTTGTAAATTGATACTCGACTCTTACGTGATACTTTGCTTTACCTCGGATCGAATTGCCACGAAGGCTTGCCTGCGTCATTTTTAATTTTAAACGTTGTCGCGAAAAGGGCCGCAAAAATTGGGCCGTCAGAGAGATGGAAATCGTGAATGATGCGCTCGCACCTTAATTTGCGGCCCTTAGAAAATAAATCGTGGAGAAAACGGGGGTGCAAAAAATCAGGTTTGGCGTTAACGTATCGTAAATTTTTGCACCCGTCCCCCCCTCCCGTGGAAAGCGCGGGAGAAGTGTAATTATAATCGGGATAGACGATAACGAGGAAACTAACGAGCATAGTCTGGTCCGAATAAATCAACCAGAACGGAGAGATAAATATTGGTAGCCAGAATATGAGCAACTTCTCCGGCCAAGTTTTAAATGCGAACACAGAGGACCATTGTTCGGGCGAGTCCTGGAGCTTTTGTTGGGACTAAATAATTCAGGACCGGGAACGAATGTCACTTCGGCTTCTGCCTCTTCTCTCTCGCTTCGTTTCGGATTCGCGCGCGTTCAATCTCTCTTTTTCTAATTAGACTTTTGTAGTTTTGGTATTATAATTATTGCTACGTCTGTGTAATTATTTTCGACTTCTCTTTGACCCCTCCCACCACCCCCCTTGAACTACGAGTCTTGTTGTGTTCAAAGGTGGCTCGTGATCAAAGTTGTAATTAAAATTTGTGATGAGGGAGCACTTGACTTTTTATTTAATTTTTTTTTTTTGAGAATTTAGCTTTAGGGCTTTAAGGTTTTTTGCATTGAGAAAGTCTGCTTTTATTCGAATTTAACGCCGTTTAAAAATCTTTTAGTTTAAGGGAGTTGTGGAGCTCCCAATTTGGGGTTAAATTTTTTCATGATGGGAAAGCGATTTAATGTTTTTCATTTAGAATTTTTTTTAACAATTAAACTTTGGGGATTTTTGATTTTTTAAATAAAATAGAGCTGTTTTTTCCAAATTTTAAACCCGTTCAAAAATCTCTTAAATTAAGGGAGGTATCGGGCTCCCAAATTTTTAATATTTTAATTTTACTAGACACCTACTAAATTTTATTTAGAAATTGTTTTTCAAAATTGATTCTTGGGACATTTGGGATTTTTGGACGTACCTTAATCAGAAAAGTCTGAATTTTACAAAAATTAAAAGCCCGTTTAAAAATCTTTTAAATTAAGGGAGGTATCGAGCTCCCAACTTTTAAATAAAATATTTACAATGTATTTAATAGCAAAATTGTTTAATTTTCTTTTAGAAATTATTTTCCAAAGTTTAGCCTTATGGCATTTGAGATTTTTGGACGAACTTTAATCAGAAAGGTCTGAATTAAAAAAAATAACACCCCGTTCAAAAATCTTTTAAATTAAGGGAGGTATCGAGCTCCCAATTTTTTATTATTTTAATTTGACTAGAAAACTATTAAATTTTATTTAGAAATTGTTTTTCAAAATTGTGTTTTGGGACATTTAGGATTTTTGAACGTACCTTAATCAGAAAAGTCTGAATTTTACAAAAATTAAAAGCCCGTTTAAAAATCTTTTAAATTAAGGGAGGTATCGAGCTCCCAACTTTTAAATAAAATATTTACAATGTATTTAATAGCAAAATTGTTTAATTTTCTTTTAGAAATTATTTTCCAAAGTTTAGCTTTATGGCATTTGAGATTTTTGGACGAACCTTAATCAGAAAGGTCTGAATTATAAAAAAATAACACCCCGTTCAAAAATCTTTTAAATTAAGGGAGGTAACGAGCTCCCAATTTTTTAATAATTTAATTTGACTAGAAAACTATTAAATTTTATTTAGAAATTATTTTTCAAAATTAAGTCTTAGGACATTTGAGATTTTTGGACGAACCTTAATCAGAAAGGTCTGAATTATAAAAAAATAACACCCCGTTCAAAAATCTCTTAAATTAAGGGAGGTATCGAGCTCCCAATTTTTTAATATTTTAATTTGACTAGAAAACTATTAAATTTTATTTAGAAATTATTTTCAAAATTGAGTCTTAGGACATTTGAGATTTTTGGACTTACCTTAATCAGAAAAGTCTGAATTTTTAAAAATTAAAACCCCGTTCAAAAATCTTTTAAATTAAGGGAGGTATCGAGCTCCCAACTTTTAAATAAAATATTTACAATGTATTTAATAGCAAAATTGTTTAATTTTCTTTTAGAAATTATTTTCCAAAGTTTAGCTTTATGGCATTTGAGATTTTTGGACGAACCTTAATCAGAAAGGTCTGAATTATAAAAAATAACACCCGTTCAAAAATCTTTAAATTAAGGGAGGTATCGAGCTCCCAATTTTTAATATTTAATTTGACTAGAAAACTTTAAATTTTATTTAGAAATTATTTTTCAAATTGAGTCTTAGGACATTTGAGATTTTGGACGTACCTTAATCAGAAAAGTCTGAATTTTCAAAAATTAAACCCGTTTCAAAAATCTCTTAAATTAAGGGAGGTATCGAGCTCCCAACTTTTAAATAAAATTTTTACATTTTATAGAAAATTTTTAATTTTCTTTTAGAAATTATTTTTCAAAATTGAGCGTTATGGCATTTGAGATTTTTGAACGAACCTTAATCAGAAAGGTCTGAATTTTAAAAATTAACACCCGTTCAAAAATCTTTTAAATTAAGGGAGGTATCGAGCTCCCAATTTTAAATAAATATATTTCCAACTTTTACTAGCAAAACTTTTAATTTTACTTTAGAAATTATTTTCAAAGTTTAGATTTAGGACAATTGAGATTTGTGGACGTACCTTAACTAAAAAACTCTGAATTTTCCAAAAATTTAAACCGCGTTCAAAAATCTCCCCAAATAACCAAATTACGGAGCTCCCAATTTTACATTTAATTTGACTGTAACATTAAACCTTTTATCCTTATTATTTTTTTGGTTTTAGCAATTGTTTTCGCCTTAACTAAAACTCATGCTTTTCGAATTAAACCGCGTTTAATAAATCTATTAATTGACGGAGCTCGCACTTAGCAAAGCAACAAAACCTTTTCTCCCTTCATATTTTGTAGATTTTTCGCAACTATCACTTTTCGAATTAAAATAAATCTTTAATTGGGGGCGGTCGCACCTCCGACGCTTCTTCTTATTAACACGCACACCTCGTGCAGATTTTATAATTGGATGTGTCACAACAATGGATTTTAATGACAATCGGTGGGAATCTACGCACATGATTCGATAATTGTTTCCACCCTTCAGGATCTCATCGATTGCCCTGAAATAAATAGAAGTTAGCCCTGCATTTTGCCCTAACCCCCCTTCTTCCTCGCCTCTTGTACATTCGTTCACTTCCCGCCGGAAAATTTACGGTGGAAAAGAGAATTTAGGAAATAATTGTATGGACCTCTTGTTTCGTCACTGCTCTCCGAAGACTTCGCCCATCGTTCTTCCTAATTTAGTGGAATGCAATTTGTAACCCGCTTGTGCGCCCTTAAAGCCCAAAAGTCAACATTTCTTTCGGTATCAAATGTTTACATCCTTTTAACTAATTGATGTTATTATCCTTATCCTTTTTACGAGCTTATTTATTTTCCTTTCGCGTTTTTTTTTCTTCTCTCTTTCGCCCCCTTCTTCGCCTCCAAATGGCTTTTTTGCGAATTATTTCTAAGGCCGCGTTTTTGTCGACCATAAATCACCTGATTTTTGACCTGTTGAGATGCGCATTCTTTCGCGAATTCCGCCTCGTGACTAAGCCAATCGGCGACCTTGGCCAAATAACTGAAACGCTTCCATTGTGTGCGAAATGATTTCTGCATTGCGAATTTTTTTGCTTTTTAAACGAGTTCTTAAACAATCGGGGGAAATGCGTGGCACTTTTTAAAAAATCCGAACAGCTTCCGGAGTTGCAGCCTTACAAAGCAATTTTTATCAAAAAAAAATTTAATCTGCATTTTTCGTTATGCAAAATTTTTTTTGAATAAAATTTTAAGGGTGTTATTAATTACATTTTTACTTTGTCACGTAAAAAAACTCTGCAGAATTTGAATCTGTGGAGCTTTTTGAAAAATCCGAACACCTTCCGGAGTTGCAGCCTTACAAAGCCGTTTTTATCAAAAAAAATTAATCTCCATTTTTCGTTATGCAAAATTATTTTGAATAAAATTTTAAGGGTGTCATTAATTACATTTTTATTTTGTCCCATAGAAAAAACACTGCGGAATTCGAATCTGTAAAGTTTTTTGAAAAATCTGAACACCTTCCGGAGTTGCAGCCTCACAAAGCCATTTTTATCAAAAAAAATTAATTTCCATTTTTCGTTATGCAAAATTTTTTTGAATAAAATTCTAAGGGTGTTATTAATTACATTTTCATTTTGTCTCATAGAAAAAACAGTGCAGAATTCGAATCTGTAGAGCTTTTTGAAAAATCTGAACACCTTCCGGAGTTGCAGCCTCACAAAGCCGTTTTTATCCAAACAAGAAAATTCGTTTTTTGGGTTTAAGACTTAATTAATTTATTTTGTTCAAATTTAATCGGAATTTAAAAAAAAAAATATTAGCAACCAAAGGGGCTCTTCGTACCACAATTTTAATCAAAATCAATTTTGATTTTGATTTTGGCGTTTTAGATCAAAAATATCCTCTAAATTTAATTAAAAAGTAAGAGTCATATTTTTGAAGTATTTTAAAAATTTTCAAAACGCCACTGACAATTTTTTAAATTTAATTAAAACCAATTTAAAGTAAAATTACAGCATTTTAGAGTTAATTCAATTTTCTCTTTGTTGAAAACACGTAAATTGTGTTTGTAAACCAAAAAACCTAACAATTTCAATTAAAAAAAATTGATTTTTAAATCAAAACATCGAATTTAAACAATTAAAGAGATGGAGCTTCGATTAGGCGTTATAACAAAGCAAAAAATCACAATTAAACAACGGTTCTTTTGCGTTTCGTGTAAAACCATAAATATTTCGTGGGTTCGTATTCAGCGAAAGTATTTTCTTGCATATTTCGGCCAAAAATACGTCTGTACGCTTGCCAAGACCACTAAACGCTTGGTGATTTATTCGTTCCCCACTTTTTATTGTTTTTTAACGGAAAAAACAAAGCGTCCGATACGCAAATCGATGCAAAACGAATTTTCGCCGCATTTTTTTCCTCCTTTTGCCGAAAACGAGAAACTCGTCCTCCAAGACGCCGCCCCCTGTTTAGGTTTTGCTTACCACAAAGATAAAATAATTACAAAACGCTTTGGCGAAAGGACGCGAAGGAATCCTTTGCCAAGAATTCCTTTCATCGGGGGATTTATGACGGAAACTTATAAAGCCCCGGACTTTTCTCCGGGAATGGCCCCGGCCACAAAAAGCGCGGCCCGATCGAACGCATCTAACGAGATTATCCGCCGCACAAAAAATCGACGACGAAATAAAATTACCGAGCCCGAAGGAGAAAAAAATGCGCGCCCAGAGGTAAAGCGAAACTTTACAATTAGGCGGCGGCGCGTTAACAAAGTCCAACTTTACGCCCGGCCCGCTCGAAATCCGCATTTTCGAAAGTTCTCGAGGAGGAAAAGGGTATTTTGCGAATTTTAAGCTGCCAGCTTATTATTTCGAATCAAAAGGTGAAATTGCGAGGGGGACGCCGAGGGCGAAACCTCTCTTTCTCGCGCGCACACAAAAACGGGAAGAAACGGGGGGGGGGGGGGATTTGTTGAATTAAATAAGCGCAACTCGAACGGCAATTTGGGGTCGACGGCGGGTGGCTGAGCCGAAGAACGGGGGGGTGAGGGGGAGGTTTATCTTCGATACACCCCCCCATCGAAACCGAGGTGTTCCAAGATATTAATTATCCGTAAAGGGTGAATAGGCAATTACCTGACGCTAACTGTACAGAAACTGCGACAGTTTTCGTCGAAGTAAGCCGGGAAAGCGAGTTTCCCAGGGAAACGGCTTTCTAGATTCGCGATCAAATACGCATCATCCCTTAACTAAACATCGCGCCCTATTGTTTTTCAAAGCCCACTTCCACTAATTGGGTTACGATCCCGACGTCGCGGGGGGGTGGGAAAAAATGGCGGGGGCGCCGCGGGCGTCGTTTTTGGACCGAGAGAAAAAGAGGAATATTAATATATATAGATATATATATAGTGGCGTTTAAGTTTGAGGTAAATATTTTTGTGAGGCCCGAGGGCCGATGGAGACAACCCTCTGATAAAAGTTCGCCGATCATTTTTAATGTTTAAGGGAAGTTGGCAAGAAAAACTGCTAAAGCCCGGAGGCGGGCGCGTTTAATCGCAACAAGCTTAGAAATCGAATTTTTGTCGAAGGCCGAAATCTAGTCGGCGGGTTAAGGCAATTAGGGGATGAAAGGGTGGATCATTTTTTTTCCCCGAAGAATTATTTCGTGAGGTAATTTATCGAATCGATCAAGAGTTGGAAAAAAACGAGGAAAAGTTTTTATTTTGCTTTTGGATTGAATTTTTCGACGGTTTTTAAAGTTGGGGGTGATTTTATTATTTTGAATGAAACACCCTGTATATGTTTAATTTTTAATGATCTTCGTATGGCAAAAAATCGAATTTTCAATAAAATGAGACGAAAGAATTCGAGCACACTTTTTTGGGACAATTGTCTGCGCTAGCGGGACAAAAAAAATTAATAATTTTTTTTTGAACAATAAATAAAACTGTTCGGAAAGTAAGTTATTCGAGAAAATAACTTGGGCATTGAAAGGACCATTTTTGGTCGTTTGGCACTGCGATTTGTTCGTAAACAAACCGAAAAATGTTCGAAATCGCTAAATCCAGGGGCGACTTAGTTGATTTTTGAGGAGCGCAAAAAATCGAAGACTTTCGGGCACGTCCGAAGCTACTTCCGGACTTTTAATAGAAAATTTGCAAAATTCGAGGATCTCCGAACGCGGAAACAGTTTCACTTCGGATTTTCGGCGAAGAAAATTGAAAATTTTGAGGAATGGCAAGAAATTGCAGAAAATTTGAAAATTTGATGCAGATTTACAAAATTGTATAGGTAAGCCTTGAAAACTTTTTATTTATTTATTTTAGTCCTTAATTATTCATTTCGTCCAATATTTTTTAATATTATTTAAAGTTAAATATGCAACGTTTCGTTTTTTTTATTGAAACCGTTTTCGAGCAACTTTACACTTCAAAAAATGTGTTAACCAGCAAAACTCAAAATTGTACATGCACAATTTTGAGTTTAATAAAGTTTCCATAAAAAAACGAAACGTTGCATATTTAACAAGACTTGTTCCTGTTAACTTTAAATTATTTTTAATTTAATTTTTCAATTAGTTTAGTTTTTCCAATTATTCGTATAATTTTTATTTCTCGAATTTTCTCTCATTTTTTATTCCAATTAAATTACGCGCGCAAACACGAGCAAGCGGCACAAATCGCACAAAAGCAAAATGCAATTTTCTTTTTCGAAAAAAATAAAACATCGCCTGCATTTCGTCCGAACAATAAAGGCGCCCACTTAAATTTTAATGCGCGTTTGCAAAAGACCTTTTCGCGTTTCGCTAAGGGCGGCGAACGCGTCGCGACCCCCTTTTACGCCCCCACGTGCACTAGCAAAATTTTCAAATCAAAAGGCACACAAACTAACGCGCCGTTACTCGGAAATAAAATAAACAAGAACAGTTCGAAACCGTCGCCGCCGTATCGTCTTACCAAAGAGTACAAAGGCCCGCCTCCAGGATCTGGTTCCTTTTGATCTGCTCCTCGCTTCAAATTAGAATGTACGAGCCACCCCATCCGGTCGCCGACCGGGAGCATTCCGACACATGCACCACCACCACCGCCGGTACTCGATTAGGGCTAAAGAAATTAGAGCGCTTTCGTCCGCCGCCCCCCCGAAATTCTTTTCGAACGGGATCGAGCCGGCCCTGTAATCCTTATCGATAACGCCGCAGAAGCTCTTCGGGGGCGAAACGAGGGTGGGCTGTCGCCTTCCGATACCACTCTCGCATTATCATAATCCAAAATAACAAGGTGGCGGGCGGGCGGGGGTGGGAGGGGGCGGACTTGCAAAAATGAAATAATTCGTTTTTGCGAATTAAACGAAAGTTGTTATGAAATTAATTGTGTCTCGGCGAAACGTTCGGCTCGTCGGGAAATCGCGGCTCCTAAGGGTGGATCGCGATCCTTGGCAACCCTTCTCCGATAAATTTTTTTCCTCTTGCTTATATTAAATATTTTATTCGCGTTTCCGGAAGAAGGAGCTTAGCTTTTTGCGTTCATTGTTTTATGTTACTTTTTTAATTTGTATTTTCGTTTTAAGTTTTTCCGCAATTTCGCTTGGTGAGCAACAGTTTCAAAATGGCCGTTTTCTATTCGGTAACCATGGTTTTCGATTCGATAGTCGTGGTTACACTAGTTTAGTGACCATGGTTACCACATGTTTTAGCTCCTTTTTGATTTTTAGTAGGGTTAAATTAAAAAATTAAATAATTTTATAATGTTGAAGTTTAATTATAATAAAACTAGGGTGGCTATAGTTTGGGGAGGAGGGGGGGAGATCAAAGAATTTAAATTATTTTTGTTTACGAGTTTTGGTGCCAGGTTTCATCCGGTTAAGTTTCGGTACCTATTCGTCTGAACACCCTGTATGTTCAATACATTTATAGAGCGTTCGGTATAAGCGTTGCTTTTTTTAAAATTGTGATTCTATTAGTGTGTTCTGTATAAAAACGTTTTGGGGTATCAAGTACAGTTTTGAAGAATAATTTAATTAAAAAATTAGAGGGGGGCTTTAGGTTTTTTTTCGGGACATCGAAGAATTTTGATTATTTTTGATTTCGAGCTGTGGTTTTACTTTTTAGTAATTTTTTGAAGGCACTTTTAAATAGTTTGTTTAGAGACTTTTTTGGGTTTAATTTGGGGGTGGTTTTGGACCTAATTTTCCTACTAATTATGTGCGAAATATTTTATTTAGATCTCAAAAAAAAACTTATTTTTTTATAAGAAAACGGAGGGTCCCTTTTGAGAAAAATTTTGGATTTAAAAACTCGAAAAACTTTGGAATTTATTTTTTTAAATTAATTTTATGTTACAAAACGTGAATACATCGTGTGCGCAAACCGTTTAAAATCTTTTTGTAAAAAAATCGAGCTTTTAACGAGCCTTCGAGATCCCCGTTTAAATTTGAAAATCTTTAATAAATTCCGACCAATTAAAGCGCGCTAATTGTTGACATTTCTTCGGCGAGCGTCGAGACGCCGAAAAGTTGCAAATTTAATACTTGCGCGATTTTTTCCCTTTTTTTCGCGCATAAATTTCCTACTTAAGAAAAAAAAGAGGGGGGAGGGGGTCGTCCTAACTTTAAACGGAAGCTAATTGTCGGGTAAACATGGCAGAAGAAGAAGAAGCGGCAGCAAAAGGAAAAAAATCGACTCGGAACTTAATCTGACGTTAAGCAGGAATGCAAAGGACCTCATTTAAGTTTCTCTTCTGCTCTTCGGGGAGTGTACCTTTTCCTCCTCGTTAAATTACAAGGATAATGCTTTTGGTTCCTAGCCGAAATTTAATTTGTTTCTAAGTTTGATGTCTTCTCGCTAACTACCCCAAACATTTTCTTTGCGAAATTTCTTTTTAAAGTCGCTCATGCGACGATGAAAAATTGTACGCGCGCCGCCCCCTCCCCGGTCCCCTTTTTTTTATCGGCTGACACAAAAATAGCGCCGGCACACACACACACACACACACGCACACACGCCAACCACTATCTATCCATCTTCCCTATCTGGTTCTCTTCTCCCATTATTCGGTATGAAGTCGTCGGGAATATTAGGGAGAAAAAAGGGGCGCGCGCGAAGGGAAAATCGTGAAAAGCTGGAAAACAGAGATTGATGCGTCCCCGCACTCGAATTAACGATCTCGACACCTGCGTCTTCTGTCACAACGTTTCCCTAATAAATAGATTACTCTAATATGTTTATATTTGGCAATCGAAATTCTAAAAATAACCCTTATCTCGAATAGAACTCCGGTGCCGGAATAATCCGGGCTGAAGCGACGGATTAACTCGGCACGGGGGTGCCGTAATTTACTTCTCCCTCGAAACCCTCTCCGAAGGTGGTCTTACGCGCAGGTACGCGGAAAGCAGCTTTTTCGATGTTCGAAAAAGTTAAGCCCTTTTTGTTGTACGAATTTGTGCCGCTTCGAATCGTGCCCCAGAAAGGGGGGCGAAAATTACTCGGGGGTGCTGCGTGGGGATTTTGCAGAATTGGGAAATTGTCGGGAGTTTTTGGTTTTGAAATAATTTTTTTGAATTCGAGACACTGGTTTCGGATTTTTGGGATTGAAAAATTTTGGATTTGACGTAGAATTAATTTAAACTTACACCTATGTCTCGCTTTACGGCTGCGAAGCGAAAAGCCGTATAACGAATCAATGGTTTTCATACAAACTAAACAGGCTAAACGATACAGCATTTTTTTTGACCGTATAACGAAACATTATAGATGTTAAATCGAAAAAAAAATAATTTTGACCGTTATTTCGAAATGCCATACGACGAGCGGCCGTATAGCGAGGTATAGGCGTATGAAGTTTGGGATTTAATAAAAAAAATTTGAACGGAGCAAAAACAATAGTTTCGGGCCTTGCTGTACATTTACAAAAATAAATTAATTACTATTTTCGCTTTTTTCGAAATGGGTCTTTGGAAATTTTTCAATTTAATGCAAAACGAATTTAAAACAATTAATTCGGAATTTTTGTAGTTTTAATAATTCGATTGGGGGAGGGGGGGCACATTTAAATCGAAGACTTTTCGGAAAATTTAATTCAAAATATTTAATTCTAAAACGTAAACAAAGTCTAAATTAAGGACCTTTAGTTTCAAACTTCAAAAAACTTAGGTTGCTCATTTTCTAATCTTAATATCCATAGTTACGATATAAACAAATTAATAAAATTTGTATTTTTAAATAGACCAATCAAAACATTTTTGGGATTGAAAAATTTTGGATTTGGCGTAGAATTAATTTAAACGTACACCTATGTCTCGCTTTACGGCTGCGAAGCAAAAAGCCGTATAACGAATCAATAGTTTTGGTAGAAACTAAACAGACCAAACAGTTCGGCATTTTTTTTGACCGTATAACGAAACATTACAAATATTAATTTAACAAAAAAAAATCTGACCGTTATAGCGAAATATACCATACCACGAGCGGCCGTATAGCGAGGTATAGGTGTACGAAGTTTGACATTTAATAAAAAATTAGAACGGAGCAAAAACAATAGTTTTGGGGCTCGCTGTACATTTACAAAAATAAATAAATTATTATTTGGTACAATTTAAAAGTTTGAACAGAGAACAATTAATTTACGGTTTGGTTTTTCGAAATGGGTTTTGAAATTTTTAAATTGAATGAAAAACGAATTTAAAACAATTAAATCGAAATTTTTATAGTTTTAATAAAGTTAGATGGGGGCGGGGGGCACATTTAAATCGAAGACTCTTCGACAACTTTAATTCAAAATATTTATTTAATCCTGAAACGTAAACAAAGACAAAATTAAGGACCTTCGTCCCCAAACCTCAAAAAAGACTTGTAAGCCATTTTTAATCTTAATATCCATAGTTACGATATAAACAAATTAATAAAATTTATATTTTTAAATGGACCAATCAAAAAATCACATTTAATTTTAAACAACTTATTTTCGTGATTAAAACTTCGTTAATTATTTTTTTTAAATACAGTCGAACCTCGGTAACACGAATTTTTGATAACTCGAATTATTTTTTAGTTTCCTTCAACTTCGACTTATCGAGGTTCGACTGTAAATCCAACCCTGTAAATTAAAGGACTAAGTAAATTTCGCCCGCCTCCTCTCAGACCACGAAAAAAAATACAATTTCTCCATTTTCAGACTGCCTCCACCTCCAGCTCTACCGCGACTCAAAGGACCGCTACAAGCAGGGCCACACGAAGGCCTCCTTGTCACTGGAGCACTTCCTGGGCCTCGAAACCGGCTTCACCCTCGACAAAGAGTCGAACACGGTCGCAATCCTATGCCAAGACGTCGTCGTCGTCCTAGCCTTTGACAGCAGAGAGCGCCTCATGCAATGGCAAGTGAAACTGAGCACCCACTTAGGCGACGGCTCCCATTTCCTAGTCCTCCTCTCGTCGGCCCCTTCGAAAGCGCGCCTCTCCCCGGGCCCCGCCCGCCTCCACGTCCAAGAGTTCGGCTTCTGCGTGAGCACGGGCGTCCCTCCGAGGGTGGCCGGCCACTGGCTCATCTCGCACCTTCGCCGCTACGGCGTCGTCGAGGGCCGCTTCTGCTTCGAGGGCGGCTCCAGGTGCGGCCTGGGCGAGGGCCTCTACGTCCTCCTCACCGACCAGGGCGAGAGATCACCACCACCCTTAAGTTGGCGGCGCAAGGCCAGCTCTTCAGCAATCGGCGACGACCCGTCTCCAGGAACATGTCAGGTGGGTGGTGCTTCTCCCCCAATTTAACACGTTCGCAAAAATTCATTGTGAATTGTTCTAGTCATGGACAGTCCGCGACGCTCGATGACGCGCTCCGACCCCCGAAAACAAGAACTGATCAATTCGATCCATTCGCGAGCGGATTCGCCCTACACAGACCTGGAGAGCAACTACGGGTGCGGGGACGGGGGCGCCGAGCAGTGGAACGTCGTCCCCATCGAGCGATGCATGAGCTGCATCAGCAAATTGGGCGCTCTGTCGAGGTCCTCGACGACGGCCACCACCCCCGGAGTCCCTTGCTGGGAGCACGCCTGCGACCGCCACTCCCTGAGCAGCGGCTCGGATTGCAGCGGGTGGAGCCAGGCGGTCACGAAGCCCCCGGCTCGACCCCCCAAACCCAACAGCTTGTCCCCGCAGAAAAGAGCCCCTTCGCCACCTCCTCCGCCCTCGTACGACAATTACGACGTGCCCAGGATCCCGTTTCCCGTCGCCAAACCGGAGGAGTACTACGACACCCCCAGGAAGATCAAAGAGTGTCTTTCGGAGGCGGTCCGGAAGCCCTGCGGCTGCGTGCTGCGCGTTAAGCCGCCCGAGCAGCCTTCGGACCGGCCCTGCGTCTGTCAACGCTTGCTTTCCTGCTGGAACGGGCAGCAGGAGGACGTGCAGGCCCTTTACGCCACCGTCGACATGAGCAAGAAGTGCTCCAGGACGCACAACTACGCGAACTTCCAGCCTGGAGGCGCTGCGGTCGCGAACTACGCCAACATGGAGTTCGCTCAGTCGCTGGAGTTGTACGAAAACGCCAAACAGGTGGCGCTGAACGCCGCGCTGTGCAACAAATGCGGGCATCCGCAAGGCGACTATCTGATGATGGAGCCGGCGGCGGCGAAGAAGAACCAAGCCCCCTCGGGCTACATCCCCATGTCCCCGGCCATCAAGCAACGCCTAGGCAAAGTCCTCTCCTCCAGCAACCCCAACCTGGCGCCCTCTGTGGACCGCACCGCGAAGCCATCGGGCTCCTCCATGCTCCAGGCGAACGTCTACCAACGGAAGCAGCTCCTCGACTCGACGGACAACCTCGAGCAGCGCCGCCGACGCTCGAACTCCGCCGATTCTTCTAGTCGTTGCGAGGACGCCGAGGCGTGCACGTGCAGCTGCACCCAGTCGGTGGTGCGGCGCTCCTCTTCGGTGCCGTGCAAGTCGAATCGCGACTCGTCCAGTTCCAACGATTCGGGCGTGTTCGAGCTGCCGCGGCGCGTGGCCTCGCTGCCGAGACGCTCGAAGAGCTCGGACCCGCTCCGCGACCTCAGCTTTCAGTTCCAGAAGGCGGAGGGGAAGTCGGCGAGCGCCGAAGCCGAAGTTCCGGTCTGTCCGTCGGAGTCGACGAGCAGCGCCACCTCGGACATGTCCGATTACATCGAGACGTTGTCGATGTCCTCGCACAGCTCGACGGAGGCGCCGCCGCCGAGCTGCACGCTCAGACCCAGGTCGGGGAACGAGTACCTGACGCTGCAAAGACTCATCGCTCCCGTTCCGGAGGAGCACCACAACTAGTCCCCCGTTTTGAAGCGATTCTTCAAGCCAAGCAATACGATTATTGTAATTCTTCTCTAGCGTAATGACCGGGGTGTGTTATGTATAAAGAAACGGAAAGAAACAACGACTTTATTATTAAATAAATTATTGAGTAAATGGTATAATTTTCGGCGAATTTTCCAGAATGGTAGGGGTAGAAATACTTTGAGTTACTGTGTGAAGAAAATAAATATCTCAGTCATAGTTTAATCATTGCTTTTATTGGCTTCGAAGAAGATTTACAACGATTCTCCTAAGACTTAGTCTAATGCAACGAAGAAACGATTGGGTTTTTAACCCCTTGACATACAATGACGTTTGGGGGACGTCTTTGTCCATTTTGACGTCTCTAGACGTCAAGAACTGTCTTCGATGTTCCGAAAAAGGTGGACCGTTTATTTTCAACAATAATTTTGTTAAAAAGCACAAAATTGGCGATTTGGGATTTTTGTTATTAATATAATTCTGTAATGTTTAATTGCGAACTGTCAGAAAGCAAATTAATTCTTGTTGAAGTGTGCTTAAAGCCGAGTGTGCGCATTCGAGCTCAAAGTGGCACATTTCCGATCTCGGGAAAATGAAGCGCGCCGCTCCGCGTCGCGCTTCATTTGCCTCCCTCGCTCGAAAATGTGCCACTTTTCGCTCGAACGCGCCCATATTCGTATTTATTACGTTTTTCTCATTTATTCGTTTGCTCTTTCATATCAAAATTTTAATTTAAGTCAAAATGTTCGAAAAATGTATTTTTACCATAGCAAATGAGTGCGAGCGAGCGAAAAGATACGAGAATCGTGTCGGTGCGAGCGAGATGGAACAATTAAAGTTATTGTATTGATTTTTCATCTAATATATTGGTCTAAATCATTGTGAATGGTGCTTAAAACCGAGTGTGCGCATTCGAGCTCAAAGTGGCACATTTCCGATCTCGGGAAAATGAAGCGCGCCGCTCCGCGTCGCGCTTCATTTGCGTCCCTCGCTCGAAAATGTGCCACTTTTCGCTCGAACGCGCACATCTTCGTTTTACTACTTTGACCATAAAAAAAGTTTCTGAAACCGTAAATTTTGATTTTATGTGCGATTTTTGAAATCGGCGAGTTAGTTTTTAATATAATTCTGAAAAAGCGAAAAAACCCGAATTTTCGGATTTAGCAAAGATTAAAAAAAATCTCTGAGGTCCTACGATGTTTAGGATCGTTTTACTGATTTCAGAATCTATTTATTTGTCAAAATCGGTTGAGTGGTTCTTTAGTTGTTGCAAAAAAATTGACAAAAACGGGTTTTTTTGAAAAATCCGAAACGGTATTGATTTTCCTCAAGAGTATTTTTTATAATTTAAAGAAACACTTCAACTTTCAAAAAAAATAATATTGTATTTTTAAAATATGAATTTTTGAATTATTTATCAAAAATATGGAGGGAGAATCCAAACTTAGGGGATGATGAGCTTGAAAATGAAAATACTTTGAATTTAAATCTATTGTTAGTAGGCGAAGATGTAGAAGATAAAGAAGAAGAAGAATAAAATTGATAATTTAAACTATATTAATTTTTTTTTATTAAATTTATAAGTTTACATACAAAATATTAATGTTTTTAAAAAAAATTATGCATTAATTAAATTAATTGTTATTAAGACGCAAAACAATGTTCTAAATGAAATATCAAACTCCAATTTAAGTTTGGATTCTCCCCCATATTTTTCATGGGGGTGGAGAATGTTAAAAAAAGGTTGGGAAGCACTGCTCTACATATTTTAAAAGTATTAATTATTTATTTTATGTTACTTGTGTATGCTCATAACAGTTCAGTTGAACCGAATTAATAGTTTTTTTCGAACTCATCAAATTCGGTTTTTTTGTATGTCAAGGGGTTAAAGGCTTATAGTTTTTTAATTGTTTTTTATAGAAATGAAGAGTGTTCTTACTTTTTAATTTTTTAATAGTTTATTTGTAAGATTGTTAACCACGAATTAATCCAATGGAAGGATTTAAATTGGGTTTTAAATACAAATTAAGATTTGTCGACAGGAGAATTAAGCTTTAAAGGCTTTTAATCAGATCAGAAGATTTAAAACTAAGAAACTATTGGTAACAACCACAAACCAGAAGATTTAAATAATTAAACGAGGCTTCCAAATTGAAAATTGAAGAATAAAATCATTTGGGCCAGCAAATCATAAAAATCAAAATTGTTAACCAAAAATAAATCACAGATTTGGCACGATTATCGAATTTTTAAATCAAAAGCCAGAGAGATAGAAAAATAACCGAAGAACTTAATGGAAATTAAAAAAGTAATTACTAAATTAAAATCAATTAAGAAAACAAACAAATAAAAAGCCCAAAGGACCATCGACTTTAACATCTCCACACAAAACGGTTAAAATATATAAACAAATTAATTTAAGAAGAAGTAAACCTGATGTGTGACTTTAAAAATATAAAATAGGAAAAACTTTTAATTAAAATTCAAAATCAAAGCACAAGATTGAGAAAAGTCGTACAGAATCAATATTAAACAAATAAAAGTCCATGGAAATGAAAAGCTGAAGGACTTAGTCGAACTTCAAATATTAAAAAGTAAACAACAAATAACTTCCATTAACATTAACATACATAGTTTATTTGAAAATGCGTTAACCATGAATTAATCCAATGGAAGGATTTAAATTCGTTTTTAAATACAAATTAAGATTTGTCAACAGGAGAATTAGGCTTTAAAGGCTTTTAATCAGATCAGAAGATTTAAAACTAAGAGTGGAGGAACTAAAACTATTGGTAACAACCACAAATCAGAAGATTTAAATAATAAACGAGGCTTTCAAATTGAAAATTAAAGAATAAAATAATTTGGGCCAGCAAATCATAAAAATCAAAATTGTTAACCAAAATTAAGTCACAGATTTGGCACAATTACCTAATTTTTGAATCAAAAGCCAGAGAGATAGAAAAATAACCGAAGAACTTAATGGAAATTAAAAAAGTAATTATTAGATTAAAATTATTTAAAAACACAAACAAATACAAAGCCCAAAGGACCATCGACTTTAACATCTCAACACAAAACGATTAAAATATATAAACAAATTAATTTCAGAAGAAGCAAACCTGATGTGTGACTTTTAAAAATATAAAATAGGAAAACTTTTAATTAAATTCAAAATCAAAGCACAACATTGAGTAAAATCGCACAGAATCAATATTAAAAAAAATAAAAGTCCATAGAAATGAAAAGCTGAAGGACTTAGTCGAACTTCAAATATTAAAAACTAAACAACAAATAACTTCTATCGACATTAACATATTTAAAAAACAATTAAAAATCCAAAAAAAACATATAAGATTCAATATTTTATTTATCACAAATTGACAAAATAAATAATGTGTTGCTCTAAAATTAAAGATTATTTATAACTCATTATAACACATTATTAAAAACTTACCTAAAATTAAAGAAACGACATTTAAAGTTATTTATGTCTTGTCAATTTCTTTGTTTTTTAATAACTAACTTAATCTAAATTTAAAATTAAAGAAATACATTTTCTTTACATCTCCCCCCCTTGAGAAAAAAATTTTACACTAAAATTTTTGCGTAATTTAATCAGCTTGATCTGTTTCTTCTCTTACTGGAGGGACTGGAATAAGTTTTGTAATGTGAAAAAGATTACTTTCCGATTTTCTATGGCCTGTTTCTATTTTGCATATTGAATCTGAAATTTTTTCAAGAATCTGATATGGTCCAATTTTCAGTTCATCTAATTTTTTTCTGTTCAACTTGTTTCCATTTTCTACGTACACCATATCTCCTACTTTAAAGTCATAGAATTTTCGATTTTTATCGAATAGTGTTTTATTATAATTATGTGATTTTAATGTATTTTCAAATGCTGTTTTTGAATCTTTAATCCAGTCACTTTTTGATTGTTCTTGTTTTAATTCATTTGGTAAAATTGTGACATCTGTACCATATAAAAGATAACTTGGTGCAAAACCAGTGACTGAGTGATTAGTATCATTATATCTATTTACACATTCTTGAGCTATTGTTGTCCAAGCACCTTTTTTTCTTTTCATTTATTTTGCATCTGATTTTATTTACTAATGTTTGATTTAGCCTTTCATTTAGGCCATTTGAGAATGGTGCATTTACTGCTGTGAAGACCATTGGTATCCCTTTGTCATTTAAAAATTTCTTAAATTCTTTCGAATTTATTCCTGGATATTGATCAGTAAGAAGCATACCAATGTTCTCTGTTTCTGTTATGAGCGTAAGTAGTTTTATAAAATCATTTGCATTCTGAGTTTTTGAAGTTAGAATAAATGCAAATCTTGTAAAGTGATCTACTAGTAGATGTAGATATTTTTTTGTTGATCTTGAACCTCCAAAACCTCCAATTGTGTCTATGGAGATTATTTCAAAAGGCTTTTGGCCGGACCTAAATGAGACATCCATCCATATTTGTCGTGTCCTCTAGATTTATTTTTTATACAAATTTCACAGTTTTTACAAATTTTTTTGATGTTTTTTGTCAAATTATTTGCTACATATAGCGGACTAATAGAATTCTGCATTTGCCTAATCCCTATATGGCATAAGTTTTCATGTACGTTTTTTAAAAATTTGATACTAAATTTTTCTGATAAAATAATTTTTTCTCTTTTTTTTACTTTTTTTAAGTATATACTGTGTTTTTCAATAAATTTGTTTTTGTTATTTTGTATTTCTTCATTTTTATTTTGATCTGTTAAGATATCTTCCAGTTTAATCATGTTCACAACTTTTAATTGTTCATCTGTATTTTCATCTGATTCTAATACTGGATTTCTACTTAAACAGTCTGCTTCCAAATTTGTCTCTCCTGGAGCATATTTTATTTTAAAATCATATTGCGATAAATAATATGTCAAATCACCAAGCTCTTCATCGGTTCTAGATTTCAAATTCATGTTTTCCAGAGGTTTGTGGTCTGAATAAACTGTAAATGATTTACCTATCAACCAGTATTGCCAGTATCTCACCGCTTCTTTGATAGCTAAACATTCTAAATATATTGCTTTTTTTTTCTTCTGGGCTTCATTTAGTTTTTTTGAAAAGTAAGCAACTGGTTTTTCTTTTCCATCCGGCTGTGTCTGTTTTAATATAGCTCCAACACCTTGTAAAGAAGCATCTGTATAAATATTAATTGGTAAATTTTGATCAAAGATTTCCAGAACTGGTTTGGAGCATAGCAAGCTTTTTATCATATCAAATGCTCTTTGGCATTCATCAGACCAAACAAATTTTTGATTTTTTCTGAGTAAATTATGCAATGGATTTAGTATTATTGCACGTTTTTGTATATATTCATGATAAAAATTGATTTTTCCTAGAAATTGTCTTATATTCTTTTGCGTCTTTGGAATAGGAAAAGCCTTTATTGAGATCACATTATCTTTTATTGGTCTGATAGAATTATTTTGTATTATATGACCCAGATATTTTACTGAGTCTGATGCAAATGTGCATTTTGTAAATTTTAATCTAAAACCTTCTGTTTTGATTGCTTCCATCAACTGCATTAGATGGTATATGTGTTCCGAAAACGTTTTAGAAAATATAAGAATGTCATCTATATAATTAACAGTAAAATTCGTAAGTTTATATTTCCGCAATATATTACTTAATATCCTCTGAAAAATTGCCGGTGATGTTTTTAGTCCAAAAGGTAGACAGGTCCATTGGAAATGTCCTTCCTGTGTTACAAATCCCGTCTTTTTTCTATCTTCGATTCGTAAAGGAATTGACCAAAATGCAGAGTTTATATCCAATGTTGAAAAAAATCTGCAATTTCTTGTCTTTATCATTAGGTCTTCAATTAATGGAAATGGTTGAGCTTGAGGTACTACTATTTTATTTAAGTCTCTGAAATCTATACATAGTCTAGACTTTTTATTTTCTTCTTTTTTAAATGCTAAAGTAACAGGTGCAGCAAATGGACTATAGGATTCTTCTATCAGCTTATTATCTAGTAATTTTGATATTTGTTCTTCTATCTCCTTTTTATCTTCTACAGTACATCTGTAAGGTCTCTTGTTACAATATTTGTCTATTAGTAAGTCTATTCTAGCCTCATATCCATTAACAGTGCCCACATCGTATTTATGTTTTGCGAAAACTGATTTATATTTGTAAATTAAGGTATTTATTTCAGATTTTTGATACTGATCTAAATGATCTATTTTTATTTCAAAATCTTCCACCTTTACATGCTCATTAAAATTTATTTTGTGTTCTTTGATAGTGTTAGTAGCTCTTTCTATACATTTTAGTTTAGTATTTGTTTTTTGATTTAAAGAAATTTCTTTTACTTCATCTGCATTATTAAAACTTTGTTTCTGAGTTATTTTAAATCTTCATTTTGGATTAATTTGAATTGTTTTATCAAGTCTAATCCAATCAAAAATCATATTTGAAATTTTTTCATCAATGATATATACATCAACATTTTTTTGTAATTCAAAGATTTTTATTTTCAGAGTTGTCAAACCATTTGTTTTTTTAACACCATTAATTGTTACTAAATCTGCTTTATTGAAATTATTTATTTTTCCTCTTAGTTTTAATAATTTAGAATTTACCAGAGAAACATTTGAGCCTGAATCATAAATTCCATATATTTCTAATGTATCATTTAATAGTAGTTTGACATTTATTAATGGTGTTATTATTAGTTTTTTGATCAGTTTCATTTAACTCAGCTTCTATCACTGAATTGTTTATATGTTTAATGAAATTTTCCTTTTCCTTGACATTCTCTTTTGTTCTAAACCAACATATAGCCTCAGAATGGTAACGTGTACCTTTATTTAATTTTTCACAAATTTTACATGGGAATCGATCTTCATTTTTCCATTAGTTTTAGATTTATATATTTTTTTAACTAAAAATGTTTTTATTTACGATGTGTTCATACTTGTTCATTTCATTATACAAATCCACTATATCTTCTAATGCTTCTCGATCCATTTTATTAAGTATGAAGTCTGGTAAACCAGCTGCAATAAGATCCACCAAAGTACCTGTATCGATTGATCTTCTCATATCCAATAAAAGTTTTTCTTTTTTCATAGCATAATCCAACAATGAGCCATCTTTATATTTATATAATAGTGCATATGTGACTGGATTCCATCCCTTGTTTGCAAATGTTTTACAAAATTTTATTTTCCATGTTGACCATTCTGAGTTTATTGTAAGTTTTATAATCATTGAACTGTACCAATCTACACAAGATTTATCCATAAATAATCTGAGTATTTCAATTTTCTTTTCATCTGTTGTCACATTAAACCGTATGCATTCTTTTTCAAAAATGTTTATCCATTGGTTTGCATCAGCGTTTTTGCTTGTAAATTTTTCAATCACAAACCTATCTGCAATGTGTTTTAAACTCTGCTCTTTATTTTCCTGTGTATTTTCTATTATTTTTTTAAATAATCTTTCTAATGTACATGTTTCTTCTTTTTTATGTTCAGCAGTAATTTTTTCTTGACTCAATTCTTCTAAAAATTGGTCTTCGAAATGTAAATTACCCTCATCATCTATGTAAGTTTTTTTAAGTTCTTCTGTCATTGTTATCCAAATTCTTCTTATTTGGTACCTTTTTCCTAAACTATTTTTATTTTACTAAAAGCAGCTGTTTTTATTACTTCTTTATGGTAACTAGCTGATTGTAACTCTTCTGGTATTGCATATATTTTATTATCACTCGTGGTTATTGATGTTATAGAATAAACATTTGATTTTCCATCACTCCCAGGCAATAATGTAAATTCAAAACGAAGTTTCTCCATTTTTAATTGAATTTTACAACCAGAAATGTCGTTTTATAAGATTCAATATTTTATTTATCACAAATTGACAAAATAAATAATGTGTTGCTCTAAAATTAAAGATTATTTATAACTCATTATAACACATTATTAAAAACTTACCTAAAATTAAAGAAACGACATTTAAAGTTATTTATGTCTTGTCAATTTCTTTGTTTTTTAATAACTAACTTAATCTAAATTTAAAATTAAAGAAATACATTTTCTTTACAAACATTAAATAAAAGAAATGGAACTGAGCTCACTCTTAAAAAACAATAAAAGGAGATAATAACTTAAAATTTCAAAAAATCCGAAGATTTTGCAAAAAATTAAACAAAACCAACGAAGAGCAACTAATCGAACAGTAAAACAAACAATTTTCGCCCCAAAAGAACAAAATAATCCGTTTCGATGCGAATTCCGACTTTGAATAAAACAAGTAAACCCTTAAAGAACGGGAGATAACAACTTCAGCCTGCACCCCCGTAATTTTTCACCTCAACCCCAACGCTCTTATCGGCGTCGCACAAATTGCAAGGCAATAAAACACAGAAATCCACACACGCCCAAGATAGAACACAACAAGGAAGACAAAACTTTCCCTTAAATAAGAATAAATTCCTAATACTTCACGCAGCCCACTCGGCCGTCGAAAAACCTTAAAAAAAAACGAAAGTACATTCCGAAAAGAGCTCTTCCTCGATTTTCGGCGAATTACACAACTCGAGCGAAAAGAGATTGTCGCGCGACAAACACACTTTCCGCCCAAGAGCGCCAAAGCAATAAAAAGTAGGTTTCGAGATGATCGGAAGCGAATTAAAGAAAGTTGGGCCAAGGTGGCCGCGCCGAAGAGCCTTATCGGACCTTCGTCCGCCGCGCAATTTTCAGGTGACGCAACGGATTATCTAAACATGTCGAAGACCCACTTAAATGCCCGCACGCTTTGGAAAATAACCCTCTTAAAAAGTAATGCAACACACGAGTCGCTTTTAATTAACTTTCAGTCGGTTATAAGATAAACAACCAGGTGTGTATTCCGGTTCGTTTTTGGCGTGCGTAGTAGTCTCGGCCCGGAGAAGTGGGTATAAAAAAGTCGCCATGGACCTCTCCGAAAGCGTTTTCACCAAAATGCACTTCGCGCTGCTCGTCCTCCACGCCACCAGCACCTGGGCGCTCCGCGAAAGGAGCGGCGGCTTCCCCAAATTTCCTCCGGAGACGTGCGGCAGCCGCTCGGTCGCCTGGAACCCGGAGCGCAGCCCCCGAGTCGTCGGCGGCCAGGTGCCGCCCTTCGGAGCCCACCCCTGGCAAGTGCAGCTGCGAAGAGGACCACACCACCAATGCGGGGGCGCTCTTCTCTCCAAACGGCTCGTCCTCACCGTCGCCCACTGCTGGACCGACGGCCTCGTCGCCGTCTCCGGGGTCCACAAGTACCCCGGCAACGCCTTCACCGAGCAAAAGGTCAGAGTGGAAAGGGCCATCCCGCACCCCGACTTCCGGAAGTACGGCCCTTACAGTAACGACATCGCCTTGCTGATCTTGGCCTATCCGGGGTTGCAATTGGGGCCCCTGGCGCGCCCCGCTTGCCTCCCCTTCAAATCGCCGCCGCCGGGGACGTGGTGCGAGGTCTCCGGCTGGGGCGCCACGGATCCCAGCTATCCCGATAAGTTGTCTGGTGTGCTTCGGGCCGCCGCCGTTCCCCTTTTATCGCTGGAGACCTGCAGGAGGGATGGGGTGTACGGGGGCAGGCAGCAGCCCATCTTGGATTCGATGATGTGCGCCGGGCGGCTGAGCGGCGGCGTCGACGCTTGCGGGGGCGACTCCGGAGGACCTTTGGTTTGCGAACAGAACGGACGGATCGAGCTCACGGGACTCGTCTCCTGGGGGGATGGATGTGCGAAACGTGACCGGCCGGGGGTGTACACGAGGGTTGCGAATTACACCAAGTGGATTCAGGCGGTCGCCGAACGTTACCACTTCGATTTGCATTAAGGACTGTTCCAATTAATTCAATTCTAGTCTTAGGTAATTAATATTTAATCTAAATCGATTGGGAATAACTAATAACTAATCGAACGTCGTAGTAATTCATTAAATAAAATGATTTAATGATTGAATCCGGCTGGAACCGGAACACTTCTTTAATCACAAAATTACCAAAACAAACGTAGTAAGCTAATTACAAACGCCTTACAATTAACACGTACTCCTTTTAATATCGTAATTTTTTAATTATTAATAATTAAGATTAGAATTAACTACGCCACTGAGTCATCGGCGCCTATGCCTATCGAACTACGTTAGCAACTTAATAACAAGGACTACCAACTGACAGTTCTTGAGTTTGTTTCAATTAGATTGTGCCCTAATTAAAAGTGCTTCTTTTTCAGTTTTAATAAAGTGTGGGGCACTTAAAATGGAGCCCCCATCCCCAAACTACTGGTGGATAAAAAACAACAACAAACTTCGCGACACCAAAGTGGACAATTTAAAAAACTTAAATCTAACCTCAACCCCCAAACAAAGCGAAGATCCTTCGACGATTTCGAGCTCTTTAAAGGAATTCTTAGACAAGGAACGAGCTCTTAAGAGTCCCGAAGAAGTAGAAACCGATATTGGAAGTATAATTGAAGAAATTAACAGGTTAGCAGCCGAAAGTCCTCTGGGACCTTACGACAAGGACACAGGTGATCGTAGCTTTGAAGAGATCATGAAAGAAGCCGAGAAGATCTACAACGAAAGCTCGAAGAGCTTCGAACAACTTAGTGTACGATCACGAACTTCTGCTAACCTATCGATTAGTTTAAACGACTCCCCTAAATCGAGTCCGACACCCAAAAGTGCCAGCCCTTTGCCTTTAGATCCCAAGGACTTTGAGGAACAAAAAGAGGATTCTTATAGCGAGGATTTTGATGAGAAAAGCGAGGTGGAAACTCCAATTGCTGGGACTGTTTTCGATTTACCGTTCGAAGAGGAAACGAAAGCTGCTAAGGCCGAAACCGAAATAATCAAACAATTAGAAGATGAAAATAAAAACCTGTTGGACAACATAGCAAATTTGAAAGTAAGCATTTTTTTTAATTATAACAAAATAAAATAAATAACGATTAACACTGCGGAGAATTAGTTTTAAGCTATTTGGCTTCGTCTTTAGCTGCGGCTGTCGATGCAATCGTAGTTAAAGCAGCCAAAGCTTCTTGTGCCGTAGGATAAATGTAGGAAGCTGGTAGAACGAAGCCATAGGCTCCCGTATCCCTTAGTTCGATGGTGTAAGCATATTTGATGTTGGCAATTCCCTTAGCCCAATCGTCGGACCCCCCTGACGCTGGATACAAAGTCATGGCAGCCGATCCCACCGTATAATAAGCCCCCGAGGTCTGTCTGATGGCCTGGAATATTTTTTTTAGCTAAGAAAGTACCGAAGAAGTAAAAAACACTTACAGCAGCCGCTTGGTTGCCCAGAGCGCGCAATTGCGCATGGTCCTGGGGCAAAAGCCGGTCGTACCCCCAAGGGTAAAGGATATATTGTCCATAGGAATGGAAAGAAATGTATGCTTTCCATGGACCAGGGTTCTGCGTTATATAATTCCTAATGGCTTGAGTTTCGGGCTCCGAGAAAGGACCGGAGCCTGCATAAATCTCTTCACAGGGATTCCTACTTGCTCCTTTACCACCCCATTTGTATCTACGATAATTTTAAGTTTAGCAAATAAGATTAGACGTAATATTAGAGTTGTAGCTAACCCAAAATTGCGGTTTAAGTCGGTTCCGGAGCATCGGCCCTGTCCCGAACGGTTCTTGCGCCACAATCGGTCGACCGTGTGGGTGTACTCGTAGCCATCGGGGTTGACGACGGGGAGGATGTGCCAGTCTATGTTTTGTAGAGTGCTGGGCAGCTTTTCGAAATTTTCCACCAGATAATTGATGATGAACGTTACCGTTGCGGGGGAGATCCATTCGCGAGCATGTATGCCTCCGTCGACCCAGATGGCCTTATTGCCTCGCTTCCCGTTCGAGATTTTGATTACTCGTAGCGGACGCCCTTGCACCGATTGCCCTACGATTTTGACGGTGCATAGGCTTGGGTATGAGTTGGCGAGGAAGTCGAGGAAGCCGCTTATGTCGACGTACCGGTGGTAAGATTGCCAAGTTAAACGGTGACCTAAATTCGAATAATTTTTAGGGCACTAGTGGAGGAGAATGATGAGAGGGCTGTTAGTCACAGAAGTGCGCTTTTGGTGCGTGATTATTTGTAAACATGCATAAATTTTGGAACGGACCCCAATTTGCAAACGGCCACAGTTCCAAGCGGTTATCTAACGCGGATAAACCTCTCCGTGCCATCGCATAGCGTAACGGTAATCGACGAGCTGCAAGTATATTAAGCGACTACGCCTTTTATGCGAATTTTAACCTCGCGCCAAATCGAGGAAGGGGGTACGCTTTATAATTAGTCTTACCTCTGCGATCCTCGAGGTCCTCCAGGTCCTCGTCGATCGGCGGGTTTTCCTCGTCGATGGCCCTTTGCAAATCTTTGATTAAGACGTCGTGTTCGATTTTGTGTTCTTTGAGCGTCCTCGTTACGTTCTCCAAAGTTTGGGGCTTGATGAGGATGTCGAAGCTGGTGGAGTTGCCGCCCCACACGGAGATATCTGTGGTTTTTCAGAAATTAATTCTAGATCGGATTAAGTTACAAAATTGTCGTACCTTTGCGCGCCCTTAGAATACTCACGACGGTCTTCTTCTCGTTGTTTTCGGTGTGGATCTTCCAAAGCTGATTGTTCTTGTACGATACTTTGTTTTGGGGATCGACGACGTTCTCCTCGCCGGTGTACGCGACGTCCTCGACCTTCGGCTCTTGAATTTCGACGGAGAGGTCGTCGGGATGGGCTTGCAAAGAGGCGAGCACGAGAGTTAGAGTGCAAATTTTGAGGAACGTGGCGAAGTGAAACATTTCGACGAGTGCGATGGCGTTTCGTGGACGCCACCTTATATACGGTTCGTGGTTTGACCCGTTCGAACGAACGGTGCTTCTTGTCGGTCGAAAAAATGTTCGAAATAAATTAATTCGTGCTCTTTGCGTGGGTGCCGATGCGATCCTCTGTTTGTTTTTGTTGAGGTCTTGCGTTTGGACTCGATTTTTTGTAGGTCGTCGACTGCGGATGAGCTTTTTCCGCTCTTCGTGGGCTTTGTTGTGTGGATTTATGTTTTTTGGTTTGGATTCGAGAAGGGTTATTGCTGGAAGAGTTAATTGGTCGCTTCCTCGTGCGTTGATCTTAGATTAAGGGCCTTATGCCTTTTATTGAATTTAATTACAACTTATAATTAGTGGGGTCGTTGTTTTTTTTTGGCCAAGCGCTTAGGATTTTTGTAAATCGACTCTCGGCGAAGAGGAAGCTTCCACATCGCTCTAGTTTACTTTTATAATCGTACAAAAGTGGGTAAGGAATTCCCATCCGAGAGAGGAAAAATAAATAAAGTAAATACGTAAATTAATTAATTAATTAAGTTATTTATGTGAACGTTGACACTGATTTGTTTACGTTTATTTTCTTTCGTTCGAGGAACTCCTCGAGATGGCGCCACGAATTTGAATAATCTCATGTAAATTGGCGTTCGTCGAACTCTTTTCAGGTCATGTCTCTGTTTTAGGCGCAGTTGGAGGAAGAGAAAGTGATCAAGAGCGCGGACCTTCTCAAAAGTCCCGAGATCAATCTGGAATTGGAGCGGGCCCTCGAGCAGCTCAAAGACACCAAAGAGACGAACACTGCCCTTCAGATCCAATTGGATGCCTTAAATAAAACGCACGTGCAATTGAAGAGTACGTACGAGGAGCTCGTCGGCAATAACAGTTCTTTGGAGAGGAGGGTGGCCGATACCGAGGCGATCCTCTCCAGGTACAAGGGCGAATTGGACAACGTCAAAGAGCACCGCCTGAAGCTGCAGGAGTCCGAGAGCAGCCTCGCCAAGCAATTGGAAAACGAACGGACGCAGGTCCGCACTTTGAAATTTCAAAATGAGAAGGACGCCCGTTGTATTTTGGACCTCAACCGGCAGGTCAAAGAGATGGAGCGGATCATCGCCAGGAAGCATCCCGATTCCGTTTCGGCGCTGATCGTCGCAGCCAAGAACGATCAGTCAGAAAGTAACTTGTCGACGAGAAAACTGCTCGAAGAGCGCATCCAGAAGCTCGAAGCCGAGCTGGCTATGCGCGACCAGCAGTCCTCGAAGGTCTTCCTCGAGGTCCAAGAGAAGTTCACGGAAATGAAAATGAAGTACGAGAGTCACATCGAAGACCTCGAGCTTCACGTTAACGATCTGAAAGACCAGCTTAAGCGTCGTGGCGACGTGTACGACATCTACACCCAAACCACTGACGAGCAAAGGCTTTCTCGTAGAGACAGCGGCTCGCAGACCGCGAGCGTAGCCCCACCTAAGGTTCCGGTGCAAAAGATTCCGTCCACGAAGAGAATCGATAAGGAAGACGCTCATCTGCTGGCGACCATCAGGGGTCTCCAAGCGGACTTGGTGAACAAAGAGAAGGTCGTCGCGAAGCTGCAGAAGGAGCTGGACGAAGCCCGGAAGACGAACAAAAGGCTGCAGAAGGAGCGCGAGGGTAGCTTGAGGAACATCGCCGAGAGGAAAGAGTTCAGGAGCTTTCCCGAGAAGCTCGCCCTCCAAGTCGCCAAGCCTCAAGACTTGGAGGAAGACTTAAAAATCGTTAAAATCGAAAGGGACAAAATGAAGCGGCAACTTTGTAGGATGGAAGAGGACTATCAGAATCTCAAATCCAAAAGGCTCTTCGATGTAAGTTGTTTTGTGGTTATTTGTCTTGGATTGTTTGCTCAATGTTTGTTTGTTTTAGTTGAGTGCTTTGCAACAAGCACACGAAGAGGAAATGGCTTCGTATTTGTCCAACGTTACCACTCTTAGGGAACAATTGGACGGGCATCAGATTGGCGCGAATAACTTGCAGGAACAGCTGCGCTTAGCCAAAGAACAGATTGGGCTTTTGACGGCGGAAAAAGAGGAATTAATTAGAAGGTTGCATCTAATTTCGGTTGGGCACGAGTTTAATGCAAACGGGGTGGACGAAATGGGAAACAATATCGAGGTTACCCATAAAAAGGTTTTGTAGTTTTTCACGTATGTTTTTCTTCGTCATTTTCTCTCGCTTGAGATTTTTTTGGGTTGTTTTCGGTGCACATTTTCTTTTTTTTGTAGGTTCAATTAAAATGCGTGCGCACTTTAAATTAGGGTTGCACTTATTTATTTATTTAGCATAGTTTTATTTTTAATGTGCCATTTTGAAATGGTTTATTTATTTAACGCTTTTTATTGTTAATTCCGATTGCTTTTTGATTCAATTTCATTTAATTCGGGTTCTTGTTACGATGTTAGTTTGTTTTTTAAATTTATTTATTTGTTGTGCTAGCTTAGTAGTGGTGTTGTTGAAGGATATTAAATTTGAGCAATTTTTAGGTGGTTGCTGTCGAGCAGAAGTACCTCGACCGCGAGAATCGCTTAAGGGCCGTAATTCACGAGTTGGTCCAAAAGAACAGCCCGAACCAAAGCTGCCAGCAGTGTGCCGCGAGGCAACAGCAATTAATTTCCTACAAGAACGAATTGGATCAGATCTTGGCAACCGTACGGACTTTAGCTTAATCTTAACACGACGAACAGTATTTTAGGTATTATTTTTTTTAACACTTAAATAAACATCTACCAAAGATGAAAGACAAAGCGACAGGGTTCGATTTGACTTTAATGTATTATTAGTATTAATTAAGACGAGATCTTCCATAAAGTTTATATTCTTTTATCATGTTCCTTGTGAGGAAGACAAAGAAGGGTATTAAATGATAAAATTACGTTTTGATTTGCTTTATTCACAACATCGAGCTATTGATAAAATCTTTAAACTTACTACGACATCGACTTTGTTCTAACTTTAACATAATTAAATCTATTACAACTTCCTAAGTGTTTTATAAAAATAACTGTTTACTAACTCTCAGAAAAATAATTTAAATAGTTTACGTATCCATTGTATTGTAATCTTACAGCCTTCTCTTAAAAGAGCTTCTCCTTGGCGGCGGCGAAGAAGTCGACCACCTGCCTCTTTCTACAAAAAAAAAACAAATCGAATTAGCGAAGAAGATTAATCGACCAAAAGCGACGCGACTCACCCAAAGCTTTTATAATCAGAATTGCCTATGATTTGTGCTAAAAGCAAGACAGCAAAAGTGGTCGTTATAACATTGGACCAAGCGGATGTATTCAATGAAGAAGCGAAGGTGAATGATTTTTCATTATTATTCTCATCCACTGACCTGGAGACCTGTCTCAAAGCCCTTTCAGTTTCTCTTCGGACGTCCCTTTCGGACGTTCTGCGCTCGTTCTGGGAGCTCTACGCTCCTCTCTTTCGGAACTTCTTCGATCCTTGGTGTCGCGGAGTTCCCTTTCGGAAGCTCGTTGGATCTCGAGGGTCCTACGTTCCTGATTGCGAACGACCCTTTCAGAAGGGTGAGAAAATCTTTCGGTCGTTCGACGTTCAGCACCTGATCGGTTTTCCCTTTCAGAGGAACTTCTACGGTCTTCTGTGGATCGACCATCCCTCTCTGAGCTTCGTCGGTCTTGGTCCCTTTCAGAAACTCGATTTTCTGAGTTCCTTCGGTCGCGGGTGACCCTTTCGGCGGATCGACGTTCAGCGAGACGCGTAACTCTTTCGCTCGTTCGACGTTCTGAAGAGCTTCGGGCCTGTCGAGGACCACCTAATCGGTTTTCTCTTTCAGTTTCGCGATTTTCAGCGGTGCGCCGGTTCGAATCTCTTTCAGAGCTTCTGGCGACTCGACGATTCTGGAGATCCCGCTCGGAAGCTGGACTGGAGGTGATTCGGGCATCTCGGACCAAGGACCTGGACTCTCTGCGCTCTTCGTGACGGGCTTCTCTTTCAGGAAACCGACGTTCAGTGAGCCGGGCATTTCTTTCCACGGTTCGGGCCTCTCGGCCAATTTCCCTTTCAGAGCTGCTTCGTTCTTCTCTTTCAGAAGCGCGCCGATCTACGATTCTCCTGTCGGCGTCGGACAATCGACGAGAATTTCTCGCGCTGCGGGGGTTGTCTTCGGTGCTTCGTTGACGTCGCTCTTGGGCGAATTGGGAGCGGTCGTACTGGAGGCGCCTCTGCGACACGATCCTCTCGCTGGCTCCTCGTGAAGGGAAGTTGGAAATTCGCGAGTCGCTGTCAACGATCCTTCGATTGTTGACCAAACGCTCGGTGCCCACTTTCTCCCTTTCGTTGACCATCCGCGATTCCCGCTCCAGCGAGCGGTGTTCGAAGAGAACGGTCCTGAAGCTGCTCTTCTGGTCGTCGGGGGAACCGGCGGCGTCCTCACCGACGGCCGTGGTGCATCTCTGAGTTTGGGCGAAGCACGTGTCCGCTAAGCAGTAGTTGTACTTGGAAACGCAAAATAAGATCAGTAATATTGTGCTGGTGAGCTTCTTCATCTTAACCGGATTCGTGGTGTGGAGCTGGGTCGAACGAAAAAATTATTGCGGTCGAAGTCGATGGCTTGTGTGGTTTTTCTTGGCTCTAAGTAACGTACTGGAAGAGTGTCGAGAACTTTGTGAAGCAGCCAAGGATTTGCTTGTTGTATTTATAGTCCTAAAGCTCATTTCATGGTTGGTTAGCTTTTTCTTCATTCAAAATCGAATTTGTTAACCGACCCTCTATTGGAGTTTAATTCGATTTTAACTCCATTTGCTCCGATTATTATTATCGTCGGCAGTGCGCTGAATCTTGTCTTCTACACTGTTGAGGAAGAAAGTCAAGCTTAGGATGTTGTATTTTAATTTTTTACAGGCTTCCCTTCGATGAGAGATTGGAATCAAACCGGAGATAGAGTTGGAGAGGTGTCCGATGTACTTTGAGGACAATTTAAGGATTGATTTGGATGAAAGGATGTGATCTATTTATACATTTTAAAAGTGTAGAATTGGAAGGTCCAAGTGTTACTCGGAGATAACAGGTTGTGGTTTATTGGATGCGTCAGATGCGCATATGGAGCCCGATGGATTTACTTTTTTACTCCTTTAATCGAATTTAGAGGCGAAGGTTGTTGCGTTCATCCGTTTTTCCACTACATTTTTTATTCTAATATTTAAATGTATGTATAAGTTTGCTTTTTCTAATCTGTAAATTAATTGATTTTATTTTCTATAGCAGTAAATCCGACGAGGGCTTTCGGTAGTGCTGCATTGGTTGCCTAATAACAGGCAGATATTGAGGGGTGAGTACTTATTTTAATTATTTATTTTACTGAGATTCTTAGGAAATTAACTTAAAATTTTCTAAACTTTGGGAATGGTTTATTTAAATATTTTAATTAGTTTTGTTTGGATTTCGTGAAATAAATCGCCGAGGTTCTTAACAACCATTCTTTCAGTCGAAACTGGTGAAAGAATCGATATAGAAATATTTCTTAATATTAATCTTAATTCTTTATTAACAAATTTTAAACGGACTCGTTTTATTTAAAACATTGAATTAGTTATATTTAAAATTCTTAAGATTTTTGAATTCGTGTCCTTTGAAAATTTTTAAGAGCAACCCGATCCAAATTCTTTGGTTTATTAGTTTAAGACATTAACGGCCCAAATTCCTTTTTGATTATTAAAAATAATAGTTTAATACTTCTGCTATTATAAATAAAGGTATTCAATTGTATTTAAATTCATTTCCATGAAGTTTAGATTATTTTACTTCCAACTAACCGTTTACATTATTACTCTTATATAAAAAATAAAACATTCTAAATCTTCTTTCTAAAAAATTATGATTAGCATTTACGAGCACTAGCATATCTTTGCGAAACATCATCCCAGTTAATGATATCAAAAATAGCCTTAACATAATCGGCTCTAACGTTTTTATACTGTAAATAATAAGCATGCTCCCAGACATCGATTCCCAGCAAAGGAATCAAGCCGGTCGTTGCTTGCAGAGGGTCCTGATTGGCACAGCCTATAATTTTCAAAGATTTACTCTTCGAATCGTAACCCAACCATCCCCAACCAGATCCTTGGATAGCAACTGAAGTTGTAGTTAGTTGTTCCTTGAACTTATCGACCGATCCAAAACAATCTGTGAGGGCTCTGCATAAATCGGCACTTGGTTCGCTTTGACATGGGGATAAGTTCTTCCAAAATATAGAATGATTGATATGTCCGCCGCCATTGAATCTTAAAGCCGGTTCTAACGAAATTACAGTGCTAAAAGGTTACTCGATTATTAATAAACTAATTTAGTGTTGTCGGGATACAACCTAACATCTCCTTTCTTAAGGGCTTGCTCTAATTTCTCTTCGGCTGCATTTAGATTAGTTACATAAGTCTGGTGGTGCTTGCAATGGTGTAGATTCATTATATCTCTGGATATTACAGGTTCGAGAGCTTCATATGCATAAGGGAGAGCAGGCAATTCATGCTTCGCACGAATGCTTTGTGTTCTAAAAATAAAGGGGTGGTTTTTTATAAAGGGATTAATTAACATTTACTTACTTTAATGCTAGGGTTGATAATCGTCTAAGGACAAACATTATTAGTTATTGATTAATCTAAATATAATGTTATTGAAGTTTTTGACAGGTTATCTTGTTTATTGCCAATCCAATTTTTTTTTAAACTTGAATTCCCTAAAAATTTTGAAGTATTTTTATTATGTCTCCTAATTCGTTTATAGAAATTACAAACTAAAAGTAATTTCTATTCATTAGTTTCTTTTGGAAAAGTTATAGATTAAAAGGGGGTACGGTTTATTTTTTATAGATTCTATAATTAAAAGGGGCTTTATTTTAACGATTCAGAATTAATTTTGGTTTGAACTTTGTTCATTATTAATTAATAACTATTCTAAATTATATTTAGCAACAATTAAGTCTTGCCATTACGAAAGCGAAGATTAAGGTAAAAACCTTGATTGAATATTTTTATCAGTGTTTACTAAAAATAAAGTAAATTGATTAAAATTATCAAAGCTCTTTTATTTGGCCTTTGGGTTAACTGACATCACGAATAACAACTTTCCCATAACGGTTTCGATTTATAACTCATTCGTAATGTAAAATCAAACTGAATAGGTGTGTTTTAAATACGTGCTCCTCGTAATTTAAGTTTCTACCCTTAAAATAAGGTGAATATTAATTCTACATATGTATTTCTATTAAAACTTACAGCTTTCGTACACCATTTGTGTTAACAATTTTCTTTTATTATTTCACAGGAACCAATCTCCAAGTAAAGAGGTCCCACATTGCAAGGCACCCTTCTTCCGGGATCAATTTTGGAAATGTCCAACTTATCGAAGGTCTTCTAAAGCAGTCTATGGAAATCTTTCGTGAAAGGTAGACCCCCAGTGTTTGGGTTGTTTTTACCCTCTTTTTTTGTGATAGTTTTAAAATGCAATTTTTAGTTTCTTTCACAATTCATTTTTGTCACCGTTACCTTAAATAATAAATACAGTATATATAAATTAAATGATAGCTTAAAATAGGTACTAGATAAAGCTTCTTAATGACTATCAAATTCCTTATTGTGGAGTAATGATTTGTAAAATCAAACATATGCTTCTGTAAATTGGAGAAGACAACCTTAGACGTTGATATAATTTGAGAATTATTTATATCACAATCAGCTCTTCTTTTTAATAAAATATTTGCATATCCAATACTAATAGGCTCTTGTTTCGGGTTCTAAAAATAATTTTTAAATGAAGCGAGGTTAGGCAACATACCTAATGTTAAATTAGCCACTAATACGAGATCCCAGCCTATTCTCGAGATAAGAACATATAATTAAATACATCGGTATCAATAATTCGAGGGTGTATATAAAATCCATACAAATCACTTGCTATTGGTGTTTTTAAGAGTGCTCTTAGACCTAATATTCCATTAATTCTTTCTTTATAATTTTAACAGATTTACCGAAGATTATTCTGCATGCAATTGTTGCCAGTAATATCGTGGTTATTAGGGTGATTGAAATTAATCCTATTGTTTATTGTTGATTCAAAAGTTGCTTCTCATTGATCACAACCATTTGTAAACTTTCTCTAATTGCTCGTGTTAGTTTCTAATAACTCATTGTTTCTGCATCCTAACAAAATATAAAAATTAACTAACAATAGATAACAGTAATTATTATTTTAAAGAATTAAAGGACCCAACTTACTGATAATAACATTTAAATTACATTTTATAGGTTTACTGGTAACTTGTACGCAGATTCTTCGTGGTCTCCATATAATAACAACTTTTGCACTGATATCGGAGCACTCTATAAGACTTTAATAGCAAGGAAATAATAACTAGTAATTTACCATTAGTTCTATCTTTTTCTTTCCTAACGGCATCACCAAAAGTGTTTTTAGGCCAAGTTTTTCTATAAATCGCTTCATAAATAAAATTATTTCCATATAGCTTTACTCAATAGTTTTGCTCATTAATATTGTAGTTATGCTTGTAATTAATCCAATTGTTAGTAGCAATAAATTCATTGTTGATCGATCTTACTGTGCAATGATTTGTAAACATTTTTCAATGGGTTATTTTACATTTCCACTTCTTATTATAACCAAGATTTATTAATAATTACAGGTGTTAATCTTTAATTCATGGTAATCTGAAATGAAAAGTTTATGTATTAAATATTATAAACTTTTGCAAATTAAACAATAATTCTAGAGATGTACTCATTGCTTATTAATATGTAACACCAAAAAAAAAGTCGTGTCAACAAAAAATTCGATCTACTGTGGCTCAATATCCGGCTACGGGACTTTAATATGCCCAAATATTGAAATATTTGATTTTAATTTCTTTGTAATCTGTAATGTATTATATAAGGAAACAATTTGCATCATCTGTGCATCACACTAATATTCGTTTAAAGTAGTAATACATTGTTATTTATAGTTAATTATTTACTTTTCCCACAGGATAAAAAATCCCATTTGTTCAAATGCGTCAAACGAAATAGACAACCTCTACGGTCGTGTTTGAAAATAATAGCGGCTACTTTGCAAAGTGTAACCCGTGTATATCAGATGGCGCTAGTTGTGTTATTTGATGTTAAAAATTATTCCCACTTGTAATGTAAGTTTAGTTTTATTTATATAACCTCGAAAGATTACCATGTACAGAAATGTAAGTAGATCGTTAATTTTGTATTCCAGGTTTGTAAATTAGACAATATCAAGTATCAAAACCACCTTGTTCGGTACTTTAACATTTCCAGCTGATTTTAGAGAGCCAACCTGCGTCGACCAAACTATGCGAATGAGAAGGCCAATTTTAGTTCGGAGACAACGAAATAAAAATTGGTTATATCTTTTGACTTACATGGTTTTGACACTTAACTCTAACCGATTTATTTAATTGTTAATAAATTTAATTTTTGTAGGGTATGGAATTTGCATCGATGGAAGTATAATATCCAATTTAAGGATAATACTTATTGTGGAGGATTGGTTCACCGTGCTTTCACAGTCCTTACCTGAGGAAGACCAGCAAGCGAAGAATGTTTAGTTTAGTGGAGCGTTTAGTTTAGTGTGGAAAACTATTATATTTGTTGTTAGGAATTCAACAAACACAGAAGGGCTATTTTAACACACAAGGGAACAATGTGTTTAATTTTAAGCTAATGAATCCTGTGTAGTTTATTAACAATTTAAGTGTGCGTGTTTAAGACGACATTATATTAAGGCCACATCGTATCGTACTTTATTTTATAAGTGTTAACAAATTTAATTTCGGCCGGATGAAGAATTGAATGGATGTTACTTCAAAATTCAGTTTAAGGATCTTTAGATAATACATTTTATCGAGAGCCAACCATCAATTCACCGCGAGATCAATCCAAGTAAGATGACTGCTGGACCAGCGAAAAAAAAAACACTTACGTTTAATTTATATATTAAGTTATTTAGTTAATAATAAGTATTGGGATGTACAGGGGGGAGACTTGGGAAAATAAATATAATTTCTGTACACGTCTTTTTCTTTATTTTAAAATTTAGCTACATAAAAAAACATAAAAATTAGAGAAAACTTCGTCAAAACGCTTTAAATATTTTTGATTTCGAATACCTCCTAATATATCATGTGATCCTGATACAAAGTGACAAAATTTCGTTCGGTTTCCAAAATTAAGAAAATCAAAATGCTTTAAAAAATTTTGATTTTGAATACCTCCTCATATATCATGTGATCCTGATACAAATTGATAAAATTTCTTTCGGTTTGCAAAATTAATAAAATGAAAACGCTTTAAAAATTTTTGATTTCGAATACCTCTTCATATATCATGTGATCCTGATACAAATTGACGAAATTTCGTTCGGTTTGCAAAATTAAGAAAACTATAGCCGCAGGCTACAAAAAAATTTGAAGAAAACTTGGACAAAATGCACCAAATTGTATTGATTTGTAACAGGAGTACAGAAGTGAGAAAAGGATAGCCAAAATATATTTTTGCAAAAATGTAATTTCAAATCGCAAGTAACAGTCGGCCGAGTCGGCCGAGTCGGCCGAGAGGTTTATCTTAGAGATTTTTAAAAATATTTTTCAATTCACGTGAATCCTACGGTCATTCGTCATTCGTCATTCGTCTCGTTCGGCTCGTTGCTCGTTGGATTTTTCTTAGAGATTTTTAAAAATTCGACCTGTATGGGAATCGAACTCGAGACCATTCGAACAAACAACCAAGATCTCCCCAACTGAGCTATGGCGTTATACACTAAATTTTGTGCTTTAGTGCTTTAGTACTTTAGTATATACGTTTAAAACCAATAATTTTTGAAGTTATAACTTTAAAAATTATTTTTAAACATTTACGTAGTTAGATGTGAACCCCACTCACTTAGATTTAATCCCACCTTTTAGCTGGTCTTACAATTAATTTTATTAAAAGACATGTAACGATAAAGACTCTTTATTGTATATATTAAAATTAGTACATTTTACACATTTTATTACAATAAAAAGTTGCAACCCTAACGATTGTTTTATTGGTATAAATTAAAAAAGAACCTTATGGGCAATATGTAATCCAAAAGTGATTTAATTTGCACATCAATCTTGGGATTGCAACTTTTTACAATTGGTTATAAATTTAATACTATAAATAAAAGGGGAAAAAGGGGGAATATGTTTTAAGTGTGGGTGGCGTGGCGTTGTTATTTTACAAAAGTAATAATAAATAAAAGTTAAGTGTCCTTCAAAGTGCTACATAAATCAAACGGAAGACAACAAAGAAGAAAGGTAAGTATTTGAAAGATAAAGAAGTGAAATATTAAAAAAAGAAGTCCAAAAAATATTAAGTTAAATGAAAAGTATAAGAAGTGGTAATTTTTAACAAATTCCAATAAAATCTAAGTAAAAATGAATTAATTTTGCAATATAATTCAAAAGTTCACGAAAGTTCGAAGAATAAACAAGACGGGAAAAATTAATAAGAAATAAAAATAATAACATTCAAAACGCACGGTCCAATAATTAAATGAAAAGAGGGTAACTTTAATATTATTAAGAATTAATTAAATACGTACAAAGCAATACAAAAGGTAGCTCAAAAATGATGAGCGGTATTTATAGAGCAAACGCAGACAAGTTCTAAAAAATTACCGAAGTTAAAATAAATAATAAACTAAAAATTAAATAAATTGTGTCAATAGAATAGAAAAATATACAAAATAAGAGATGAGAATTAGCAAGATAAGTAAGTAGAAGTAGGAAAATAATTTTAATGCCGCAAGTTGAGATGTGAATAACCAAAATAATGTAACATAAGCAAATTATATTTCTTAGACATTATATCTTAAAACTTATTATAAATCAAAACGACCCTTTTAGTTTATTTTTCTCTCTCCACACATTTCAAATTTATCCCACCTTCTGTAATTATGTGAGTTGTGTGCGTTTGTTTAATTTCAATTTTTACTTTATGACCTTCCATAAATAATTATATTAAAAAAAATGTTTATTACAAACTAAGTTCTAAATATTCGAAAGAAATATATTATTAAATTTTTAAGTTTAAAAAATAATTGAAATGTAATTATTAATTGATTATTATTAATAATGGTGTTTTACTCCAAATATATTTAACCATTTTTAATAATAAATTAATAATTAAAAATTAATTTCAAAAAGAAACTGTTGACTTAATTTCTTTCTAAAATATGTTATTAAGAGTTTGATTTAAAAAGGAAAATTTAACAATGCAATACTAATTCAATTATCCATAACATACCGATTACTGTAAAGATACTTGAAAATTAACCAAATAAGTAAGTAAAGCCAAAAATGTGTGTACGTGTAAATGTGTGTACTTAGCAACTATCCTAATACAATGGATCAAACAGCAAGAACTCGTGCACAGCACAAGTGACCTTTGCTGTTATCAACTAATTTACATCTACGAAGATATAATGTCTAAGAAAACATCAGAATTCATTTTATAAACCGCGTTGCTGTATTATTTTTTTTAACCAAAATAGAAACACCGCATTAGTATTTCTTGCAAAAGGGTATGAGTACCCAAACTAAATTTTGGAACAAACGATTTATCATATCTCGATAAGACACAAAAGAACTAACAAATAAATAACAAAATTCTTACAAACTAAAGAGTATATATCAATACATAATATACAAAGACGTTTTCATAACGTCTGATGATATTTTGTGGAATCCTATCTCCAGGCCTCTCGGTTCCCCAAATCTCTCTCTGACAGGTTCCTTTCCGATATTGCTTTGGTAATTCCTCTTTTCCTCGTGTTGGGAGATCTTCCTCTTTTTCTTCTGGTGATGTCGTTCCTGGCCCAGTACAATCCTTCATGGGCTCAGCATTCATCGATGAATCAATGGTTGTCGCTCGATGAACGATTAACCAGAAATCCTCAAACTCCATATTGCAGTAACAACATGGAACATTGAACATGGGACATTTCATACCCTACAAAAATTAAATTCATTAATACTTATACATATTAAAAATAAAAGTACAAACCCACACATAAATGGAGTTGAAGAAACAATGTGACTTTAATGTAACCAAAGAATAACTAAATTATTGAATGGAGGTTAACTGTGGTTAAAATTTGCTTAATTCGAAGTAAATAACGATGGGCATGGTTGTTGTGGATTATATTTTAGATCTGTAAAACATACAGATTGAGATTACACCATTTAACTTTTACAAGTGGAATTTGTATTATTTTGAAATACTCCACCAAGGATCGGTGTGAATGCATTAAAAAGGTATTTAGTAAAATTAATTGAAGTTATTAGAAAATGTTTACTTTTAATACATTTTAGGAAAAGGATTTGGAATAGTCCTTTACTTATTAAAACTTGAATAACTTCGTGGATCGAATTATTTATATGAGTATGTAAATACAACGGAAAAGAAGACAAACACCACTTTTCTGCATTACGTATAGAATGCTGTATGTTTTATGTCCTAATAATATTAAGTAGCAGTGCTATTTAATTAATACAAATTTTCTATGATATTTTACTCGTCAAGCATATAAACATAAACAATTACCCTAATATAGAATTGATAGTATCATACAAAGAACCAGTAAGTAGCTTTAATTTATATAATGTAATATAAATTCATAAATTTGAAATTGATTTTTAGGCACTGCATTTAAAACTTAACCTTTCGTTAGTCACTTCAAATATCGTACCATGTTAAGTCAATGGAGGTGGTCTACGATTGTAGACCAGGTGACTAACGAAGATTTACCCCTTGCCCTGTGATGTAGATGGAAATATTTTTAAAGTGTTACATGCATAAGAACAACAATTTACAAGTGTGAAAAGAACAATAAACATAGTTGATATATATTATAAATTTAAGAAAGCAACATTTACAACTAACCATGCAATCACCATTTGTTGCCTAACGATCAGGCGCCAAAATTTAATAATTACAAATACCAAAAGGACTTTACGCTACTGACAAGTACGTTGATTTTTTTAAAATAAAATAAAGCTTTATTAATAACATTAAAATTTTAGGGTTGCAATTACAGCCGAAGATTGCGCGAATAACTTTGAAAGTCAACTGTTAATAATTCTGAAATCCACACAAGATACAATTTGACTTGTAGTGTAACCAAAGAATAACTAAATTATTGAATGGAGATTAACTGTGGTTAAAATTTGCTAAATTCTAAGTAAATAACGATGGACATGGTTGTTGTGGATTATATTTTAGATCTGTAAAACATACAGATTGAGATTACACCATTTAACTTTTACAAGTGGAATTTGTATTATTTTGAAATACTCCACCAAGGATCGGTGTGAATGCATTAAAAAGGTATTTAGTAAAATTAATTGAAGTTATTAGAAAATGTTTACTTTTAATACATTTAAGGAGAAGGATTTGGAATAGTCTTTTACTTATTAAAACTTGAATAACTTCGTGGATCGAATTATTTATATGAGTATGTAAATACAATGGAAAAGAAGACAAACACCACTTTTCTGCATTACGTATCGAATGCTGTATGTTTTATGTCCTAATAATATTAAGTAGCAGTGCTATTTAATTAATACAAATTTTCTATGATATTTTACTCGTCAAGCATATAAACATAAACAATTACACTAATATAGAATTGATAGTATCATATAAAGAACCAGTAAGTAGCTTTAATTTATATAATGTAATATAAATTCATAAATTTGAAATTAATTTTTAGGCACTACATTTAAAACTTAACCCTTCGTTAGTCACCTCAAATATCGTACCATGTTAAGTCAATGGAGGTGGTCTACGATTGTAGACCAGGTGACTAACGAAGGGTTACCGCTTGACCTATGATGTAGATGGAAATATTTTTAAAGTATTACATGCATAAGAACAACAATTCACAAGTGGAAAAAGAACAATAAACATAGTTAATATATATTCTAAATTTAAGAAAGCAACATATGCAACTAAGTATGCAATCACCATTTGTTGCCTAACGATCAGGCGCCAAAATTTAATAATTACAAATACCAAAAGGACTTTAGGCTACTGACAAGTACGTTGATTTTTTTATAAATAAAATAAAGCTTTATTAATAACATTAAAATTTTAGAGTTGCAATTACAGCCGAAGATAACGCGAATAACTTTGAAAGTTAACTGTTAATAATTCTAAAATCGACGTTTCGAAATACAAATACGAAAAGGACTTCTACGCTACTGATAAGTACGTTGATTTTTTTATAACTAAAATAAAGCTTTATTAATAAAATAGATTGCCGTTTGATCTTTATTATTTATTTGGATTCAAAAAGGAAACGAATTAGTTGTATTGGGCAAAATATATAATGATTTTCGAAAATAATTAATTATCTTATTCATTCAATATTAAAAGTATTAGTAGTTATCGACCGAATTAAATCATAACATTTATTAATACAAATTATTCGTAAACTAATTTTAATTTATTTTAAAGATTTCATTTTGTTCTATGATTTATTAAAAATGTATGATACTTTATCTTCAATGATTTCTCATTAAAATAGAATGGTGTGATTGGATTTGTAACTCGAGAGTTAATTGCGGTAATAGAAACGAATTTTCAAAGTCAAATGTTCGAAAAATTATAACACAAGTCCAAGTGTGAATGTTACAAATGAAAACCATAGCCAAAAACAATTACAGAAGAAAAAGGGATATTAACAAGCCCAAGTAGCCGGGACCTACCTTTGAGTTCCATAAACAGCGGGAAAACATCCTTCGAACGAGTCGACTGAAAGAAGTCCGATTGCACATGTGATGTCTTTGGCCCGTATCTCTGCTTGCCTCGCCGGGAATTGCCTTAGCACTGCTGACGGTGAAATTCGTTGTCTCCTAAACACATAAGAAAATAAAATTAATAAAATGAGCAAAAGAACTGAAAAAATAATTATTAGCTGAAATCTTTTACGAAATGTGTGAATTTTAAAAGAAATCGTTAAAATTACGATTTACCTTAAATGAAAGGTTGTAATGAGCACTTATTTGCACTAATTTATAATAATAAATAACATACAACCGTTCGACTTGGCTGTACATTGCGAAATGATTCAAAAATGGAAAGTTTTATGTAAGTGCGGATATAAGTCATATCCGTAGACCCCCAAAGCTAAGTAACCTGATATCAAAAGCGATAATGCCAATGAAAAGAGCCACGATTATTTTAAATAAAATTATCGATTTATTTTGCTAAAGGAAAAACATAATACAGGGTGTTACGAATGTATTTGTTATTACTTTATTTTAATTAAACTCCTAATTTTTAGTTTATGATCGACAAGAGATTAAAAGTGCAATAACTTTTTGATCTTTAATAATTACGAGGAAATCTTTCATTTTTGAACGTATCGGACCTTAACACGTCGAAATCTGGCCCTAACACAAATCCCCCAAAATCGGCCAAAATCGAGAAACAACATGGATATTAAAATTTCTATTTTAGAGGGGAAGCGCGGGGAAATGACACCGGTTATAGTCACTAGGGGGACGTAGGAACGTCCCTCGCAATATAAAGCAATTCTATTTTTTCATTTTTTACCCAAAATACATGGGTTAAAACCCATCGATTTTGAATTTTCAAAACGTTTTCCCAAAGCTCTGGAATAGCACGCTTACAGTTTCTTAGGCCTATCCGAAGCCAAAAGGCTGCCAAATCCGATTCTGAATAGTTTTAAAGATCCGTCCACAAATAACGGCGCTACAATTTTTGAAAGTTCAAAATTGGCTCAAAATGAGCGCTAAAATCGCAATTTTTATTTTCGAAAAATTAACGTCGCACCCTATACATATTTTACATGTATCTTATGTAAAAAGCCTCAGGATTCCGAATCCGTGTCGTTTGTAATGATTGGATCGAAAATAAGAGCGCTGCGATTTTTTGTGAATCAAGGGGTACGATTATTTAGTTAGTTAGTTTCAATCGAAAATTTTTATTTTAGAGGGAAACGCGGGAAATGACACCGGTTATAGTCACTAGGGGTACGTAGGAACGTCCCTCGCAATATAAAGCAATTCTATTTTTTCATATTTTGGCAAAATAACATGGGTTAAAACCCATCGATTTTGAATTTTCAAAACGTTTTCCCAAAGCTCTGGAATAGCACGCTTACAGGGTTTTTTAGGCCTATCCGAAGCCAAAAGGCTGCCAAATCCGATTCTGAATAGTTTTAAAGATCCGTCCACAAATAACGGCGCTACAATTTTTGAAAGTTCAAAATTGGCTCAAAATGAGCGCTAAAAATCGCAATTTTTATTTTCGAAAAATTTAAAAGTCGCACCCTATACATATTATACATGTATCTTATGTAAAAAGCCTCAGGATTCCGAATCCGTGTCGTTTGTAATGATTGGATCGAAAATAAGAGCGCTGCGATTTTTTGTGAATCAAGGGGTACGATTATTTAGTTAGTTAGTTTCAATCGAAAATTTTTATTTTAGAGGAAACGCGGGAAATGACACCGGTTATAGTCACTAGGGGTACGTAGGAACGTCCCTCGCAATATAAAGCAATTCTATTTTTTCATATTTTGGCAAAATAACATGGGTTAAAACCCATCGATTTTGAATTTTCAAAACGTTTTCCCAAAGCTCTGGAATAGCACGCCTACGGTTTCTTAGGCCTATCCGAAGCCAAAAAGGCTGCCAAATCCGATTCTGAATAGTTTTTAAAGATCCGTCCACAAATAACGGCGCTACAATTTTTTGAAAGTTCAAAATTGGCTCAAAATGAGCGCTAAAAATCGCAATTTTTTATTTTCGAAAAATAAACGTCGCACCCTATACATATTTTACATGTATCTTATGTAAAAAAGCCTCAGGATTCCGAATCCGTGTCGTTTGTAATGATTGGATCGAAAATAAGAGCGCTGCGATTTTTTTTGTGAATCAAGGGGTACGATTATTTAGTTAGTTAGTTTCAATCGAAAATTTTTATTTTAGAGGGGAAACGCTGGGAAATGACACCGGTTATAGTCACTAGGGGTACGTAGGAAGGTCCCCTCGCAATATAAAGCAATTCTATTTTTTTCATATTTTGGCAAAATAACATGGGTTAAAACCCATCGATTTTGAATTTTCAAAACGTTTTCCCAAAGCTCTGGAATAGCACGCTTACAGTTTCTTAGGCCTATCCGAAGCCAAAAAGGCTGCCAAATCCGATTCTGAATAGTTTTTAAAGATCCGTCCACAAATAACGGCGCTACAATTTTTTGAAAGTTCAAAATTGGCTCAAAATGAGCGCTAAAAATCGCAATTTTTTATTTTCGAAAAATAAACGTCGCACCCTATACATATTTTACATGTATCTTATGTAAAAAAGCCTCAGGATTCCGAATCCGTGTCGTTTGTAATGATTGGATCGAAAATAAGAGCGCTGCGATTTTTTTTGTGAATCAAGGGGTACGATTATTTAGTTAGTTAGTTTCAATCGAAAATTTTTATTTTAGAGGAAACGCGGGAAATGACACCGGTTATAGTCACTAGGGGTACGTAGGAACGTCCCCTCGCAATATAAAGCAATTCTATTTTTTTCATATTTTGGCAAAATAACATGGGTTAAAACCCATCGATTTTGAATTTTCAAAACGTTTTCCCAAAGCTCTGGAATAGCACGCTTACAGTTTCTTAGGCCTATCCGAAGCCAAAAAGGCTGCCAAATCCGATTCTGAATAGTTTTTAAAGATCCGTCCACAAATAACGGCGCTACAATTTTTTGAAAGTTCAAAATTGGCTCAAAATGAGCGCTAAAAATCGCAATTTTTTATTTTCGAAAAATAAACGTCGCACCCTATACATATTTTACATGTATCTTATGTAAAAAAGCCTCAGGATTCCGAATCCGTGTCGTTTGTAATGATTGGATCGAAAATAAGAGCGCTGCGATTTTTTTTGTGAATCAAGGGGTACGATTATTTAGTTAGTTAGTTTCAATCGAAAATTTTTATTTTAGAGGAAACGCGGGAAATGACACCGGTTATAGTCACTAGGGGTACGTAGGAACGTCCCTCGCAATATAAAGCAATTCTATTTTTTCATATTTTGGCAAAATAACATGGGTTAAAACCCATCGATTTTGAATTTTCAAAACGTTTTCCCAAAGCCTAATAGCACGTACAGTTTCTTAGGCCTAACCGACAAAAGGCGCCAAATCATTCTAATAAGTTTTTAAAATCGCCAAAATAACTTAGGCCTACAATTTGAATTTTTAAAAGTAAAATAGCTTTATTAATAAATTAAATTTTAGTTGCATTACACCGAAATAACGTCGCAATAACTATTAAAGTTAACTATTAATAATGTCTCAAAATCGACGTTTGAAATATATAGATACGAAATAAGACTTCTACGCTATGAATAAGTACGTTGATTTTTTTATAATCAAAATAAATCTTTATTAATAAAAAGAATTGACACGTTTGATCTTTATTATTTATTTGGATTCAAAGGAAACGAATTTAGTTTATTGGGCAAAATATAATAATGATTTTCGAAAATAATTAATTATCTTATTCATTGATATAAAAATAGTGTTATCGACCGAATTAAATCATAAACATTTATTAATACAAATTATTCGTAAACTAATTTTAATTTATTTTAAAGATTTCATTTTGTTCTATGATTTATTAAAAATCTGGATGAAAACTTTATCTTCAATGATTGTCAAAAACAGAATGGTGCGATTTTTGTGAACTCAAGGACGATTAATTTGGTATAGAAACGAAAATTTTATAAGTCAAATGTTCGAAAAATTATAACACAAGGGAAGTGTGAATGTTACAAATGAAACCATAGCCAAAAACAATTACAGGGAAAAATGGATATTTAACAAAAACCCAAAGCCGGGACCTACGTTTTGAGGTTCCAAAACAAGGGGTGAAAAATCCTTCGAATAGTCGTGAAAGAATCCGTTTCCCCAAAAAAGGATGTCTTTTGGCCCGTACCTCTGCTTGCCTCGCCGGGAATTGCCTTAGCACTGCTGACGGTGAAATTCGTTGTCTCCTAAACACATAAGAAAATAAAATTCATAAAATGAGCAAAATAACTGAAAAAATAATTATTAGTTGAAATCTTTTACGAAATGTGTGAATTTTAAAAGAAATCGTTAAAATTACGATTTACCTTAAATGAAAGGTTGTAATGAGCACTTATTTGCACTAATTTATAATAATAAATAACATACAACCGTTCGACTTGGCTGTACATTGCAAAATGATTCAAAAATGGAAAGTTTTATGTAAGTGCGGATATAAGTCATATCCGTAGACCCCCAAAGCTAAGTAACCTGATATCAAAAGCGATAATGCCAATGAAAAGCGCCACGATTATTTTAAATAAAATTATCGATTTATTTTGTTAAAGGAAAAACATAATACAGGGTGTTACGAATGTATTTGTTATTACTTTATTTTAATTAAACTCCTAATTTTTAGTTTATGATCGACAAGAGATTAAAAGTGCAATAACTTTTTGATCTTTAATAATTACGAGGAAATCTTTCATTTTTGAACGTATCGGACCTTAACACGTCGAAATCTGGCCCTAACACAAATCCCCCAAAATCGGCCAAAATCGAGAAACAACATGGATATTAAAATTTCTATTTTAGAGGGGAAGCGCGGGGAAATGACACCGGTTATAGTCACTAGGGGTACGTAGGAACGTCCCCTCGCAATATAAAGCAATTCTATTTTTTTCATATTTTGGCAAAATAACATGGGTTAAAACCCATCGATTTTGAATTTTCAAAACGTTTTCCCAAAGCTCTGGAATAGCACGCTTACAGTTTCTTAGGCCTATCCGAAGCCAAAAAGGCTGCCAAATCCGATTCTGAATAGTTTTTAAAGATCTATCCACAAATAACGGCGCTACAATTTTTTGAAAGTTCAAAATTGGCTCAAAATGAGCGCTAAAAATCGCAATTTTTTATTTTCGAAAAATAAACGTCGCACCCTATACATATTATACATGTATCTTATGTAAAAAGCCTCAGGATTCCGAATCCGTGTCGTTTGTAATGATTGGATCGAAAATAAGGGCGCTACGATTTTTTGTGAATCAAGGGTACGTATTTTTATTATTTAGTTTAAACGAAAATTTTTATTTTAGAGGGGAAACGCGGGGAAATGACACCGGTTATAGTCACTAGGGGTACGTAGGAACGTCCCCTCGCAATATAAAGCAATTCTATTTTTTTCATATTTTGGCAAAATAACATGGGTTAAAACCCATCGATTTTGAATTTTCAAAACGTTTTCCCAAAGCTCTGGAATAGCACGCCTACGGTTTCTTAGGCCTATCCGAAGCCAAAAAGGCTGCCAAATCCGATTCTGAATAGTTTTTAAAGATCCGTCCACAAATAACGGCGCTACAATTTTTTGAAAGTTCAAAATTGGCTCAAAATGAGCGCTAAAAATCGCAATTTTTTATTTTCGAAAAATTAACGTCGCACCCTATACATATTATACATGTATCTTATGTAAAAAAGCCTCAGGATTCCGAATCCGTGTCGTTTGTAATGATTGGATCGAAAATAAGGGCGCTACGATTTTTTTTGTGAATCAAGGGGTACGTATTTTTATTCATTTAGTTTGTATCGAAAATTTTTATTTTAGAGGAAACGCGGGAAATGACACCGGTTATAGTCACTAGGGTACGTAGGAACGTCCCTCGCAATATAAAGCAATTCTATTTTTTCATATTTTGGCAAAATAACATGGGTTAAAACCCATCGATTTTGAATTTTCAAAACGTTTTCCCAAAGCTCTGGAATAGCACGCCTACGGTTTCTTAGGCCTATCCGAAGCCAAAAGGCTGCCAAATCCGATTCTGAATAGTTTTAAAGATCCGTCCACAAATAACGGCGCTACAATTTTTGAAAGTTCAAAATTGGCTCAAAATGAGCGCTAAAATCGCAATTTTTATTTTCGAAAAATTAACGTCGCACCCTATACATATTATACATGTATCTTATGTAAAAAGCCTCAGGATTCCGAATCCGTGTCGTTTGTAATGATTGGATCGAAAATAAGGGCGCTACGATTTTTTGTGAATCAAGGGGTACGTATTTTTATTATTTAGTTTTATCGAAAATTTTTATTTTAGAGGGAAACGCGGGAAATGACACCGGTTATAGTCACTAGGGGTACGTAGGAACGTCCCCTCGCAATATAAAGCAATTCTATTTTTTTCATATTTTGGCAAAAAGACATGGGTTAAAACCCATCGATTTTGAATTTTCAAAACGTTTTCCCAAAGCTCTGGAATAGCACGCCTACGGTTTCTAAGGCCTATCCGAAGCCAAAAAGGCTGCCAAATCCGATTCTGAATAGTTTTTAAAGATCCGTCCACAAATAACGGCGCTACAATTTTTTGAAAGTTCAAAATTGGCTCAAAATGAGCGCTAAAAATCGCAATTTTTTATTTTCGAAAAATAAACGTCGCACCCTATACATATTTTACATGTATCTTATGTAAAAAAGCCTCAGGATTCCGAATCCGTGTCGTTTGTAATGATTGGATCGAAAATAAGAGCGCTGCGATTTTTTTTGTGAATCAAGGGGTACGATTATTTAGTTAGTTAGTTTCAATCGAAAATTTTTATTTTAGAGGGGAAACGCGGGAAATGACACCGGTTATAGTCACTAGGGGTACGTAGGAACGTCCCTCGCAATATAAAGCAATTCTATTTTTTTCATATTTTGGCAAAATAACATGGGTTAAAACCCATCGATTTTGAATTTTCAAAACGTTTTCCCAAAGCTCTGGAATAGCACGCTTACAGTTTCTTAGGCCTATCCGAAGCCAAAAGGCTGCCAAATCCGATTCTGAATAGTTTTAAAGATCCGTCCACAAATAACGGCGCTACAATTTTTGAAAGTTCAAAATTGGCTCAAAATGAGCGCTAAAATCGCAATTTTTATTTTCGAAAAATAAACGTCGCACCCTATACATATTTTACATGTATCTTATGTAAAAAAGCCTCAGGATTCCGAATCCGTGTCGTTTGTAATGATTGGATCGAAAATAAGAGCGCTGCGATTTTTTTTGTGAATCAAGGGGTACGATTATTTAGTTAGTTAGTTTCAATCGAAAATTTTTATTTTAGAGGAAACGCGGGAAATGACACCGGTTATAGTCACTAGGGGTACGTAGGAACGTCCCCTCGCAATATAAAGCAATTCTATTTTTTTCATATTTTGGCAAAATAACATGGGTTAAAACCCATCGATTTTGAATTTTCAAAACGTTTTCCCAAAGCTCTGGAATAGCACGCTTACAGTTTCTTAGGCCTATCCGAAGCCAAAAAGGCTGCCAAATCCGATTCTGAATAGTTTTTAAAGATCCGTCCACAAATAACGGCGCTACAATTTTTTGAAAGTTCAAAATTGGCTCAAAATGAGCGCTAAAAATCGCAATTTTTTATTTTCGAAAAATAAACGTCGCACCCTATACATATTTTACATGTATCTTATGTAAAAAAGCCTCAGGATTCCGAATCCGTGTCGTTTGTAATGATTGGATCGAAAATAAGAGCGCTGCGATTTTTTTTGTGAATCAAGGGGTACGATTATTTAGTTAGTTAGTTTCAATCGAAAATTTTTATTTTAGAGGGGAAACGCTGGGAAATGACACCGGTTATAGTCACTAGGGGTACGTAGGAAGGTCCCCTCGCAATATAAAGCAATTCTATTTTTTTCATATTTTGGCAAAATAACATGGGTTAAAACCCATCGATTTTGAATTTTCAAAACGTTTTCCCAAAGCTCTGGAATAGCACGCTTACAGTTTCTTAGGCCTATCCGAAGCCAAAAAGGCTGCCAAATCCGATTCTGAATAGTTTTTAAAGATCCGTCCACAAATAACGGCGCTACAATTTTTTGAAAGTTCAAAATTGGCTCAAAATGAGCGCTAAAAATCGCAATTTTTATTTTCGAAAATAAACGTCGCACCCTATACATATTATACATGTATCTTATGTAAAAAGCCTCAGGATTCCGAATCCGTGTCGTTTGTAATGATTGGATCGAAAATAAGAGCGCTACGATTTTTTGTGAATCAAGGGTACGATTATTTATTTAGTTTCAATCGAAAATTTTTATTTTAGAGGGAAACGCGGGAAATGACACCGGTTATAGTCACTAGGGTACGTAGGAACGTCCCTCGCAATATAAAGCAATTCTATTTTTTCATATTTTGGCAAAATAACATGGGTTAAAACCCATCGATTTTGAATTTTCAAAACGTTTTCCCAAAGCTCTGGAATAGCACGCCTACGGTTTCTTAGGCCTATCCGAAGCCAAAAGGCTGCCAAATCCGATTCTGAATAGTTTTTAAAGATCCGTCCACAAATAACGGCGCTACAATTTTTGAAAGTTCAAAATTGGCTCAAAATGAGCGCTAAAATCGCAATTTTTATTTTCGAAAAATTAACGTCGCACCCTATACATATTATACATGTATCTTATGTAAAAAGCCTCAGGATTCCGAATCCGTGTCGTTTGTAATGATTGGATCGAAAATAAGAGCGCTGCGATTTTTTGTGAATCAAGGGGTACGATTATTTAGTTAGTTAGTTTCAATCGAAAATTTTTATTTTAGAGGGAAACGCGGGAAATGACACCGGTTATAGTCACTAGGGTACGTAGGAACGTCCCTCGCAATATAAAGCAATTCTATTTTTTCATATTTTGGCAAAATAACATGGGTTAAAACCCATCGATTTTGAATTTTCAAAACGTTTTCCCAAAGCTCTGGAATAGCACGCCTTACGGTTTCTTAGGCCTATCCGAAGCCAAAAGGCTGCCAAATCCGATTCTGAATAGTTTTTAAAGATCCGTCCACAAATAACGGCGCTACAATTTTTGAAAGTTCAAAATTGGCTCAAAATGAGCGCTAAAATCGCAATTTTTATTTTCGAAAAATTAACGTCGCACCCTATACATATTATACATGTATCTTATGTAAAAAGCCTCAGGATTCCGAATCCGTGTCGTTTGTAATGATTGGATCGAAAATAAGAGCGCTGCGATTTTTTGTGAATCAAGGGGTACGATTATTTAGTTATTTAGTTTCAATCGAAAATTTTTATTTTAGAGGAAACGCGGGAAATGACACCGGTTATAGTCACTAGGGGTACGTAGGAACGTCCCTCGCAATATAAAGCAATTCTATTTTTTCATATTTTGGCAAAATAACATGGGTTAAAACCCATCGATTTTGAATTTTCAAAACGTTTTCCCAAAGCTCTGGAATAGCACGCCTACGGTTTCTTAGGCCTATCCGAAGCCAAAAGGCTGCCAAATCCGATTCTGAATAGTTTTAAAGATCCGTCCACAAATAACGGCGCTACAATTTTTGAAAGTTCAAAATTGGCTCAAAATGAGCGCTAAAAATCGCAATTTTTATTTTCGAAAAATTAACGTCGCACCCTATACATATTATACATGTATCTTATGTAAAAAGCCTCAGGATTCCGAATCCGTGTCGTTTGTAATGATTGGATCGAAAATAAGAGCGCTACGATTTTTTGTGAATCAAGGGGTACGATTATTTAGTTAGTTAGTTTCAATCGAAAATTTTTATTTTAGAGGAAACGCGGGAAATGACACCGGTTATAGTCACTAGGGGTACGTAGGAACGTCCCTCGCAATATAAAGCAATTCTATTTTTTCATATTTTGGCAAAATAACATGGGTTAAAACCCATCGATTTTGAATTTTCAAAACGTTTTCCCAAAGCTCTGGAATAGCACGCCTACGGTTTCTTAGGCCTATCCGAAGCCAAAAGGCTGCCAAATCCGATTCTGAATAGTTTTAAAGATCCGTCCACAAATAACGGCGCTACAATTTTTGAAAGTTCAAAATTGGCTCAAAATGAGCGCTAAAATCGCAATTTTTATTTTCGAAAAATTAACGTCGCACCCTATACATATTATACATGTATCTTATGTAAAAAGCCTCAGGATTCCGAATCCGTGTCGTTTGTAATGATTGGATCGAAAATAAGAGCGCTACGATTTTTTGTGAATCAAGGGGTACGTATTATTTAGTTAGTTAGTTTCAATCGAAAATTTTTATTTTAGAGGAAACGCGGGAAATGACACCGGTTATAGTCACTAGGGGTACGTAGGAACGTCCCTCGCAATATAAAGCAATTCTATTTTTTCATATTTTGGCAAAATAACATGGGTTAAAACCCATCGATTTTGAATTTTCAAAACGTTTTCCCAAAGCTCTGGAATAGCACGCCTACGGTTTCTTAGGCCTATCCGAAGCCAAAAGGCTGCCAAATCCGATTCTGAATAGTTTTAAAGATCCGTCCACAAATAACGGCGCTACAATTTTTGAAAGTTCAAAATTGGCTCAAAATGAGCGCTAAAAATCGCAATTTTTATTTTCGAAAAATTAACGTCGCACCCTATACATATTATACATGTATCTTATGTAAAAAAGCCTCAGGATTCCGAATCCGTGTCGTTTGTAATGATTGGATCGAAAATAAGAGCGCTACGATTTTTTGTGAATCAAGGGGTACGTATTTTTAGTTAGTTAGTTTCAATCGAAAATTTTTATTTTAGAGGAAACGCGGGAAATGACACCGGTTATAGTCACTAGGGGTACGTAGGAACGTCCCTCGCAATATAAAGCAATTCTATTTTTTCATATTTTGGCAAAATAACATGGGTTAAAACCCATCGATTTTGAATTTTCAAAACGTTTTCCCAAAGCTCTGGAATAGCACGCCTACGGTTTCTTAGGCCTATCCGAAGCCAAAAGGCTGCCAAATCCGATTCTGAATAGTTTTTAAAGATCCGTCCACAAATAACGGCGCTACAATTTTTGAAAGTTCAAAATTGGCTCAAAATGAGCGCTAAAATCGCAATTTTTATTTTCGAAAATAAACGTCGCACCCTATACATATTTTACATGTATCTTATGTAAAAAGCCTCAGGATTCCGAATCCGTGTCGTTTGTAATGATTGGATCGAAAATAAGAGCGCTGCGATTTTTTGTGAATCAAGGGGTACGATTATTTAGTTAGTTAGTTTCAATCGAAAATTTTTATTTTAGAGGGAAACGCGGGAAATGACACCGGTTATAGTCACTAGGGTACGTAGGAACGTCCCCCCGCAATATAAAGCAATTCTATTTTTTCATATTTTGGCAAAATAACATGGGTTAAAACCCATCGATTTTGAATTTTCAAAACGTTTTCCCAAAGCTCTGGAATAGCACGCTTACAGTTTCTTAGGCCTATCCGAAGCCAAAAAGGCTGCCAAATCCGATTCTGAATAGTTTTTAAAGATCTATCCACAAATAACGGCGCTACAATTTTTTGAAAGTTCAAAATTGGCTCAAAATGAGCGCTAAAATCGCAATTTTTATTTTCGACAAATAAACGTCGCACCCTATACATATTTTACATGTATCTTATGTAAAAAAGCCTCAGGATTCCGAATCCGTGTCGTTTGTAATGATTGGATCGAAAATAAGAGCGCTGCGATTTTTTTTGTGAATCAAGGGGTACGATTATTTAGTTAGTTAGTTTCAATCGAAAATTTTTATTTTAGAGGGGAAACGCGGGGAAATGACACCGGTTATAGTCACTAGGGGTACGTAGGAACGTCCCCTCGCAATATAAAGCAATTCTATTTTTTTCATATTTTGGCAAAATAACATGGGTTAAAACCCATCGATTTTGAATTTTCAAAACGTTTTCCCAAAGCTCTGGAATAGCACGCTTACAGTTTCTTAGGCCTATCCGAAGCCAAAAAGGCTGCCAAATCCGATTCTGAATAGTTTTAAAGATCCGTCCACAAATAACGGCGCTACAATTTTTTGAAAGTTCAAAATTGGCTCAAAATGAGCGCTAAAAATCGCAATTTTTTATTTTCGAAAAATAAACGTCGCACCCTATACATATTTTACATGTATCTTATGTAAAAAAGCCTCAGGATTCCGAATCCGTGTCGTTTGTAATGATTGGATCGAAAATAAGAGCGCTGCGATTTTTTTTGTGAATCAAGGGGGACGATTATTTAGTTAGTTAGTTTCAATCGAAAATTTTTATTTT